>JALPQD010000159.1:2201993-3401993 GCA_023101885.1 Typhlomys cinereus
CATTTCAGGCCCTTAAATCTCAGTTTCTATGATGTTGTAACCATTAATCTCTTAGGTCAGTATTATTAAATGATAAGGTGTAAGCAATTGAACTCCTAGGTCAAAGAGTGAGCTCTCATTGCTACTTTAAGTGCTGTGAATTATTCCAAGTTACATTAAATACACAGAGAGAGTGCTTGTCCTCTGACTGAAAGACCCATGTGGAAACATTTGTAATATAGGGAAGATTAAGAAATTGTGTGTATTTTTGAATAACAGAAATTTTTTGAAAAGCTTTAGGTTACTGGTGAAAGGCAGAATACACACTGAGCTGAAGTCATATGTAATGTTTGTGAAAAGGCTATTTAAATATCCGTGGGTAAGTTTCCCAGAACAAATGAAGTGGTGGAGCAGTCTATGGAAGACATTCGTAATGTAAATCTTCTAGAATGGAGAAATTAAGCTTTTTTTCTGGAGCTCTATGAGGAGAGGTCTTCTGTGTTGTTAAGTTACATCACTATTAAAAGTCTTCTGAATCAGGCAAAGTTAGAGTAGGAATCAAAATTTCCTCCATATGTCCAGTGGTTCTACCCATTGGGCATGCCTTTCCATTTTCCAGATGGTGCATGATTACTTTTTTTGCTGATGACTATATATCAAGTAAAATCAAAGAAGAAAGACTATTTTTATAGTATAAATTTCTACTATAGCCTCATGGTGGAGATTCGGGAGCTGGAATGTAATGCAACTGGTTAAAATACATCCACAAAACAGAGAGAGAGAGAGAGAGAGAGAGAAAGAGAGAGAAAGTGCTGGTTGCCCAGTCCATAGAATGAAGCCAGTCACATGCAGGTCACTTCTTTCCAAGCCAGTTAAATGATTCCTATCAGACATTCCCTGGAGGTTTGTTTCCTGGAGAGTCTAATCCTGTGAACTAAGGCGATTAACCCTCACCAATTAATGGAAGTGGTTTCTCAGGCATAAAGGCAGGGTGCAGACTTCATGAAAGAGGAGGATGTGGAGGCAGAGGCTCCAGTCTGAGGATGTCTGGTTTCAACTGCTCTAATATCTTCTGTACTATCTCTTTTGGGATCATTGCACATTTTTCCCTAAAAATAATATTAAGTCACTAACCCATAAAATCTGTAGTCTATAAGCATTAATTGCATAAGGGAGTTTACATAACTGAAGTACTGTGGGAAAACTCCCACAGGTAGTAATAAGATGCATATTAAGGCCATTAGTAATTTTGAACAATATTTATGGTTCCAAATCCATGTGGAAATTGGCTCCACTTTAGCTTTATCAGCAATAATATAACATAGTGAAGATTTGTGTGTTCTTGACACATAATATATAAGAAATTGATTTTTTTTAATAAAGAGAGGTAGTCAAAAGTCTTAACTGTGCATAGACAATGGTAAAGTTTTTAAATAAAGAGCTTTGGAAGCTTGGATAGTGCAGAAATCTTACTGGTACAGTCCTAGATAGGACCCTACTTGAGTCTTGGCTTGCTTGCTAATAATGTTCTAACCTTCCATTTGTAAAGCTGACTGAAGATTATGATCCATGACAAGCTGGCTGCTCTACTTTCCAGCTTCTATGATGTATAAAAGTAGATGATCATAGCTTACAAATCTGACTAAGCTGGTAGCACTAACTGATCTGACCATACCAATTATTAAGTAACAAGTTAACTAATGATTGTAAGGGTAAAATTTATTTTCACTATGAAACCTGAGATGAGCTCAATTTAAGAATGTATGTGAATTACTAAGAAAAATATTGCCATTGAATTGTCAATAGAACATTAATAGTTCGAAAATTTATAGAAACATATTTTAAGGATTTTTGATGATAAAGTCTTCATTTAGTCTTCATTAATGGATCACAATAGTATGAAATATGCATGCAAATAATGCAAGAGATCAAGAGTTAGAACTCAGGTACATAGATCTATATTCATTCTAGAAAAACACTTTGATCCTCAGCAAAAATTTGGAACTGAAGTATTCATCTGCTTTTTAAAAATAAGAAATACTCTACATGAACATATACATAAAACACTTGCAACTGCAATTAATTAATTAATTATTAATTAATTATAAGTTCTGAAAATTAGATCATGGGTTTCTTCTAATTTCAACTATGAAGATCAGTTTTACTTCTAGAAAAAAAGACTATTTTTACCTGGGCTTGTCAGATATCCCATTACTAGTCTTATTTATTTAAGGAAGCAAACTCTTCCTAAGTGCTTAAATCAATTACATTGAGCAAACAGTTATTGAATTACCATTGCCTGAAGGGTAAAAGATAAGTTACAGACCATGACATGAAAACATACTTATGATCTGTTTGTGCATGCTTTCTTCAGCTTTGCACCCCTGATCCCCAATAAACCCTTCTCCCTTGAATTGCTTATGTGGAACAGTAAGAGAATATGCTTCTGAATTTTTAATCCAGGATCACGTGCCTACATTGTGCACACTCGTGCACTGTCTTCCAGAGTCGAAAATGCCCATGCTGTTTTCAGGCACACTCTTGGATACTGATTATTCAGCAAAAGTCATTCTATCACAAAATATTCTTCCATATGATGTTTCTGCATGAAATAATCATTTTAGAGAGAAAAGCTGTTTATGAAGACAATTATTTGAAAGCAGACTCAGTCATGTTGACTTGAGTCATCTACTTGAAGGCATGGGACACATCCCTGGGATAAAACAGGGAATACTGTTAAAAATATTTTGATGCAGTTATTCCATAAAAATCGTGTTTGCATGCTTACTTCGACAGCACTATATAAAAACTGGAATGATACACAGAAGATTAGCATGGCTTCTGTGTCAGGATGATGTGCAAATTTGTGAAGAAATTTCATATATTAAAAATCATGTCTGCAAAATATTTAAGTTTTATAATAGTACTTTAAGTTCTAAATTATTTAAATACCTTTTACATGGGCTTTCAAATACATAAAATAAGGTTTGCTCAAAGAACACAAAGAAGGAGGGAGAGAAGATGAACGAGGTTTAAATTTTTATCATGTGCAACTCTAGGTGGTGGTATTAGATTGAGATGTTGTTTTTTTCTGTACTTTCCAGTAGTTTCATATAGGAACATGGATACTTCATGTCCTCATTTCATATTTATGTTCTGTAATAATACATGACCCAAACAATTTTGGGAAACAACATGTTTATTATTCTAGCAAAGGATTTCAAGTTACAGTCCATCGGCAATAGACTTATCAACAGTAATTTGGAGATCTGGCTCCAACATATCCACAGAAAAAACCGAGAGAGAGGCATATTTATAGCTTGCCAATTTGATGAATTCCAACCAGATTCTCTCTCATCTTACTCATCTGCCAAGAAAGACCCACTGGCAGAAAGACCCACTGGCAGAAAGACCCACTGTCAGTTGGGTCTTCCCATATTAATCAGATATTTTCCTCGGGTCTTGCTCAGAGACTGGCCTTAACTAAATAATCCTTCATGGGTGTATTCAAAGGCTTAGTTTTTAATTATCAAATTTATACCTGTAATTCATTGCCATGTTTTCATAGGGAATGATGAAACTTTGAAATGAATAATCATACTTTGTTCTAGGTTCATTATTTTCCTTTTGGATTTTTTTGTTAACTGTTGGTGTGCAGCATTCTTTCTGTCTTTATAATATATAATATATAATATATAATATGTAACATGTAATATGTGATATGTAATATGCAATATGTAATATATAATGTAATATACTATATATAACATAATACATATATAATATATAATATATGGGATTGATTTATAGAATACAGCTCTTGAGATGTCTCAGCCTCTGAGCATGAAAGATCTATACCTTTAGTGCACTACTTTTTTTATCTTAGGATAAATCTCTTTTCAAGAGATGGGTAGAGAATGACTATAACAGGCATGTTTCATATGATGCATAGTATAGGACAGGAAAAAATAATCAGATTTATTCTGTTACTTTTGAACCTTGACTAATACATGAATGGAATAGCCAAAATTGAGCAAAATAATAGATTAATTTCCAAGATCCCTTGCAAGTGGGGATCTAATCTGTGAGGGTGTCTTGATTTGAAATGTGAGCTGTCCCCCATAGGCTTCGGTGCTTCAATCTTTAGTTGTTCATGATTTGGAGGAAGGCAGTCATAAGGGGTAGGCCTTGAGGTTGATTAGGTTCCCCCACTTCTGGGAGAATTCTGCTCTTACCATTTGCAGTGAGCAGTTACAGATCTCAGCCTCCTTGATGGATGTGACTTAAGCCACCTTCATCTTCTGCCAGTCAGTCATGCCTTTTCTCCCATAAAGGATGGTATTTCCCCTCTGGAACCATAAGCTGAATGAATCTCCCTTTTCTTCCTTAAGTTGCTTGACTTTGAGTGAGGTCTTACAACAACAGAATGTACAGAAGTTCTTGCTCACTATCATGTCTGTATACGTATGCCATAATATCTCCAAGTCTACCAATATACTAATCAAGCTCTCTCCATCTTACATACTTATTTGAGGAATGGGCCCTCTCACAATGAACTAAATCTTCCCAAATCAGTTAGATAATATCTTAGGATTACTCATCATTATTATTAGCTAAGTAATTCTTCACAAACATTCCCCAAAACTCAGCCTTCACTTGTCAAGTGAACACCTGCATCTATCTGGCACAGAAAGTAAGTTTATGTGGGTTAAGCCATCTGGGGAGAGCAGTTGGCCATGAAGCCCTTCCCACCTAAACCTATATTACTAACTCTGGCTAACATCTTTATTTTCCTAGGAATTTATTAATATTAGCATTAGTTCATTTAATTGTAGAGACAAACCTATGATTTTTATGCTTTTTTCCTTGCCATTTTATATATAAGGAAAGAAGAGACAAAATAATTATAAAATTCCTCTCTATATAATCAAGGTTTCTTACTCTCAACTTTTGTTGATATGTTATCTAATATTTTATGTATTTTTGATAATTGTTCAAACATTTTTCAATTTTGTTATTTCTCTCATATAACTTCATTCTAACACACTTGTGTTATCTTTTTTCAGACTTCTTTTCATTACTCTTTTCCATCCCTCTCTTCTCTCTCTTTCCATCCAGCTTTTTTATGAGTTCCCCATTCTTTTCTCATTTATCTATTTCTCACACATCAATCCCATCATCTATTTCTATATCTATTAATGAATTATATCCTGATGACTACAAACTGTGAGCAATAGGAAATGACTTGGGCTTTATATAGATATTGTGAGAGAGGAAGGGAATACTGTGGCACTACATAGTGTAGAGAAGGGAAAGGAGGTAATTATATGCCTGAATCTAAGGAAGACTATTCTTAGAAAACAATATTTAAATTGAGTTATAATGACTTTAAATGCTTGGATTAGAAATTAGATGTCCATTGAGGAGTTGCCATAGACTCTTCTTGAGTCTTATGTTAACAACAATGTCATGATGAGTCTTGGAAAACTGACTTTGAGTTGCCTGTTATCAGATATCTTAGAGATGTGGATCACTTGTCTGGATTTGTCAGTCTAAATGGAGTTAAGAAAGGCATGAGAATCTTTAAGATTTGGGGAGAAACAATTGGGAGAAGGGAAGATGGAATCCTGGGGGCTCAATTTCAACCATTAGAAATAGGCAGGTGAAGCAAAGTTAGCAAAAACAGACAATCAAAAACCTGGACCTAAGAACTGAAGAAGTAGGTGGAAATGTTAGACAAAAGTATTTTGATGCTGAGTAAAGAAAGTGATGAGCGATTTCAATGCTTTTCTTAGGTGAGACAAGATGAAAACCCGACGAGATACTGGCACTCAGAGAGGTCTGGATGGAGAAGGTTAGATGACTTGGCAAGAATCATCTCAATGAAAGAGAAACCAATTCTGAATGAGTTCAAGAGGACAAAGCAAGAGGAATAAGTGGAGATGTTAATCACAAATAGCTAGTGTGAAAAGTGTAACTTTTAAAATAAAAGATTTCAGTGAATGCAGAGGAGTGTGTGTGGAGGGCTCTTTGTTTTCCTTTGTGTATATATTGTGCTGCATGAGACTCTTTATGAAGTTTATTTATTGAAAAAGAGGAGCCATGGAAAAGAGACAGTGTAGCACTAATAGTGAATGGGACCTATTACACTTGTTACAGAGGTTAACCTTAGTGAGAAACAGAATGCTTTTGTTTAAGCCAAAATGATATTCAAGGGAAGAAGAGAAAGTGAGGAAGGCATATTTGTCAATTTGATTATGGAAACCAATAAGTGTTTCACAGGAAGTATCAGCTTGCAAGTGGGAGAGTGGCTCATTAGGTGAGCATGCTTGCCCTGTGAACATGGGGACATGAGTTTTCATCTTTGGCATCTCCGTAAAAAGTTGGGCATGGCTGCATAGGCCTTTAAACCCAGCTCTGGGGAGCAGAGATAGGCTGATCCCAAGAGCTCCATGGCCGACTCAAATGGTAAGCCTCTTCAATGAGAGGTCTTGTCTCAGTGTTATAAGATAGAGAGCTGTATATTAAGAGAAGCACCCAACATCCCACTCTGATCTCAGCATGAATGTACATCCCAAAGTGGTGATACTGAGGTGGAGATGTTCAGAAGTTATTAAGTCCTGAGAACACATGAACAGGATCAGAGCTGTAACAGCTACTCTTAACTTTTGCTGTGAGAGAAAATTTAAAGTCAATCAACTGAAGGGAGAAAGGGAGATTTATTTAACTTATGGTTCCAGAGGAGGGATACAGTCTTTCATAGCAGAGGTGGCATGGCTGGCTATCCAAAGCTGGATTCAGGCCAAGTCACCCCCATCAGTGAGGTTAGTGGATGATGGGTGATGACTGAAGGATTCCTGGAGAGTGTCTCTTCTTCTCAGTCTTCTTTTCTGTCCCCTATTGGGAGGTTCCAATGGGATCTAGGGCTTGTCTTTGTATTGAAATATATTGATCCATGTAATCTCTTCAGGTGCTCTCAGTTGATCCTACTTAATGGCAAGTGTGTCAAATTGACACCCAGAATTAACTATCACAAGTGCCCTCACCAAAGATGTCTGACATGACTTCCTTGCCCCTTTTACTAAGAGAACTCTCCACCTTTAAAAGGTTCCATCTGTGAGGAAGAGAGCCCCAGGAGACCCCACACCTGTGGTACCTTGCCCTTGGGTTTCTCATCCATCAGATGTCTCTACTCTATCACCTTCTTAGCCTACAGTATAGATGTCTGTACTTTAGCACCCTCCTACCCTATAGTATTGTGTACCCAAGACAGATTAAGAATCGTCACAAGCTGCATGGAGGAAATTTACTAGAATAGCATCTTCAATGTGTCTTTGATTTAGCACTCATTAAAATTGGGTTTTGATTCTTACTCACGAGATTCTTCAACAGGAAACAGATCTAAGAAAAAGAATGAGCAGACTTTTCACTGCCCTTGTCACATCCTGTGCGATTTCCGAGAAGGTTATGAAATCCACATTGACTACTGTGTCGCTGGCACTGCCCTTGTTCCTAGCTCCCAGGGTGTTTGTTTTGCAGTGATACAGCACTTGCTGAGGAGGATTGAAAGTACTTCTCCTGATAAAGACTTCTCGGGAGAGGCCACGCCTGCAAATACTCCACTGTCAGAAAACTACTTGGACTGCATGAAAGCAAAACTAAAATTCAGGAATCCCGAGTCTGTGAGAGACGTGGGAAATCATTTCTTGAGCAGCATGACATCTTTTGCTCGTGGATTTTCTTTCATTGGAGTTCACTCCCATGCTTAGAACCCAGTTGTCATAATAGCAATAAGGCTGCAATTTGCCAGACTCTGCTGAGGGGTTTGTATGCATCTTATTCAATCCTTATAAAAACTCCTATATGGAACCCATTATTATCTTGACATTATCAGTTAAAAGCACACAAATAATCAAACAAATAATTCTGAGACACAGAGAGTATAAGCATCTTACTTGAAGTCACACAGTTATGGTCAATACTGTAATGAAGCCCAAACAACTTTAAACATGTGTCATCACAAGTGAGCAGTCCACGTGAAGTGACTAATACATACCCTCTTGTCTTGGTTCAGCTGATGCAATCTAGTATTCCAATCTTGCAGCTGAGGTCCAGAGTTCTGTGCCAAAACGACCTGGCACATATCGTAAATGCTAGAGCTGGTATTTCACTGTGGCTGTTTTGACTCCTTCTCTTGTTCTTTTTCCAACATGTTGTAAGTGCTTCTGTGCCCAATTTGCATCTGGTGATTCCCTTTGCCTTGAGTTTCGTTTGCACCTCCAGCCTGTGTACCTACAGCCCAGTAATGATCTAATGCTTACTGTGTGGGCTTCAGAGTTTATTTGATTTGGAGAACCTAAGCGGACTGCTGGCAAGGTCTAAATCTAAGATTGTAAATACAGAGACAAGGATCCATATTTCTGCCCTGAGGGAATCTTGCAGGCTATGACCAAACACTGGAAATGATTGACAACAGCTGGCATAACTGAAACTGATTGTTCAGTTCTGAATGCTATATGATATGCTAATTCATACACACAATAAATATATGAGAGAGAGAAAGAGAGAGAGAATGTGAAATTATGGCATTGAAGATTAGTGTTTCTAATGCATTACGCCCATTAGAAACTGGGACTTTTGGTTTAAGAAATCAACTTATTTTGTGAGGGTTCTGGTCTGACATCCCTATGTGGGGACACTGCTCTGTGCAATGGGTACACCTGGAATGTGCAGAAATGGTTGCAGGAACTGATTCCTCCCTGTTTCTTCACAACATCATGTGTTGTGACTGGGCAATGCATTTTGCTGCACTGATCTGACAGAGGGAGAAACCACAGCATGGTGTGGTTGAAATGACTCATTCAGTCTCATAAACGCTGTCTGTGTTAGAGCCAGAGTTAGGATTTGGATCTTCCATCTTGAATGCTGTGCTTTGTATTAAACCCTGTGGTGTTCCACTATATCATCTGGCCCATTTAAACCACATGGATAATTCATTTCTCAACACCTCAGTTATTTGTCATCTCAGCTGTCACTTCTATTAGCTGCTTACACACCTGTGAAGAGTTTGTGCTTGGCTCCTGTTCTGTGTATTTTGGTGCTTGGAGCTTGCTCATTAGGCCGTACAAAAATGACAAACATGACAACATCCACCATAAAACCACAATGGCCATTCTGCATTCTGCACAGCCATAGCTTGCTTCTGATTTCTGCTTGTGTGGTGCTCAGTATCACCTCAGATAGCCAATTTTGTCTAGTTTGTCTTTTTTTTTAGATTATCAGAAATTTCTCATGTAGAATGATTTAGGCTCTTGTGTATATGTTTGATGACTCTTTGACAGTATTAGAGAATTTTTGCTACTGTTTTACTGAGGTCAAAACTAAAAGAGCCTACTGTGAGACCCATAGTACAACTGTAACTCCATTCATAATATATGGTCTGTTATCAACTTAGGTTTAGCACCGCCCCCTTGTTCGGCAGAAGAGAAATTAAGGAACCACATTCCTAGGGCTTTTTTTCCCCATATGGTTCCTTTTTAGTATCTACCAGGGGGAGAAATTTGCAGGAGGCTGCAAAAGACTAGAGAATGAGAAATGGAGCACAGAGAAGAGTGATGGTGGATCCACACATTTCAACATTTACCAAGTATTTATTAAGATGTGTATGTCCAGACATTGGTGCATCATCTGTGGTCCATAAATAAAATGTTTTCTCATAGAATTAAAATTCTTCAACTAGACTAAGACATACACATAACAAACATGGACATAAGTATATTTTGAAAATAGCAGTATTAATCTAAAATGTGAAATCTATTTTAAAAAGTTGAGTAGAAATTTAAAAAGATTAATAAAAGTAGCCTAAAATCTAGGAGGTGTAGTAATTTGTGTGTATGGTATTAGTAGATTCTATTTTTCTATGCCTTTCAGGAGATTATTTTATGTTCTTTTCATTGTCTGCATTCTAACTGCAGTGGTGACTGTGTGTTCACAAAAAAGTCAATAGTTTTAAAGCATTTTTTTTTCATACTGAGGACTCACTCACTCAGTACTGGTTATTGTCATCAGTGGGCTATCTTGATCTGGAGTTTTGTTTGTTTGCTCCTCATATTCTGCTATAGTCCATAAAACCACAGGACATGGAATTTTTAGAAGCCATCGTAAGTTTCCTCAGAAATAGTGATATGCTCAACGGAATTCTTCATATGTTTCATGAGGATTTATTAGCGTGCTCTCCTGGATCAGATTTATCCTGCTCTTGATATTATTCCATGAGATTGTAGGAAAATAAGTATAAATACAAATGTATCAGGAGAACATTCCAGGTTGAATGTTGAAAGACTGACTTTGATTTGTAAGGATGGGCAAACAGTATGTCCCAAGGACACCAAGCTGTAATTGCTCTCCTTCCAAGTGGACTGTTGTGTCCTTTATCTTCAAATGGGGGGGGGCTTATTATTATTTAACTTACCTATTTCTTTAGGATTATATTCTCTGTTAAAACACTCATTTCACTGGAGATAGAGATTTAAGGACTACAGAAGCCTTGGTATCATAGGAAACAAAGCTTCCTTTAAAGTTCGTTTTATCTCTAGAAGTTTTTATTTCAAAAACAGCCTTATGTGTCTTCTGTGGAATGTGTTCACTTTGAGAATTGGGGGAAAACTATTTTCTTCATTCCTGGGCACCCACACCTTCATTGTCTGCTTTGGACATTCTCACATCTTTCATCCCCACGGGGATTAGCTGCTCACGTGTGCTGTGCTGAGCAAGCATATCTAGTCTTTCCAGTTTCGCTTCTGGAAGGAGGTGTGGGGAAAGTTGGGTTCTACTCCAGGTTCTCTGTTTGATTAAGTTGCGATCCTAAAGCCAAATACTCACAGACTCAGGTGGTGTTTCCCTACTTCATATGGAGAAAGGAAGGTATCCTATTAAAGCATCAGCTCTTGAACATCTAAAAAATGGTTAGGGTCCTATATAACATGAACTGAATTGTGTCTTAGTTTAATCTGTTCTTCCAGCTTGTAAAATGCATATTGTGGGTCGTCTTAGTCTTTTAATTGCTAGATGAAGTTGCATAATAAACCCTCTTCTCTCTCTCTCTCTCTCTCTCTCTCTCTCTCTTTCTCTTTCAGCCCTGCTGGTCCTTTATTTATCTGAAGAAACCCTTCAATAGAAATGTTCAATAGATTGTTCCTCATATAATAGTAACATTTTTTGTTTGAATAAGTTATTTGCAATGTAACATTTGGTAAAACTCCACGTTTGCTTTAAAAAGCTCTATAAAGGCATCTTTTAGCATATTAAATTGTTTGGAATGTAGTTTTGATGTAAAATTAAGAGGAAAAATGAAGTGAAAATATGATAAAAACTTGTATGAAACAGAGAAATAAACAAACAATTCTCTAGACTTTCTTTGACCTTACACTTTCAAACCAAATGTGCATGTTTAAATTCCTGAAGTGGATTTCATACTTCTTATACTAACAACATTAAGAACTTTTGTTTCAAGACAGGACAGCCTTACTATGAAGCCCAAGTGTTTTCAGTCTTGTCATCTTTTTGCACAGTTGCCTGAGTGTTGGGTTTACAGTTGGGTACCACCAAGTTCAGTTGTTGTAGATGATCCATTGTGGACCAGAAAGATATTTTGCAGCTCTCATTCTGTCTTTCTATTTCTCACTCAATTGTAAAATCTGGGTTGTGAATGTCAGTTTTAATAAGGATGGAATATTGGGACTGTTATGACTTCTTACTCTGTCATAGTCAAGATGCTTGAATTGTCTTCATGAGGAAGAATATATCAGTCCTCTTTACATCTACCCGTTCTCTGGGCACCAAAGAAAGGAGGTCATAGGAAGAAGACTGTACACTCAGGAAGTCTCCTATTGTACTTAAACTTATCTCCTGTTTGCCAAGAATTATCCCTATAGACAAACTATGATGAAAGAGAATAGGAAAATGTTAAAGTTTACTACTTACTATACTTGCTCAGAGAAAGACTGACATCACACTCACTGAAGAAGGGGAGAATGGATAATGGTGAGACCCTGCTATTATGCCATGATAGTCAAAATTGTATGGTAGACACATACACACTGATGCATGCATACACACACACACACACATACACACACACACACACACACACACACACACACACACACGCATGCACACACACAAAGAAGAAAAAAGCCAGGGATACAGGTCCAAGTAAGTGTGCTAAGCCTTTGGTTTTCTCTCAGGCATTAAAATGAGTAGTTTAAAAAGTTACAGAAAAAATAATAAACTGAAAAGATCACCTATATATTTTTCTTTTACAAATGATGAATCCTCTACAAGGCTCACCCAGAATCAGGCCAACCTAACCTCTTCCCATCCTAAGGCTTTGGAAACCTCGCAGAAGAGGGGACAGTGAGATTGTAAGAACCTAAAGATAGGAAGGTTCACCTTTGGACAAGACATTCCACTTAAGACAGGATTGTTGCATCTAGGAACTCACTGAAGTGAGAAATGTCCTTACCAGACCTGCATAATGACTGACACAACAACATGTCCCCATCGACTATGTAGGAACTCAAAAAAGATAAGAACATACAGTGGAATGAATGAAAGGAAATGCCCCTATCAGTGGGATGGACTGAGCAGAGGCAACTTGGTAAACCACAAAAGCCTGAACCCCACAAAAGTTAGGCTAGCCAGAAGAAACCCTGGGTTCCATAGAAACAGACAGGTAGGAGGGCAGAAGGTATTGTTGAAGTGATGGGAGGGAGGGATTATGGAGGGTAGCAAGGATGAGTACTCAATATACTTGTAAAAGTAGAAAAATAAAAAAAGATAAATCCTCCAATAAGTTTATAGTGATGATTAACAACTTTTGATATGACAATACAACTACAAAGCAGTTATAAAATCTACATGTCAACAATATTTCCCCATAATGATGAGAGAGAATTCTTTTAAAGAGGACAAATGCTATGGACAGGATATTCTGTAAAAAAAAAAAGTGTACTTGGAATCATTCATATTTTATTACTAAAGCATTCAAGTGTGCCTTTTAAAATACAATAAAACAAAATTCTTTGTCTACACACTTAAAAGATTACAAATAGAGGGACTGGAGAGGTGGCTCAGGGGGTTAAGCCTCTGCCTTGCAGATCCTAGACCCCATGTGTAGATGCCAGGCAGAAGCCAGAGTGGCCTGTGTTGAAACCCGGGCAGAGTAAACAAGGAGGAGATGAAGGCGGGCCATGGTGGTTCCCGAATTTGCCCGTGGTTCTACACACACACACAGATTCTATACACACACACATATACACACACACGTGCACGCATGCACAATTGAATAAATAATGAAAAATCTTACAAATAGAAGGCATCTTCTAAGAATTCTTTAAATTTTCATAGTACATAGTATGTACTTTAAATTTTCATAGTACATTGAAATCAGCTTAAGGAAAATTTTAAAATGTAGTTCATTTGCATTAATGGGGAAGATTTTTTATTTAAAATAAATATTTAAAATATTTAAAATAAAAGATGATATTTTACCAATCTAATTAAAACCTAAGAGCTTTAAATATCTGAAGGAGAAAATGAAAATTGCCCCAAAATGTACATCTTCCATTGTGATGTGCAAGTCCTTAGCACATTTTATTTTCTCAAGCCATGACAAATCTTGAAATTGCACATAAAGCAATTAAGTTATTATATACACTTGAGGACTCATTTTTCCATGTATTCTGTACTAATCTTACATTAATAAAGTCAAGACCCATGTACCAATAAAGTACCAAAATAAAAGTTTTAAGAAATATTGTATATTAAATATAGATCATTTTTATTTGGTATAATTTGTGAATATTTTCGAATTTAAGTTGATTGAGGTGGTATTTAGCTGTCTAGTTGTATGTCTAAAAACATAAACCCTATTTTAAAATATACTTTTAAACTATATTTTGTATGTGTGTGTATCAGAGGGCACTGTGTGTGCCTGTGAAGGACCAAGGGTGGCTCCTCCAGAATCATCCTGGATTGTTTCTACCTCCTTTGCTTAGGTTTGGATTTCCCAGGCTCTACCCACCATGACTGAAAGTTCAGGATACCCCCTTTTCCACATGGTGTTTTTACATGATACTTGGGATTTGAACTCAGGACCTTCTGCTTGTGAAACAGAATCTTAACGCTTAAGTCATCTCTCCAGCCTAGAACACAAATCTTTCAAGAATTCTTTCGTTTTGTTATAGTATAGAGAGGAGCAAACACAAAATGAAATAATTTTTTAATGATGTGGAAAACAATAGGAAAAGTTGGAGGATCTGGATGTTTAAGAAAGCTGTATTTGTAATTCGATTATGCAGATTTTCTTGTAAGTGAGAAATATAGTACGTATTTAATGTATGGCAAACTCATTTTTTAGAGATTCCAAGTTATCTGTTGTAGGTGATGTAAAAGAGTTTAGATGCTTTGAGAGTGGTCTCAAATTCGGTTATGAGCATTCATACTACTTTGGCACATTAGTGACAGAAACTATAGTAAGCAAGCTATTTGCTTGCTTTGTGAAAATTCCCATCTGCTTATCACTTTGGTATCAGTTGAAAATTTCAACTCTGTGTTTCTCGCTCAGCAAGGATGGCAAATGAACATCCAAACATTGTTGTGCTTAGTGATTGTTCTCTACAAACAAAGGTAAATATTCTGCTAATGTTTATGTGAATTCACTGAGAATTTTAAGTGTTTACAATTAGGAAAATTGTGTAACAAAGGAGCTTTGTTGCAGTCCTGTGTGTGTGTGTGTGTGTGCATGTGTGTGTGTTTAGCTGTGTTTAGAATCAATGAAATACTCCCTTGCTATGTCTATAAAGTTACCATTTTCTAGGTCATACAATGGATTGCTTGTTACACTTTTAAAAGCCTGTTCCTTCTGCCCCTGGAGATGTCATAACTTCCCAGAGTTACTTTTCCACATTAATTTTAGTTTACACTTTGCTTGTCTATTTTTGTCCCATTACAGTCCTGTATGTTTCAATCCTACCTGATATAAACGGAAATCACACTCAGTGGAACTTGGAAATATTCTTACATGTTTCCATCATCTTCCATGTAGTACCAAGGGGGTTGTTCTTTGTTCTAGGTACCATAACACTCACTAAGGCAAAATCAAAGCTGTTCGAAAGTGATTTACCCATAATAAATATAATTTATTCAAGCTCAACAAGAAACTTTCCCCACATCATCTTTCATGTCAGGAATCTTCCCACAAACATAGTAATTGTGATATGCATTGTATTTCACCAAGAATATAGACAAAATGAATGTGGAAGCAATTGATTTGCTTTGAGTGAAAATGCTTAGTTAGCTTGGTTTAAAGTCTAAACAAAGACAATTCTTAAGTGGTAGAATTATTTAAGCAATACAACGCTCACACTAATTTTTAAAAATTTTATTTATACATGTGGAAATTATTGAGTGTCAAAAGTTTTCATAGAGGTGGGAATGTAGAAACTGCTTGTATTTATATAGAATTTAGTGTGATTTTTATGGAGATTAGCAAAAGAAACAGGTCTCTCATTGGCACACTACTTACTTGTTCCAACATTAGTAGACTGCTGAATATCATCCTGTGAATTTTGGGAGTTGGAAAGGTAAGAGGAAGGGTAGAAAGAACTGGCGTGAGATCCATTAAAATAAGAACAACAAAAAGAAGTGCAATTTGAAATACAAAGATATAGAGCATATCATTTCTTATTCTAGTAACTGAATTTTGCTCCCCTAAATTCACGTGGAAGTCATAAGTCCCTAGCGATAATATACTTGAAGACAGGACATTGGGAGATCATCAGTATTAAGTCATGTCATACCTACTGGACTTTCACCTAACAGGTATTGGTTCCCTTAAGGACTAGCATGAGCAGTGTCTCTCTATCTACATGAGCTAGGGAAATTCTATGTGTGGATAGATTGAAAGGATTGCTGTCTTAAAGCAAGAAGCAGGCCAACAGGACATGCTGATCTTGGGTCTTCAGGATCAAAACCATGAGAAATTATTTTCTCTTATTTAAGTTATTTGGTCAATGTGGCACTATTGATTCAGGGAGGCCTAGCCCCAGCTCCGGAATCCAGGAGGTCTGCCTCAACAAGTTCGGACATGTCCCAATAGAGGAACCATAAAGGCAGAGGGATAGACAACCAATGGGAAGGAAGGATGAAACAACCAATAGGAAGGAGGATGAACAACCAATGGGAAACAGCCATCTGGACACCTAGTAAACAGCTAAATGATTGGTTGCTGCTCCCCCCTCCCTTGAACAGTGGGATGGGCACACCTGATTGGACCCCCGACCCTATATAATAAGCCTAAACACTTCCTGAATAGAACTGAGTCTGCAGCCAACTTATCCTCTGTCTGCTGCTTGTCCCCTGACCCCGTCGCAGGCTCGCCCATTCGGTTCAGCCCACAAGGCCCATTTTTTTTTTATAGCAGTCTGATCTAAGATAGTAACCATGTAGTTCATCCTCATTACTGATTACAATGATAATAATGTGGCGAGGAGACTCACAGCTCCCATTGCAGGAACATTTTCTGTCAGGTACTATCATAAATAATATTTCCAATTATAGAAACAACTAAAAGTAAGCAATCATCCTTGCCTATGTATGAATCAACCAAGTCTCAGACATATTAACTGACTTGCTTAAGCTCACCCATGGTATACAGCGAAGACAAGTCTAAAATCCAAACTCACTTAAGAACCAAGATTTCTTTCATAGAATTCTACACAAGTAGCTGTCTAGCAGTTCTTTGCTGGGTTCTTATAAGGTATTTTGGTTCAAGTTTAGATATTGTACAAGTTTAAGTCCTATTTTGTTTCCCTTTTGTGTTTTATTGAAATCTGTCTCTATTCAATACCCATCGTCCATCCTTCATTCCTTCACTTATTCATTGTTTATGACAATACTTATTCATCCTTTATCCTAGCTGTTTTAAGATAAATCATATTTAAAGGGTCCATCAGCTTGATTGCTTCCACCTGTAGTGTAAGAAGACTCTCACCTTCATCCTCAATTGCCTTTCATTCTATCTGGAGCTTTCCAAAGGCATTTTCAAAGTTTTAATCAGTACAGCCATGTGTCTCCTCCCTTCCCTATAGTATTAGTCTGTATCTATTTTTACTGCCGGCCATAAAAAGCTCAAGGGCATGTCAACAATGTATCACAGATCCTACCACAATTTCCAATCTTAAAATCCCTCAAGTGAGCAAGTAAGTGAACAATTGTTCTGCAGGCCATATGAAGAAAAAGCAGCTTCTTTCTCAGCTCTCTGCCTTAGATTATCTTCCATGCCTAGAGCAGTGATCTGTCAACTCTTAAGTTCCTCAAAAATTCTACAAGTTTCTTCCTCTTTTCCCTCATTCTTTTTAAATCTTTTATTCTATATTTTTAAGTTGTATACATGTTATATCATGCATATCATGGGCCAAAGCAACCGTAATTGCCCTGCGCAATGTCCAACACATTATTGACTCCACAAAGTCTAGCATGGGCTAAAGGCACTAGGATCCTTGGAGGCAAGGGATTGACAGCCACAGTAGTGTTCCCATGCTTAAGGGGAACACAGGAAAGGGCTCTGGGAAATGCCCCTGGGTCCTTGCACCTCATCGGAGAGGAGGACCCAAAAGAGAGTTTGGCATGCACATTAAAGGATGCTCCGGGGATGGGAGGGGGAAGTACTGGGGGGGTGGGGAGGGAGGGGGAGCGGAGGGGGGCACAGGGGTTGGGGGTGGAGGGAGGGAGGGGACCAGTAATCCTGTTAAGTTTGTATGAGTGGAAATAAAAAAAAGTTGTATACATGAGTATAGTGACTTTATAATATTTTCAACTCTTAATTCTAAATCCCATAACCCCCTCCTTTTCCCCAACCAGGCTCCCTTCTATTTTCAAATATTTTTGCTTGTGTGGCTCACTGCACTTCATGTAGTCCATGATGACCTGATTAATGGTCCAGCAAGCATTCTAGATCAGTGGATATACCATAGAGAAAAGCATCTTCTTTTATGTCTCCACTAGCAATAGTCCTCATTAGTCTCTCAGAGAGGTATAGAGCTTCTGAGATCTTTGTGATGTTATGGTGAGACACTGATAAGACATTTCCCATAAATTTCTTAAGTATACATGAAATTGTGATATGTATGTGGGGTTGAAGGTATGTACATGTGTGTCATAGTTAAGCACAGGTGTCAACTTGACTCTTGAGGGTTTGAGCTCTGGGCACAGGTGTAGAGAGTTGATGGTTGAGTTAAGCCCAGAGCAAACCTGAAGGAGATTGTCTGGCTGCTGGGGAAGACCCAGCCTATGGTGGGTGGGATTAGGCCCTGGATAAATCACAGAGAGCTGGTTGAGAGAGTGGGCATCCTTCTGTATACTTGGCCAGACATGCTGGTCTGGCAAGTAAGGATTGTCCATCTCTCAGCCTTTATGGTGGCCAGTTCCCTCGGCCCTGGTGTTGATGAGTGCTCTCCCGTCAAGCTGGACTAAGAACTGTAACCGGACTGTCGTAAGAAAGTAAACTCCTTGTTCCCTTAAGCTGTTTTCTGGTCATTTATCAGCAACTATGCAGGCAGACTGCAACAATGTGTGTCTACACATATATGAACAATGAATGTGGAGGCTCATGGCTGATATCTGTAATCATCCTTCTATCACTCTTCCATCGTATTCTTCTGAGACATAGTCTAAAATGAAACCCAGGACTCACTGGTAGTGTCGGTCTGGCTAGCCAACTAGCTCTGTGGATTCCTATCTTCTGGGTATGGGATATGCAATAATAGGTCGGTTGACATGTCCACTTACAGTTTTCAGGTGGGATCTGGGGATGAGAACTCTTGCTCTTTTGCTTGTGTAGCAAATGCTGTAACCTCTGAGCAATCTCCCCCTGCTCTCCTTGAGCTAGATGCTAGTCTATTTTCCTCTGTTCCCCTCTGCCTTTCCCTGCATATTTGCATTTGACCCAATCTTTGCATCTTACTTACAAAAAAAAAGTTCCAAACTCAAGAAACAGAGAAAATTTCATGTTAGGTTCAAATAAAATTGTCAGAGACATGAAATTAGTCAACAAGGGTAAGGACTAGCTCTTTGCTACAGTAGTAGACATTCATTTGAAATGGTTCTTTCATCATAACTACAAAGGGGTTTCAGCTCATTTTCCATCTTGGTAGCTTCTTTGCATGTGCTTCTGTTTGTCAGCACTCTTCTCAAAATGGGACACTTATAATTGAACCTAATATTCCAGATGTGACCTGATTAGGTCAGTGTACAATAGGAGAGTGAATGCCATTCTTCAAAATCAGATCTAATCAAAGTAGCTTCCTGCTGACAGTTCTCATTTGATTTCCTTTCTTGGTGTACACCAATCATGCTAAATTTGTATTGATGCTTCCCATCTAAATTTCTTTACATTCTTTTTTTCCTAGAATATTTTTCCCCTCTCCACTCAAGAAAAAGTTCATATTTTTATTTTGTCATTGCTTGAGTTCGAGATCCTTCCCTTTCAACTCTTTCTTATTCTTATTTATTACTTTTGACTTTTAAGTCTGTGCCACCCTGATTACAAACATTTACTAAACAAAGAAGGTAGAAATCACATATGACTCACAGACTTTGATTCTCTGTCTACTACATTTATGTATTATAAATATTTTCACTCATTTAATGAATTATTGCTGCTAAAATTTAATGAAGTGCTTTATTTAAATTATTTATAAAATACCACAGGAATTGTACTTGTTCTCCAAAAATAGGATAATTAACTCTATTGAGTAAGATACTGAATGAAATACCTGTGCTACTTTTGTTTACAACAATTAAGTTTGGTTCCCCAGAGATCCACATTTTTCTCATCCTAGGGGGGTTATTAATCATCCATTGCTCAAAATTTCCTCTGAATGGCAGAAGGATAGTTTTGGCATGCACTTGGCAAGAAATTATTACTATCTTTTTAAAAACTAGTGAATTGTACATATGATTAACGACCACATGGTACAGCACATATTAAAACTGAAATCATCTCTCCGCTTGGGTTCTAAATGTATGTGCATGATTCTTCTGGCTACCATTAGTTCAGATTCATCTGTCACATCCATGTATTGCCCTTTTCTTTCAACAGTTTTTTTTTAATCATTTGCTGGTTTCACACACTAATGAGTTTTGTCATTTTTCCGCTCGTTCCCCTCTTACCCCAACCTCTCTTGCTGAAAACCTTCTGTCCAATAAGTTCCCCTCCTACTTTCATGTCTCCTTTTTGTGCCTCTAAATTTAATTAGACTTTCTTGCCCCAATGTGGTTTTCCTTTTTACCATCTCACCTTCGTTGCGATATGATTAGTGTTTACAGCTACTACTGGCCTGGGAAATCGGCTAAGTCCATAATGATGCTTTGCATCTTCCTAACTTGCTGATTTTGAGTAGGAGCTCAGGGATGTGTGATTACTTAAAACACTGTCACAAAATAGCCCCTCCCTCATAAGTCATTGTGAGAATGGAGAGGCTGAGAATGGACAGCATTCATGGCAAGGACAGAACATATCTTCCATGATCATTGAAGCCACTGACTCTTCTTTGTTCTTTTTTTTTTAACATTTTTTATTATCTCCGCTAATACAAACTTAATAGGTACACTGGTTCCCTCCCTCACTCCTCCTCTCCCCACCCCTCTGTTCGCCCTCTCCTCACCCCTCCCTCCTCACCCCCCAGTGCCTCCCCTCCCCCAATCCCTGGAGAATCCTTTAATGTGCATGCCTGACTGTCCTCTGGGTCCTCCTCTCCGATGACATACAAGGACCCAGCGGCATTTCCCTGAACCCTTTCCTGTGTTCCCCTTAAGCATAGGAACACTATTTTGACTGTCAATCCCTTGCCTCCAAGGATCTTGGTGCTTTTAGCAAATGCTAGACTTTGTGGGGACAATAGTGTGTTGGACATTATGCAGGGCATGTAAAGTGCAATTATGATTGCTTCGGCCCTAACTTGTGTGGAGTATCTTGCATATCATTGCTCCTTCCATCCTTGTGCTCTTACACTCTTACCGCCCCCTCTTCTGCAAATGTCCCTGAGCTTCAGGATGGGGAGAGATTAGTCTGGCCTAGATTTAGGTGGTTGATATAGGGTCTCTGAAGTTCTGGATTATGGTTTGTTGATTTTCTTTTGCAGTTTTGCTGCTCCTGCAATGCCCTTGGCTCCACCCTGATGGGTATTGGATGTCACCCCCTGGCCAGAGATAAAAAACTGATAAATTAGGGTATTGTTATAAGAGTATATTCAAAGGTAGATGCAATAAAAGTAGGAAACCACAGTTGGTTACTTATTATCTGCCAGACTATATGCCCTCCCCTTCTGGTGAGATCACACCCCCTCAGTTGTAGATGATCAGGAACGAAAAGTTTGTGAACTTAACCAGATGTCTCATTGCTTACTTGCAGTCCTTGATGGAGGCCTATTTTCTCTGCTGTTACATGGTCCCCTCTCTCCTTGTTTCTGGTGTGGCCCTCCTACCTCATCCTGCCTGTTCATACTCCTTTCAATTACTGTATTACAGAGATTTATCATCGAGTGTCTCTAGGTGGGCTGGGTGGGTTTGGTACGAGGAGCCACCTATTAGGGAGTACATATGGCGCTTAATTTTCTGGGTCTGGGATACTTCACTTAATATAATTGTTTCTAATGACATCCATTTCCCAGCAAATTCCAGTAATTCATCAGTTTTGATGGCTGAGTAGTACACCATTGTATAGATTTACCACAATTTCCTTATCCACTCATCAACTGTTGGACATTTGGGTTGATTCCATGACTTTGCTATTGTAAACAGTGCTGCTCTGAACATGGTCGCACTCGTGCTCTTGAGGTGAACCTCTGCTGCATGGGGGGTTATTCCCAAAAGTGGAATCGCAGGGTCATATGGCATTTCAATCTTTAGTTTCTTTAAGAATCTCCAGACGGTTTGCCAGAGTACAAAAATCAGTGGCTTTCCTATATGCCCAGAATGAAAGAAGTGAAAAAGCCCTGAGAGAAACAATCCCATTTACTATAGCCCCTAAAAAAATGAAATACCTTGGTATAAACCTAACCAAGGAGGTAAAACACCTTTACAATGAAAACTTTAAAAGCCTAAAGAAAGAAATTGCAGAAGACACCGGAAGGTGGAAAGACCTCCCGTTTTCTGGATTGGTAGAATCAACATCATAAAAATGACCATCCTACCAATGGCAATATACAAATTCAATGCTATATCAATTAAAATCCCAAAGCAAGTCTTTAAAGAAGTTGACCAATCTCAAAATTCATATGGAGGCACAAAAGACCCAGGATAGCAAAGACAATCCTGAGTAACAAAAACACTGCTGGAGGTATCACCATACCAAACCTTAGTCTATACTACAAATCCATAGTTGTAAAAACAGCCTGGTACTGCCTCCAAAATAGACACACAGACCAATGGATTAGGCTTGAAGACCCAGATATAAGCCCTCAAAACTACAACCATTTGGTCTTTGACAAAGGGGCCCAAAAAATCCAATGGAAAAAGAACAGCATCTTCAACAAATGGTGCTGGCAAAACTGAATCTCCACATGTAGAAGATTAAAACTGGACCCGTACTTGTCACCTTGTACAAGACTTAATTCCGAATGGATCAAGGACCTTGATTTAAGGCCAGAGTCTATAAAAACCATAGTTGAAAGGGAAGGGAATTCCCTCGAGCTGATTGGGCTAGGCCAACAGTTCCTAAACAGACATCCAATGGCACAGTCACTGCTACCAACTCTCAACAGTTGGGATCTGGAGAAATTAAAGAGCTTCTGTTCAGATAAAGAGATTGTAAGGCGAGCTCAAAGGCAACCCAAGAATGGGAGAAAAATCTTCACTAACCACACACCTGATAGAGCTCTATTATCCAGAGTGCACAAAGAACTTAGAAAACTAAACACCAAGGAAACTAATGGCCCAATTAAAAAATGGGCCCTGGAACTTAAAAGAAACTTTACTAGGGATGAAATTAAAATGTCTAACAAATATCTTAAAAAATATTCCACTTCCTTAGCCATCAGGGAAATGCAAATCAAAACTTCCCTGAGATATCATCTCACCCCGGTGAGGATGGCAAAAATCCACAATACAAACAACACCAAATGCTGGAGAGGATGTGGAGAGAGGGGAACTCTCCTACATTGCTGGTGGGAATGCAGGCTCATACAGCCACTCTGGCGAGCCATCTGGAGATTCTTCTTTGTTCTTGTACTTGTGGTTACCTGTATCTCCCCCCATCACTGCTGGGAATGAACCCCCTTGGGCCAGCATTGTGCATTCTCTCCTTGGTAGTTTACAATGTACTTTTTAGTTTTTTCTTAATTTATTCTCTTGTTGTGAGGCAGTCTCATGAAACCCTGTAGAGTCTACAGCTCACATCTAAGCTGAGGCTGGTGTCACACGCATGTTCCTCCTGCCTCAGACTCCCACCGACTGGGGTTACAGGCACATGCCACTACATTCAGCCCTCCATACATGTTTGTACTTTGGAATAACCTTTAACTTTCAGAAAATTTGCAAAGAGATTAGAGAATTACTGTTGATCTCTAAGTTACCTTTTTGGACGATTAGAAAGAAACATGACAATGATCTATGGGTCAAAACTAACAAATTAGAATTGATAAAATGTTGACTAAACCTCACAGTTCATTGGGGCTTCATCAGATTTTTCATTAATGTCCCTTTCCTATTCCTGAAACCAGTCTTGGATTCCACATGACTTTTCATCCTCTTTTAAAAATGGACTCCCATAGTGGACATGTCAGTACTAATGTGGGTAATTTTGTTCAGAAAGCGAGGACACCATTACCGTTTTTATGATCAGGCTAGTGCACTGTAAGGACATCTAATCACAGCCATTTCCCAACAGGGACCAAAGGGCACCAGCAGAGGAGATAATCTGCTTCCTAATTTGAAGGTTATACTTTCACCAGTTAGGGGCCACATGAATATAAATAGAGGAACAGGAAAATAGAGATCTGCAGGCCACTGATTCCTGTCAGGAATATGGGATATGGTCCAGGTAAATGGCTGACTGAAAAGAAAGTTCAATTATTCAAATATATATTGAACATGTGCTAACATTATCTTTGGTGCTAGATATTGTTTGCAATCAATAAATATTATCCATTCTTTCTCAAATTAACTCCTTCCAGCAATACAAACACAATACAATTTATTTAAAACAATACCAGCACTTAGATTAGAAATCACTTAAGGACACTAAACATACTATATTTTTTTCTTCATCATGTTACTTATATCTTTGGCATTTTTATTGTCACATATCACATTAATAACAGCAGTTTATACAAGACAAAATGATTGTATTGAATGGTATGTTATAAGCCTTTGAAATGCATGAGAAAGTGTTAATGTTAATAATATGCTAGCAAAGACAGCATCAGCCACAACTTCAAACAGTTGAGTTTAGTTTGTTTTCATTTTTAAATAATTTACTTATCAAATACCCATCATCCTCTTAAGAATGTACTTTGGAATAACCTTTAACTTTCAGAAAACTTGCAAAGAGAGTAGAGAATTACTGTTGATCTCTAAGTTACCTTTTTGGACGATTAGAAAGGAACATGACAATGATCTATGGGTCAAAACTAACAAATTAGAATTGATAAAATGTTGACTAGACCTCACAGTTCATATGTGTCTCAGTTCCACCTCAACTACCTGATTTCCATTTTTGATGCTGATTAAAGTAAAATTCAGGTGGGTTGGATTCTTGAATTTGATACCAATCTCTCTGAAAATCCACATCTCAAGGCGTGTTTAACTCATTCTGTGAAATCAGAGTTTGGGGGTGACTTTAACCAAGCAAACTGAAATAGAGGGCAGCAATTTCCCATTCCTGATTCAAAGCAGGTCTAAATTTGAAACTGATCTTTTTTCTAAGGAGAGTCAGAAAAATAAAATGCAGTTTTGTTTATGTGATTGTGAGTAAAAAGTTATTGAAAGATTAAGGGAATATGAGGAGAGAGTTATAAAACAAAAGTTTAGAGAAAAGAGAGGATTTTCTAAGGAAAAATAAATAGATCAGTTGCAGTCAGTAAATCTTAAGACTTTTCTTTGGTGGAAAGTAATGAAAAACAAAACACAGTACAAACATGAAGCTAAAAGACAGAGCTGACTTGGAGGGAGCCATTAGGCCAGGATATCAGCCCCTGTCCTGGGCACAATCCTGGTTCTGTGCTTCTCCACCCAGCTGGAACACCACAGCACCCAAAGAGGTCAGTGGTCAGGTGGGCATAGTCTGGTTGACAGAGGGCAAGTAGCTACCTCGTCACCTTGCTGCGTGGGGCTGACCTTTATTTTTTCCATTATTAATAAGACTATACCGAGTGCATAATAACTCAGGATGCTGTGCTGTCCCTTGCCTCAGCAGGTGTCCTGCTGCATAGTTCAAGCACATTCTCTCAGAATACAGTTGCAGTAGGGATTGTCTGTAGATTCCTCTCTTACTCTGATGGAGTATCACACCTTTTTCAGTGACCTTTTCAAAAAAATGTCGGATTTTATTTTCGTACAACTGAGCTTTTCTTTTACAGAGGGTAGCTGTATTGAAAGAAACACAGGGATTAATGATGACGCATCAATGTGAGTCACATTTTATCTTTTCTTCCTCCCTTTTCCCTCCCTCCTTCCCTCCCTCCTTCCCTCTCATTTTTAAATCAGTGCTGTTTCTATCAAGAAACAACAAGAAAATAGTATTAAAAACCAAGATATGCATTTGCCACATGGTTTTTAGCTTGGGTACAAACAAAGTAAATATGTTGCTAACTCTATAGAGAAAGTTCCAATGGCAAACACTAGCACTTTCCGTTTCCCTTAGTATTGATAGAGGCTTAGATGTAAAGAATGACTGGCAATTCTAAGATTAAGAAGACACTCTTCTAAGTCAACTATATTTCTGTGATCAAGTCCAACATAGTACTAAGAAATCTACTATCTCATGGTTATCATTGCCCCTCTACAGGCCACCAGGGCACAAAGGCAGCAAGGCCAGCCCATGGGCTTCAAGCTCCTCTTAAGAAACTACCTGATGAAACCCATGTGAGTGCCAGGTGGGTGTGGCCTGTAATTCCTGCCTGGGAAGGTGGTGACTGGGGATTCCCAGAGCACCTGATTTATGAGATTATCCCTCCTGGCAAACTCTGGCTTTGCTGGAGATCCAGCCTCAAAGTATAGGGTAAAAGAACAATTGAAGATTATCCCCTATATCAAACTCCATGCACTTGCATACATACACATAAAAATGGAACGATAAGCACAATTATTCATTTCTTATAATACCAATTCTGACAATGTTCTAAACTAATAGTACTCTTTGCAACTTTTAAAAAATATTTTATTCATTTGTTGAGTGTGTGTGTGTATATCAGAGGGCACTGTGTGTGCCTATGGCAGACCAAGGATTATTTCAGGAATCATTCTGGATTGTTTTTTACCTCATTTTTCCTTTGTTCTGGGATTTCCCCAGTTCTGCTCACAAGGGCCAAAGTACAGGGTGCCACCGTTTCCATCTGACATTTTTATGTGGGACCTGGGATCTGAACTCAGGATCTTCTGCTTTTGAGGTAGATTCTTAAACTTTCAACCCTCTCTCTAGCCTATCTCATTCTCTCTCTCTCTCTCTCCCTCTCTCTCATACTCTCATACACTCTCATATTCTCTCCCTCTCTCTCTTTCTCTCTCCTTTCTACTTCTCCCTTCTCCTCCTTTTCCCTTCCTTTCTCTCTTTTCTTTCCGAAGCTATTTAAGAGATTTTTCTAGTCTATCTCTCTCTTACTTCAAGAGTAAGAACTCAAGATGAACGTTATCTGTAGCTTCTCTGTGTTCTTACAAAGGAGTCTTGAGAATTCACATGATAAAGTATGAAGTATAAAAATTATGTTTTCAATTTCAGTATAAATTATGTAGGATTATTTAGAAGATACATAACATCACCTTGAAGCATTTAGTGTGGAAAACTGATGTATATGTCATCAGAAAGTGTAGGGCTTCAGTTTGTGTCCTGCTTCACTCTATTTCTGTGTTAATGAAATGCCAAAGAGTATCAGGAAAGAATGAAAGACTGTCTAGGTCTTATTGAGAAGATGTTAGTTTTCTTTTCCAGTAACACAGAACAGATTCTCTGAAAGGCAAAAGGAGAGTCTGTGGAGCACAATACTGAGAGGCACTGAACAGTCCTGGCAGCTGCTGCAGCTGGACTTAAAGGCTCCTGGCAATGCCAATGTGAAATATCACTTCTGTTTTTACACATTAACATTAATTTGCTTAAAAACTAGTTTAAAAACTTCAGATAAATTAAGAATCATTGTGATATTAATGATTTAGAGGCCACTAGAACTATCCATTCATTTTTCTTGCTCATGTTAATCTAACTTTATATCAATTCATTTATTTTTGAATATTGTATTTATCAATAAAACTGGGGCAGATGGGTATATTAATAATTGCGATTTACTATTACAGTATTTAAAACACCCCCTCTGTAACAGTGGTTTGTTTCAACCAGAGATACTGAAAGAAAATATACACTTTGACTTTTATCTTAAAGTGTAACAACAAAAGGCAAAAACAGAACAAAAAATCACTTGCTATATAAAGAAGAAAGCATTGTGGTAAGAAAAATTCTGAATATCTAAAAGATTATAGCAAGAAAATGAAAATGCAAATAGTTCAGAGTAGTTGAGTGGTAAGGAGAGGTGAAAACTAGAGAAATCTGAAGCAGGCTGATCATTAATCGGAGATGTATAAGCAGAAAAATTACAGTATACAATGTGTATTTTAATCAGACAAGGAAAGATGAAGCTGAAGACTAATTAACCTCTTAGAAAGAACTTGGGATAGTTTGGGTAAGAGATAAGTAGGAAGAGATTGGTGGATGTGGAATTAAAGAAGAGAAAGGACAGCACATTTAGGAGATACTTGAGCATAAACTTCTCCCACAGTCAGTGAGAGGAATGTTAAAACTGAAATGCAGAGAACAGTGAAGTCAAGTTCATGCTAATGTTTCATTCTAATTACTGAGACACTCGGCACACGTGCATCTCTGAAGTAGTTCCAAAAATTCCCTCTTTGGCTCTAAGCTAGCTAGCAATGATATTTTGGCTTTTGCAGCAAAATGGCTTTTGGCTAATTTACATGGGAACCACAAACATTTGAGTTTTAGGAAGCTGAAGAGACAGTCCAATCTGTCTCTGGGAAAAGAATGATTGCAGATTACTGTTCAGATAACAGATGATTCTCCCTTCCAATGCTTAGAAACCCAGCAACTCCCCCCACCCCCACCCACCGCTTTTGTGTCAGAGCAGACTGAAGATACAGATCTTTACCTGAATGAAACACGTTCCTTTGCCTGGAAGAGCAGAGGGATTCCAAAAGTGTTTCAATTCACCACTGTAGGTGCTATGATGGATGCTGTAAGGGGCTAGATTAAAAGGTGGGCAAAATTTGTGATCTATGGATGGAGCCTGAAATCATTTACCATGAAGAAAGGAAGGTTGAAGCTCCAAATTGCTGTCTTGAATTATTTGAAGTCCGCTGACGTGGAGTTGCCTGACAAATGTGTCTTTCTTTCTACCCAGGATAGAACAAGAGGAAATGGATTCAAGTTGAAGCCGGATCTATTTAGGTGAATTATACTGAGTGCTTCCTGACCTAGGAGACTATTTGGCTTAGGAATGGATTGCTAAGCCCAGTCAAGGAATCCTTTTCTCCAGAGAGAGAATCCAAAGGATGAAGGGGATTTAAGAAGTCATTTAAGCAGATGAAAATTGATCTCTTTTAAAGACCAAAGCCCCCAAGGAAGAAACTTCGTGACTTCATGCCGGAGTCCCACACCCCTTCCCATTTACATGGTATTACAGCTTCAAATCATTTCCTCATTTTTCTCTTCTGTGTTGAGGTAGAGGACGGTTACTAGAGTCTTTGCATCTCTTTGTTATTTTAAAGGTCAATATTAAAACACTTTCATCTTTTCATCATTTTTGGAAGTTAAATAATTCCCTTGGTGGAGCTCTTTCTCATAAGCATTAGTTTCTAATCCGCTGTCATTGTGGTTCTGCCATAAAAAGCCTCCAAAATCTCCTATGTGTCTGCCTCATGCTGGACACAGTACCCCAATAAGACTTCTAAAGGATGTAGGCAGAATATAGTAGAGGGCTTCCTACTGATGTCTTAAGAACATTTTCTTCTCCTTTTCATCATTCAGCAAAACATCCCTCTTCAGTTTCTGAAAGCAGTGAGTTTTCTTCCATTGAGCTATGTTTATTTCCTGCTTTAATCTAATTTCCACTTGAATCTCTACAATTCACTGCCTAGAGTAAAAGTCTAATAATATCCTGAATGCATTGTGGTCTAATGAATGGATTTCATAGAGGTGTTTGTGAGTAGCTGGGACTTGATCCTATATGATGTAATCTTTTCAGTTTGAATGTACTCTGAATTTTTATAGCAAAACTTGTATATATTTTAAGTGTAGTTTAACCTATAGCTAATAATATTCTTTTTTTGACAGTATGTTCATTTGAAAATATGTTCCTATTTTCTAGTATGCTTTCTATTGGTGATTAAAAGTTATGGATGCTAATGTTAAAAAGAAAGAAAATTTGAAAGAGCAAAATAAAACATAAATAGATATTTCCCTTCTCCCACGATTCATAGGAGAATGACTCATTAATTTAATGGAAAACAACTATTGGCAATTATGCTTTAGTTGCCCCTTGGCCATATATTACCTTTGTATTTTTTTAAATGTGTGTGTGTGTGTGTGTGTGTGTGTGTGTGTGTGTGTGTGTGTGTGATGTGCACATGTAATAAAGGTCATTTGAGTGTTATGCATGTGCCTTGAATGCCTAAAGGTAACTTTAGAAATAATTCTAGATTGTTCTTCCTCCTTCTGTTTTGTTCTGAGCTTTCCTAGGCTCTGCCTTCCAGGGAAGCAGTTTTAGGTTGGGCGGCTGCCATTTCCTCCTAGTAGTTTTACCTGAGATTTGGCGGTCAAACTCAGCCCTCACATTGCTTTTAATAACTTTTATATTTTTCATTTTTTGGGGTGGCACTTGATGCTGTACATGCCACAACATGCCTGTGGAAGTCAGAAGACAACTTTGTGGAGTTGGTTCTGTCCTTCTACCAGGTAGGTTCTGGATGTTGATTTCAGCCCACCCATCTTGCACGCAAGCACCTTCCCCTTCTGAACCATTTTGCTGTCCTTCATCTGCTTTCCACCCAGTTTTACTTTGTGTGTGAGGCCTTAACACAAAAAAAAAATCAGAGGGCACAAATAATCTCGTGTCATTTTCCAACCCTAAACTCCCATCATCTCTCTTAGTATATAAATGGTCTTTTAATTTGTCTTCTGCTTTCACCTTCTGCACTTGTTTTTTCTCCTAATAGTAGACAGAACGAACGATCTTTGAAAAATCACAAGTTTGACTCTACCATTTTCATTTTTTATTCTGGTCTACCCAATATCAAATTAAATCCTCCCGATAGGAAATTTACTCTCGGATAAGGCCGTGTACACTTCACGGCATTACCTCCCTGGCACGGACATTATTTTCACCATGCAGTCAGCCTGCCTGGCCGGCTTGCTATACTAAAGCAGGACAGGCTTCATTTCCTCATATCAGTGCCCAAGGACATTGCCACAGTTTGCCTGCCTGTTGTCAGTGCATCCATGACCAAAAAACTTAAAGGACAAGGGATTTTACTTTGGCATACTGTGGTCCAGTTATAGTTCTTAGTCTAGTTTGAAAGGAGAGCTCATCCAACACCCCAGGCCAAGGGAGGTAATTCATAGGCTGAACGACATAGACTTCTGCTCACCAAGGCTGGTCTGGTTACAGCTGCTGCTAAATGCTAAATCTGCTAGCAGCAGGGACCAGCACCAAGCGCCCAGATTATTGGCCATGCCATGTGCCTAGGACTGGTGAAAGAGAGGCAAACCTTATTTGTCAGACAGCATGTTTTACTCAACTAGCTCTCTCCAACTTATCCACTTGCCCAGGAGATAATCCCACCACCATCTAGAAGATCTCCTGAAGGCTTGCTCAGGACTTAAGTCAATGACTGATTATTCTGTGAATAATGTGCCCAAAGCTGGAACCTTCAATCGTCAAGCAAATGCCTGCCTCTACCCTCACAGATGTCCCACAGTAAATTCTTCCAGTGTCCTCACATTATAGGTAGCATACAATGCAGGTGCCCATTTGTCCAATGGGACATGATTATCAGCTTGATAAACCTGTGTGCATTCTAGCCCTCCTCTCCATGCTTTGGATGTCCCTGTTTGTCTTGGCACAGTTTTGAAACTTGGATGGGACAGAGTGGCAACCCATTTCCTTTCCATCTTGGCATTAGGAGAGCTCATGCACCTGGAAGTAGCACTTGGAATTACACTGAAGGGCTGTGTGACTCTCCTTCTTGCTGCCTTCCTTGACCCCTGCAAAGAGACCTTCAGCCAGGGAAATCATGTCTTCCCTCCATAAACCTGTGAGTCACTAATGAAAACCAGTGCGCTTCTCTGATCACTGGTATGGTTGAGAAGAAACATTTGTTGTTTCAAACCACAGAGTACAGGAGTTTGCTACCACAGAAAAACTTAATTTATTATCCATTGTATGAACATATGAAATACTGAATGGATATATGTAGATAATTATTACTTCTAATTTCATTGTTCTATTAAATATTCTCTTATACAATATTTTGATCTGATTTATCTATTACTTAATGATATTATATCTTTAGGATAGATATTACAGCACTCAGGTAGAAGTCATGAGCCAATTTTAAAGTATTTTGGGGTATATTTCCAAATTGCTATGGAAGTAAACTATGGCAAACTAGAGCACATAATATTTGAGAAGAGTTGAGGTGTGAGAATGGGAAGCAAGAGAGAAAACCTTCTGTGAACCTTAGTTTCTCAAGAGAACTTGATACCCATAGATAGCAATAAACTTCAACATGAGGGAAAGAATATGAATGGTGTGTGTGTGTGTGTGTAAGAGAGAGAGAACACTCATCGTGGCATGTGAACACATGTGGTAAGCGATCACTCTCTGTACTAAAATACATGCCCAATCTTGTTTGTTGCGATTAAGAACAGTGTTCATCAACTGTGTTCTTTCAGACATGATTTGCAAGGATGCCACCAATGTGGCCACACACAAAGGTCATGTTGAAAAGGGCTGAGTCCATTAGTCATTCAGAAAGTAGGTTATTACACTTGTTGCATGAAATCCAGCAATACATATTCTTTACATCATTCACATTCAGAAGATTCAACTGTGTTACTCATTCTGAGAAACAAGAGCATTCCAATAAGTAACAGGGCAAACAGTAAGTGATTTGCCTAAACCACACAGGAAGCCCCAGTATACAGGAATAGAATTTAAAGCTCCTGATTTCCTTCCCTTTGCTGACGCCACTAAATCATTCGTCAAAACACTTCAAAGTCTTTCTTTCAAAGTCAACTGAAAACGTTTTTCCTGCGAAATACTGAGTTTCTGTAATTCACTATCTAAAAGGATGTTTTTAATATTGCTACCACAACATGGCCTAGTTGAGTCTAGTTTTCACATTGTCTTTCTCTCTCTTTTACCTAAAAGTTTTTTGTTAGAAAACAAATAATTTATGTTATAAGTGTCTTTTGTTTCAGTTGCTTGAGTCTTCCTGTCTGCATGTCTGTACTTTCTTTTAACTGATCCAGACCTTTAGGACAAGAATCTCTTGTCAAAGGAAGGGACCTCATTTGGCGTCTTTGGACAGCACAGCATCTTCTTATCTCAGGGAAAGCAATCATTTAAAGGAACTGAGTGAAAACTACTTCTAAAATAATGCTAGAACAGAGGAGACAGAGGTGACTACTTAATGGTTGTGAGGTTTGCCTTGGCGTGATAACTCTGGAACTAGACATTGGTAGGGTTCACAAAAATTGTACTTAATGATGATAATTCTACACCTTAAGGTTGTTTTAGTGATAATTTCTATATTATGTATGTTTTATTACCAAAAATAGTGTATGAGATTAATTTGCAAGTTGTTTCCCACAGGTTCATGTGCTTGAATCTTCAGTTGATACTGATGTTTTGGAAGGTAGTGGAATCTTTAGGAATTTGGAACTTTGCTGGAGGAAGGCATATTCCAGGGGGCATGTATGATCTGAAATGCCTCCTTCCTCCTGCCTTCAGCCATGCCTTCCTCTATGAGAGTCCCACCATCATGGACTATATCCCTTCTGGAACTGTAAGTCAACTAAATCTCCTTCTCTCTCTTTCTGCCTGAGTATCAGTGTTGTCTCACAGTAGCAGAAAGAAAGGTAACTAAAACATTAGTTTTGCCCATTGGGCCTGACATATGTAGACCCAGACAATACACATTCTTTCATATAATGCACAATTCTTTACAATCTCAATTTACACAACCATCTTATTTTCAGGACTAAAACTCATCATTCTAATCCTTTAACTTGTTTGTTCACAAAATGACATTACTGAAATATGCTGCCTCAAAAAAGAGAGACCATTAATGATAAAATGTAAGTCTCAACTAGCAATATATAAACTATCTCTGCCTGAGGCTGAACATACAAATATATGTAGTTGGAAATATTAAAAGAGTCATACTGACATTTGGAGATATGAAACCCATTTCCAGTTTGCTCTGTGATGGATGGAACTTCATTGAGAATTTCATGCTGCTGGGGATATAGCTCAGGGGACATTGCTTAGTTTACACAAGACCCTGGGTTAGATCCTCAATGTCACAATAAAGAAGTGCTATAGAGTTAAAAACATAACGTTCCCCCTTAAGTCAAGGAAAGCTCCTTCTCAGATCAAGCTTTTGAGGGATGAGGTAAAACCAGATACAGGCAGATCCTCTCCCTTTGCTCCATTTTCAGTCCTTACATCTGGTTCCAATGATGCGTACCAACTTATGTGTTTGACTGTTTTATCCTTTTTACCTGAAGTGTGAAGCATCATATACTTTTAAAGCAACAGGATACATTTAACAAAATATTGCCATCTCTGTTTTCTGGATGAATTTGCAGTCACAGAGACAGCTGACAAAACTGAATCCTATCTCTGAGCAGTTATATTTGAAGCTTCCATTCAGGGCTTCAAGTTTTCTTTAAATGACCTGATCTGAACATATGATTTAGATCTGTAAGTAAGAGGTACAGAAGCTCTGCCAGGCTCCATTATTCAGTCTTGAAAGTTCCATTATTTCCAGACATCTCAAAGGAAGAAGCTGCCAAGCCTGGGGAGGAACAGAAGGGCCTCTCAAGAGGTATCCTGCCAGGGAATGACAAGACTGATATAATTTCCACACCATTCTAATTTGCTTTGCTGACCAGAAGGGGAAGAGCCCAAGTTTCTCTATCAACAAAATCATCTACAACTGAAAACTCTACATTAAATTCCATCAGACGAACACCCTTCTACTTTTTACATATGTGTCTTTCCTAAGAGTAAAATATTAGTCAAATTTGAAAGTATTTCACATGTGTTCATGGGCAAAGTATGAAATATTTCATAGTAGGAACACTTTGGGATTTTGGTTTTCAAGTTCTTTTTTAAATTAATCATAAAAGTAATTTATTTTATTTTATTTTTTTATTTCCACTCATACAAACTTAATAGGTACACTGGTCCCCCCTTCCTCCAACCCCCTATCCCTCTGTGCCCCTCTCCCCTCCCCCTCCCCATTCCCCAGTGCCTCCCCCTCCCATCCCTGGAGCATCCTTTAATGTGCATGCCAAACTCTCCTCTGGGTCCTCCTTTCCGATGAGGTGCAAGGACCCAGGGGCATTTCCCAGAACCCTTTCCTGTGTTCCCGTTAAGCATAGGAACACTTCTGAGGCTGTCAGTCCCTTGCCTCCAAGGATCCTAGTGCCTTTAGCAAATGCTAGACTTTGTGGAGTCAATAGTGTGTTGGACATTGCACAGGGCATGTAAAGTACAAATATGATTGCTTCGGCCCTAACTTGTGTGGAGTATCTTGCATATCATTGCTCCTCCCATCCTTGTGCTCTTACAATCTTACCGCCGCCTCTACTGCAAATTTCCCTGAGCTTCAGGATGGGAGAGATTAGGCTGGCCTAGTTCCAAGTGGTTGATATACAGTCTCTAATGTTCCGGATTATGATTTGTTGATTTTTTTTTCAGTTTTGCTGCTCCTGCAATGCCCTTCACTCTATCCTGATGGGTGTTGGATGTCACCCCCTGGCCAGAGATAAAAAACTGTTAAATTAGAGTCTTTTATAAGAGTATATTCAAAGGTAGATGTAATAAAAGTAGGAAACCATGGTGAGGGAGAGGTCAATCACCCATTTGCGAAATGGTTACTTTCTATCGGCCAAACTATACGCCCTCCCCTTCTGGTAAGATCATACACCATCAGATGTAAATGATCAGGAAGGAAAGTCTGTGAACTTAATCAGATGTCTCATTACTTACTTGCAGTCCTTGATGATGGCCTATTTTCTCTGCTGTAACATGGTCCCCTCTCTCCTTGTTACTGGTGTGTCCCTCCTTCTCCATCCCTCCTTTTCATAATCTTTGCAATTACTGTAAATATTGCAGAGATTTATCTTTGAGTGTCTCTAAGTGGTTTTGGTACTAGAAGCCACCTATTAGGGAGTACATATGGTGTTTAATTTGCTGTGTATGGGATACTTCCCTCAATATAATAGATTCTAATTCCATCCATTTTCCAGCAAATTCCATTAATTCATCAGTAACAAAAACACTGCTGCAGGTATCACCATACCAAACCTTAGTCTATACTACAAATCCATAGTTGTAAAAACAGCCTGGTACTGCCTCCAAAATAGACACACAGATCAATGGATAAGGATTGAAGACCCAGATATAAGCCCACAAAATTACAGCTATTTGATCTTTGACAAAGGGGCCCAAAAAATCCAATGGAAAAAGAACAGCATCTTCAACAAATGGTGCTGGCAAAACTGAATCTCCACATACAGAAGATTAATACTGGACCCGTACTTGTTACCATGTACAAGACTTAATTCCAAATGGATCAAGGACCTTGATATAAGGCCAGAGACTATAAAAACCATAGGTGAAAGGGTAGGGAACTCCCTCGAGCTGATTGGGCTAGACCAACAGTTCCTAAACAGACATCCAATAGCCCAGTCACTGCTACCAACTCTCAACAGTTGGGATCTGGTTAAATTAAAGAGCTTCTGTTCAGCTAAAGAGATTGTAACATGAGCTCAAAGGCAACCCACAGAATGGGAGAAAATCTTCACTAACCACATATTTGATAGAGCTCTATTATCCAGAGTGCACAAAGAACTTAGAAAACTAAACACCAAGGAAACCGATGGCCCAATTAAAAAATGGAACTTAAAAGAAACTTTATCAGGGATGAAATTAAAATGTCTAACAAATATCTTAAAAATGCTCCACTTCCTTAGCCATCAGGGAAATGCAAATCAAAACTTCCCGAGGTATCATCTCACCCTGGTAAGGATGGCAAAACTCCACAATACCAACACCACCAAATGCTGGAGAAGATGTGGAGAGAGGGGAACTGTCCTACATTGCTGGTGGGAATGCAGGCTCATACAACCACTCTGGCGAGCCATCTGGATATTCTTAGAGAAATTAAAGATTGAAATGCCATATGACCCTGTGATTCCACTTTTGGGAATTACCCCCCATATAGCAAAAATTCACTTCAATAGCTCAAGCACGACCATGTTCATAGCAGCACTGTTTACAATAGCAAAGTCATGGAATCAATCCAAATGTCCAATAGTTAATGAGTGTATAAGGAAAATGTGGTACATCTACTACTCAGCCATCATAAAAGTAATTTTAATGGGATTCATAAATGTAAAAAAGCATTATTGGGGCTGGAGAGGTGGCTCAGGGGTTAAGCCGCTGCCTTGCAGGCAGAAGGTCCTCAGTTTGGATCCTAGACCCTACGTATAGACGCCAGGCGGAAGCAGGGGTGGTCTGTGTTTCTGGTCCTGGTAGGGCGGAGCCTGTGAATCCCCGGGCAGAGTAAACAAGGTGAAGGTGGAGGCTCCCGAATTCGTCCGTGGTGGTTCCCGAATTCGTCCGTGGTTCTACACACACACACACATGCACACACGCGCACACACATACATGCGCAATTGAATAAATAATAATAAAAAAATTTAAAAAAAGCATTATTTCTCAGTATAAGATGAATTGATGGGGAAATATCAAAACAATTCTTAAGAATTATGAGGTATTTCTATTTTCTAACATGCTTTAAGACAAATCTAAGTCTTCGCTTGAATGGATGCAGGACGATGAGAATTATTCAAAAGAAGTGATTTTTTAATTATTAAGGTGAACTAATTAAGTGTTTTTATGAACTATTTTCTAGAGCAATTATAATTAGCATCACAAATTACAGACTTGTATGCCAATATTTAAAGAACACCAATTTCTTCATTTTAGCTTCTAGTTGTTATAGTAAACAATATGTCAGTGGACCTGTTATTTCTTTTTATTAAGTTTTAAGCTAATAGTCAAATAATGACTTTGATTAGGATATTTTCATATATGTATATAATATACTTAGTTCCTATTGGTCTGCCTTCCTTAGTAGCCCTCCTGGGCCTCCTTGCTTCTTGCAGGTTCCCTTTCTCTCCCTAAACAGCCTAGCTTTTTGCTTTCAAGTCACTTATATTCCCTTAGCCTCTCTTTCCCTATCTTGTCCTTCCTAAAAATATTTCTCTTCTGTCATGATTCCTGTCTATGACTTGCACACAGACATACTTTAAAGGTCTATTCGTAGTTAAACCCATAAAAGAATTGTTTCTTTTTAAACAATTACTTTTTAAGTATTTTATTTTTCATGCACCCTTTTATGGTGTATTCTTATCTTATGAATTTTGGAGTACTGTTCTTAATCTTTGTGTATTCTGTCTTTTTCAGCTCTATTGATCACATAATGGATATTTACTGCATATCTATTATAACTAGATTTGGAGGACAGAAGGTTTGGAGGACAGAACAACTACTAACCTCCTGAAATGCAGCTCTCGTTAGAGGTTATTGGTGGCTATGAGATGGCTCAGTAGTGTAAAGGTGACATGGTGCAAACATAGTGACTTTAGTTGAATCACTGAAAACCACGAAGTAGAACTTTCAAAAATTTTCCTCTGATCTCCACACTTAGGACGTGGCACGTTGTGTCTGATCTCTCCTCTCTTTATGCGAAATAAACAAAATATTTGCTTTAGAAAAAATTATTTGTGTGTGTGTGTGTATGTGTGTGTGTGTAAGTGTGTATTCAAAGGATACTGTGAGTATCTGTGGAGGCCCAAAGGCGACTTTGGAATCATGTTTACTTTGCTCTGGGGTTTCCCAGGCTCTGAGTTCCAGGGCTGGGAGTACAGGCCACCACCATTTCTGCCCGATATTTTTACCTGGGATCTAAGATCCAGACTCAGGTCCTTCTGCTTGCGGGGCAGAGTCTTAAAATGCACAAAAAATGCACAATAGGTATTCTATTTAATTAAGCTAGTTAAAACATACAGTTAGAGCCCTTTCTAGGCGAGAAATGAAAATTACAGAAGTAGTACATGCTATATGTCAGTAAGGAATCACGAATGTTTCTGTCTGCAGGTATTATGACCCAGTGTTATTTATTTATCATTGTTTGTTGTAGCCCTTGTGAAATAACCATCAACATTGGTCATATCGTCCTTAGCAGGCTCCCATCATACTTTGATGTACTTTCTGATAATGTACAAATGTACATTTCTGTCCTTTGCTTAGAATAGAAGACATTTTTTATCTACTTGCTATGACTGAAGTATGTGCCTCAGATGGGAAATATTTCAGAATGTTTTCATATCAATTAATTCTTTATGGGAGAGATAAAACAGGTCAACGAAGCATCATACTTCTACTAATTAAATATATATTAATTATTATTACTTAAATTAAATTCTATTTCTTGATATATAATATTGCCTGATTCTTCTTCTGTAGGTATATCTTCATAGTTTGGAACAATTTTCTTCCACTGAAACTTTTAAATAAAATGACATAATCTGACACAATCAAATATATTGATATGTTGACTACAATATGTTACATTGAGAACAAGTAGTTTGCAATTTTATTTAAAATTTAGAAGAATTAATATCTTACAAAACTTACTCTACCCGCACTATAGAATACTGAATATCTTCACTTATTTTTATAGATAATAAATCTGTAAAGTTATTAGAAATAATTTCAGTAGTTATCTTTTGTGTAGCACATTAAAGTCATTTTACAAATGTATTTTAGATTGTTTTCAATTAGCAATAATGAAGGCTATTAGTCTGGGATTTTTTTCTTTCTCATATTATCTGGCTTTGATAGAAGATTATGAAAATATTTATTTCCTGTTCTTCTGCCATATATCTATATATTTATATAACCAAATAAATTCATGCAGGAAATCCAGGAAACTACTGTAAATTCATTTAATCTGTAAATTATTATTCACAGTTATAAATCTGTGAGTGTTTGAAAAGTAAATGTCCCTCCCTTCCCTTCACTCCTCTGCCCGGGACGCGCGCTTTCCAGCCAGGCCTCATGGCGCGACCTAGGTAAGCCCCGTCTGCGCGCACCCCCAGATCCCCAGGCCACCCAGGGGACCCAGCTCCTCCCGCCATCCAGCCGGAGTTGCCGCACAGGGCCTGGTACCCCCAGGTCCCCCAGGTTAAATAGCGCCCCACCGCCGCCCAATCCTCCCTTCCCCTACTCCGCCCACCAGGACGCAGGGGGTCCAGCCTGGAGTCACCTAGGTAAGCTCCATCTCCGCCCACCCCCAAAACCCCAGGCCAAATAATTCAGTTTACTGAAAAACGCACAGAAATTGAGAGAAGATCTTAAAGAGTTAAAACGACAATGCCAAAGTCAAAGTGCAAATCCATGAGAAACAACACTCAAGTAAACAAAACTCCCACTGAAGGAATTAATCCCATAATGTTAGACTCCAACCAGAACAAACCCACGGAAAATGGCCAAGAAAGCCTGACCCAGGATAACAACCTTCAAAATATGATCATTACCATGTTCAATACTATGAAAGAGGAACCCGGGAGGAATTAAATAATCGAATCAATCACTTTGAAGAGAAACACAACAGACACTTGGAGGAGTTGAGAAAAACAGTGCAAGAAACAAAAACTGGCATACAGCATTTAAAAGACTCAAGCAGAGTTTAAAACTGAGCTAAAAGACAAGTTATCTTCAACCCAGAACTCCACAGAGACTCTTATCAGCAGAACTAATGAAGCAGAAAACAGAATTTCAGACCTTGAAGATAAAGTGGGAGTATTAACCAGCTCAATGGAAGAGGTTGTTAAAGCCAAAAAGATACTTGAGAGAAATATTCAGGAGATATGGGACACCCTGAAGAAGCCTAACATGCGTATTCATGGAATACCAGAGCATGAATCTCAAAATACCACCCCTGAGGAAATGGTTCAAACGATCATCAAGGAAAACTTTCCTCATCTAAAAAAAGAGAGGCCCATCCATATACAAGAGGCATTCTGCACCCCAAACATATATGACCAAAACAGAAGCTCGCCACGGCAAATAATACTTAAAACACTCCACATTCAAGATGAAGAACTGGTGCTGAGAGCTTCAAGGGAGAAAAACCAAGTCACTTTTAAAGGTAAACCTATTAAAATAACAAATGACTTCTCAGTCGAAACAGTAAAAGCAAGAAGAGCTTGGAGAGACATACTTCAAGTATTAAATGAGCAAAAATGTCAACCAAGGCTGATTTACCCTGCAAAACTATCGGTCATGATTGAGGGAGAAAGAAAAATCTTCCAGCACAAAGACAACTTGAAGGGATACATGTCCACCAAACCAGGGCTTCAAAAAATGCTAGAAATGATACTCAAGCGTGAAGAAAAAAACAGGCATACCCAGGAGAACAGAAGGCAAGTATAACACCATTAAAAGCGAAGCAATATACTTATAAAAACTACTAAACATAATAAATGTCTGGAATTAAAAATAGTTTCTCCATTATAACACTAAATGTTAATGGAATTAACTCACGGATAAAGAGACACAGATTACAAACTTGGATTAAAAATCACAATCCATCATCTGCTGCCTGCAGGAAACCCATCTCACCACAAAAGATAGGCATGCCCTAAAAATAAAAGGCTGGTCAACAATTCTACAAGCTAATGGAAGCAGAAAACAGGCAGGGATAGCCATTATGCTATTGGACAAAGAGGACTTCAAACCAAAGAAAATTATAAGAGACACAGATGGATACTACATTTTAGTCACAGGTACAATTCACCAGGAAGACTTCACAATACTGAACATATATGCACCCAATACGGGCCCCTCCACATTCATTAAGAAAACCCTACAGTGTCTAAAGCAAGAAATCAACCCCCAAATGATAATTCTTGGGGACTTCAACCCCGCCCTCTCGACATGGGATAGATCAACAGGTCAAAAGCTTAACAGAGACACTTTGGACCTTAATCAAACCCTGAAAGAAATGGACCTTACAGATCTCTATCGAACTTTTCACTCACGCACCAAAGAATACACATTTTTCTCAGCAGCACATGGAACTTTCTCCAAAATAGATCACATACCGAGTCACAAAACGAATCTACACATATACAAAAAACTTGAAATTCTAACCTGTGCCCTATCAGACCACAATGGCCTAAAGCTGGACATCCACAACACATCAAACAAGAGAAAATACACTAAGTCCTGGAAACTTAACAGTATGATGCTGAATGAGAACTGGATTCAGGAAGAATTTAAAAAGGAAATTCAAGATTTCCTGAAAGCGAATGATAAAGAAAATACAACTTACCAAAATCTCTGGGACACAATGAAAGCTGTTCTAAGAGGTAAGTTCATAGCTCTTAATGCCTACATCAAAAAAATGGAAACATCAGAAATAAACAACTTTACAATGCAGCTTAAAGCTTTAGAGAAACTAGAGCAATCTGGTCCCAAAAGTAGTAGAAGAGAGGAGATTAGCAAAATAAGGGGAGAAATATCTGAAATCGAGATTAAGAAAACAATAGAAAAATTCAACCAGTCAAAAAGCTGGTTCTTTGAAAAAATCAATAAGATTGATACACCCCTAGCTAAAGTAACAAAAAGCAAGAGAGAGAAAACCCAAATTAACAAAATTAGAAATGAACATGGAGTTATCACTACTGATACCCAAGAAATCCAGAGAATTATAACATCATATTTCAAAAACTTATACTCTTTGAAATTTGACAACACAAAAGAGATGGATGAATTTCTAAGTAAACACAACTTACCTAAATTGAATCAGGAAGTTGTGAATTATGTAAACAGTCCTATAACATATAAGGAAATTGAAGAAGTAATCTCAAATCTTCCCACCACAAAATGTCCTGGACCAGATGGATTCAGCAAAGAGTTCTACCAGACATTTAAGGAGTTAATAACACCAATGCTCCTTAAACTGTTCCAACAAATAGCAAAGGAAGGAACACTACCAAATTCCTTCTATGAAGCTAATATCATTTTAATCCCAAAAACCTAATAAAGATTCACTTAAAAAAGAAAACTATAGGCTGATCTCTCTTAGAATACAGACGCAAAGATTCTCAACAAAATCTTAGCAAATCAGATTCAAAAACACATTAAAAAGATCATTCATGGGGACCAAGTAGGCTTTATCCCCGGCACACAAGGTTGGTTCAACATACGCAAATCAATAAATGTAATTCATCATGTAAACCAGTCCAAAGTTCAAGACCACATGATACTCTTAATAGATGCAGAAAAAGCTTTTGACAAGATCAACAGCCTTTTATGATCAAAACGCTAGAGACAGTAGGAATGGAAGGAACCTTTATCAATATAATAAAAGCTATATACAACAAGCCCACAGCAAGGATTATGCTCAATGGGGAACAATTGGAAGCATTCCCACTTCGATCAGGAACTAGACAAGGCTGTCCACTCTCACCACTTCTATTCAATATTGTACTTGAAGTCTTAGCTGAAGCCATAAGACAAGAAAGGGACATAAGAGGGATTCAAATCGGCAAGGAAGAAGTCAAGCTATCCCTATTTGCAGATGACATGATCTTGTACCTGAGTGATCCCAAAAACTCCACCAGGAAGCTCCTGGAACTAATTGAGAAGTTCAGCAGGGTGGCAGGATACAAAATAAATGTGCAAAAATCAGAGTCCTTCCTATATGCCCAGAATGAAAGAAATGAAAAAGCCCTGTAAAACAATCCCATTTACTGTAGCCCCTAAAAAAATGAAATACCTTGGTATAAACCTAACCAAGGAGGTAAAAGACCTTTACAATGAAAACTTTAAAACCCTAAAGAAAGAAATAGCAGAAGACACCAGAAGGTGGAAAATCCTCCCTTGTTCCTGGATTGGCAGAATCAACATCATAAAGATGATGATCCTACCAAAGGCAGTATACAAATTCAATGCTATACCAATTAAAATCCCAAAGCAATTCTTCAAAGAAGTTGACCAAACAATCTCAAAGTTCATATGGAGGCACAAAAGACCCAGGATAGCAAAGACAATCCTGAGTAACAAAAACACTGCTGGAGGTATTACCATACCAAACCTAAGTCTATATTACAAATCCATAGTTTTAAAGACAGCCTGGTACTGGCTCCAAAATAGACACACAGATCAATGGATAAGGGTTGAAGACCCAGATATAAGCCCACAAAAATACAGCCATTTGATCTTTGACAAAGGGGCCCAAAGAATCCAATGGAAAAAGAACAGCATCTTCAACAAATGGTGCTGGCAAAACTGGATCTCCACATGCAGAAGATTAAAACTGGACCCGTACTTGTCACCATGTACAAGACTTAATTCCAAATGGATCAAGGACCTTGATATCAGGCCAGAGACTATAAAAACCATAGTTGAAAGGATAGGGAACTCCCTCGAGCTGATTGGGCTAGGCCAACAGTTCCTAAACAGACATCCAATGGCACAGTCACTGCTACCAACTCTCAACAGTTGGGATCTTGTGAAATTAAAACGCTTCTGTTCAGATAAAGAGATTGTAACAGGAGCTCAAAGGCAACCCACAGAATGGGAGAAAATCCTCACTAACCACACACCTGATAGAGCTCTATTATCCAGAGTGCACAAAGAACTTAGAAAACTAAACACCAAGGAAACCAATGGCCCAATTAAAAAATGGGCCCTGGAACTTAAAAGAAACTTTACCAGGGATGAAATTAAAATGTCTAACAAATATCTTAAAAAATGCTCCACTTCCTTAGCCATCAGGGAAATGCAAATCAAAACTTCCCTAAGATATCATCTCACCCCAGTCAGGATGGCAAAAATCCACAATACAAACACCACCAAATGCTGGAGAGGATGTGGAGAGAGGGGAACTCTTCTACATTGCTGGTGGGAATGCAGGCTCATACAGCCACTCTGGCGAGCCGTCTGGAGATTCTTAAAGAAATTAAAGATTGAAATGCCATATGACCCTGCTATTCCACTTTTGGGAATAACCCCCCATGCAGCAGAAGTTCACCTCAATAGCACAAGCAGGACCATGTTCATATCAGCACTGTTTACAATAGCAAAGTCATGGAATCAAACCAAATGTCCAACAGTTGACGAGTGGATAAGGAAACTGTGGTACATCTATACAATGGAGTACTACTCAGACATCAAAAATGATGAATTACTGGAATTTGCTGGGAAATGGATATCGTTAGAAACAATTATATTAAGTGAAGTATCCCAGACCCAGAAAATTAAGCGCAGTATGTACTCCCTAACAGGTGGCTCCTAGTACCAAACCCACCCAGCCCAGCCCACCTAGAGACACTCAAAGAAAAATCTCTGTAATACCTTCAGTAATTGCTAGAATTATGAACAGCAGGGATGGGGTAGGAGGGCCACATCAGAAACAAGGAGAGAGGGGAGCATGTTACAGCAGAAAAATAGGCCTCCATCAAGGACTCAAATAGGTAATGAGACATCTTATTAAGTTCACAGACTTTCGTTCCTGATCATTTACTACTGAGGGGGTGTGATCTCACCAGAAGAGGAGGGCATATATTCTGGCAGATAAAAAGTAACCATTTTGCAAATGGGTGGTAGACCCCTCCCTCACTGTGGTTTCCTACTTTTATTACATCTACCTTTGAATGTGCTCTTATAACAAGACTCTAGTTTAACAGCTTTTTGTCTCTGGCCAGGTGGTGACATACAATGCCCATCAGAATGGAGTGAAGGGCATTGCAGGAGCAGCAAAACTGCAAAAGAAAATCAACAAACCACAATCCAGAACTTCAGAGACTCTATATCAACCACCTAGAACTAGGTCGGACTAATCTCTCCCCATCCTGAAGCTCAGGGACATTTGCAGAAGAGGGGTCGGTAAGAGTGTAAGAACAAAAGGATGGGAGGAGCAATGATTTGCAAGATACTCCACACAAATTAGGGCCTAAGCAATCATAATTGGACTTTGCTTGCCCTGCGCAATGTCCAACACACTATTGACCTCACAAAGTCTAGCATTTGCTAAAGGCACCAAGATCCTTGGAGGCAAGGGATTGGCAGCCACAACAGTGTTTCTATACTTAAGGGGAACATGGGAAAGGGTTCAGGTTAAAACCACTGGGTCCTTGTAAGTCATCGGAGAGGAGAGCCCAGAGGAGAATCAGGCGTGCACAAGAAAGGACTCTCTGGGAATTGGGGCGGGAAGCACTGGGGAGGATGGGGTGGGAGGGGTTAGGGGAGGGGGAGCAGGGGATTCGGGGGGAGGAGGAGGGAGGGAGGGATCTGGTGTACCTATTAAGTTTGTAGGAGCTGAAATAATAATAAAAAAAAGTAAATGTCAAATTTAGAGAACTATAATTTTTAATCTCATACTCAAATTTTTGTCATTGATATAGTTCTCATTCAATTCATTATTATATTTATATGCCTTTAAAGTCAATTAACTCTATAAGTTGACTTTTTATATGTAATTGATCTTTTCAAACAAATATTTATGTTCTATTCAGTGAACATTCATTATAGTCAGAGAAACAAGGTTTCCTACATAGCTCACAATTACAGATTGTTGTCCATACTGTCAGGAGAGTTACACTTGTAGGAGTTCAGGTAACTGACTTTGCCAAACCTGTAATTGAGAGCAGAGAGGAAAAACCAGTGCATGCCAGCCAACTTGCTAGTATGCAGCTGTCTTTCTTATACACCCCAGAGAATGGTGCCACCCACAATGGACTGGTCTTCCTACTCCAACTGAAACAAGACAATTTCCTGCGGACCTTACCACAGTTCTTCCTTAACTAGATAGTTCATCAAAGGTGTGCCCAGAGGCCTACTCCAAGGTGTCTATATTATTTCACACTAGCCATCAGAATCATCATTCAAATTTAATAAATTTGTTTAATTTTGTCATAACCACAATTTGATATTTCTCATTAATACTGAGCCAGTGTTCTTATATTAACATTGACTCTTTATTATTTTTTTAGTAGGTATGACATTTTTCTTTATAATCCCATTTGGATAGTTGTCTTACTGGACTTCATTACAAATATTTTGTATGTAGTATGTTATGATATACTGTGATAATTACGAACAAAATCCAAAGTGAATTTTAGTATTTTTTTTTATTTCAGCTCATACAAACTTATTAGGTACACCAGTTCCCTCCCTCCCTTCTCCTCCCCCCCCCCCGTACCCCCTACTCCCCCTCCCCACCTCAACCTTCCCATCCTCCAGTGTTTTAGTATTTTTATATGATCAACATAGTGTAAATGAGTAGCTGTTATCTAAGAGTTCTGAATAATATTTCTCTTAATTTATTAATAATCCTCTAATTACTTTCAGAAACTTATAGATTTCATTGTATTGGTCTTACACATTTTTTATTTATTTATTTATTTATTTTGTTTTTGTTTTTTAATTTTTTTTTATTATGTATTCAGTTGTGCCTGCGTACGTGCGCCCGCACGTGTGTGTGTAGAAGCATGGACGAATTCGGGAACTACCATGGACCACCTCCACCTCCTCCTTGTTTACTCTGCCCCGGGATTCACAGGCTCCACCCTACCAGGACCAGAAACGCAGGCCGCCCCTGCTTCCACCTGGCGTCTGTACGTGGGATCTGGGATCCTAACTCAGGACCTTCTGCCCGCAAGGCAGACACTTAACCCCTGAGCAACCTCTCCAGCCCCACATTTTTTATTATATGTGTCTTGTTCTTTTGGATGCTTCTAAGTAGAATTTTAAATTTTAATTTCAAATAATCACTACTGTTATTCTTAATTATTAGTAGAAATAGAATAGATCATTTTTACATATCTTGATCATTTGTTTACAGGCTTCCTTAATATCCAAATTTGTTGTAATAACTTGCTTGTAGATTCTTTAGGAATTTTAACATAAAGCATGATACTGCTTGCTAATGCTATTAGTTTTATACTTTCTTTTTTAACACATGTGCTTTTTATTTCTTTGAAGTTCATCGAAGTTTTCTTCTGGCTTTGCCAGGCTTTAATTACTTTAATTAAGAAGTTTAAATATGACCATTTCCTCTATTCCTTTAGAGACTTCATTTAACATTTTAATTATTTCTTTTCTAAAATCGAAATAATTTATAAGTAAAGTAATCGTGACATGCAATTTTCTTTGTAGAAAATTTTTATTTCACTTTCTCTTGTTTTAATACTATAGTTATTAATCAATAGAACCCCTTCTTCCTAAATTTCTTGGGTCAGAGAGTTTGTTGCAAAAAATAATGAAGCTGAAAGCATTTGTGAGAGATTATCTGAATTAGGTTTGAGATTTGGAAAGACCCATTTTCACTCTGTGTGTGGAGGGTTAGCATTTCCCAATCATAAGATCAAGAAATGCTTAAAAATGAAGAGCTGAGCTTTCCTGCACAGGAGATTCTGAACAGTATAAGATGGAGAGAGAACAGTGAGCACTAACAAACATTCCTTGCACTTTCCTTCCAGCCTATGACTCACAGTGACTAGCTATTTCAGTTTGCCATTGCCTTGGTTTCCCTGCCATGATGTTTTGATAAAGATTTTAAGTTGCAAATGTTATTTTAAGAATATTAGTTAGATTTACTTCTAGAGAAGAAAATAAAATGCAGTCCTGAATGGTATACCCACTGATCTAAAATGCTTACTGGAGCATGAATCATATTAAGCATATGACATCAAAGAGAACTAGATGAAGCACAGTGAGCCACACAAGTGAAAAGATTTGAATGACAGGGGGACAAAGGGATGTCAGGAGGAAAGAAAGGTGATGAGAAAGGGGATTAATTGAAGAGAAAAAATAAGATTATTTAAAGAAAATTAAGAGAGCCTGATACATGGTAATTGATCAATAAACTATCTTAGCTATTAAAATGTTAATGCATTAGAAACTCTTTCTTTGGAAGTCAAATTTCATGGATTGTGTGTTTTCAGTATTAAATCTCTTTGGACAGTTATCAAATTAGCTGGAAAATGTTATTAGCAAAATTTATTATTGTCCTTCAGTGTGTATAGGAACTTTAATGATACTCCCTGATTGACTCATGATATTGTTCTATCAATCAATTTTCTTTTTTCTTAGCAATTCTCACTGGGTTTTATTAATTTTATTAGTTTATATATGTATTTTAAAATTCATTATTTATTGTGTGTGTAGTTGTGTGTGAGAGGGAGAAAGAGAGACAGAGAGAGAGAGAGAGAGATGGAGACAGAGACAATGTCACACACAGAAAGAGAGACAGAGATTGAGAACACATGTCATGTGAAAAGTTCAGAGGACAACCTTTAGAAGTAGATGCTCTTCTTCCACCATGTTGGCTCCTGAGATTGAACTCAGGTTACCAGGTTTGCAAGCAGGCAGTTTTATACATTGTGTGCACACTGTGCTGCACAATAGTTATTCTTATGTACTGGCACAGTATTTATCTTTTTTATTGTATTGATTTTATATAGTTTACTGTTTATTCCATTTGTTTTCACTAATCCTTATTTCTTCTCTCTACTTACTTCCATAATGTTCTAATTGCATACCACAAATATTGACATCCCTTGCTGCTCTTTTCATTTAGTTCAAAATATTTTCTGTTTTCTCTTTTAATTACTCTAGTAACTGATGGATTTTTGGAAAAGAATGTTGTTTAGTTCTTAAGTATTTGGGGGAAATTCTCCAGAAAGCATTCTGATACTGATTTTAAAATAGAATGTCATGCAATCATAAGTTATGATCCATATATATGCTATGCCTTCATATGCTACATTCCTGTGGTACAGTAGTGCTGCACAGGTTCTTTATAACTGAATATCCTCAGATCATGGGGTGTCTATGTTTTCTCACATGTTATATGCTTCTGTAGATATCAATATCAATGTAGTTGAAAGTGTTGCCTATATCTTCTGTAGTCTTCATGATTTTTCTAAAATTTATCATGGAAACTTTATTAAGAATTACTATTTCACCTGTTTTTCCATTCTTTTATGTTAGCTTTGCTTGAATTATTCTGAAAATCTACCTTTATATCTATGCTAATTTATGTTACTTTTGATTGATTCTGTTATTATAAAGTTCCGTATCTGTTTGTGAGTGTGTGTGTACGTGTACAAAGTTGTGGGTGTTGTATGTACATGTTCTGTTCCAGTTTTATTTCTCTTTATTTTCCATCTAACATGTGTGTTGTCCTCAGCAACAGGGTTTTGTGAACTATCCTGTTGGGCAGCCAAGCAGAATGTCAAGGGTCTGTATTGGGGAGAGGTCATAGTCCTATATTTTAATCCCTAGGAAATCCTTTTGGTTTTATAAAACATCCATCTTTCTGCTTATGGTATCTACCAGCTCTTTCATACATTCTTCTTTTTTCCCTACTTGATAATTCCAATTGTTTGTCATAACTAACTATGGTTCTAAAGATTACTTTGTCTTCTGAGACTCTAGTTTTACTATTTGCTATACCTTGCAGTTGTGAGGTGAAAGTCAGATACATTGAATTGAAAGACAGAAGGTGGAATAAGTAGACCTTTATTGCAAGGATTGATGTTAGTCATGCTATGATTTCAGTTTGGATTCATGTTTTTCGACATAGTTCAGGTGCCATAGGCTGAACACATCTGGGGGCGTGCTTCTTTTCATGTATCTGCTTGTGTACTTTCCATAAGAAATTTGTGTCTTACAACTGCTTCAGTTATAATCCTTTGTTTTTAATCCTGGAGTCCTACAATTAAGGCAATGGAGGGAAATGCATTGTATGATCTGAATAAATCTAGAACTTCAGGTGGATTCATATTTTAGTATTATATCCTGGATACATATTCCCTAATAGTATAGATTATTTTACTCCAAATATCCTAATCTTTCTTGGCAATAGGGTCTTGTGTGTATTTTTATTGAAGCCTGTTGAGTTTATCGTCTCGTAACTTCTGTGAAGCATGCAGACTTTAGATGCCCAGATGGAGAAAAATGACTTCCCTAAAGCTGGGGGGAAAGGTCTTGACAATCTTTTTTCTTGCTTATAGGTCTGCTAAAAGAAAGACAAGTGGTTAAATTTCAATTTTCTAGCTTTTTACACTTGAAAGAAAATCAGTGCTATAAATATGCATGTAAATGAAATTTTCATCTTGTATCTTATTTGATTATTTTCATAGTTAACTTTTTCCTATGCTAACAACCCAGACTAGTAGAAAATCTTTTGTCTTTCAAACATAGAGTCAAATAAATTCCAATAAGATAAATTTTGATAAGACCCAGTTTTCTGATTGGCTGGTATTTATACATTGTTGATATAATAAGGATTTTAAGGAAACTGTACTCTTGTACAGTTAATGTCCTGTCATCCGTGAGTGACTGAAGCATAATGCCTTCTGGAGACTTCTTGAAAGGCTGATAGGTTTTCTTGATTCTTTTTGTTCTGATGCTATATTTCGTGTTCATATAAAATTGCAATAAATTCCTTCTTTCTTCAGCCTTACACTGAGTCATTTTGTCTTTTTGCTTTTCATAGTTAGACACAGGTGTCAACTTGAAGGTTGAGGCTTTGAGCTCTGGGCATATTTGTAGAGACTTGGTAGTGGAATTAAGCCTATAGCAAACATGCAGGAGATTATTCAGTGGATGGGGAAGGCCCAGCCCATGGTGGATGGAACTCTTTCCTGGGAGGGTGAATAAAATGTATGGAACTGTTTGAGAAAGAAGTCATCCTTGTATATACTTGACCAGACATGCTGGTCTGGCAAGTAAGGATTGTCCCTCTGTCAGCTGTTACATTAATATCATATGACCAATTCTCTCAGCCCTTTGGTGATGGCGCATGTTCTCCTGCCATGCTAGACAAAGAACTGTGAACAGACAATCCTGAGAAAATAAACCCCTTGTTCCCTTAAGCACTTTTGTCATGATTTTATCAGCAATCATGCAGAGTAACTGCAACAGAGAGAAATATTAAGAACATTGAACCATGATCCTGAAATTGCAGTGAATCATAGAAATTTGCTTAATGATAAACTCCTTTTATTTCACATAAGCCACAGAAAATTAAAATTAGGAAATTTAAAGCAGAACAATTAGACTTGTGACTGAGACTGAATTTAAATGAGAAAAATCACATAATTACTATAGACTTCTGTAAACTGTAAATAAGAACAATCAGTTATCAGAATCATTTGAAGTGTAAAGTATTTAGTGGTAGTTGAAATATAGCATGTAAGCAAAATACTTTGTCCTTTCTGTTTTCTCATTGTTTGACTCACAGACTTCCACTTGGCTCTGAGACATTTGGCTTTGCTAACTTCACTTTCTCTTCCTATAATGAAACAGAAGGATTTAAAATTTAAAGAGCAACTGTAGATACTAAGAAGGCAATTGATCCTTTTCGTCATCTAATCATGTTAAATTAAAAGTTCTATTTTCTTTGTTGAGGGCCTGGGTTTTGTCTCAACAGTGTTATTTACCAACCGTCCTGTGGCACAATCTCTGGCTGCCTAGCATCATTTCAACAGTAATTGGCTTTCAGGTCCTCATGCCAGAAGAGTCGCATTAGCGCCCTTCCTGCTCTGCCGTGCAGCCTAGCATAGCAGCTTTAAAAATAGCTTGTCTTTTCATCTTCCGTATTTAGACTCCATTACAACATATGAAAAAAATTCCTAACTTTTTCAGCTCGAAATTCAGACGTATTCATTAGTTTTCTCCTCTATTGGAGAGAGAATACTGTTCTGGCAACTTTCTAGGAAAGTAGTTTAATTTCTCATACTTGAATGAATGTCATAACTTCTTTCCATTATTAGTTGGCCTTTTTTTTTTTTTTTTTTTTTTTTGCTGAGTCTAACAGAACTGCTCAGATAGCATGCCTTTGGCATGGGAGGAATGTGTTTCTGTCATATGTCAAAGGCATCAAAAGTAGCATCCATGAGCTTGGCTGCTCATTGCTATCAAGATATTGCGTCTTTTCTTTCATGACTTCATGCCAGCTTCACCAAATAACTTCATTGTCCAATAAGCTTGAATAATACTGGCCCTCACAATCAAATTCACTTTTTAGAGAAGGCAAAAAGCATCAGAAAAATCTACTCTGTCTCTTTAAGGTGAGATTCTTGGATTCCCACATTGACTTTCCACCCGCATTCCAGAACCACATAGATTCAAAGGAAGGAAAGGAGGAAGAGTTTTTGAATAATGACTGTGATATTGGATAAAGTAGAAAATGGCTATCTCAGCAATGGTGATGGCATCTTGATGTGTGAACTTGGTTGGGCTAATCATAGTTCCACTTCTAGCATAAGCAAACATAGATTTTTGAGCACTGAAAGTTTCGGTAGGTTTGATTGTGGTCCTCAGTCCCCCAGTTAAAATTTTCCTTTAGGGTCTTACTTAGTCAAGTGACCCTCTTGAATAAGAATATAGTTTTCTTTGAGTTACAGATTGCCTATGATGTTCACTTTCTGACTTTTCTGCAAACTTTCAACTTGCTAAGAAAGCCTTTACAAGCCATTTAATGTATGAAAGCTCTGTCCCCCTCCCCTCTCTACAATTAGCTGCATTTTGATGTGTAGAGCATAATTATGCAATAACCAATTATAGTATTTAGTTCTTCAATTTTCTTTAAGTGGCCTATTCTACTTGAACGTGCTTTGATATTCTTATTGTAGTTTCAGATATTAGTGGTTTGTGGAATACCATTTGTTAAAGAGTTACTGGTTCTAGAACATTCATAGAACCTCATCTCAGTCACTGCAATAGAAGACTAGCTCTTATTATTTCTTAGAAAGATGATTTTCAATAACTCAGATAATTTAGGGGAAACAACTTTCTCTTTTGCCTTTCATGCAAGCATGGGAGAATGATGACTTCCACAGCAATAATTATACTGGAAATACAGTGAAAAGTGTCTTAAAGTTGAAATGGATGCAGGACCCACAGTGAAAGGTCAAAATACCATGTAGGATCTCACCAGCCTTAACACTCTCCATCCTCTGTCTTAAATGAACTAACAGAATATGCTAGTTGTTAAAGACAGTTTAAGTGTTTATTATTTGCAGTATATAAGCACCAATTGATGCAACTAGGAAATGACTTATGAATGAATAAAAATAAATATCTAATATTGGAATTGCCTTTAAATGGCATCTGAAAATTTCTATACTGTATTTATGAGTAGCATACTGCTGCTGTATTTGGCAGGTAGACAAATTTCAATTTAGAGTTAAATACCAAAACATAATTATTTGTTGGTAAGTTTGAATGTTACTTATAATGAATCAGCTAATTAAGAAAATCTTACAGAGCTCATTTTTTATATAAAGATCAGGATGAATTCTATTTAACTCCTTTGATCTTCAAATGCTTCCACAAATAGATACTGCACATGGAATGGGATGGCATTACTATGTGTAAAGAGTCAAGTTGCCTTCTTTGAAAACCATGAGTTCTTAAATTCTGGCACCTACTGATAAGACTTATTTTGAAAACAGAGATTTTTATAGGTGAAATGTAGTTATGTTGAGTGTCTCAGGTTCCAATATGACTGATGTTCTGATAAGAGGAGGGAGATGCCATATAAAACAGTAGACTTGGGCTGGAGAGGTGGCTCAGGGGTTAAGCCTCTGCCTTGCAGGCGGAAGGTCCTGAGTTCGGATCCCAGATCCCACGTATAGACGCCAGGCGGAAGCGGGGGCGGCCTGCGCTTCTGGTCCTGGTAGGGCGGAGCCTGTGAATCCCGGGGCAGAAGGAGGTGGAGGCGTCCATGGTGGTTCCTGATTCGTCCGTGGTTCTACACATACACAAGACACACACACACACACACACAGACACACATACGCACGCACATGAGCACAGTTGAATAAATAATAAAAAAAAAAAATTAAAAAAAAAAAAAAAAAAAAAAAAAAAAAAACAGTAGACTTTTCAAAACTAAAAGAAAATATATATCCAGATACTTCTAGGAAAATCAAAAGCTCTTAAACAGGAATGTTCTGTAAAAAGAAAAATCAAATGGAATGTGTACTTAGTATCCATCATACAGTACTTCTCCCTTATCATGGTGTCTTCATTTCTCTTTCTGTTGCTAAGATAAAAATACCCTGACAAAGGCAACTTAATGGAGAAAGGATTCATTCCAGCTCCAAGTTCAGAGGCATACTCCATTATGTGGGATAGTCAGAAAAGCAATATATTGACAATGCTGTTCACAAAGTATGTTCTGTAAAGAAGAAGAGATCGAAGAATGTGTGAGCTCTGCTCACTTTCTGTAATCACACATCCCAGTGTCTCTGTAGGAAATGGTCCTATTCACGGTCAGTATGGGACTATTCATATCAATTACCTTAATCAGGGTAATTCCTCACTACACTCTCAGAGACTAACATTAATATAAATAATCCCTCACAGGTATTCTCTGAGACTTTTCCCATAGGAATCAAATTGACAAACACTAGCCATCATTCTAAGTTTTGCTCTGAGAATACAGAATATAAATTTCTAGAAGCAATTCATAAATTTTAAATTGTGCACCATTCTGTGAAATATGATGAAATCTCTCTCTGATTGTTTGCCTGGGACATGAATCACCTCTTTGTTCGGTGCATACATGTTGTATATATTACCATCCAGTGAATCCCTCAGTTATCATTTGCATGCTCAGAAGTATTGCTATTCAAGTATCACAGTGCATATCCAAGTTACTCTTATTCTGCTAATAATGATCCTGTAGCACAAGAATTATTGTATTTCTATACATGCCAATGAGAAGGTGAAAAGTGTATTTTGTTAGGTGAAACAATGAACATTTTCAACCCATAAGTGTATATGTATACATTAAAATAAGCACATGCTGTGATTGCTAAGATCTACACCAATTATGACACTTCTGTCTAGGAAACTGTAAAAAAGAAAATAAGAAACAAATAATGGTTTTACTGTTGCATCTCAGATGCCAAGACTTATGGACACAGTTGCCAGTGAAGGAAGAGCAGTATCAGGTTTCAGCATCGACTAGACAGCATGGGAAACATTCCCTGAAGATAACAGAGGTGGGGGGCTGTGCAATTGACCTTTCACAGATGTTTCCTACAACCTACCATAGTTTTGTGGCAAAGAAAATCTACGCCTCTTGGCTTTCCTAGTTTGAAATGCTTACCTTTAATGTGCTGATATCACTAAGTCTGCCCAGAATTTCTTGTTTTAAATACATAATAAACTCTAAAGAGATATGCAATGTTAAGCAATTAATGGTGAAAAGCAATAAAACGTACTACTTAATGAATATCTCATGTCAATACTGAAAGAAATAAAACATCATGATATGGATTAGAATTGCCTGCTTTGTCACTAAGTTTATCTTACTAACAAAAATGCAGTTATACTTTCTTGGTGATCCATTTGTTCTGAAACAAAGCAATATTTTTTTCTTCTTCAAAAGGCAGAATTTAATCTTTGCTGAAAGTCACAATAGGAACATTCCTCAAATTATAGAAGAGAGTCTTTCTAACTTATAGATTTTCCCATTCCTGATTAAGTCCAAAGCCTTATCTATTTCTTGATCATTTATCTTTGCATTGGGTTATCTAAAATGTCTGCATCATTTAATGCAGTCTTCATCATTTCCTATCCAGATCCAGAAATTTAAATTTTTCCATTTGTCTTGGCAGAATATTTCCTTGGAATTCATACTGAGGGCTCATAGTTAAATAAAAAAATAGTTTTGTGTTATTAGTAGGCTCCAGAATGTTCACTGTAGCCACATCTGGATCAAGTAGTTTTGCTCAAGGTCATCCTTCTCTTTCCATTTTGATGCCCATGGTTTGAAAACTCCATTTTCTTCTAATTCCATTTCTTTATTGGTTTCCAGTTCCTATCTCCATCTCAAGGTTAGTGAAGTTGCCTGCTATCCTTTCATGGGACAAGTTATCAATGTGGAGTGCAGTATGGGAGAAAATGGAGAACTAGAAATATTTGTAAAACCTTTCTGTCAATGTAGAAATCAATGCAAGTATTACCTATTTTTGTCTGCTACAGGTCTTTTCCAAATTCACACATTCACAGCGAAATTTCCTCCATTTGCTCACTGCTTATCTTAATTTACTTATTATATCATTGCCAAATAACAGATGCTAAAGTTTTCTCTTAGGTAGGTTCATATTTGGAAAAGTGAGGTGCATATACTTGCACATAGGGGCCAATTGTTGAATCATCAGAAATGCTCTGTGCTGATTATTAAAAGTAGTCCCTTTTAATGCAATAGATTACACAAATATATAGTTGTATATACAAATTTGGAAATCACTTTTTAATGATTTTTGTCATGTTACAAATTTTTACCTCTGTTTTGTAAATACTCTACAGTAAGCTACTATACATATTTTACCAGTCCAAGTTCAATAATGTTACACAGGTGACATGAAGTCTGCTCTGGTGGGAGCATTTGCTCCATTGAAGTAGGAAAATTCTACAAAAGAACTTTCTGCAGGTCTCTGAAAGAGTAGGCTGTTTTATTCATACAAGTGTGTCACTACTACTAAGTTTTATAACTCTTCATTGTATATGAATTTCATTTTTCATCCATCACCATATCCAAATAACTTCTTAGGAAAATTACCTTGGAAACAGAAGCTTCTCCATCTTCATGAAGTGGATTCTGTACAAATGCTGAAAGAAAGTATGTACTATTCATAGGCATTTGTAGAGCAGGAAATTTCTCTTGTCACCTAATTTTTTCTCAATCTTTTTTTAAAAAAAAAGTTAAAAGAACCCTAAATTGGAAAGTTTGTTTTGGAAACTGTATTGGTCCACTCTATGCTCATATAACAAAACATCTAAGGTTTAGAATTCTTTAAGACACCAGGATTATTTGGCTCACAGTCCTGGAGGTCAGAAAGCATATTAACAACCTATCAGTGATGGTTACTGACTATGTAGCAAAGCAGTGGTGACCAAGAATAGATCAAATGTGTGGACTGGCCTTGCTATGACATAATCTGCCCTTAAGAGAAGCAACTCAATTCTCAAGTACAGCATTAATTGGTTTTCAAGAGGGTGCTTTCATAACCTGTCTTCCTCTGGACCCAACTTTTACACATTCCAAGAACTCAACATGGAGACAAATCTACAAAACCGTATCCATACTACAGCTGAAATTTTGGATTGGAAAACTAGTCCAAATTCCATTAGCAAATGAACTGCCATAATGTAGAGCTCAGAACTAAGATAATTGCTTAATTCTTTCTCTTTAGGAACACTCGCCCAGTTCCCATTTGAGCACTGAAGTTTACAGTGAGTGAAGGAAGACTCTAAACTTTTGATGGAAACTTATTTAAACAAGTTTTCAGCAAATGAACATTTTGTTTCCATCATCTCATTTGACAACTACATCCCCATGAAATGCAATTATTACATCAGGAGTTAGGTGGGCATGACAGTTTAAGAAGAAAATGATATTAAAACTTACTTTTTTCCCTAAGATAAGAAAGAGCGTGAAGGAAGAAAGTTCTAGAATATAGTAGAGCTGAAAAATAAGAGAATTTTTCTTTGTAGTTATTAACTACATATATTTCTACTTTAAACCATCAAATGGAATAATTTCTGGTTATGGTTCAGGGAGTCAAGAAAATAAAAGAATAGAACACAGGAAATTTATCTTCACATGAACTTTGTATTACTTTTTTAATATCTTTAAAATGACTGTTTAATATCACCAAAAAATTCTAAATACTATCAATAAAAAGCTAGTTTTACTCTACTTGAGTGTATTAATGCAACAGGAAGTGTGTGTTACTCTTCTTCCATTTGAAGGTATCTCCACAGAGCTTTCCCAAAGATTAAATTCCTTGCGAACTATACAAAAAATGTCGTGCTGCTATATGTACATTTGGAAAACATTAAAATCAAGTTTTTCTTTATTTTGGGTAGCAGGGTTTTTTTTTCTGAGTGAGTTCTTATTATTTAAATGGGCCAATACCCTACACTGTCCATTATGTATTCACTAGTGTCTATGACACTTTCACTGCAGAATACTGAGGAGTATCATTACTTGCGGAAATCTAGAGTTTATTTGAAAACTTTTATATGAAAATCTTATGATTCTACTTTTGATGCATCATTCTTCAATACCTCTTCTACCCATTTTTGGGGAAGGTGCGAAGATTCTGTTTTCAGTGGAGAACAGACCCAGGGAACACTTCATTCCACCTGTGGATCTGAACAGTCTCAGCTTCTGACACAGCTCACCAAGCCTTTCACTCTGGCCACATTTCTTTGTAGCTTTGGTTTTATGTGGTCACCTCACAGAATCAATGGAGAGTCTTTCACTATGCTATCACTTCCATCTCAGACTAGACTCTAGTTATTAGGTTTCTCTCTCATTGTCTGATCGCTTGGGATGCTGCAGTATCCTGATTTGTTTTCTGCTGTCTTTCCACAGGTGAACTAGGAAAACCTTTTTGAGGCAAAACACCAATTCTAACCATGCAGCTTCAATTTTTTCATTGTCAAGCAATAATTACAGAGGCTGATTAATTTATTCAACAGCACAAAATAGTTTACATTTTGCATTAATGATATCCAGTAAGAAAAGAAACATACTTATTTGGAAAGAAACAAGCTTTATTGTGGCTGTTTATAAGTTGGCAACCAGGGATGCCTGGAAGAATCTTCTCAGGGCTTCAGAGATCTGTCTTTATTTTCTGTTTCTGAATCATATTTTCTGAAGAATAGAGTCTTAGCAGGAGATAAAAGTAAAGAAGAAGAAGAAGAGAGAGAGAGAAAGAAAGACATAGAGAAAGAGAAAGCAATAAATAGAGAGAGGGAGAGGGAGAGAGAGAACAGAAGTTTGGGGAACAGTCTGTGAATTGTGATCCACTTGATAATCTACAAAAATCATGTTGGGTAAGAGAGTGTGGGGCTCTTGGGAAGGCCCTCCTACTTCAGAATGATCAAGGATACAAAGTCACACCAAAACTAGTACATAATATATAAAAGAGATGTATCATCAAGCAAGTGAGAGGGCAAAATAGTCAAGCAGTATGTACCATGGCTGTATCAGAAACAAGCAAAGAAGCAGAGGAATGGACAGAGGAAGAAAGAGAGAGAACAAGGGGACAGAGAGGGAGACAGTGAGAGAGGGAGGCAGAGAGAGAATCGAGTCTCTGGGGCCTCTTATTGGGCAAGGTTTAGTGATCAGGATTAGACTTGGACAGTAGTGTGAGTACAGCCAAGGACATGTGGTTGGAAGAGTACTGGGATGGGAAAGGGGGCTTACCCAGGTGAAAATCCTTGGGAGAATGTGCCAGTTTATCCTAGTTGCAGGTGGATTGGGGGAGGGCAGTGGAGCTGTCCTTAGGAGGATGGTGCTGCCTTACCTAAGTAGACTGGCAGCTGTGAAGCGGTCTTTGATTACTATGTTCTTTGATTACTATGATGGCATCTTGAATCATTCTGTGTTTAACATGTCTAACATCTAACAAGAAGGACTACAACAAACAACTGCATAGCATAAATTGGGAAACAACATTGCTGATGAATTAAATTTTAAATATAATTCTTTATAAGTATAACCTCTTTGGTTTAAAATATGCCAATCCAAAATATTACAACACTAGAGACTTGAAATTCAGGGCACTGTCTTTGTAATAAAATACTTGTAGATGCTACTTTGCTACTTTTTTGTAGGACAGAAAGCAAGTCTTTCAACTTCTTTATGCTTCCGTTTCATTGTAAACCATTGCTCTTTCAGTATAATTTCTTAAGCATTAAATAGGTAATAGTGTTTGTAAGGTAGTTATAATGCATAAATGGTAGATAACATGGTGTCATTGATACTTTTGGACTGTTAACCAAAAATATAGTGCTAAAATATAGTCAGTTTGTATTAACTTTCAAGGCTGGTATAACAGAACACACCCACCAGCTTAAACAAGAGAAGCATATAAACGTAGTTGTGGAGGGAATGAGTTCGCAGTCAAAGAAGGGAGTTCATTATGGATGCATGGAATTCTGTGACAGGCTCTCACCTAAGGCCCAGCACAGTCAGCTGCCTGTGTTTCTATGTGTCTTCCTTTTGTATGTGCTTTAGTGTCCATGGAGTCTCTATTTTTACAAGTTAGCACTGATTCTAAAAACTTATTTGCAGAAATTACAATAAGTATACTCTCATAAGGTCACAGTTTACCATATTTAGAAGTAGCATATCAACATATGAATCTGTGGTACACAGTTTAATTGACACATATACTAAATTAATATTTGGGATGGCTGAATGTCCATTTATTGAGTAGGGAATATGTATTCCTGTCCTCCCTCTCTCTCTCCTCACTACCAAGTAGCACCTATGTATAAACAACAAACCTAGTTTGGACAGTGGGAACATAGTACTGAACACATGAACCATACATGCTGGTTAGACATATTTGGATTGAACTTGTTCTAAATTTTCATATATGACAATATGGAGATTTATTTTTGTGTCATAAAAAGGAAGGCAAAGCTAGTAAAAGATAATGCACTGCCTTTGAGATAGGAAACCTCTCTCTTCTATAGCTTTAAGCACATTCTAGATGAAATTTATGGCCTGAATTTGCAACACTCAAAGAGTCAAAGGAGAATCAAGGTAGTCAAGTGATTTTTAGAATACTTGCCTGCTCTATAATTTTAAAAAACTGATGTAGGGGGAAAGAAAACTATTAGAGTAAGGGTATAAACCTTGCTTTAATTCAAAACCCTCCTATTTTTTCATCAAATGGGACAAAATCTTCTAATTCCAGGAACTGTTAGAATGACACAGGAGAATCTACCCAGCCACCATAATCTCTAGTACTTCATTTCTGCTTCAAGAATATAATACTGTAGAATGAGTGGGACTTATTCTGATTTACAAAGTCTCAGTCTACTTGTTAACAAGACTTGGAAAAGCTGTATGATAAGGCACATCTCTGAAAAGAGCAGGTGTCTTCCAAATTGAGGATATTTCATGTGACTTAGACATACAAATGTCAAACTTTTACTTCTCATGGTCAACATTAAAATTCATATTATATTTCAGAACTAATGGGTGAAAATGAAAACAATTCAGACTCTTAAAATGTCACCTTTTACAAGAGTTCAAGGACATATGACACCATAGTGTTTCAAGACTTTCAGAGTCATTTTGTGAGTAAATGCATATCAATATATAATAAGTGACTCGTTTAAATGCCTATAAATATATAATAAGTAAATACATATCAATATATAATAAGTCACTTGTTTAAATTTAGAGCTTGACATTTAATTTGAAGGATAGGACTATTGGAAAATATCATGTGTCATTTAAGGTTGTGTGAATCAAAGTTATATTTGCATCAAGGGTGATACAGGGATAGAACTTGATGTTTGAAACAAGATCTGATGCTGTAGGACACACTATCCTCAATTTACCATTATTGTTCTGCTTCAGCCACCTGAGTACCAGGTTTGCAGGTATGAGTTTCCAAACTTCATTTTAGGATGTAATTCTGAATAATTCGTCAGACAATGTAAAAATGCAAACATAAGTTACTCAGACTGGTAGAGTCCAGAGGCAATGCCTTCTAATTCCAAGATCTATGCACTACTTTTTTCATAATGGCATCAAGTTTTACCTGCTGAGACCTATGGATTATTAACAAGTTGCATGCAAACAGGTAACAAAGCTCCAGAGAGGTAAGATTGATAGGAAAGAGCTACAGAAGAGAGCAGAGACAGACAGAAAGAGAAAAAGAGAGCAAGACTGAGAAAAGAGAGAGAACGAGATTGTGAAGGCATATATGCAGATAGTATTCCATGAATTGGCTATAAAAGAGGAAAGAAATCAAAGATAATGCCAGGAAGAGAGCTCAGTGGTTAAAATGCTTGTCTATATAAGTCAAATGATGGGAGTTCAGATATCCACATCATACATAAAATGTCAAGGGGGCATGGTGACCCACCTGTAATACCACTCCTTCATGTCAGAGTCTGGGAATCTCCAAAACAACTTGATTTCAAGACTAACCCCATAGGCAGTTCTGACTCTATCAACTAAGTTTCAAAACAGATAGGTTCAAGAATAATTAAGGATGCTTTTTGATATAAGTCTAGGGCCTCCACATGCACACATCCTCACATACATGCACATCCACACACACACACGTGCATCTACCCACATGCAAATGCACATATACACATGAAAATAGAAACAAGCAAATGAAAAACAACATGGAGGAAAAAGTGTGGTAAAGGAGTGATTAAAGTAATTTTGTCAGAAAAGAATGAGTAAGACAAAGGAGAGACAATAATTGGTGAGATAAGGTGTTGGAGGACACAGAAGAAAGACTAACCAGAGTATTTGTTCATCTCATTTAACATTCACTCTTCTCTTATTTTCTTTTCTTTCTATCCATTCTATAATAAGAGTTATACTACTATCTATGTATTTTTCAACTTTGATTCACTATTTTATCACCTACCAAACATCTGCCATCTGCCATATATGAAATATATTACAGCTAAAACTTAGGTCCTGTGTTCTGACAGCTAAATAAAGTGCTCGTTCTGCTGTGAACACCAGGTACAATGACTATTCAATTAAAAATCTTCAGTTGAGTAGGCAATTCATGAAGAAATCAGTTACAAGTAATGTTTCATCGTTTTACTTTAGAATCTAAATTTTCAGTAAGTAAGGTTCATATAATCTAGATAGACTAAGGTTGCTCGAATTATGTGATGGATAAAGGCACTGATATGTAAACTAGCTGTATTTGTATATCATGGTTCCAAAAGTGTACATTTTTCATAGTACTAGTCTAGAATGAGCCAAATAATAGTTGGATATCTATATCTTTATTGTCACAAGGTGTGTGTGATAGGATTGAACTTGAGTGTTGACATGGGTTAGGCAAACACTGTATTTATTTACAATATCACCTGCTCTATGGCTTTATAATAAGGTGTCCTTACTGATCAGTTACAGGAGTGAATGGCAAGAAAAATGTATTAAGAGAGGGAAAGAGAATTATTTTCTGTTCTGTGTAGAATACATCATGCTATTCTTTGCAGTTTGATGTTTATAGCATTGAGTATGGCAATTTCACTGTTGCATTAACTGTGGGTTATTTGATATTCAATACATTTTCTTATTTTGGACTCAAGTTTCATAGTACATGTATTATTCATGGAGTGGGAAATATGGTACTATGCATTCATGTACAAACATCATATGGAGGATATTTTAAATTTAGAAGTAGTATTTGCTCATATGCTCCAGGAAACTGCCCAGTAAAACTCACAGAATGAAAGCCTTTGATAGACACTTATCAATCTACGATAGGATGCTTGCTATGACAAGCTGTCTTTGGAAAGTGAGGATTTGTGAAGATAGAGTTATACTAGGCTTGTCCTATAAAAGGAAACATGTGAAAGCACTTGTGTGGAACGTACTAAGTCTTGGACTTGTTAGAACTATTTCAAGTTTAAATGTTTCAACCTCTGATGAAGGATCTAAGAAGATGGATATCTTGAATCATTTTCAAGAGTGTATTGTTTTTTGTTTTTTTTTTTAAATTTTTTTATTATTGTTATTTATTCAACTGTGTGTATGTGCGCGCGCGTGTGTGTCTGTGTGTGTGTGTATGTGTGTGTCTGTGTATGTGTAGAACCACGGACGAATTCGGGAACCACCATGGACGCCTCCACCTCCTTCTGCCCCGGGATTCACAGGCTCCGCCCTACCAGGACCAGAAGCGCAGGCCGCCCCCTCTTCCGTCTGGCGTCTATACGTGGGATCTGGGATCCGAACTCGGGACCTTCCGCCTGCAAGGCGGAGGCTTAACCCCTGAGCCACCTCTCCAGCCCCAAGAGTGTATTGTTATGGCTGTGTCTGCTCTTTTTAGTACCTCTCCTTGACATCTCTCATGACTACATTGCAATTCAAATAGCTTTTAAACCTCTGAACTTACACTGCCATAAACTAATCATACTGGCCACACTGTATCATATTTAATGGCCATTTCTCACTCATGTGAAATTGTCAAATGATTTTGATAATTTATTTCATTGTCTTTCAAACATTCTTAAAATGGCCTAATGGGTCCAATAGCTTTATTCTTCATTTGATTTACTTTCTCAGACCTTTAGGACCCTGAGTTGGTCCTTCATTACTTCTACTAATATTTACTTTTATTTTAAGTGATAAGGCTAATGTTTATGACCTTAAACTGTCTAATAGTTATTGAATATTTATGTCTCCAATTGTTATCTTTCTCTCAGAAGTTGCTCATTTGCAAATAAAACTTGAATCCACTACTAATTGATTATGCCATAAGCATAGCAAATTAATATGTCCTAAAGACAAACTCAAACTCAGCCCTACCTCCTTCTTTTCTATTCATAATTAGATACAGATGTCAACCTGATGATTGAGAGTTGAAGTCAGGGAATATTCATACAGAATCTGTAGTTAAGCCTAGAGCAAACCTGCAAGACATTGTTTAATTGATGGGGAAGGTCAAGCACATGGTAGGCAGAACTAGTTCCTGGGCAGGTCAATAAAATGGAGGAAACTGGTTGAGGAAGTTAGTATCCTGTTTGCTTAGCTCTGATTTACTGTTAATTTGTGATTCTCAACAGCAACTTAGAATATGCATATTTTTCTAGCAGCAAAATGCATTAATTTGCTTAATTTTATCAAAGATAAAAAAAGCATCTTCAAAACTTTCACTTCTTAACTTGCAAGTTGAATAATTTGGCCTTGATGAGTCAGGAAGAGAACCTGACTCAGGGGAGTAGGTGGAAGAATACATCAATGACAGTTCTGTCCTTTGAGGGATCATATACCTACAAGTATGCACACACACACACACACACACACACACACACACACGTATACACTCAAACACATGTACATAAATAAAGTACATCTTGAAAATATTTACACAAAAATAAATGCCAGTAGCTTCTAAGAGAACAGACTTTCGTCTGTACATAAAAATTTCAATTATTAGCTTTCTCAGCTTAGTAGTTAAGTGACCTGAGCTACTTATGACTTTGCTTGAGTTTAGTTACTTTGGCCATGTAATGAAAAGAACAGTAGTCCAAAAAGGTGCTAGGGTATTAAGTGAATCCGTGAATGAAAAATGCTTAGAAAACTCCTAGAAAACTTATGAAGCTTTCTTTTCTGGAATCATTCTCCAATTCAGTGTCCCCAGGCTAAATATACTTCCTCTAGTGACTTTAATTTTCAAGAAAAAAGGGACAGCTAATGTAGCTGTAGTTTTGAAAGCTAGAGTACAGGTTAAATTAAATCAAGTCTTATCGCTCAGGTTTGAGAATTGTACATTTTTCAAATTCTTTGCAAATTTTAAGTAGATATTTTCTTCTATATTGTCTAAAAAGTATGCAAGAATGCTTTTCATATGCACAAAAGGAAAAAAGAAAATTAAAAAATTAGAATATATTAAAAATGGGAATTCAATTTGTTTTTAGTTTAACATATTTATTACCTGCAAAGTACACTGTAGAACTTTGCACCTTGTTTTACAGTCATCCTGTAGGAAGTAATGGCCCTGAACAATCATATGAACCATAAGGTCTGATGTGCAGGGAGGTGCTAGTGATACAATCTTCAGAAAATTTGACAAAGATGTCTGACAAGACCAAAACTAGTTCCCAGGGACATAAGAATCAGAATACCTGCTTCCCTATACTGAGGACTATTTGTGGTTCCATGCCATCTTCTCAGAAAGTGGTTGGCTGTTTAAATAATTTAGGGAGAGTCTTCCTGAGTCTGGTAGGTTTTGATGGTTTTCTGAGTCTTTTGCTTTTTCTTTTCACTAGGATTGCATCTTTCAGCCCTGAGGAAATAGCCACACAATATTATCTGAAGGAGGCAAATGAACTAGCAGCTAACTCTTGAAAAAGAAGAAAACCAGAAGTGAGGCATTAAATCTTATGATAAAATAAGCCATAAATTTAAGACGAGAGCTTAGTGAAGGAGGAAAAGTTCACTGCAAAGAGAAATTCTGATTATGGATCAGGAGGAAGCTCCCCTCAAGCCACCTGCTTCTCACATTCTCCTAGAACTGATTCCTTCTTTAGGGTACTTGACAACTTTTGCTAATACAACTTTCATGTATTTACCTCCTAAAGTTGTGCTGTGGGTCAAAGTCAACTTTATCAGATAGTAGATATTGCTGATAGCTAAAAATTTCAGAATAGCTCTCTGGTTGATGCTTTGAAACACAGACAGGAGTTTTGTTCAGTACAAAGAACAAATTCTGTCCATATGTTCTGTACCAGCCAGTGTACTAGAAAATAATGATACAAAAATATAGACATGACCTCTCCTGCTTGGGACATTGATCCATGGGCAAGACGGAAAAGTCAATTGTAATTCTCCCTAACAGACTTATCGACATGTCAGATGAACACAGTTGTATAGAGCACTATTGGGGCTTTCTCTCTGAATGATACACTTCAGAGCAGTGGGATGCAATGGTTCTTGGAAATAATTGATTAAAATTTTTTCCCTACAATTTTGAAAGTTAAGTTTCTAAATATTTGAGGTAAAATCCTCTCTAGCCTTTAACCTATCTCCTGGTTAGAAGACTTTTCCTGACAGCTGTCCAGTTGTAAGGCACTGGAACTGGTAAAAATCAAAAGACTTGAAATTATTTAGATTTCAGATGAAACTAATGGCTATTAAAATATAATTGTAAAACCTTTTAGAAGTAGTTGACTAATCCCTTTAAAGGGATATGGATGAAAGAAATGCTTCTGTGGAAAGAATAAAAGAACAACACCAAGGGAAATTTATTTGATTGAATTCTGCCTTAGATTGTTGTTTGTGTTTCAGTCTTTGAAAATCTAAAAGAAATGTTTCCCATATGAGCTGGCTTAAATATTTATTTACTAAACAGCAGCTTCAAAATAATTGCTTTGTATGTTGGATTCAACTGATATTGGCAAATACAGAACTTTTGATTTCAAGTATTCATAGCCTGGGAACTTTTTCTTGTTTAATAACTATACATAAAAAGTTGGTTTGTTTTATTATTTGTTTTAATTTCTTAAAAATTTCCAGGGAGTTTTACAATGTATGTTTCTAGTTTTTTATTCTATTTTTATATTTCCTGCCTTCTTTACTTGTCAAATGTCTGGTGAAGAAGTTAATACAGAAAAAAAAATTAAGAAGTGACCATAACAGTTGATTGTGTTACACTTTAACAGTAGGGCATTGGAATGTTATATTCAATGTGTTAATCTACTTATGTAAGAAGATTAAATTATCATGGGGGATAGATAGAGGATACAATTTAGGAATATTGCAAAGTGATTAGTAAGACCAAAAATATCCTCCTTTGAGTCTTAACATATTTTTGTGTGTGTGCGCGTCCATGGATATGTTTGTGTGTAGGTGGATGCAGATGTATATGTATGCAGAAGAGGGCACTCTGTGTTTCTGTGGAGACTCAAGGATGACTTCGGGAATCATCCTGGATTGCTCCACTTATTTCTTTGCTCTGGGATCTCCCAGATTCCACCTTCTAGGACATTATATGCAGATCATTTACATTTCCACCCAGTGTTTTTAAGTGGGATCTGGAATCCAAATGTAGGATTTGATCTCTGGTCCTTCTGCTTTCAGGGTAGTGTTGAACCTGCCTGAACCATTTTTCTAGTCCTTCTATGCATTTTCTGTTTATTTGTTTGTTTGTTTTGAGCCAGATTCCAGCTGAGCTCACATGATCTCACGGAGGAGCTTGCAACAACATGGAATGAGACCCTAAAGTCTAGATCTTGGCCACCATGACCTCTCACTTCAAATTTAAACTTGTTTGTTTCACATTTACATGCTCAACAATTTTTCGAAGCCTTAAAAGTTAGTCAGGTAAATGACAGATGGCTGAGGGAAAAGGAAGAAAGGAATGTCGGCAATAGTAAGTTATGTTTGAAAATGCCATAGTGAAACCTAATATTTTTGTGATGATTAAAAAAGAGAGCCTTGAAGAAAATTAGCAAAAAAAATTATGTTTGAAGAAAACAGTGAAGAAACATAGGTGATATAGCTCATAGAATGAATAAATAGAAATTAAGCATTTTCTTAGGAATGTTTGATAAAAATAAAAAATGGGACCAGAGAGATGGCTCAGGAGTTAAACTTCTGCCTCACAAGCAGAAGGCCCTGAGTTTGGACCCTGAATCCCATGAAAAATTTCCAGGTGGAAATGGTGATAGCCTGTGCATTCATTCAGTCCTAGAAGACGGAGCAATCTGAAGTGTTTTCTGAAGTCACCCTTGAGCCTCCAGAGTCACACACAGTGACCTCTGGTATACACAGATACACACACCAAAAGAAAAAAAGTTCCACACTTGTGTCTAGAGTGGATGACAATATTTTTTAGTAAGAGTAGCGTGCCTGGGGCAGGAAACACAAAAGAGCAGGTATGAGGAAGAGGAGGGTGTGGTTAATAGGCATTTTGCGACTCACAGTGATACAAAAGCAATATCCTTTGTGTATCAATTGCTCCTTGTGTTTAAAATTTTAATATTTTCCATGACGAGCTCTGTATGACAATATTCTTTTCATATGGAAGGCAACAACTGTGAATTTGAACTCCCAGCCAACCCTGAGTCACAAGGGAAATTGATTAGCTCTCCTTAATGTATACCATTGCTATGATCTTTGGTTAGTAAGGTATATTAAATGCATTAAATGCATTTATGACATAATATTTTCTGCCTAAGATGGATTTCATATATAATCACATCTTAAATTGAAGGAAGTCTTCTTTTAAGTATATCTAATTTTAATTGCATTTGAAGAATCTAATTATAGTAAGACATGTTAATGAGCATCTCAGTAATAGTTCCAAAGTTGAAATGAAAAGTTCAGACTCAAATTAAGACAATGAAGTTATAAACGTGAAATATATATGCACTCCAAAGAGATTGTTTATGCAAATTCAGGAATTCAGATATTTAAAATGATTTCCTTTCAGAGTATTGAACTCCTGTCACCAAAATGATTCAAGAAGTTGAATGAACTTTAATTGTCATTATAGTTCATTGAGAACTAGCTCTTGCTCCTGTATTTTATTCACTTTTTAGATGACATAAACAGTGGGAAAAATCAAATGTGTATACATAATTACATTTGGCTTACCAGCAAATATACTTAAGTAGTTCAGAAGAGAGATGCAAAGCCTTCCTCAAAGATCACAGTGGGACCTTTTCTTCAAACCAGATAGGCAATGCTGCAATCACATGCATTGTTCAATGGCTTACAGAGAATTGATAAATGATAAGTTCTGTAATAAAATACACAATCAGCCCAATGAAGAGAGTATTTATTCTTGCTTGCAATTTGATGGGTGATCCACCATGAGAGGGAAGTCTAGGCGTCAAGTGCTGGAAGTAGTTGTGCACTTGTCATCCACAATCAAAAAGTGGAGAGTGATGTATACTAGTGCTCAGTTTGCTTTCTCTACCATGTTCACTGCAGGATTCCATGCCCTGGGAATGGTCCCACCCAGTTAAGATACATCTTCAAATCTCAAGTAAATAATCAAGACAATCTCCCATCGACATGTCCAGAGGCTCACTTTAACCTAGACAGTCCTCATAGCTGGAGCTGGACTCCAGGTTATCAGTGTGTCAGTTACCACTGACCATGGCAGAGGGTTTGTTCAAATCTTGGCATTGCAATTTATCTGCTGCTTAGCCATGTACAGCATAACTATTTTTAAAATCTCATGCTTGCTTAATGCAGCAAACAATTTTTACTAATAATGAGAGTGAAATTTAAGCCTGATTCTTTGCATAGAGCTTTTCATGTATGTGAAAATAATAATGGAATAGTGTTACCAGAGTTGTCTTTTATGACATGGATTATATGAAAGAAAGTGATTTTTTAAAAGTCAGCATGAAAAAATATAAAAAAAGAAGAACCTTAAAAAGTCAGCATGTTGGAGAAAGCTTATCTTAACATGTAAGAGGAGAACTTAAAGTATTTATAGACATGTGTGTTTGTATTCTGTATTGCTTCGAAACAAAATTTGAACATTTGGAAATGATAAAGATTTGTACTAAATTTTTATGGTTATCTGATGCTGGAGCTTTTGCAAAGAGCACATTTATTTATTTTTCTTCCTTAATATGATTTGCATAAGTGATGAGAGCTTCAATTTTGGACATGACTTGAGAATAAAAATAACTTCTTTATGGTTAATGACAAAACATAAAACTATCTGTAATTCCTGAACTGGAACCAATTTGAGCACAGTGCTTTCCTTTCAGCTCCCTGAGTGAGGAAGGAAGGAAGCAGTATGCCTCGTTTTCTGTTGTTATGGATGCTCAAACATCCAATCACTCAGGAAGAGACTGGAGTTCAGTGTCCACATTCTGTTCTCCTCACTGGAAAATGAAGTCAGTCCAAGAGGACTCACTGCTGTTGGGGACTCCCCAAACAATCTTTTGCTTTTCTTTTGCTCTGTGTTTCCCAAGTGTGACTTCTTCCTACAAGCCTCAGATTGCCTATGCCAGAGTTATAATGTCTTATCAGTCCTTATAATCTCAAGAGCTCATTTTTGTTCTTTTGGCCATTGGTTTATAATACTTCGCATTGAACCCAGGATATTTTATATGCTAGGCAAGCATTGTGTCACTGAGCTAAATCCCCAACAGCTTCTTTACAGTCTTAAACTTGAATTTCTTTGGGAAAATCCACAGTGGAAAAAAACAAAAAACAAAAAAAACCAAAAACTGTCTTGTCTTGTCTTCTCTTTAGTGGAGGCTTGTTGAACAAATTCTGATGACTCCATTGTGTTAACACACTCAAATCCACATGGCTTTCTGTGGCTGCAGTTCTAAGACTGAGTGGCTTGGCTCCTCACGATTAGATCTGTTCTGCTATTTTGAATTTTCTCAGATCTGAAGCTTGTTCCTGTTTTGAGCCTTCAGTGGTAAGTGATACCACCTCTGCACCTGAAATCCATTTAAATTCTCAGCTGCCCATGGGGGTGCAGTTCAGTCTCTGCATTGTTTTGAAATGACCAGCTCCAAATCCCAGGACACCAGGCCATAGAGATAACTGGTGAGTAGTCACAGATTATCTCACAGATGTTCCAGCCAGACACTTCCCAGCTTCAGGGCAGGAAATGGTATTTTAAAGTGGAGATCTCACTTCCAGATACAGATGCCCTGGCAGATCCTGTGTCTTAGATAGAAAAAAAAAAAAAATGATCTTTCATGAGAACCATTCATGAAAACAATGAAGCATCCCAGTTAACAAAAGCTCATGTAAGTTTTCAAAGGAATGCTTAAAACTCTAGGAAAAAAATACCATTTTAAAAATTAAATTCTAAGAGTTTTTTTCTTTTGTTCTTTTCTTATATAAACACAACTCTCTAAAATGATAAATTATTTCCTCTTTTTAATTAGGATTTCTACACTTACATGGACCCTAGAATAACTTTAGATCCTTTATGAAAACAATAACTGCCATATTTTAGAACATGGTAAAAAGTTGAAGTACCTATACATATAGGTGCTTCCAACTCTCTAAAATGATAAATTATTTCCTCTTTTTAATTAGGATTTCTACACTTACATGGACCCTAGAATAACTTTAGATCCTTTATGAAAACAATAACTGCCATGTTTTAGAACATGGTAAAAAGTTGAAGTACCTATACATATAGGTGCTTCCATATAAAAATATGTAAAGTTACTATATGCCCACATCCACATCAACTCGCATAGGATATCAGAGTTTCATTGATCGATGATCAATGATGGACCTTCTAGGAGTTGAAAACTGAGGATCGAGAAATCAGCTCAGAAGTTCACAATAATTTAAGGAAGAAATAAAAAATAAAGCAGTTCCAAGGCAAGAACCATAGGGTTGGCAGGATTTTCTGCTGCTCTCCATGGAATTTGCCATATCCACCACACTTACTGTGGCTTCATGTGGCTCTGTCTCCATTGCAATATTTAACTGGGCATTATTTTAGTAATTAAATGTTTTGAAAACACATTTATCAAACTCTTTTTTTTCTTATAATGATATCTTTAAATTTTTTTATTAAAATTTTCTTTGACAATCCCATTTTGAACATAATACATTCTGGTAATATTCATTTCTTTACCCTCCATCAATCCCCATCCTTCTCACCAAATCCCCATTCCACTATCATGACTTTTTTTTTTCCTTTAACATTTTTATTATTATTTCCGCTCATACAAACTTAATAGGTACACCGGTTCCCTCCCTCCCTCCTCCTCCCTCTGACCCTCCTGCTCCCCTCCCCTCACCCCTTCCTCCCCATCCCCCAGTACCCCCCCCCCAATCCCCGGAGAATCCTTTAATGTGCCTGCCAGACTTTCCTCTGGGCTATCTTCTCCGGATGTACAAGGACCCAGTGGCATTTCCCTGAACCCTTTTCTGTGTTCCCCTTAAGCATAGGAACACTACTATGGCTGTCAGTTCCTTGCCTCCAAGGATCTTGGTGCCTTTAGCAAATGCTAGACTTTGTGGGGCCAATAGTGTGTGGGACATTGCGAAGGGCATGCAAAGTCCAATTATGATTGCTTGGGCCCTAACTTATGTGGAGTATCTTGCATATATATCATTGCTCCTCCCATCCTTGTGCTCTTACAATCTTACCGCCCCCTCTTCTGCAAATTTCCCTGAGCTTCAGGATGGGGAGAGATTAGGCTGGCCTAGTTCTAGGTGGGTGATATAGAGTCTCTGAAGTTCTGGATTATGGTTTGTTGATTTTCTTTTGCAGTTTTGCTGCTCCTGCAATGCCCTTCAGTCCATCCTGATGGGTATTGTATTTCATCCCTGGCCAGAGATAAAAAGCTGTTAAACTACAGTCTTGTTATAAAAAAAAAAAAAAAAAAAAAAGGTGCTTTCTCTTTTCAATGGCTTTTCTTGGCACCTGTGTTAAAAATCAGTTGAATGTAGGTATATGCACTTATATTTGAATCTTTCATTCTAATCTGTTGGTTTAATCTCTCCCTTTTGGAGCAAGTACAATGCTGTTTTGCTACATGATTATATAGTATACTTTTTAATACTCAGGATTGATTCTGTTTTCTTGTGTCTTTTATGTTTATACGTGAATTTAAAGATAGTTTTGCCAATTTCTGTGAATAATTGTTTCAGAATTTTGATTGGTGGTATGTGCAGTTTATGCATTACTTTTAGTAGAATGATCATTTTAAAAGGTTAATTCTGCTGATCCAGGAAATGGGAGGACTTTCCATCTTCTGCTGTCTTCTATAAACTCTTTTATTAGGGTTACATATTTTTCATTGTATAAATCTTTCATATCTTTCATTAGATTTACTGCAAAATATTTTTTAGGAGTAGTGATAAATGATATTGTCTCAGATATTTCTCATTTCTTTTAACCGTGGGGTATAGTAAAGTTAGTGATTTTTGAGCATCAAAAAAAAAAGAGTATATTCAAAGGTAGATGTAATAAAACTAGGAAACCACAGTGAGAGAGGGGCCAATCAGCCATTTGCAAAATGATTACTTCTTATCTGCCAGACTATATGCCCTCCCCTTCTGGTGACATCATACCCCATCAGTTGTAAATGATCAGGAACGAAAGTCTGTGAACTTAACCAGATGTCTCATTACTTACTTGCAGCCCTTGATGGAGGCCTATTTTCTCTGCTGTAACATGGTCTCCTCTCTCCTTGTTTCTGGTGTGGCCCTCCTACCCCATCCCTCCTGTTCATAATCCTAGCAATTACTGTAGGTATTACAGAGATTTATCTTTGAGTGTCTCTAGGTGGGCTGAGTAGGTTTGGTACTAGAAGCCAACTATTAGGGAATACATACAGCACTTAATTTTCTGGGTCTGGGATACTTCACTTAATATAATTGTTTCTAATAACATCCATTTCCCGGCAAATTCCAGTAATTCATCATTTTTGATGTCTGAATAGTACTCCATTGTATAGATGTACCACAGTTTCCTTATCCACTCGTCAACTGTTGGACATTTGGTTTGATTCCATGACTTTGCTATTGTAAACAGTGCTGATATGAACATGGTCCTGCTTGTGCTATTGAGGTGAACTTCTGCTGCATGGGGGGTTATTCCCAAAAGTGGAATAGCAGGGTCATATGGCATTTCAATCTTTAATTTCTTTAAGAATCTCCAGACAGCTCGCCAGAGTGGCTGTATGAGCCTGCATTCCCACCAGCAATGTAGGAGAGTTCCCCTCTCTCCACATCCTCTCCAGCATTTGTTGTTGTTTGTATGGTGGATTTTTGCCATCCTGACCAGGGTGAGATAATATCTCAGGGAAGTTTTAAGATATTTGTTAGACATTTTAATTTCATCCCTAGTAAAGTTTCCTTTAAGTTCCAGAGCTCATTTTTTAATTGGGCCATTAGTTTCCTTGGTGTTTAGTCTTCTAAGTTCTTTGTGCACTCTGGATAATAGACCTCTATCAGATATGTGGTTAGTGAAGATTGTTTCCCATTCTGTGGGTTGCCTTTGAGCTCCTGTTACAATCTCTTTAGCTGAACAGAAGCTCTTTAATTTCACCAAATCCCAACTGTTGAGAATTGGTAGCAGTGACTGTGCCACTGGATGTTTGTTTAGGAATTGTTGGCCTAGCCCAAAAATTGGTCCATTTGGAATTAAGTCACATGGTGACAAGTACGGGTCCAGCTTTAATCTTCTGCATGTGGAGATCCAGTTTTGCCAGCACCATTTGTTGAAGATGCTGTTCTTTTTCCATTGGATTCTTTGGGTCCCTTTGTCAAAGACCAAATGGCTGTAATTTTGTGGGCTTATATCTGGGTCTTCAATCCTTATCCATTGATCTGTGTGTCTATTTTGGAGCCAGTACCAGGCTGTTTTTACAACTATGGATTTGTAGTATAGACTAAGGTTTGGTATGGTGATACCTCCAGCCGTGATTTTGTTACTCAGGATTGTCTTTGCTATCTTTTGTGCCTCGATATGAATTTTGATATTGTTTGGCCAACTTCTTTAAAGACTTGCTTTGGGATTTTAATTGGTATAGCACTGAATTTGTATATTGCCTTTGGTAGGATGGTCATTGTTATGATGTTGATTCTGCCAATCCAGGAACATAGGAGGCCTTTCCACCTTCTGGTGTCTTCTGCAATTTCTTTCTTTAGGGTTTTATAGTTTTCATTGTAAAGGTCTTGGTTAGGTTTATACCAAGGTATTTCATTTTTTTAGGGGCTATAGTAAATGGGATTGTTTCTCTCAGGGCTTTTTCACTTCTTTCATTCTGGGCATATAGGAAGGCCACTGATTTTTGTACATTTATTTTGTATCTTTCCTCCCTGCTGAACTTCTGTATTAGTTCCAGGACCTTCCTGGTGGAGCTTTCAGGATCACTCATGTGTAAGATCATGTCCTCTACAAATAGAGATAACTTGACTTCTTCCTTGCCAATTTGAATTCCTTTTATGTCCCTTTCTTGTTTTCTTCTGGCTTCAGCTAAGACTTCAAGTACAATATTGAATAGAAGTGGTGAGAGTGGACAACCTTGTCTAGTTCCTGATCGAAGTGGAAATGCTTTCAATTGTTCCCCATTGAGCATAATCCTTGCTGTGGGCTTGTTGTATCAGCTTTTATTATATTGATAAAGGTTCCTTTCATTCCTACTGTCTCTAGCATTTTGATCATAAAAGGCTGTTGGATTTTGTCAAAGGCTTTTTCTGCATCTATCGAGAGTATCATGTGGTCTTGGGCTTTGGACTGCTTTACATGATGAATTACATTTATTCGCTTGCGTATGTTGAACCAACCTTGTGTGCCAGGGATGAAGCCTACTTGGTCCCCATGAATGATCTTTTTGATATGTTTTTGAATCTGATTTGCTAAGACTTTATTGAGAATCTTTGCATCTGTGTTCATCAGAGAGATTGGCCTGTAGTTTCTTTTTTAAGTGCATCTTTATTAGGTTTTGGGATTAAGATGATATTAGCTTCATAGAAGGAATTTGGTAGTGTTCCTTCCTTTGCTATTTGGTGGAACAGTTTAAGTAGTATTGATATTATTAGCTCCTTAAATGTCTGGTAGAACTCTGTGCTGAATCCATCTGGTCCAGGACATTTTTTGGTGGAAAGATTTCACATTGCTTTCTCAATTTCCTCATATGTTATAGGACTATTTAAATAATTCACAACTTCCTGATTCAATTTAGGTAGGTTGTTTTACTTAGGAATTCATCCATCTCTTTTGTATTGTCAAATTTCATACAGTATAAGTTTTTGAAATATGACATTATAATTCTTTGGTTTTCTTCGGTATCAGTAGTGATAACTCCATTTTCATTTTTAATTTTGTTATTTGGGTTTTCTCTTTCTTGCTCTTAGTTAATTTAGCTAGGGGTGTATCAATCATTGATTTTTTCAGAAAACCAGCTTTTTGACTGGTTGATTTTCTCTATCGTTTTCCTAATCTTGATTTCAGATATTTCTCCCCTTACTTTGCTAATCTCTCTTCTACTGCTTTTGCGATCAGATTGCTCTAGTGTCTCTAATGCTTTTAGTTGCATTGTTAATTTATTTATGTCTGATTTTCTATTTTTTTTGATGTACGCATTAAGAGCTATGAACTTATCTCTTAGGACAGCTTTCATTGTGTCCCAGAGATTTTGGTAAGTTGTAGTTTCATTATCATTCACTTTCAGGAAATCTTGAATTTCCTTTTTCATTTCTTCCTGAATCCAATTCTCATTCAGCATCATGGTGTTAAGTTTCCAGGAGTTAGTGTATTTTTTGTTGCTTGTTGTGTTGTGGATGTCAAGCTTTAAGCAGTGGTGGTCTGATAAGGTGCAGGCTAGAATTTCAACATTCCTGTATATGTGGAGATTCATTTTGTGGCCCAATATGTGATTTATGTGGAGAAAGTTCCATGTGCTGGTGAGAAAAATGTGTATTCTTTGGTGCATGGATGAAAAGTATGATAGAGATCTGTAAGGTCCATTTCAGTAAAGGTTTGTTTAAGCTCCAAAGTGTCTCTGTTATGTTTTTTACCTGTAGATCTATCCCATGTTGAGAGGGCGGTATTGAAATCCCCAAGAATTATCATTTTGAGATTGATTTCTTGCTTTAGACGTTGTAGGGTTTGCTTAATGAATGTGGGAGGGGCTTTATTGGGTGCATATATGTTCAGTATTGTGAAGTGTTCTTGGTGAATTGTACCTGTGACTAAAATGTAGTATCCATCTGGGTCTCTTATGATTTTCTTTGGTTTGAAGTCCTCTTTGTCCAATAGCATAATGGCTACCCCTGCCTGTTTTCTGCTTCCATTAGCTTGTAGAATTGTTGACCAGTCTTTTATTTTTAGGGCATGCCTATCTTTTTTGGTGAGATGGGTTTCTTGCAGGCAGCAGATTGAAGGATTGTGCTTTTTAATTCAAATTTGTAATCTGTGTCTCTTGATCGGTGAGTTAATTCCATTAACATTTAGTGTTATAATGGAGAAACTATTTTTAATTCCATACATTTATTATGTTTAGTAGTTTTTATAAGTATATTGCTTCGTTTTTAATGCTGTTATACCTCCCTTTGGTTCTCCCGGATATGCCTGTTTTTTTCTTCAAGCTTGAGTATCATTTCTAGCATTTTTTGAAGGCCTGGTTTGGTGGACATGTATCCCTTCAAGTTGTCTTTGTGCTGGAAGATTTTTCTTTCTCCCTCAATCATGATGGATAGTTTTGCGGGGTATATCAGCCTGGATTGACATTTTTGCTCATTCAATACTTGAAGTATGTCTCTTCAAGCTCTCCTTGCTTTTACTGTTTCGACTGAGAAGTCATTTGTTATTTTAATAGGTTCACCTTTAAAAGCGACTTGTTTTTTCTCCCTTGAAGCTCTCAGCACCATCTCTTTATCTTGAATGTGGAGTGTTTTAACTATTATTTGCCATGGTGAGCTTCTATTTTGGTCATATCTGTTTGGGGTGCGGAATGCCTCTTGTATATATATCGGCCTCTCTTTTTCTAGATGAGGAAAGTTTTCCTTGATGATCATTTGAAAAATTTCCTCAGGTGTGTTATTTTGAGATTCTTGCTCTGGTATTCCATGAATACGCACGTTAGGCTTCTTCATGGTGTCCCCTATCGCTTGAATATTTCTCTCAAGTATCTTTTTGGCTTTAACAACCTCTTCCATTGAGCTGGTTAATACTCCCACTTTATCTTCAAGGTCTGAAATTCTGTTTTCTACTTCATTAGTTCTGCTGATAAGACTCTCTGTGGCGTTCTGGGTTGAAGATAACTTGTCTTTTAGCTCAGTTTTAAACTCTGCTTGAGTCTGTTTTAACTGCTTTATGCCTGTTTTTGTTTCTTGCACTGTTTTTCTCAACTCCTCCAAGTGTTTGTTGTGTTCCTCTTCAAAGCGATTGATTCAGTTATTTAATTCCTCCCAGATTTCCTCTCTCATAGTATTGAACATGGTAATGATCATGTTTTGAAAGTCGTTATCCTGGGTCAGGTTTTCTTGGCCATTTTCGGTGGGTTTAGTTCTGGTTGAGAGTCTAACATTATGGGATTAATTAATTCCTTCAGTGGGAGATTTGTTTACTTGAGTGTTGTTTCTCATGAATTTGCACTTTGACTTGGGCATTGTCCTTTTAACTGTTAAGATCTTCTTTCAATTTCTGTGCGTTTTTCACTGAACTGAATTATTTGGCCTGGGGTTCTGGGGGTGGGCAGGGATGGAGCTTACCTAGGTGGTGGTGAGTCCCAGCTGGACTGCGCAAGTCCCAGTCGACGGAGTAGTGGTAAAGGGAGGATGGGACAGCCAGCTGGGAGCTGTTTAACCTGGGGAAGCTGGGCCAGGCGCAGGGGGTCCTCCTCCCCGGCCCTGCGGGGCTCCGTGCTCTGGCTGGCTGTTGGGAGGAGCTGGGTCCCTTGGGCTGCCTGGGGTTCTGGGGTTGGGCAGGGGCGGAGCTTACCTAGGTGGTGGTGAGTCCTGGCTGGACCGCGCATGGGATTCCTTGGCGGCCGCGGTGAATGGTTAAAGGGTACATTTATCAAACTCTTATTTTTTTCCTCATTCCAGTTATGAAACCTTATAACGGTTGCATAAGTTGTCATTTGGAATCTCTTATCATAAACGTTGAAAAAATTTTCAAAAATATGAAGAATCCTTAATTTTTAAACAAAGGTGAAATTTTTAAATGCAAAAGTGAGGGCATTTCCACTAACAAAAATTCCTTTTTGTTATGCAGCAAAATATTCATTTACAATGTAAATTCAAGCTTACTAGTAATCACATTAAAAAAATCAATGAAGCAAAACTCATTTTGCTGACATATTTTAATTCAACATATACAAATATTACTCCTCTAGCATGTAATTACTTTAAAATTTATTCAAAATTCCAGCACTTAGGAGGCAGAGTCAGAAAATAGCGAGTTCAGTGCTATACTTTGCTCCACAGGATCCTAATGAATCCTTCCTGGGCTGCATGAAATCCAGTCTCAGGAAAAAAGAAAGATTCATTCTTAATTTGTAGTTATGGCAGAAATTCTACCGAATCCAATTTATTTTACGCACTTTATGCATCTCAGCAAGGATGCTAAATATTTAGTGTTTAAATTGAAATGAAGTAACGAAGTTGTACTTTGAAGAATTCCATTCAAATTTTAAATTAACTAAATGAAGTAAAATTGAAAAGTTATTTTCTTCATTACATCGGGCATTTCACAAATATTTGATAATTATATGCCTTTTGCTAATGAGTCTGAAAATGCAAATCTATAGCTAAAGCTGAAACTACCATAAATTGTAGAAAAAATGTCTTTTCATCAATAATTATGCTCTTTTTAAAAATTTATTAGTATATCATTATTTTACAAAGCAAGGTTTTTAAAATTTTTTTATTATTTATTATTTATCCAATTGTGCATGTATGCATGTGTGTATATGTGTGTGTGTGTGTAGAACCACGGACAAATTTGGGAACCACCATGGACCGCCTCTACCTCCTCCTTGTTTACTCTGCCCGGGGATTCACAGGCTCCCCCCTACCAGGACCAGAAACGCAAGCCTCACCCGCTTCCGCCCGGTGTCTATACCTGGGATCTGGGATCCGAACTCAGAACCTTCCCCCTGCAAGGCAGAGGCTTAACCCCTAAGCCACCTCTCCAGCCCTTACAAAGAAATGTTTTTAACAATCACATACTTCAGCTTTGCACTGTACTTTAACCATTTTCATTTTCCATTACCTTTGTTTTCCATCCTTACTATTGCCTTTCCTCTTCTCAAATGATAGTTCCTCTCGTGTCTTCTGTGTGTGTCTCTATGAATATCTTAATCTTTCTCAATCTGACTTACTTTTGCACCAAATTACAAGTTCTCTCAAAAGTCTAAATATAGTTCTACCATGTGCCCCAGACACACTACTCCTGGGAATATGCCCAAAGGACATACAGGAGATACTTGTTCATTTATGTTTATTGTGGTACTATTCACAAGAGCCAAGGTATGTGTTAACCTGGGTGTCCATCAAGAGATAAATAGATAAAGTGTGATATATGCGCAATGACCTTTTGTTCAGTCATTGCTTTTTTTCTTGCAGTCATCGCTAAAACATAACATCTATATTTAACAGGTACTTTGCCATTCTGTGTACACATTGTGTTCTTGTGTCTGCATGCCTGAAGTCTTCATCTCATATTTTTGCTAACCTATTTGGCTTAAAATACTTGGCATTTCCATAGACTGTCATATTGTGTCTTTTTTATTGTAACACTATCCTAGATTAAAACTGAAGAAAACATTTACCAGCTTATTATTTTAGAGAAATATCCTGTACATTAACTTCTTTCAGATGTGTTTTCTTATATTGTCCTTTAAACAGCAAGGGAAACCCAAGTGATGAGAAGTATGCTGTTCAAACTCATTTGTCTTAATCTAGAGAAAGAAAAAAAGTCATTAGCCAGGAATTTCCATGAAGTTCTCACCACCAGCTGTGTGAAGATAATCTATATTGGCCCCATATTTTCTCTTTTCTCTGTTACCTTGAAAAAAATAAATCCCCAATATAAGAGGAATGTGTGCATGCCAAATTTCAAAACAGCAGCACTTGCTTTGCTTTCACAGTTGGTCTGATAATAATACTTCTCACATTACCACGATGATGCTTGTTAGGAGACTTCTGTAGCATTTGAGAAACAGAGCATCTTTAAAAATTATTGAGCTACATCATTCCTCTATTCTTTCTCTTGTCTTTATACTTCAAAAATTTCATTCAGATGTGAACATCTTAGAAGGCAAATGACTTACAGAAGGAAAAGAACTTGGCCCTTTGAATTCTTTGTTTCTCTTTCCATGTACTGCAGCTTTTACTACCTAAGATTCTCATTTCATGATGATACAAATTGGACCCTTGAACTTCTAAGAGGAGATGCATCTGTTTGTGGAATTTAAATGAAAAAGTCAAGATAAGGTTCAAGTGTTATCAAAACCAAATGTTTGGTGTTGTCCTCTAATGTTTATGAATTTGCAGAGAAATTAAACGTGGAAAGCATTGTGCTCCTTTTACGCATTGGGTGAAGTATAAGGGATGCTTCTTGTATTTCTGTATTAATCTATCAACACTGAAAATTTTTTTAAATTGTTATTTTTTATTATTCATTCAATTGTGCATGTATGCGTGTGTGCACGTGTGCATGTATGTGTGTATGTGTAGAACCAAGGGCGAATTTAGGAACCACCATGGACCGCCTTCACCTCCTCCTTATTTAATCTGCCCCGGGATTCACAGGCTCTGCCCTACCAGGACTAGAAACTCGGCGTCTATACTTGGGGTCTAGGATCTGAACTCAAGACCTGCCGCTTGCAAGGCAGAGGCTTAACCCTTGAGCCACCTCTCCAGCCCCAACACTGAAAATTTCTTTACAGAGTCTTTAATAGCTAAAACCAAATGCAAATGGGGTTATTCATTTTTATCTTTCTCTGTATTCTCTTTAAGAAAGTGAAAAATATTAGAGGAACCAAATAGCAGCAGGACAGCTCACCTGCTAAGGCTATTATGGAATACTAATACTTAAGTTAGTCTTTTTTTTTTTTGAGAGAAGCTTTTTTTTTTTATTATTTTAGTCAATTGTGCGTGTGTGCGTGCGCGTGTGTGTGTATGTGTGTATGTAGAACCACGGACGAATTCGGGAACCACCATGGACGCCTCCACCTCCTTCTGCCCCGGGATTCACAGGCTCCGCCCTACCAGGACCAGAAACGCAGGCCACCCCCGCTTCCGCCTGGCGTCTATACGTGGGATCTGGGATCCGAACTCAGGACCTTCTGCCTGCAAGGCAGAGGCGTAACCCCTGAGCCACCACTCCAGCCCCTTAAGTTAGTCTTTTTAAAGAAAAACATTTTAGTAAACAATAATATTCTAAAAAAGTATTTAGAAGTTAAAACCAAGAATTTTCATTTTGTGAGATTATTTTGTGCCAGAGTAGATATTCTGGTTAATACCTTCAGATGATACAAGACAGGAACTCAATATTTTATATATACTTGTACTTTCAGGATTTGCTGCATCATAAAAATGTTTTAATAATAATAATTTTATTTATTTATTTATTCGTTAATTATATAATAATAAATAATTTTTAAAAGCTTTTAAAATGTGCTTAGAATTTCATGTTCATTAAAAAAATCTTTAAGTTATACTTAAGATTTACTATATTTTGACTGGGTCTATTGACTAAAATCACACAGCTAAGAAAAGGGAGATGAGAATTCTCCTGTATTCAATATTTGCAAAATTGGGCTCGAACCCTTGATTTATGGAATTTTATAAGAGTTCTCCATCATTCTCATAAGGTTGTGATGTCGAGCACATCTTCCTTTGCATTTGTCCTCTTCTCTAGTTTAGGCACAGAACGTTGTCTCATGGTAGATACCAAAGTCTCACTAGGCAGTGCTGTGTTAACCTACTGGAAACACATAGGGTTAATGCACAGATATGATTGGAGCATGGGCTAGTATTTTCCTCTCTGGCTTTGACCCTGTTGTTGACACAGATACATCTCAACAGTAACATATTACCAATTACCTCAGGTTTTACCAAGAACCTTTCTTTATTTGGGTTTTAATATGATTCCAATAAGTTGTCTGATTCTTTTTCCTACCTGCCCACTTCTCTGATTCATTCTAGCTGCCACAGCAACACATTTGATGCAAAAAATGTTTCTTTTTCTTATACAAAACCTGTTATTAGCCACTCTTTAAACTCTTTGTAGCGGTAATTTTCAGCTTTTTTCTTGAAAGATTGCTTTCAAGAACAATCTCTTCTCTCTCTCTCTCTCTCTCTCTCTCTCTCTCTCTCTCTCTCTCTCTCTCTCTTTCTCTCTAAGAGAATAAGAATGAAAAAAGTGGAAACACATACTCCTCAAAATAGTCAAGATTGTGTGCGCGTTTGTGTGTGTATAATGTGTAGAGAGGTTTTTGTAGTTTCTATATTTCAGTGGACATTTAATGACTTTGTAGAATAGATATTGCAATGAAGCACAACTTAATTTAACATAACTCAGCAACAATACAGCATGATGTAATGTAATAAACCAACAAAGCCAGCCCTGTGCTGTATGTTAGGTGTCCTGGGAATCCCACCTAGGAAATGGTTCAATTTTTCTTGTACTTCCTATGTGCTGCTCCCTGTGCTGTGTGCTGAGCAGCATTGAGAAAAATACATAGTGCAATGACAAAATTAGGTCTTCTTACCACAGCGAAAATAAAATTCAGAGCTAATATTCTTGTTGATTCTTCCACTACTATTCCATTAGGATCAGTACTTCTTTTTCATCCTCACAGAATGCCGTGGAGGAATCACTCATCTCTCACAAAGTGTCTGCTTTGGTCCCTTCATTCTTCAGTGAAGAACTATTATTTTTTTCCTGATAACTTCCAATTTGTGACTACTTACACAGCTCTTAGAGTTACTAGATATGATTGCTTTCAAGTAGTGTTGTAGTAGTTCCTAGAAACATCTTATTTCACAGGGCTGCATACCTGCATCAGAACTCACAAACGTTTGCCCATGTTCAGTATACATATCATACTTCTATGACTTTGAGCACACTTGTATTCATTGCACTTGCAAAAGTAGTTACATTCAAAAGGACAAGCCAGCATTTTTAAATTCAGACACAAAGCACTCTAGAATGGATCTTTACTTTTTGAAAGCTTGTGCTATCAGTGAGCAAATCCAGAAAATAAAGGGAGGCTTGGATTTTCCTGTGCTTTTCTCTGAACCCTACTAGCATTACTAGGGAAATCATAGAGTGGACAGGGAAAATCTCAAGCCAGGGTGCATCAAGGAAGCAGAGGAAAATTGTCACTGGAAAAAAGGTAGAGGGAGCAGTAAGAGACAGAGACAGGGGGTGTCTTGCTGCCAGCTCCCCCAATCCTTTTCTGTGCACCTTCTCTGACATGCACTTCAGTTAATGAGGTCCTTTCATTCTAGCCACTGTAGGTGGAGCTTTGTGTCCACACTTTGAGGAGTCCATGTTCTAACTAGTAAATTTTTTTTTCTTCCCTGTTTAACATCTGTGTGTTATTTTCCAGTGAAAAGTTGCAAGTGTTTTAATTTTAAAACTGTGTAATGTTAGCATGACTTAAAAACAGAACTCATGAGTCATCTCAAGATTCCCTTGCAGACAAGAGCTACCTGCTTGCACAGTGTAAGTTACTCAAAGGTAGGTGTGATCTTGTTTTACATCTGCCACCAATATGCTTGCAGGACCAGGACATATCTGTCTCCTTTCAGAATTTCTGTACTTCATATATCTTATCTTAACCTTTAAAGCTCATTTGACCTATTTAAAAAGAAGAAAGTTATTTCAAAGTATTTTATGTCCAGAATCAAAGGAAGGAAGAAATGTACCTAAGTTATAACAAAATGTTGTGATGTTTAAAAGGGAAATGGCCATTGGTTTACTTGTTGAATACTATCTTCATCACCATTTAATGATTTATATACCATCCTTTATAATTGCATGTAATTTTAGTGCATAGGTGCTGAATCTCAGGTAGTGGTTAGTGTCTCTGGTATATTGCTCAATACTGCTTCTAACACAGTGATCATCAGTAGAAACTATGAATGTTGAGTCAACGGACTTCCAGAATCTCAGAATAATCTTTCTGAGCCTACCAAGCTTCAGGATATTCTTCTTCGTGTTTTTTTTTTTTTTTTGTATCTGTTCATATATGTAGTTTAATTGATCAATCTGATTCCAGCATGTCCAATGTATGGCTACTTAATCTGTTGCTTGCTTGCCTATTGGCCTGTCTACTGCATAGCTCTGGATTCCTTTCTTCCTTCCAACTCTCTTGGGGCATTGACTCCTCATCTCTCCTTGAGGAGAGGTGGCTGGTTAGTACGCTGATGAGCCCGTCATTGTCAGATGCACTAGGTGTGATTGCTCTGCCTCTTTTCTAAGACAATGTGTCCTACTTTAGTGATTTATGATGGGGTGGTTTTAAGAGTAAATGAAAGAGAAACTATGAAGAATAATCCCATGGTGACCCTGAAGGGAACTCTGCATTGTACATTGTGTATGTCCTGCTTCACAACATGTGTGTCAATATCTTCTACCTCTGCTACTAGCATGCTCTGGTGTACCAGGGCCAAGATGTAAAACACAGACATCCTTAATCAACAGCAATGATAATCATCTATGGATTTCAGGTTATATCTTTCTCAACTACGAAAAAGGATTCATGTATCCAATCAAGGTACCAACATGTCTGTTAAAAAACATATTTATAGCTCATTAGCTTATAATTTTCCATGAAGTATAATAAGATGTTTACATTTTACATCTTATTTTATCCTAATAGCAATCTCATAGGTACAGGTATTTCCTTTTCCCTTAATTAAGGTAAGAACACAGAGATGTAGAAAAGGTCTTGGACCAAAGTAGCACTGCATTTCCTCATTTGGAAATGGAGATGCTTTTAGTACCTACGTCACTATTCATGGTGGAGTATCCACAGCTGTTAGAGCTAGAGTAGTTCATATGATATACTCAGTGCCTGGTATGTGCTCTGGCTTTGCTTTGCTATGCTAAGATGATCACATGTAAACTGTTGACATTCCATTCAGAATATGACAGAATTCTTTGGGATTCTTCATTTATTAAACATTACTACTTCCACACATTACTGCATACTGGAGCTTATCAAGTTACTCTTGCTTTTTTCCCTCCCTTTTATCCTTAAATATCTCATTTACTACTAACTCCATTGCATAAACTCTGTCTAAATAGTTCCTAATATTTTTCCATTGCTACAAGCCCAGTCTAAAAGTATCTCTTTCCTTTTCTCAACCACGTCCATCTGGCCAATTTCCCACACAGCATCCAAAGTTTCTTTTATGTTTAGAAATTTTATCATATGATCATTCTTGAACTCTTCAAGTATTTTACAGACTTTTCTGACTCAACTTATTAGTGGCTCATTGCTCATGGTGGCATCTGATGTGCAATCTGCATATTTCTTCTTAGTGTTCTACCCTGACTACCTGGATCTTTGTTGAATGCATTAGATGGAACAGTCTTTTGTGAGGTTCTAGTTGCTCACTTTGCTTTTCCCTGTATCTACAGGCTGTTAATACTTATCTTTCACATCTCAGCTGACTGCTCTGTCTTATCACAACCATCATTGCTGTTTATCCTCATGGCACATTGAATTCATGCTTTCAAAAGAATTCAAGATGCTTTGTCATTCTTTACCTTTCTCATATGGATGTTAGTTAGCACACTAACCTGAACAGCAAACTTACTTTATTGAGTGCTCATCTTTAGACTCAAGTATTGAGCCAATTTACAACTTCCTGACATCTGTTTACAAAGTGTGTGCACACAAATTAAGCCATTTGATTTCACTATTATCTTATGTAGTAGACACTAGGTTTACTGCTGTTTTCTAGGCAGGAAAGCTCCTAGAAGTTATCACTCCCACTATCTGATGAATGAAACCATGTGTATAGATAACAGCACAGCTGTCTTTTCAACAGAAAAAATCCTTTGTAGTTTACTGGGGAGCTCTAAAAGGATCCAGAAATATATCATAGAGGATTGAAAAAGAAATAATAATAGGGCTGAAGTGATGATTGAAGGGTTAAGCCTCTGCCTCAAAACCAGAAGGATGTGAATTCATATCCCAGATGCCAAGTAAAAACACCTGGCAGAAGTGACATCCGTTTTCACTTCCAGCCCTGAACAGTAGAGCCTGGGAAACACCACAGCAAAACACAAAGAAGGTAGAGCAATCTAGGATGATTCTTGATGTTACCCTTGGACTCCACAAGCACACACAGTATCTTCAGATACACATACATGGTGCGTGTGTGCACACACACGCGCACATACATGAACGCATGTATGCAGGTGTTTACTTCATAAAATTTAAAAAAGAAAAACTGATAGTATGTGAACAGTATATCTTACTCTCAAACAAGATAGTTTATCAGTAATAAGGCAGATGAAATAGGATCAAACAACTTAAATACTTTTAAAATAGGGGTGAAAGTGCATTGGGAGCTAAATAACTTGAATAATTGCTGCAGTTATTTGCTTTCTTTAAATGACAAAGAAAGCTTTAGTATCAAAACAAAACTCCTTGGAAAATAAACTTGAGAAGGCTATAATGATTACACTTCAAAGGCAAGTAAAGACAAATATCAGAAATTCCTCCACTGAAGGACAGAAACACAATTGTGCCTCTGATTGTTTGAATATGAAATGTCCCTTCCCACCTAAGTTTAGGTGTTGAATGCTTAGTTTCTCTCTAATGACATTATTTTGGAAGGTGACAGAAACTTTAGGAAGTAGAATCTAGCTGGTAGAAGTAAGTCATTGGGTTACTGGCTTTACAGGTTATATCTATTTCCCAAAGACAGACTCAATGTGAAATAAATCTTTCTTTCTTTAGGCTGTTCTTGCTGTTAGTTTACTCACAGCTATAAAAAAGTAATTAATACATTACAATAATTAAAATAAGATGGTAGCGCTTTTACTTGATATCCACCCACATATAGCAAACAACATAAACTTCCTATTACATGGAAAATCAAATGTGTTCTAAATATCTTCCTGTAGTTTTGATTTCTCTATGTGATTATGGAAATAAGGAAATCTTTCAGAACAGCTGTGTTGAAATTTCAGATGTTTATCAGCTTGGCAGTACAGAAAAAAAAAAACTGAAACCCAGTCATTTCTGTAACATAAGGTTACACCGATCCTAAAAAAATTTTAGGCCTACAGGCTGTGACAGCTACCACTACAGCAATGTTATTGCCAGGTATTCAGTAACTTTAGAACTTGAAGAAAACTCAGTGTGATTTTGTCCTCTGTGTGTGTGTGCTTGTGCATGTGTATATGTGTGTATTATTTTCTTACTGCTGCTTATAGATCGAGTCCTTTGCAATATAAATAATGAGTAGTCACTTTAATAAGTACAGTGTCATTATTATCTAATTTTCTAAGTCTGGTAACTAATCTTGATTGAAATGTCCAAGTAGAAAAAGGTGTTGAGTAATAAATACATGGTTTTGTAGATTTTCAAAACCTTTTGGCTGCCTACCTTGTTAGTTCCCTTTGGTTTTATAATTCAGTTCCAAACAAGATGGAAATTACAGATTGAAATTTGAGGGATATTTTGGCTGCCGCACAAGCGCAACATAAGTCAGTGAACTTTGTGCAATAACAGAATCAACAACATCTTTCGGTAGGAATAGATGTGTTACACTATCTCTTGGTGTACAGTAGTAATATTGCATAACATTTTATGTTTTAAAATAAGTTGTTTACAACCACCCATTATATTTATAATTAAGAAGACTAAATATTAATAAAAATAGAATAGTTGTTTACTCATAGGTTAGTACATATTAAAACCTAGCATTATTTAGTTAATAACTGTATCCTCAGATGGAAAAACATTAAAAGAGTTTATATATATGTGAACACATGACATTTTGAATTTCTGCCATTGGTAGATGAGTTTGACAATGTTAAGCAATTCAGGGTGGACTTGTGACTTCTTTAGCATATACAACCTGGATAAAGTGATGTTATGGCTACTTTCTAAAGGCCATAAAGTTCCCCTCTTTTTACTGAATTAAATTCTTCCTTGAGCTACATGTCAATACTTTACCTATGCTGAAACCAACATATTTCAAGGAATACAAATAACGGACTAATCACATGTATATGAACTTGTCTGTGACCCTCATCTCCAGGTCATGTGCAATGTATGTGAATAGAACCTCCTCCAGATAATTCCAGAACCCAGCCTCTATCTAATTCCCAACCTCTATTCATTTTCCAGATATATCAGAGGCACTGTGTCTCTGAAACAAATATTATGTTTGTTATTTTTTATTTGAATTATTGTCATACTGATTCTGGGAGATTAGTTAGTTGGATGACTGATATGAGATTCTAGGTTTCATATTAAAGTTGTGATAAAATAAAAGTAACTGAAGCCATTCTTCTTGATTTTCTGGTAGGTACAGTCTGTAAAGAATTCACACAGAAGGGGCTGGAGAGGTGGCTCAAGGGTTAAGCCTCTGCCTTGCAGGCGGAGGGTCCTGAGTTCGGATCCTAGACCCCACATATAGACGCCGGTTGGAAGCGGGGGTGGCCTGCGTTTCTGGTTCTGGTAGGGCAGAGCCGGTGAATCCCGGGGCAGAGTAAACAAGGAGGAGGTGGAGGCGTCCATGGTGGTTCCCGAATTCGTCCGTGGTTCTACACACACACACACACACACACACACACACACACACACACACAATTGAATAAATAAGAAATAAAAAAAAGAATCCACACAGAAATTGTGGCTGACCAAATCTTTGGTAGACATATTAGAAAGTTGGCATAGTGCAGCAGCTGCGTTTTTCAGAAGACAGACATTAATTCTCCCCTCCCTGTGAATGCATTGGAGATGTCTAAGGGGAATGGTCACTAGATGAAACAGCTTGGGATGTTTTTAATATATTACTTCAATGATCTTGAGATATAAGTTCAGAGTTTCACCATAGCTTCAATTATCTTGATAATACCTTCAAATATGCTTGATTTTTCCAAATATCCTTTCATCTTTTCTGACTATTCTGAGAAACATTTGAATTTGTAAGGAATGAAAAGAAGGGGTCTTCATTAGCAAACAAATATTACTAGTCATCTATACAAAAGAGTCAATGTAGTAATTAGGGAAACGCATGAAAGCCTTTGGCCCCTAGAAACTAATTCCATAATACCACATTGTGCTTTAAGACCATTGGACTGTTGCCCCGAGTTAGACAAGCTTGGTGGTGGTCAAATAGATATGATAGCATTCTTCTTATGTCACTGGAAAGAAAAAATGGCTTTTCCTCTCCTCTATCTTAATGCTTTCAAGAGATTAGGAAATTTTCATTTTCATATTTGACTTTTTCCTTGGTTCATTTAGTTCTGGAACTTTGTATCAGCATAATTTTTTAAAATTATGAAAATGAAAAATTAAGACAAAATTTTGGCTAAAGCAGGGTGAATATTCAAGAAGAATTGTTTCATAAACTTAACTGTAAGAGAGTATATAAAAGGTCACTGTGACCAAAAGAACCTTAGTTGTAATTTTGAAATGCAACCACATGTATGTAACTCAAATGTATATTTTTAAAAGTTATGTGTTTCTTTTTATACAGAATTAATTAAATAGTAAGAATTAACTGAGAATGATATACATTGACACCATCTTCCCACAAAGTATAAAATTTATTTAATTTTCTCGTAAGATAAGATTCATTGTCATTCTATCCATAAATTTTCATGAGAGGGAGAACAAACCCGCATAGGAAGCATGGAGGTTATAGGACAACATTCAGAAGTCAGTTCTCTTGTTATACTTGTGGGCTTTCTTCAGGGATTTGGACATCAACCACAGGTCTCCAGGATTGCAAGCTTGTGCCTTAACCCACTGAGCCTTCTGTGCAGTCAACTAACTATCCATAAATTTTCATAAGAAAAAGAGATAAAGCTAAGAATGGTGTTCAATTTTATTTTGTACTTAGCAATGTCTTGTGAAAAGACCTGTGTTAAAAATACACATAGACTACCTATGCAGACACATATAAGCAAAACAGGAAGTGAATAATTGGCACACTCTATTTCTATCAAGTTGGGCAATTGGCTCAGTTCAGCATCACCAAGACACATTAAATCTAGATCCATCATATCCAAACAGAGAGCAAGCTAATTTCCAACTTCTTTTTGGATAGCTAGTTTCTTTGAGCTCTGCTAAGTGTAATTACATGTACCAAGCTAAACAAGAACATTGGTAGTATAAGAGTACAGTGTGACAGGAAATGGCCCATCTGCAAGAGTAATTAGCCACCAGGCAGAGGCGTTACTGCTATGATATTACAGAAGAAAGTTCATCATGAGGTTAGAAATGGGATTAGACTTCTGCCTTAGGTCAGTGTGCATATGCCAAGAAACCATGTATAAATTCCCAATTCTTCTAGATTGTATGTTGTGAGTTACAAGGAGACGAGTGAATATTTTTTATTAAATAAAGAAAAATGACATCTTTTTGTAGACTCAACAGATAGGCTTTAAAAGCAACTTTTCATGTTTATGCATGTGTGTGAAATAGGAATAAGGAAGTATTTTTTTATTTCCATTTCCCTTTCTAGATATAGCCTATTTGAATTAATCTAATTAAGAGTCCACAAAATGGCTCAGTGGACGAACTTGCCTGTCAACAAGCCAGTGACATTATGCGTTGAATCCCAGATACTTTGTGTCGGAGGAAGTCAAGAACTGACATCACAAAATTTTCTCAGATTTCTATGTGTTCTCTATGATACATGCATGAACATACATATTATATATCCATACACATATAAAATTATTATATACCCATAACATATAAAAATGAATAGAAATAAATAAGTTGGTTAAAAAATTTATCTAATTAAGGATCTAAGCAGTTTAAGGGAAGAAGAGTTTTATTCTCCTTTGGAGTTGCAGATTCTGTGTTTCTTCTATTGATCACACAAAGTCTAGCATCTGCTAAAGGCACCAAGATCCTTTGGCATTGTGGGAAGTCACAATGCCAAAAGCCCAGAGCCACTGGTCACAACACATCTGTGTTCAAGAAACTGAGAGGGAATGAATATATGCACGTTTTTCTTCAGTTCTTCTCATTCTTATAAAATTCTTTATCCCCTGCGTCAAGAATGGTCCAGTTAGCAATGGGTGAGATCTCCCCACATCAATTAATACAACCAAGGCATTCTTCGCGGGCATGCATAGAGGCCAACCATAATCCAGAGAATCCCTCTCATGGCCTTATTTTCTAGGTGTCAAGGTGACCCTTGTCACCAAGCATCGCACATCCATGTGACAATATTTAATCACACATAAAATATATTGTAAAATAAAGTCATGAAAAATGTAATAGAAGAAAATTAAAATAAGTTAGCAGAATGGTTGAATAACCTATTACATAATGTTTCAATAAAATATTATACAGCAAGGAGAACAATTTTTTTTTCCAGAAATGACATGGATGGATTTGGTAAGTCCAACTTTGCAGGAAAAATTGTCTGAATCCAAAGACTTTAAACAGAGTCCAAATACCAGTTTATCATGCTTTAAGGAAAATTATGTTTACTCTGGGGAATATGGAAGCAGGCTTAGGGCCAACAGCACATGCAGTAGTATGGTTGTTGTTGCTGTAGTTCCTACTCTCCCAAGTGAGCTATTACACCAGCTCATTTCTCATTTTGAAACAGGTTAAAACAAAGAAATATATGATTTCTGATGTGTGGTGTAGGGTGCATAAGCACAGGATCATCATGCCCTTTTGAGAGTAAATAAAGAAAATTAATTAGGGAAACAATTTATAATTCTACTCCCAAAAATACAAAAGCAAAAATAACAAAATACCAACATCAACGAACAGCACACAGGTACACAAAGCCAGTCAATAGGTTAGAAAATGAACTATGAGCCTTTGACTAAAATTTTGTCATTTTGAAGACTATACGGTTGGGAAAAATAAATGTGTAAAGAGAAAAACATACCATAGATAAAGGCATAATTTGCTTCGCATTCTCAGATATGATTTTTGCTACATTTATCTAGAATATATACACATGTATGTGTGTGAGTACACCTGTGTAATGGTGAATGTGTGCGCAACTTGTGGTTTTTCTCTTTCCAACATGTGGGTACCCGTGGTTAAACTCAGGGCATCAAGCATGATGGCAAGATTCTTTTCCACTGAGCTATGTCACTGTTTCTAATTGTGATATGAAATACTTTTCTAAATACTATATGATCTTTAAGAAATATATATTTAACATCCTCAGTTGAGAAACTTTTCAATGGGTCTCTGATTTTGTTTTTCTCATTGTTATGGACATTCCAGGCCAGCATTAGTTGGGTACATTGCATTTGTCCTCTGATGAGGTGCTCAGTAGCAGTGGTGGAGTCTATGTTGTGAACTAAACATGTAGCCCATAGCCAGGAATGAAAACGAAAGAAAAAGCAAATTTCAGAGATGCCCCTAGTGACTTAAAAATCTTTCAGTAGGCCCTCCCTCCCAGACATTCCCCCACCTCCTAAAATTGCCACCCTGGGAACCAACTCCACAATCCATGGGTTTCTGAGGACATTAGACATCTAAAATAGAGTAGCATTCCTATAGATAGATATCAGGGGTTGTTAGGCATACATCTGAGAGTGCCCTGTTGTCATAGTTAGGTAAAAATGTCAACTTGACAGTCGAGGGTTTGAGCTCTGGACACATTTGTAGAGAATTAATGATTGAGTTAAGACCAGAGCAAACCTGTAAGAGATTGTCTAGCTGATGGGGAAGGCCCAGCCCATGGTGAGTGGGACTAGGCCTTGGAATAAAATACCGAGAACTGATTAAGAAAGTTGGCATCTTTTTGTACACTTGGCCAGACATGTGGTCTGGCAAGTAAGGATCATCCCTCTTTCAGCCATTACACAGAGATGGTGTGGCCAGTTCCTCAGCTCTGGTGTTGGTGCATGCTCTCCTGTCAAGCTGGACAGACTGTAATTGGACTATCAGTAAGAAAATAAACCCCTTGTTCCCTTAAGCCACAATACCTGAAACACATTTAAGAAAATTCTTAAGGAGTATAAGATTATTCCTGTAGAGTGAAACTATTGACTAATTGTCCCTTAGAGTACAAGGCAACCATGTTTCTGGCATGTTAGGAACCACGTTGCAAACTGTTATCACATATTGAATGCTTAGTCAATCCCTTTATTGTGGAGCAAAGGGTACCAACTGCCCACCTCATGACTTACCTTAAGAAAGAATTTCTCTCTTCTTTGGAGCTTAGGTTCCAGCAAAGTCTCATTTCCTTAAGGTAATTTGAATCCAAAGAATGGACTTCTTTTTCTTAAAATTGGCAAACATCACACAGTAGAATTTGAGTACTGGTTCTTTCACTTTGGCAAGTGCGTAAGTTCATTTTGCACATTAACATACATCTATTCAGAGATCTATTTTGAAACCCAGGTTTTTTGTTGGTATTAATTAAACGTATTCCTCGACAATTTCATAAACATATATAATGCATTCTAGTTACTTCCCCCCAACATACCTACTTTTACCTCTAGTGCATACTTATCAATACTCTCTGGGTCTACATTTCCCTTTCCCACAATTCACTTTTGCACTTCTGTGACTCTTTTGCTTATTGGTTGACCCATTGAGTTTAGCCAGTACTGTCTATGTGGCTACTACTGATGAGTAGTGGTCTTGATAAAGTCAGAAAATGTCCTGTGGACTCCGCATGACACCACCAGCACCCCTGTGCATTTGAACCATGAAGAATGTCTGTCTTAGTGCCTGACTCTGGATGAGGCCCTAAGTAAAGGAGAGATAGCCACTAAATAAAATGAAATGAGAGGAAAGAGAAGCGAGGATGAGAGGACGGAGGCAGGAAAAGAGGAAGAGAGAAAGATTAAGATTAAGATAAAAATGATATGAGAGGCTCTTTTTTGTTTTTTAATGGATTTTCTTGAAAAAGGTTACACAAATGAGTTTATGGAATAAAAATACTCTATATTATTGTTTCTGCACTTTGGATCAGAAAGGTCTATATTTCATCCTTTAATTGCAGCCCAAGTACATAATTTTAATAAAATCATTGTAATAGGAAGACTGGCTACATATTTTACTGATAGCCATCATTTGAAATGAAGTTGATTTTAGCTTTCAGCTTATATTTCTTTTTCATCACAACTTAATTTTAATATGCTCTGAATGACTTGCAATGAATAAATAATAAACCTGTGACTTCTGCTGGCAATTATATTTTTCAAGTGCAAAATGTACAAAATTGAACACCTTACTCCATTTTTATTCTTAACTTTGTATATGCAATTTTATTTTTAGAAACCGACTGTCAATTAGTTGAACTTTTTTTTTTTTTGATAGGTTTCAATATCCTTAGAGCAAAGGATATGTCTGAGTCTTTTAAATTTGAGTAATTTTTTTTTCTAAACAAAACAAAACAAAACAAAAAGCTGGCCACGGTTAGGCAAGCTGATAAATTCCTCTCCTGCAGAGAGCTATAAGGTCAGAAAAGTAAAGCACTCACAAAAATCTTTCCCTGGAGAGAAGAGGTGGGGGTGGGGTAATCTAGAAGTGCTTGTTCAGGAAGCTTCCATCCACTGGGTGTCACTGCTGATTTGAGACTGCACCAATGGTGAGCTATGGCAGCAAGATTTCCCAGACAGACAGTAAGAGAAAGGTTTCCACATTGCCACCTTGACCTGCTACATAAGAGGAAACACATGACATTAATCAGGCTGGAAAGCATGTTAAACAGGGTACTGGTTGCCTTGAAAAGCGCAGCAGTAGTACTTCGGAACTCCTCCTTGTGGTTGAATAAGCCATGGAAATAATTACATTCTTGAAGGGATTACAGTTGCTTTAATGAAATGGGTCTGCTTTCCTCAGTTTAGCAAAACAAAAATAGAAGACAATGAAAAGCAGCTACGAGAACAACAACCAAAACATTTAAGGGACTAGAACCACACTGTGCACTTGGTTGTCAGAACATACCTGAGGTTTATACTTGGGCTTTACAGCTTGTCAGTAGAGATTTTGTTAATTCTAGGGATTTCTTCTCATTTGATTAAACACAAGTAGCATTGCTTTTTGAAAATTGGCCTGACCGTGTCTTTTGCTTCCTCTGGAGTTTCTTTCCTTTTTGCTTTCCCTGATTTAATTTTAAAACTTGTTATCTATGAAGCCACAGAGAATCGAAAGTAGATGGCAACCAAAATAGTGTTGCTAACTGTGGTCCATGTATTGTTAGTGAAATAAAAGGACAACATGGATATAAAGCTATGAAGTGTTGGTGTGGTTGTTTGGAATGAAGAGAAGATACTTCAATAGGTGCCAGACAGGGAATGTTTTTCTGATCAAGAAATGAATATTGATACTGAAAAAAATAGAAAGAATTTCAGGAGAAGAAAGAATGAGAAGAGGAGACATATGAAGAGAATAAAGATGAGAAGGGAGATCAGAAAAATGGAAGACAAGAGGAAGAAGAAGACTTCAGTACTTCTGTTTCCTTCTTTTTGAAGGTCTTTGAAGGAAAGACTCTTTGTCATCTGACCTTTTGAAGAGAGAAATACCAATTGTGGTGCACTCTGTGATTTAAGTAAATCTAAGAAGACTCAACTATTAAGATAACCAGCAATGTAGACTGAGGACCAGTAGAAAAGAGAGGGAAGTCTAAGGGATTCATGACCACTTCGAAGGGAGGGCATGGATAATAACTTGGAGAAATGGAACTTCGGAGTTGAGAGTGCTGCAAATTGGAGAAATGGAACTTCGGAGTTGAGAGTGCTGCAAATTCTCTGCCCCTGGCTTCTTGCATTCTGAGCACCACAACTGTGGTATGATGTAAATGGATCAGCTACAGTACAGACTATTAAATGATTCCTGGCCAGCATTGTGAAATTTTTTAAAACCAGTTTTTAAGGGCATAGACCCATAGTTCTCAGTGGGAAGTTCAATAAGGTAGGTACTCAGCTTTTCTATCGGCCTTTTTTTTTTTTTAACACAGCATGTAGTAAGTATTCTGCTTGTTTATATTGAGTGATTGATTTGATAAATAGCTGAGATGGACTTAGACGTCCCCAAGATCCACTTGTTTCTGTACACTATCATTTGTCTTTGACCACTAAATAGATTATCAGTCCATAACTGAGACACATACTTAGCAATGAGACCCTGTTAACCACAGCTTGAATGACTAGTGAAGAGGTCTTTGGCACCCTTCCTGGTAATTAAATCTCAATAATACACTGGAACAACTTAAAGGAGAACTGGAGCTTGGTCAAAGTCATCAAAGGTGGCAATGCAAGTATTCTGGTTGAGGAGAATGCCTCAATGATAAATGCCACCACGAATACAGTGCTTGCTTCAGTCTAAGCTCTTTTATGTTTGATATGCTTTTCCATTACATTTTTTGCCTACTTATACAAGCTGAATAGGTATCCCCTTCTTCTCCCTCCCCTTCTTTCCCCCTTGTGTCCATTGCACTCTCTCCCCTTCCCACTTCCCCTTCCCTCTCATTCCTTTTCCTTCTTTTCTCCTCTCTTGGTGCTTCCTGCTTTCTCCCTCCCATCCTCCAGAGCATCTGTTTATGTCGGCACTGAATTTCCCTCTGAGTCATGTACATTAGTAAGAATTTAGGACTCAGTGGCATAGTTTGGAGCCCCTTCTTGGGCTGCCTGCTAATATGGGAACTCTATTATGTTTGTTTAACCACTTGCCTCTAAGGATCCTACTGCCTGAAGTCTTTTCTCCATGATCCCTGCTAGATTTTGGGGGGTTGTGCAGGTCAGGCAAGGTCCAGTCACATTGTGGCTATTTTGCATATCATTGGTCCTCCCCATCTTTAGGCTCTTATAATCTTGCTGCCCCTGCTCCCTCAAGGTTCCCTAATATGCTTTTTATTTCAGACTGAATTGCTTTTTTTAAACTTTCCTGGAACATTTCACATTGTTCTGCTTAAAGAGTAGAATGAGCTTGGTTGACCAGTAGAACCCAAGGATTTCAACTAATTTTTCATGTAATCTTAGCTTAAGAAAATGCAGTTGCACAGAGACTTCAGAAAACAGAATTGCTTCTTTCACTACACTGAGCCATGGCGTAATACGTATTTCAAAGATTTTTCTTGTCCTACCAAAAAGAATGGACATTATCAAACTTTTGGCAATAGAAACTTAGATGACAGAAGTCTCTTCCTATTTCTTTCTCAGTTTTCCCCATGAGAGGTTAGAATTATCACAACTCTACATCTTAAGTGGAAAAATTCTTGACATTAAAGAGATTTTTCCCCCTGCATATTTTTGACCATGAATAATGTTTCAGACTTAATTGATATGAAAACTCATTCCAGTTGGCAACTAAATGAAACTGACTTTGGATTTGGTTCATGACTTTTTCTTATGATGTTTGTATGTGGGTGTGTGTGTATGTGAACCCATTTAACATTATATAATAATAGGTGCATAACTACATACAAGGATATACATTTGGCTAAGGACTATCTGAGGAAGAACAATGAAACAATCATAAAAATGTGAGAGCAAAACAAACAACAAAGGAAAATTATTGTCCAATATCCAGAACTTGGACTAAGGTGGCTTATGAAAACCTTACTGTACTAGTGATTAGATTATACTGATCTTCCAGAGCCAGAAATATGGACTCTATCACCAAAAAATTATAAACTGGGTTACTAGACTTATGGGTGGATATGTTCTTGAAATAGGCATATATTCAAATAGAAATCCACTAAATGCTTTCATTGTTTTCTAGATTTACAAGTCTATAATATTTTCATTTAAATTTTATCTTCCTACCTGTTTTTCTTGCAATTGCTTGAAAAATATTACAAGCAGCTAGTTTTTCATTTCCTTCTGCTTAGCTTGTGAGTTTCCTTAGGTGCATGCACATTATTCTCATGGTTATAAAATGTATAGGATTAAATCTACAGGGTTAAATTTTAATAAGGAAAATGTTTTTAAGATCTCATTTAATAATTCATGCCACAATGATATGTTCCTGATATTCTGCATCTAATGTTCAGAACAGAGTATCTGTGTGTGCATGTGCATGGGCTTGTGTTTTCACTGGCAAGTGATTCTACAGTTGGGAAATGAAACTGTACCTAACCGATCCAAGGAAACTTAAGACGATAAACATTCAGGAAATGGTAGAGGGAGAAACAAAGTCTATGTTTCACACAGCAGCAGCATTATTCTGAAGACTGAGCTGTCCTACCACAAGGTGCTGAGAGTGACCATCAATGCATTCACACTTTCTGTGAAGCACTATTTAGAACTGGTTAATATGCATTCCCATACAGATGGGAAGAATGAAGAATTACACTAATGTCCCTTAATGAGACTTCCTGGGAAAAAATATGAAGCCTGCATTGCTGGGGAAAAACCAACAAATTTTAGGCTGCAATGTGAATGTACAAGAGGCTTCATTGATATTTCATGGCAATTTAATTTATGCATAACTTGCCATCTGTAAAGTACTGATGGCTGACACATAATTTTCATTGACTTAGTAACATTTAAACTAAACACAATTTCAATCTTTTTAAGTAGGTCAGCATAAGGGGGCAGCCTCATTGCTCGTAAGTAGTGTCTTGGTGGGGATAAACTTTAATTGCTTCTCTGTCAGTAAATCATTAGTGGGTTTTTTTTTGTGAAAAAGAAAACTATAACCACTAGTAACACAAACAGGTACTTGTTAAAATGAATTAAAATACTCTTTTTCTTCTTTATTTCACTATATTAGAGTAATTAACGGTTCAAGGTCTCAAATTTATTAGACAGCTGTCTTAAAGGAAGTAAGTCTTAAAGGTAGCTTTGCTAGTCAAATTGTGTGTTCTACTCTTTTTTTTTTATTTGGATTTTCTTGGTCCAAAAAAGAAATGACAAACCAGGATAATCTCTTCTGTTTTCCTCTTCTCCTGTTCCCTCACATTGTCTCCCCCTACCTTTCCTCTGTCTTTTTGTTGAGGCACTGTATTCTTATGTAGGCCAGGTTGGCTTGGAACTCACTAAAATAACTTTCTCTAATACTTGGTTCATGTTGGATATTCCTGGCTAATGTTGCTGTATTACTTTGGCTGTATTTATCACACTGTCTCATATACATATGCCTGTTCCTTATTCATTTTCAAATTGGACACTCAGTACAAATGTTTTGATAGAATTAGTTATCAGAGGGATATGATTTACAGGTAAGGAAGTAATATGAATTAAAAACAGAACTTGACTTACAGTATAATTAATTTTAATTTTCATATTAAAAGAAGATTATTTCTTCAAAATAATAATTTTGGGAGAATAATTTCTTCAAAACTTTAAGGACCAAAACTGACTAGGGATCTCAGAGATGTTATTTTAGTAGTTGCATTAACACTGTCATTTCACAAATGACAATTCAAAGTCAGATATGTCAGGCTGACAAGTTTAAGGTTCCATGACCTCCCATTCACACTACTGCTTTAACGATATAGTTGAAACTAACCTCCCGTATATTGAAATCCACACAGAAAGGAATTTTGCCTTCTAGCGCCTCACTGGGGACCTGTTGTTTGTTGAAAGCAGCATCCCTGGAGAAATGAATGATGCACAGTGATGTGTAGTCTTCAGCTCATACAGTTACAACACATTGCCTTTGGGGATGAAGTTCACAGGAGATTATTTCAGAATAAGATGACAGTCCATTGGTCTAGAAAAATAACTTCTATTGAGCTGGTATAAATTTCTTTTGTTAATGAAAATCTTAGGAAATGATAAAATGAACAGCTTATTAATCTTAGATTCCAAGCAGTAACTGATTATTTCATGAATCAAGCTCTGTTACCTGATTCTTTTTTTTTTACTAAAAATAATTATGTATTTTTACTAAAAATAATTATGTAATTATAAAATTGTGCTATAGAACTAATTTCAGGACATTCACTAATGTACAGTGGATGAGTCAATGTGATTGATTGATCTCTGCTAACTTCCTTCCTGCAATCTGTCCCCTGACTGTGATTAATATTCTAGTGTATAAAGCAAGACTATACTTATCATCCTTTTCTGTGCATTTTTCACCCACTATAAGTAGGCTTGACAAAAGGCACTGGCTGAGCTTGTTTAGCAAATGATAAAGAGAAGTATCTGCTTATCCACTGTGTATCAATGTACAAAGAACAGCAGTATGAATGGAAATACAAATGTGTTTACATCTCATTAAGCATATTAACCTCTTCAGACACACTCTTTGAGCTGTCTCTCAACCATTCTCATTTATAGTCTCAGCTTTGTTACCTGCTGTGCTGGTCTTATGTTTTCTTCTCTCAAGAATCAGTGCTCAATAAAGAGTAATTTGATGAGTGATATTGTATATACAAAGACATATCATTTCTTTGGTATAGAATTCAGCTTTCTTTGGCTGATCAAATTGCCTGGGCAGAAAGGCATGACTTTGAGTGGATATTTCTAGCATATTTGAATAATCAGTCTAAATTTGTGCAGCTTTATCTGAAAGGAAATGGTTGAGATAATAGCAGCAAAACTAAACTATTATTTAGCTTGCAGACCCTAGTAAGTCTGTGATTATTTTCACAACTATGATGTGAACATTGGTAGTCTTATTTTCTACTGATGTGTAAAAGAATACTTCATGCCAATAGCAAATTATTATTATTTTACATAGCTCAGTGGTCTTGCATGTTTGATTTGTGCTTTTTTTCCCTTAGATACTTGATGTTACTCTTCTCTAATACCGAAAGGAACAGATATATGTGGAGGCTAATTTAAGATGGACATTTAAGGCAGTAATTCTTTATAGGGCTTGGTCAGTTGAAGCCTCCTGTAATCTCTTAGATACTTTGTGTAAATGCCTTCCCAAGTTGTTTGGGCCCCCTTTCACAATGTCAGCTTTCAAATACAAGGATTATTGATATGGTGCTTCTTTTTCTTTCAATTTTATATAACCCACACCTTAAAAACTAAGCAACCTCTTGGTTATTTTATCTTTTATCAGACAAGGTCACTTTGGAAGGAGCCATTGAAAAGGGTGGTATGATGCTCAGAAGAAAAGTTTTTAGATTTGTTGTTTAGTATGTTCGACACTTTTGCATTTTTAACAATAATCTCTGACAGATGCAGCTGAAGGGAGCAAGAGATTATTTTACCTCATAGGTAGAGTGATTTTGGGCCACCACAGAAGGAAAGATAAGGTTCAGCAGCTGGGCCCACCACAGCAGGAGTGAGAGATAGGGGCTGTGCATCATAATAGTCCACAGAGAGTGAGTGTGGCAGGGCCAGGAACTAGGAACAACCATCAAAGACCCACTCCTGGTGACTTCTCCCTCTCCCCTGTTCCAGTTGTGTTCTATAGGTTCCCCAACACCACAGGAAGAACAAATCACACCTGTGCTTGTGTGGGGCAGCTCCAACTCAAACGAAATACTTAGACAACCTAGTTCCAGTGTGTCAATCACTTTATTAATTTCTTAAATTTTTATTTTTGCGTTTGTGTGTGTAGGTGTGGGTGTGGGTGTTGTTGTGTGTATGTATTTGTGTGTGTATCAGAAGCATTGTGTGTTCCTGTGGAGACCTAAGAGTGACTTTGGGAATCATCCTGGATTGTATCTACCTCCTTTTTGGTTTGCTCTGAGATTTTCCAGGCTCTGCCTTCCAAAGCTGGAAGTGAAGGTCACAGCAATTTTTCCCTTTAGTTTTCACGTGGGATCTGGGATCTGAACTCAGTTCCTTTTGCTTTAGAGGCAGTCTTGACCCCGGAGCCATCTCTCTAGCCCTGAGTCTCAATCACTTTTAAAGCCCCCTTTGAACTGTATTGTTTTAAATCCCAAGTACTGTAAAACAGGAATTCTCTATTAATATATCATTTCCAGTTCATTTCACATAGTTCATGCAAATTCTTTTTTTATTCAATTGTGCGTGTGTGCGTGTGTGTATGTATGTGTGTGTGTGTGTGTGTGTGTGTGTGTGTGTAGAACCACGGATGAATTCTGGAACCACCATGGACGCCTCCACCTCCTCCTTGTCTACTCTGCCCGGGATTCACAGGCTCCGCCCTACTAGGACCAGAAATGCAGGCCGCCCCCACTTCGGCCAGGTCTAGGATCCGAATTCAGGACCTTCCACCTGCAAGGCAGAGGCTTAATCCCTGAGCTACTTCTCCAGCCCCTCATGCGAATTCTTATTTCAGCCATTTTATAGTTATTTTTTTTCCCTCTGAGACATGATACCCAGGCTATTCCGTGTATTCTGGACTGCTCTTAGCACAGAACAGTAAGTTGCAGTTATCCATGTAAAAGGCATGCCATGAACAACCAGATCATGAATATTTAAAGGATTCTGTCAACATTTAAAAGGAAAATTTGGGCGCTGGAGAGGTGGCTCAGGGGTTAAGCCTCTGCCTTGAAGGTGGAAGGTCCTCATTTCAGATCCTAGACCCCACATGTAAGACACCAGGCGGAAGCGGGGGCGGCCTGTGTTTCCGGTCCTGGTAGGGCAGAGCCTGTGAATCCCAGGGCAGAATAAACAAGGAGGAGGTGGAGGCGTCCATGGTGGTTCCCGAATTCGTCCGTGGTTCTGCGCGCACACACACACACACACACACACACACACATACACACACACACACACACATGCACAATTAAATAATAATAATAAAAAATTAAAAATATATTTTAAAAAAAGGAAAATTTGGGGGCTGGAGAGGTGGCTCAGGGGTTAAGCCTCTGCCTTGCAGGCAGAAGGTCCTGAGTTCGGATCCTAGACCCCACGTATAGACGCCGGGTGGAGGCGGGAAAGGCCTGCGTTTCCGGTCCTGGTAGATGGAGCCTGTGAATCCCGGGGCAGAGTAAACAAGGAGGAGGTGGAGGTGGCCATGGTGGTTCCAGAATTCGCCCGTGGTTCTACACGCACACATACACACATACATGCACACATGCACAATTGAATAAATAATAAAATAATTAAAAAACTTTAAAAAAAAGGAAAATTTTATAGCTTGTCAACATTACATTAAATGCACTGCATTGTTCTTTTCAGGCCAAATAATAAATTTAATCTGCTATAAACATAAAAATATGAATTTTAAACCTTCAGAATATGCCACTGTATACCATATCTGGTGCTTCATCTTTTGTTTTGTTGACTATTTAAAAGGTAACTGTAATATTCTGAAAAATATGAATACCAAAGCAAGTATAGTATGTCTTATACCATAAAACAAATGTTTCTCTCCTTTTGCTGCATCCCAGCCTTCCTATTTCCATCACCTGAATTTCTTTTTGAAATGCATATATTTGGGTTTCCCTTCAAGAGTTTGGGCCATATTAGTTCTTAATGTTTACATGTCTGGTACTCCCAGAAAATACTATCTAGGACTAAATTTAGAGAGCCAATTCTCTCAATAACATCTCTACCAAAAAGTCTGAAGCTAACCTGATCCAGAATGAGAAAACTAGGCAAAGAGCCTGAGCTTGCCTCTAAAATGGTGTCTAGGGACTGAGATAATCTCTAAGTTTGAGGTTTTCCATGAGTAAATCTAGACTAACCCCAAGAGATTCACCCTCTGACTGAATCAGAGTCAGGGATGACTATAAATGTCAGTTGGTCCAATTCAATTTCCATTATTAGAAAACTCATCAGTGTTTCATCAAAATTCATTTATGCAGACAAGACCTTTGAGACAAACTAATTTCTATACAGGCAACAATATGATGGCTAGAGTACACGGTTCTAAATCATAATCCAGAAGGAGATTTAGGTGGTATTTTTCTTACTTATCATTGGCTACAGTTCTTCTGGTGTTTTCTTTCTCCCTAGAAGATTTATTTTCTGAGCTACAAAGCAAGAAACATTGGGATGATATTATCGTAGTGTTATGAAAAATCAAATGAGATAGCACATAGGAAAATTCTTTGTAAATTAATGTCCAGATATGCTATAGCATTGAACTCATTTGAAAAAGTGTTATCTAATATCATTGTTAACTCTGGTCCATACACCTCTCTGTTTTTACTATTTATAGTTACCTAGGTAACAATTCCAGAATATCAGTTGATTCCTCCTTTGGAACAAGGAGGTTGAATCATTTATCCTAAGTCACATGCAGTACATGGTAAACACGTAGGTAGTCAGATTGACTGCACAGAACTTATCCTTAAGTACTACATTTCCATATGCCACACATACTGCCCACTTTACTTTCCCCCTATCAACCCATAGGTCTCTTCTATTGACAATTAGAATTCTCATGGTAGGTAGGTAGGTAGGTAGTATTAAAAGACCTGAAGGCCTTCGGTGATAGACTCCTTCATAATCACATGTTTGTAAAAATTAGTAACTGAAAGTATAAGATTTTAATTACTGGTAAAAAGAATGGTATCTGAACCATATTACTTGACCGAGGTGGGCACATCAACTTAAACCATCTAAAAGATACTAAAATTACTATCTAGTTGGAAGTTTCCTGACCATTTGTCTCTTCCCTTAAGAATTGTCCTAATGCATCTGTCAACTACCTGGACAGAAAAACAAGTGAAAAAATTCTCACCAATCTGTCTCTTCCAGTAGCCTTGAGAAATAAAGTAAAATACACCTAAAATTGTAAGTTGGATAATGATCTTGCAGGCCCTTGTCCACTATCCCACGACAATTTTCTTCTGCAATGAACCTTGTCTTTGTCAACTCATGGTCCATGTGAATATCCTCAGTAATGGTAGCCCTGTCCATTAGCCACTCTCATTATTGAGCATTTTTGCTATGATTCTGTAATAATACTTCCTGTCTTCTACACTATGCTCTGTGTTTCTCATCTGAATTCTTTTTATAATTATAATAAGGGGAGGGGAGACATCACAGTGACATCCTGGTAACACCCACATTTTTTCGACTCAATTAAAAATCCAAATTTTTGACTTCCAATATCAACCTGAACTTCTCTTTCATAAAAATTCTTATAGTTGACTATATCATCCGCTTTAATATACAGGATAGATATCAAAAAACACATGCAGTTGTTCTGAAGATTCTGCTAGGGACAGAGTTTTACTGAAAATGATAAACATTTGTGAGATCTTTAATGTGCTAAGAATGAGAAAGAGACCTGATGGTTTTCAAAGCCATTATCAGTAAAATATTATCTTCCACATCAAACTTCCTTTATCTTCTTGGTAGCATGTGAGAACTTTTGCTGACTTATAAGTTCTTTTTCATTCTGATATTTTGAAAATAAAGATTGAGGAGGTAAAGTCTGAAAGGTTCCATGCTCACAGTCACACCAAGAACACAAACAGATGGTCATTCTAATTTATTTTTCTTTCAATTTTAAGAAATCTAATATAGGTGAAAGCAAAACATCTACGTACCAGATGCACATCTTCCTCTGGAAGCTCTGAGTAACAGCTGTTGTGATAGGGTTTGCATGGAACATTGAAAGTCTAAGCACTTCTGTTCTGTGTTCTACATAATCTTATTTATTTGGAACAATAAAAAAAAAAGGCTGTAAGGAGAAAGGATGGCAAACTATTTGAACAGTATTGCAAAAATTTAATGGTTTTTATTTTCCATTTATGTATGTGCAAAGTTTCTGAAACAGGACTTCTGAGCAAAATAAATAAATAAATAAATAAATACCACACATTTTTCTTTTATGTATGAAATATGCACAACCACTTCCCTTGCTTGATGGTAATTCAATTTTATAGGGTTTGCAAATATTTTTCCTTCCAAACTTTAATATCAAGAGCAGTTTTCAATTTAGAAATGAATATATTGCATCTATCAAGGGCTTTACCTTGATTAACCTTCCTAACTAACCAGGGAGGGTACTTGCTATGAATATGTTTCCATGTGAACTTTAAGCTGGTATTACTGACATAAGAGGTCAATCTAACAAGGTCCCCTCATCAAGGGAAGAGCACAGAGAAGCTGTACTAATTGTGGCTATGAAGAGCATGTAAGTGTTTTCATTAAAAGTCAGTACCCATGCAGATTTTCAGTTCACCATCTGGCTCTCTTCGCACTGATATTTCAAATGTGAAAAGCTGATTTAGTTGTCAGCTTTCTTCATCAATTTGTTTTACATTTTTATAGGCTACCTATTTTTCTGTTCCTGGCAAATATATGTGAAAGCCAATGACATGTTTTCATTATTAATTATATATTTCTTTTCATATGTTGAATCAAAATAATAAAATATTGATAAAGCTCAAATCGTTATTTAGTGAAAGTGAACACAATTATATTTTTTTGCTAGGTGCAAGTGTGGGACGTGTGTGTATGTGTGTGAAAGAGAGTATTGCGTGCCTGTGGAAACCCAAGCATGACTTCAGGAATCATCTTGGATTGCTCTACCTTCTTATTGCTTTGCTCTGTGTTTCCCAGCTCTACCCATCAAAACCAGAAGTGCAGGTCACAGTAACCATTTTTGCCTGGCATTTTTATATGTGATCTGGAATCCAAACTCAGGTCCTTTTGCTTGTGTACAAAGTCTCAACTCCTGAGCTTTCTCTCTAGCTCCATGACTATACTTTTAATATTTGTATGACATTAAAGAATATTCTGAAGATTATACTTTCAGAGATCATTTCTATAGTTTTTTACTAGAGAAGTTTCTCTGACTGTGTAGGGTACCAAAAGCCACAAGGAGGAGGCATAAGATCCTCCCTAAGGGTGAAGCCAATTCTGGGTGTTGCTTTTTTGCAGTTGCTCCTCGCCATTGATAATCATTCTTCTCTCCTTATGGGAAGCAAGAGGGAGAGGAAGTCATCTGAGTGGTAAGAAAAAAAAAGAATATTCTGGAATACATGGAATATTCTAGATATATATATATATGGAGTAGTTCTGTGGAGTCCATGAATAGAGATTATTCTATTAACTAATGATGCTTCAGTTTCTATTTTACTATTTGATCACAAAGGTGGTACTTTGAATCTTTTATATTTTTACCCATTTTGAGAATAAAATCATTAATGAAAATAAGAATGACAGAGTTAAGGAATTTTTAGAAAAAATTCTTCACTTAATGGACAAACCTTTTGGTAGTTTATTACATGCTAGATGCTAGATCTTCTTGTGTAGTTTAGAAATCTATTTCTTTATCATCACTTTGATAACAAGAAAACTGAGACTTTAAAGAGGTGAAGCCCCCTGAAGTGTCACAACCAAGAAGCCACTGGATTTAAAATCTACAAACACGACTTTGGGGCAAGGATTATGATGACCACATTTTTCCCTCTACTAAAAAATGTTAGTGGATTTTGCATTAATGTCCTGCTTGTTAATAAAATTCAGCCAGACACTGTATGTGTAGTTCTGTCCCAATAGCACTACCACTGGTTCCATTTTTTTCTCACGTAAGCACCCCATGATTATACCTATTTACATCTGTGATCTTGTATTCATGTAATACACTTTGTTGACATAAAATTCATTTTTTCTTCCTCAGTAAATCTCATAACCTTTTTAGGTTCAGTTATAACTTATCTGCTCATACTTTGAATCCATATTCCTTGGAGCCAGGGGATGGCTGATTGGGTGGAGTGCTTTCTTTATAACCTGACAGGAAGAGTTTGACCAGTGCAACTCACCTAGGCATAGGATAGGCATAGGATCATGTATAAGGAATCACAGACCTCTTACAGAGATATAGGAGGCAAAGACAGGAGAATCAGCCAGAAAAATTACAGGACATCTGGTTTTGAGTACTCACCACCTCCACAGCTGCCACAGTCAAAAAAGACCCTTCCTCAACAAGGTAGAAGAGAATGACTCTCAAAGATTTTTCTCTAACTGCTACTTGCCATGGCATGTACACATTCATGAGAATACATACACATGCACACACGAGATCATGAAAATATGTGTGGGTTCATATGCACAGAGATAAATAAATTAAATAAATTGAAATATATTTTCTTCAAATTTCACTAGTGCTTTAATGTGAACATCTCTAATACAGTTGGCAGATCATTTACTACTAATTACATACTGTTTCCTCATAACATTTGCTGTATCTTCGATTTAAATATTTTCAAATAAACTTCTACCAAAAAATCACAAAGATAATAGCTTGAATTATTACATAGAAAAAAGTGAATAATAATTGAGCAGATTAGTATAATAAAAATTTCAACCAATTCTTAAATGTCATAGTGGATAATATAGTAAAACTGCTACACTTCCATTCATAAAGTAAGAACTGGAAGCATGTTCATTCAGCTGAATCAAGACCTGTAGTCATCTATTTCTTGGCCAGAATTGTGACTATTTTACTGATAAGCTGAAGATTATTCAGAGATGCCACCAGAGACCCAGGCTTCTTAAATACAATCAGTTTGATCTTATTTCAGAATGGAAAATTGTGACATATGATGAAAGTGTGTTGCAATTAAGTTTGTTGCTTTAGTAACTTGGGCAAATGTTGTGGGTGGTTATCATGAAGTATAGGAAAATAAATGCTGGTAAGATTCCGTCAGTGCCTCCATCCTGGCTTTGATGTCACTGTGCCATGAACATGGATACATACTGGCCCATACTGGAGAATGACTCATTAGGTTGCCATGGAATTGCAAAAATATTATGTAACACATACTTTATTGGGTATAAAGTGATTAAACAGCAATGCTTCCAGCTACTGTTGCCCTGGGATGTTTTAGCGACACTTGAAAGTGTCAGGGTTGTTGCTTGAATGCAGGATCTATGCTTAGTTCAATCTCCAGAGGGAACGGGTTCAACCCATTAGAGGATCTTTAGAACTCCTTCCTCCTTTGGATGAAAAGAGCACAGCTCAGAGCAGAAAATTCCATTTATTTAGCAAACCTGAAGTGAGATGAAATAAAGCAAACTGCTCAATTTAGAACAATAGAACAAGTGAATTTTCTAGGTGCTACAGGGGCTACAGTAGGGTTTGGCTATCAATGGATGCATTTCCTGGGAACATATTAGGGATTCAGAAATAAAAAGTGAGTTTTGACTAAGAGGAGATTTAAACACACACACACACTTACACATGCATGCACGCACACACACATGCATGTACACACTGACTGTTCAAATTTTACCAGTACATAGAATATGTTAGCTCCCCTAAGCCATTCTTAGTTTGCCTATTAGTATAATAATTATTATTTTTATTCATATTGTGAAAAGTTTTTTGCATGTGGGTTTGCATCTAGGGCCTTACAAGGCAAGCACTTTATCACTGAGGTTTACCCCCAGCTCTACTCATTACTATTAATTAGAAAAGTGATTCCATGTTGGACATATGCTGATTCCTAAAAAATTAAGGAAAAATCATAGGTATAATTATTAATTCTCATAAGGTTTAAATTTTTACGTATAAATATATATTAAAGTAAGAATCATGCAAACAAAAGCATTGACCAAAGTAATACAGCATTAAAAAAATTACATGAAAGATAAATGATTATTAGTGTTTAGCAGAGCACTGAAAACCATCATGTGTTTAAGTGACTAAAGCCTAGGAATGGACTAAGAGCTGGGATAAGGAGCATTTGCCATGAAGATGCCACTTGAACTGAGGCCTAAAGGATGAGTGGGTGGTCATTAGGGAAACTGAAACAATGACAGGCAAGTGAGAAGTGAGAGACAGAAGATGGGGTGAGACCATCACATGTCACACTGTGGCATTGTGTGACTTTAGAAGCTGCCCAGGAAAGGTGCAGAGAGAAAAGACATAGGCACTGTTTCCAGGTAGAACTTTACAGATCCTCGGGATCTTTGAATGTTTTTTTCTTTTTTAATTTCCATTCCTTGAACTCTGTATGCTTTCATCCTCTGTATGCTTTCATCCTCTACTACCCAACCTCTCCTATGCCACTCACTCTGTTGTTTTTCTTTCCAATCTCCCTCCAGCTCCCAATGTGCAATCCATTGGGCTCTATCCAGGACTTCTGCATTAACAAGTGCTTGGGCACTTCTGGGATATGAATGGCCCACTAGTGGATAAGCCATCAGGTGAAGAAGCTCCTCCACTTTCTTATTCTGCATCAGTGCCAAGCAGTCTTTTAGGTGGTGCTGTATCTCTCCAGTTCCCCTCCTCCATGGGGAAATGCTGATAGGTCAGCTATTGTACTGCAGCCCTGCCAAGAAGGTCTTACAATTAGAAGTTAGCAGCATTTGTACATTGAACACCTGTCTATTCATGTTGTTGACAACATAGCAATTATAGAAAGCAAACCAATAAACAAGCAAAATCCCAGCCTGAGGTTGTTGTGGGCCCTAGTACATAACCTCTAAAACAGGACTGGGGTTCTGTTGTTAAGACTCCCAGGGAATTGACCTTGAGGGCACAAGGGTATTAAGGCAGTGACTTGGAGCATTGTCTTTATTTCTGGTTTCATGTAAACTAAAGAACATTAGGAATAGTGCATGATGGCCAAAGCAGATCTTTTTCTTAATTTTGCATGATGCAAATTGGAAGGCAAATCTGAAGCTTCAGAGTGCATTTCTATTAGTTAGTTAGAGGGATGATGGGTCAAGGATAAAATAATTAGGAACTGCTGTCAAGCTGTTACACTTGGGCAGAATGAATGCCTAGAACATCTGAAATAGTCTCCTCTTTCCCTACTTGACACCTTTGACTTCTACAAATAAAAGCAAATTGTGAATTTATTCAGTGCTTTTCTCTCTAATCAGCTTCCTTCCAACTTTAAGTCTTAATTCACTTGGTGAATAATATGAAATTGTAAGAAATGGCCTTAATATAAAGAAACATTGATTATTTCTTTTTTTAAATTTTTTTATTTATTCAATTGTGCGCGTGTGCATATGTATGTGCGTGCACGTGTGTGTGTGTGTGTGTGTGTGTGTGTGTGTGTGTGTGTGTGTAGAACCACGGACGAATTCGGGAACCACCATGGACGGCCTCCACCTCCTTGTTTACTTTGCCCCGGGATTCACAGGCTCCGCCCTACCAGGACCAGAAGCGCAGGCCGCTCCGCTTCCGCCTGGCGTGTATTCCTGGGATCTGGGATCCGAACTAAGGACCTTCTGCCTGCAAGGCAGAGGCTTAACCCCTGAGCCACCTCTCCAGCCCAGAAACATTGATTATTTCTTATTCATGTATTTTTATATATTTTATGTTTATATTTTTGAAGGTCTTACTCTCTTACCCAGCCTGGACTCCTGCCTTAGATTTCCAAGTGACTGGAATTATATGCGTATACTCTAACATACAGTTTGTGGTGTGTATTAATCAGGGGTTTCTAGAGTCACAGAACCAACAAAGAATATATTGGATTGGCTTAGGAGATAAGGCTGAGGTAGTGTAACAATGGCTACTAGAAGCTGCTCAGTATGAGTCCAATCATGGCAGTTAAAGATTGGAGGATTCCTGACAGACAGTCTTTAGTGGCGTTGAAGGGTTGGAGGGTTGGAAGTTGAAGAAGCCAGGCAGCAGGAAGGAACAGGCGTTTGCCAGCACAGGGCAAGAGAGTCTCTCTCTGCTCTTCCATTTTGCATTCCTTTTATCTGGTCTGCTACTGGGAGGTTCCATCCAGATCTAAAGCTGGTCTTTGTATTGAAATGTTATTGATGCAGATAAGATCTTCAGGTGATCTGACAGCTGATCTCTTAGTTAATGCCAGGTGTAGTGATGTTGACAAGGACTAATTGTCTCAGGGTGTTAGAACTTATTAGTTTTTTCTGAATCTAATGAGATGATACTAAGTTCTGTATCCTTCATCCTGAGGATTCAATGCACCATAACTATCTGTTTATTTGTTAATTGATGTCTGCCTCCCTAAGACAATTCTCAACTTATTATATTAGTGTGTTGCTAGATTTGATTTGCCTATAGTTTTACTTCCTAAAAATTTTTGCATCTATTCATCAGTCCAGATACTGATTCATGGTAATGTAAATTAATACAGTTATTATTGACTATTGTCTGGCATTTCCTTAAATAATCTGGAAATAGACCTATCACCCACTAATAGGTACAACAGCAAGACAGTCTCAACTGTTATTTGAATAACATGTGCACTGCATATGTACTGTAGCTTTGTTCAAAATGGCCAAGATGCAATCTAGCTCTCTAATCATAGATTAATAAGTAACCATAGACAGCTATCCATAGATAAATAAAGAAAGCATGAATTTATATGCATAGTAGATGTTATTCTACCATAAAAGAATAACATTCTTCCATTTAGCATGAAGAGACCTGGAAGACCTTATTTATATTCAGGGGAATCAGTCAGCCACAGAGAAGCAAATCCTGTGTTTTCTCATTTACATGAGTCAACTGAACCTGACCTCAGAGACGTAGAAAGTATATCCATGGTGGCCAGTTACTAGCAAAAGTCTAGAAGAGAAAGAGATAGAGAAAAAATGATTGCTATTAAAGAAAAAAGAAATCTCCTTAACTCTCTCATGGAGGGGCTTCTTGAATTTTTCCATTCATGACCCTTCTCTTCCCAAGAAATATTTTGAGATGAATATTAAATATGACTGAATATGGAGCTTTTCAAGGCTTATAAGATTTCACCAATATTTTGATTTTATCATTGTCATTATTCAGAATACCACTTCACAGAAATATACAGAAGGGAACAACAGACATATTTTTAGAAACATTTCAAAAATCCACAGAAATGCTGTTGTAATACCATGAAAAAATTCATATAACAATTTTTATGTAACTCAGATAATCAGTTCAATAGAAAATTTTAAAATTGAAAACCCAGTCCAATCCAAAGATAACATGGGTTTGATGCTACATGAGGATAAATATTAGTAGGAAAATATTAAAAGCCTTTTTTCTGTAATTAAAACTTTATGCTTCTATAACAATAGAAAAATTTGTACAATAAATAATACTTGCACACACATATTTTGAATACAAGCGTAAAGTCAATATAGTAATTTTTTATACCTTTTTAAATTTTTACAACATGAGATGAGTGTCATAGTTAAACACAGGTGTCAACTTGACTCTTGAGGGTTTGAGCTCTGGGCACAGGTGTAGAGAGTTGATGGTTGAGTTAAGCCCAGAGCAAACCTGAAGGAGATTGTCTGGCTGCTGGGGAAGACCCAGCCCATGGTGGGTGGGATTAGGCCCTGGATAAATCAGAGAGAGCTGGTTGAGAGAGTGGGCATCCTTCTGTATACTTGGCCAGACATGCTGGTCTGGCAAGTAAGGATTGTCCATCTCTCAGCCGTTATGGTGGCCAGTTCCCTCGGCCCTGGTGTTGGTGTGTGCTCTCCTGTCAAGCTGGACTATGAACTGTAACCGGACTGTCGTAAGAAAGTAAATTCCCTGTTCCCTTAAACTGTGTGATGGTCATTTATCAGCAACCATGCAGGCTGACTGCAACAGAATTTGGTACCCAGGAAGTGGGGTGTTGCTGATAAATATGACTATGTGGATTTTGTGTTTTTTGAACGGTTCTGCTGGACAAAGTTGGAAATTTTTGAAAATTTTCACTTTGTGGATTTACAAATACCGTTCTTCAGCGTTTAGTGGGCCATTGCTGAGAGACATTGTTTGGGCCCAATTTGTGATAAGGGAAACAAGGACTTTGGTAAAACTGAATATAAGGACGATGGACTGGTTTGCTTGACAGAGGAGAGCTGTGTTGGCAACCTTGGATGTACAAAGGGCAGGCAGCAGAATATCTGCTGCTGTTGGACAAATGAGTATCAGTGAAGGAAAACCTAGTGACTTGCACTGAGACGGTGGAGGACGTGGAAACCACCGTATGGCAAGTTCGTGGTTTGGAAGCTCAGATTCCTTCAGGGGCAGAAAGCCCAAGTTAAAGCTGTTTCTTGCCCTTTGCAAGTTTGGTTGCCTAGAAGAGAGGCTTTTCCAGCGTCAGCACGTTGAAGTTGGTGCAGCTGTGGCTCCAGTGGACTAAGCTGCGTTTCAACATCGCTTCGGAATCTGGCAGCGTCTCTCAAGTGATAACTGGTTTTCGTGTACTGAAGGGTTCAGGGAGAGCAGCAAAAGCTTGGCACCAAGTGGCAGGCGTAGAGTCCTGCAAGAGATGGTGAAGCTTAAAGCTGCAGAGGAGAACCCAGAGTTGTATTTGAGATGCCAGAACTGTGGGACTGCTGCTGAGGATGACTGCGAGTGGAGATTCAGCCTGGTTCAGAGGAACTCTGCTCTTACAACTTCGAGTTGCAGACAGGGACTGGGAATGACTCGAATCTTTGAGCCGCCTTGACTACGTGATGAGCAGCAGAAGATGGACATTGAAGTACAGGATGCGGTGATTTGCTGGACTTTGTTCTTTTTAATGTTTTCTTATTAAGATCCTTCTGTTTTAATGTTTTATCTGTTTTAAAGTAATTTATTCTGATTTAAGAGTTTTAAGGTTAAGAAACTTTGAACTTTTAAAATGTTAGAACTGAGAACTGAAGTTTTAATGAAAGAACATTTTAAATTTGTCCATGGAATGTATTTATATTTTAACATCTGTGGGGACAAGGAAAGGTTACAGTTTAAAAGTGCTATTGTTTTTGTGTCAAGTTGACAAGGGGTGGAATGTCATAGTTAAACACAGGTGTCAACTTGACTCTTGAGGGTTTGAGCTCTGGGCACAGGTGTAGAGAGTTGATGGTTGAGTTAAGCCCAGAGCAAACCTGAAGGAGATTGTCTGGCTGCTGGGGAAGACCCAGCCCATGGTGGGTGGGATTAGGCCCTGGATAAATCAGAGAGAGCTGGTTGAGAGAGTGGGCATCCTTCTGTATACTTGGCCAGACATGCTGGTCTGGCAAGTAAGGATTGTCCATCTCTCAGCCGTTATGGTGGCCAGTTCCCTCGGCCCTGGTGTTGGTGTGTGCTCTCCTGTCAAGCTGGACTATGAACTGTAACCGGACTGTCGTAAGAAAGTAAATTCCCTGTTCCCTTAAACTGTGTGATGGTCATTTATCAGCAACCATGCAGGCTGACTGCAACAGATGAGTATCTCTCCAGTGAGTGCATATGATTTTTTTTACTACATTTTACTCTAAGAATACCTTCCAGAATGTATATCAAAGTTGTTTAATCTTTATTGAAATATAAAATATAGTAAGAATGAATATAAAGCATAACATATGATAGGCTGTTGTTTGTGCTGAAGGGACTCAGGCTGGTCAGTGGCATTGTGTGACGTGAGAGCATGAGCACTGCACAGTGAGCTTGTTGTGCGCTCAGAACCAAGGCTGTCATGAGCTTGTTCGGTGTAACATGGGGGAGCAGTTGAATTCATTTTTCGTGGTAATGTGCTCAGAAACCTTCCACTATTAATAAAACCTTTGTGTTCCCTCCACATTCAGTGATCCCATTTGACTCTGAAAGACTCTGTGTGTGTGTGTGTGTATGTGTGTGTGTGTACTAGAGAAAAGCACTACAGTGTGTGTGTACCTGTCTGTGGAGGCCCAAGGTTGATATCAGGAATCACCTGAATTGCTGTTTTGCTCTGGGGTTTCCCAGGCTCTATTGTCCAAAGGCCAGAATTTCAGGCTGCCACTTTATCTACCCAGGAACTGAGGATCTGACTTTGGTCCTTTTGCTAGAGAGGCAAAGGCTTAACCTCTGAGCCATCTCCCCAACCCTGGAGTGTCTTAAGAAATTGTGTTCTACAACTCAGAAAGATGACTGTGGTTGGCAGCAAAGAAGTTAATATTTTAAAATTACTCTGGGAGGGGAATTCTAACCTACCTAAGAAACATTAAATGTTTAAGGTTATGGATTTTCTAGGAACTTTGATGTCATAAGTGCATGCCATATATATGTACTGAAATACTACAACTAAACTCCATATTACAACTAATTGTTAATTTAAAGAATGGGCTTTGTTTTTATGGAAAAACTAGGCATTATCTGTCTTATTGTAATGTCTTCATACTATATCATAAATGTTATCCCTTTGTACTTATTTTTAAATACCTTGTAATTTTCTTAGACACTGTCAAGCAAAATACTATTTCAATATTTTCTATCAAAACATGCTTTTTATTAGTGTTTATAGGTCTTGATTTACATGTACATTTTTCTAATGAGATTGATCTAATGAGATTAGTGTCAACATATAGCATATTATTATTTATTAGAATAATGAAACCACATGTGTGTAAAGTCTGTAATACCAGCTCTTTGGAGACCTAGGCAGCAGGATTACAATCTTATGACTAGCCTGGGCTACACAGTGAGATTGAATCCAGTCTGTGCTACATAGCGTTATTTGGTTTCAAAAATTCAAGAGATGGGGATTTAAGTTTGATCCTCAGCAATGTGATAAATAGGTAAAAAACAGGGTCAGGGAAACTGACACTCACTATTTTTATCAAGCTATCAGATTTGCATAATGAATACTGATTTTTAGTGTAAGAACTCTAGATTTTCTAACTTCTGTAGTAGCAAAGCAGAAAGGGGGGGAGAGAGAGAGAGAGAGAGAGAGAGAGAGAGAGAGAGAGAGAGAAATGAGAGAATTGTTTTTTTCTGTCACCACAGTATCTGCAAATAAGTCAGCCTGGTTGCTTATGTCAATGTGCAGTGTTTTTAACACTTAGGACTCAAGCCAAGTAGACAATTCCTTAGTAAGAAAAAGATAGAAGGGTACCGGGAAAGGGATCAGAATCACCAGAAGTCCTTTATGGTGAATTAATTTTATGTGAATCAACAGAAAAAATCTCGAGTCTGAACATAGGGTGGTACGCAAATGCTGGACCAAACACACTGATGAACCCATTCATCTCATGGAGATATAATCTAATATTCAGCCCTTTGAAGCCAGTAATTGAAGACAGATTGCTTCTGGTTACAGCAGTGATTTACAGAATCTTTCCTTTTAACTCATATAATATGAACTGCTCAGGATGAATTATACGTCATGTGGCTGGAGCAACCCACTCAGGCCCCTAAAGCATTTAAATGTCTTCGTGTATGTGAGAGAAATATTGCCATACAGTTCTGTGAAGATTCCATATATGTACAAGCGAAATGCAAAGAACACGTGTTCAGCCATAAATATGTTCCTATAAAGCAACCTAGTACTCCTGTGGGTAATTACATGCCAAGATATTTGAAGAAATGCAAATAAAGTTCTTAGAAGTGTTCTTGGCACTTTGTAAGTGCTCAATAAATGTTAACGATAATAATAATATTATTGTTATTCTTTCCTTCTGTTTCTACTCCTCTTCAGGCACCTCTCTTCCTCCTTCTAGTCTTTGCTTCTCTGATGGTCACATTGTAGTACTAGGTCTTGTTTCCCATCCAGCCAATCTGAAGACAGAGCATCATGATTAAGTCTCAACCTTGCCCTTCTAAGGCCTATTGCACCCTCTCATTTGTCCCATGCTCCATTCTGAAGTCACAGCTGCTGCCACATTTAATAATATTATTGCTTTTCCTCTATAAATATGATCCCCATGCCTAAGCTGGCTTACTGTATCTAAGTACATCCTTAGGGTACCACAAAGTGAGGAAGTCGTAAAGATGGCCAGTTCAACTGAAATGAACCTTCCCAGGAATTCATCTAGAAAATCTTGAAAAAAAGGTATTGTAATTTCAGTAAATATGTTTATATTACTATAGTTTATATTGACTTTGTTTTAATCCATAATTAGAAATGATAGTGCTTTGCTATGTTATTTTCAGGTTAAGAATCTTAGTCTTTAACCTAACCCAGCTCTTAGTGTCTCCTTGACACTAGCTGCTTTTTTCTAATGTGCATTCCTTTCTGAATGAGGAACACTTTTGAAATGAAAATTCAAAGCTCGAAAATTTACAGTGAAGGATTGTGATTGTAGCTCAAGGCATACACAAGAACCTACATTTAACTAAGCAGGCATGCAAAAATACATAGTAAAATTTCAGTGATATATATATATATACTTGAGAATAGGATGTTTCTAATGGCTTGTATTCCAGATATTGGATATTTTTAAATATTTTTATATACTTTATTATTATTATTATTTATTCAACTGTGCGTGTATGCGTATGTATGTGTGTGTGTGTGTGTGTGTGCGTGTATGTGTGTGTAGAACCACGGATGAATCGGGGAACCACCATGTACGCCTCCACCTCCTTTTGCCTCAGGATCACAGGCTCCGCCCTACCAGGACCAGAAGCGCAGGCCGCCCCCTCTTCCGCCCGGCGTCCATACGTGGAGTCTAGGATCCGAACTCAGGACCTTCCGCCTGCAAGGCGGAGGTTTAACCCCTGAGCTAACTCTCCAGCCCCCAGATATTGGATTTTAACTCTCTGCAACACTGTCTTCTGCTATGCACACAGGAAGACACTTTTGGGAGAGGCAAGAGTCCAAATTTAATGAGTAAAAGCCAGCCGTTCTGAGAATTGTCTGGAAAAAAAATAGCTGATTGGAGAATCAGTGAACTGAGGACCAGGAGAAGTTGAACTCAGCTCAGTCTGTCTGACCAGAATGGACTGCTTGGTCTCTCAGTCCGCTGCAGTGCAATCAGCCTGGAAATGACTCAATGAAGAATTTCAACCAGTCTTTCACAACCAAAGATAGTCTGACTTCAGTAAGCTTTCCTGGGAATTTTCTTAATATATTATACTTAATTATTTTAAATGTGTACGTGTATGTGTGTCTGTGTATGCATGTGCACATGTGTATGTGTGTGTCTGTGTGTATCAGAGGGCACTGCTGTGTCCCTATGGAGGACCGAAGTTGGCTTGGAGAATCATCCTGGATTACTTCTATCTCCTTTTTGCTTTGCTCTGGGATTTCCCGGGCTCCACCCACCAGGGCCGGAAGTTTAGGCTACAACCATTTCTGCCTGGAATTTTTTTTTTTTTATTCAATTGTGCATGTGTACTCGTGTGTGTGTGTGTGTGTGTGTGTGTGTGTGTGTGTAGAACCACCATGGACTGCCTCCACCCTCCACCCTACCAGGACCAGAAATGCAAGCCACCCCCCGCTTCCACCTGGCGTCTATATGTGGGGTCTAGGATCCGAACTCAGGTCCTTCTGCCTGCAAGGCAGAGGCTTAAGCCCTGAGCCACCTCTCCAGTCCTCTGCCTGGAATTTTTAAGTGAGACCTGCGATCTGAACTCAAGACTTCTGCTTAACCTCCAAGTCATCTCTCCAGCCCTGCTTCCTGGAAATTTTCAACTAGAAAATCTTGAAAACTTATTTTGAGGTTTCCTTTAAACTAATCTTTACTCTTGAGATATGTTCTCTATACTTTCTACTGTTTTTAAGTCTTTCTTTGTTTCTTTTTTTTAAATTTTTTAAAATTATTATTATTATTTATTCAACTGTGTGCATATATGCGTTTGTGTGTGTGTGCGTGTGTAGAACCACGGACGAATTTGCGAACCACCATGGACGTCTCCACCTCCTTCTGCCCCGGGATTCACAGGCTCCGCCCTACCAGGACCAGAAGCGCAGGCTGCCCCGCTTCCGCCTGGCGTCTATACGTGGGATCTGGGATCCGAACTCAGGACTTTCCGCCTGTAAGGCGGAGGCTTAACCCCTGAGCCACCTCTCTAGCCCTCTTTGAATGTTTCTTAAACCATGTTTCCTGGGAAGTTTCACCACCGGCCTGGTTCTAGCTCTGCTTCTTCACATTTCTGTTATCTTCTGAACCATCTTCCTGCTTCTCCTACATGATGTTCAGAAGTTACATCAAAGCTGCTTCTTTCATCTTCAAACATCTCCCACTCATCTCAAGTAATGTCAGAAGAAACACAAATCTAGTAGTTTTTCTACCACCACTAGTTCCCAAGTACTTATACTGAACTGAGAATTTCACTGAAGTGTGCATTTGTGACAAATGAGGAAGTATGCTTCGTTTTGCATTGTAGCACTAAAAAGCCTTAAAAAAAAACAAGCAAATATTTTTGTCAGTACTGATGTAAAACAGGCTTACAAAAGCATATTAAAAGTCATTCTTTCTGTAATTCTGTTTAAGGACTTCTTTTACAGGATTATTACAGCTCATTTTCCACACTATATTTTGATTTCATAACCCAACTTACATATTCAGAGAATTTCCTTTCTAGGGGCCATGTAATTACCATTGAATTTTGCACCTTTAGTTCTTGTAATGGACATTTGCATAGGCACACTAGAGATTCTTTAACTGCCAGCCTGTTAAGGAATGACTAAAACTAAAGAAATGTTTGTTTGTAGAAGAGTTAGTTCACTTATATATCTTTGTGTGTGTGTGTGTGTGTGTTTATGTGTGTATCCATTCAATGAAATTTTCGTCTCAAAGTTCAGATGAATAAATATGAATTATAATTCACAGATGTATGTTTTTGAAAGAAAGATTGAATCAAACTATTTGTTATATAAAAATAATATTGACCTCTAGTAATGGTGTTTATTTTAAATTTATTCTTTTTATTTTATGTAAAGGTATTGTAGGGGCTGGAGAGGTGGCTCAGGGGTTAAGCCTCTGCCTTGCAAACAGAAGGTCCTGAGTTCGGATCCTAGACCCCACGTAAAGACACCGGGCGGAAGTGGGGGCGGCCTGCGTTTCTGGTCCTGGTAGGGCGGAGCCTGTGAATGCCAGGACAGAGTAAACAAGGAGGAAGCTGTCCATGGTGGTTCCCGGATTCGTCCGTGGTTCTACACACATACGCGCGCGCACACACACACACACACACACACACACACACACGCACACAATTGAATAAATAAAAAAATTATATAAAAAAGTATTGTAAAAAAATTCCTAAAATTTGTATAATAAAATCTTGTTAGTAGCTATTTTATTCCATTTAATGGTTGATAATGATTGTCACCTTATTAAGCCCTAGGTAACCAAACAGACAAATCTTTGCACACACTGATGATGGGATGGTCTGGGTTATATTAAGGTGGGGTGACCCACCCTAAACTTGGCCAGTACCCTTCCTAGGGCTAAGATCCTGTTTCATATAAAACAGAGAAATCTGGCTGAGCACAAACATTCATCATTACCTTCTTCCAGATTGTAGATGCAATAATACCAGTAGCTTTATACTCCTGTTGCCATGGTTTTACTGAGAACTGGCACTAGCCCTAGAATTTACTGTAAGCCAAAATCAGAACAAAATAAAACAAACAAAAACCTTCCTTCTTAAGTCGCTTTGGCAAGGCATTTTGTCATAGCAACAAGGAAAACAACTACTATCCTTTGAACCTGGTATGAGAAAAGAAAACAGTTGTTCTAGAAACTCAGTTGTGTTCACACTTTCTCATGTCCATGCTCTGCAATAGTTTCTTCTTCCTCAGTCCAGAAGAGACAGCAACTGGCCAGTAATCTCTCCATTTTAGTCACCATGATCATAATCAAGGTCAAACTATGAAATCCACCATTTTTTTTGTCCTTTATTACATTATAATCAGTCAAGAGCTCACTAAGATTAGGGATTTTTGCACCCAGACTCCAGAGGCATGGATGTTTTAACTATTTGCTCATCGCAATGTTTCTTGTAATGAGAGTCTAATCCCTGGTAAGTATGCACAAATAGTCTGAATACTTAAGTGAATCAATTGCCTGTGAAGCAGGAATAATTATATAAAAATACATGTAAGAACTGAGCACAAATTATGCTGTAATGTTGTCACAGTTTGAATGTGAGCTGCTCCTCACAGGCTCATGTATTATGAATATTGTCAAAAAATATTCAACCAAACTTCTTTCTATCTAGTCTCTTCGCCTATTCAGAATTTTGGTAGAAAATGCTAAAGAGGAGTACTGCAGATTTCTGCTCTAACACGCTGGCATACAATCCTTGCAAACATGAATATCACCATTGTCTCCTAGTGTAACAGTTACTCTTAACTATTTCTGGAGAGAACACTTAAAGTCAATCAACTTAAGGGAGAAAGGAAAGTTTATTCAGCTTACGGTTCCAGAGGAAAGGTACAATCTCTCAAAGCAGAGGGGACATGGGTGGCTGGCCAAAGCTGGAGGAGGCTGTTACCACAGACATCTTGGAGGCTGAGAGCTGCAGACTGCTTGCTGCAAAGGCTGACTTCTCCTGGAGGTAGGGTGGGACTAATCCACCTCAAGGCCCACCCTTGTGACTGCCTTCCTCCAGCAAGTGTCCACCTCTCAAGGTGCCATGACCTTGCCAAACACATGAGTTGTGGGGACAAATTTCAAACCATGGCATTCTACCCTTGGCCCCCACAGGCTCATTGCCATCTCATTATGCAAACCATACTCAATCCAACTTTAAAAGTCTTCATAGACTACATCAGTAGTCCCAACACAGTCCAAAAGTCCAAAGGCCAAAGCCTCCTGTAAAAATCAAAATACAAGTTACATACTTCCAACATACAATGGCACAGAATAAATATTCCCATTCCAAAAGGAAGGAATGGGGGCATATCCAGGAAAGATCAGTCCATAACAAGACCAAAAACCAGCAGGACAAACTCCAAATCTTGAAGCTCCAAGTCCAACAGGTGAGCCTCTTGTTGAAATCATCTCAGTTCCAAAAGGCTTTGGTTCCATCCCTCCAATGCAGCTGCCCATAGAATATGTTGGTCTCTTGAGCTGACTCCTCCCAGGGTATACAGCTCTCCTTGGCAGGTGTCCCACATTGTCTCTGGCATTTCTATCATCTTTACTTCTCAATGGCAAACCAGGCTTTAACTCCACAGCACAAACTGCCCTTCTTGGACTCTAAACTGCAGGCTTCTTGCCTCATGATGCCTGGATTCTGCCAATTTTTGAAATCTTGGAGGAGGACTCCACAATCTCCTTCCTCTTGCATCAGTGATGCCTCTAAAAACAGAACCACATGGATGACTTTGCCAAGACTGACCCCCTTGAGTCACAGCTGCTTCTGCTTCTGTATGTTGACCATCTCTTTCACTCCTGGGCAGTTGCTTTGTAAGAGAAACCAACTCTTGCTTTGGGACTCCACCCTTTAGCTCCAGTCTTCTGAAAGGATTTGCATTCTTATGAGTGGGAACCTTTTCTAAGGATCTTGCCCTCAAGCTAGGGCCTCCCCTATTATCCAAATGGAGAGCAGGCTTTGATTTACAAATGGAGCAAATCTCTTTAACAGCCATCTTGTTCCCTGCTTCTTCCTGGTTCAACTCTTTAAGTTTGGCTTTGTATTTTTCATCATTAGATCTACCAGTTTTTGCTTCTTCCAGCCTGATTCTTTGCTCTTTTTCATAATTTTGAAGACAACCAAAAGGTAGCCATATCACATTGTCAAGACTACACTGCTTTGAAATTTCCTCCACCAAGCACTCCAGCTTAACTTCAGGCAAGCTTTTAGTATGAGGGCAAAACTTCACTAAACTCTTGGCCAACACATGGCCCCATGTGTCACTCGTGCAGTTGCAAACACAGTCTCTATTCCCTCTGGACCATCCCAAGCTGGGCCTCCACTGCCTGCATCTCTCACAGCATTGCTCTCCATGGAGCTCTGATGAGAAAGGCCCATTTGGCCCAACCACCAAGACGCACAAAGTCTAGCACAAAGTCCCAAAGTTCTCCATATTCCTCCCAATAAACAGTTCCAAAGGCACACTAGCCACATCACAGCATTACCATACTTCTGAGTACCAACTTCTCTCAGCTTCACAAACAACTTCACGTTGTGGTACCAGCTGTTCTTAATCTCACGGCAATACTTCACTACCTGGTACCAATTTCTGTAACAGTTACTCTTAACAATTGTTGTGAGAGAACACTCAAAGTTAATCAACTTAAGGGAGAAAGGGAGGTTTATTCAGCTTACGGTTCCAGAGGTGGCATGACTGGCTGGCCAAAAGTGGAGGATGCTAAGTCACCACACACATCTTGGAGGCTGAGAGCTGCAAGACTGCTTGCTGCAAAGGCTGACTTCTCCTGGAGGTAGGGTGGGACTAATCCACCTCAAGGCCCACCCCTTGTGACTGCCTTCCTTCAGCAAGGCTCCAGCTCTCAAGGTGCCATGATCTTGCCAAACATATGAGACTGTGGGGAACACATTTCAAACCATGACACTTAGCAAGTAAAATGCTGAATGAACTGAATAAAAAAAAATCATTAATTTTCTTCAGTTCTTAAAAGGTATGTGGTAACATAGGAAATTTTTGCTCTAAAGATTAGAGATACTAAGAAAGAATAATAAGCTTCTAAGAAGAAAATCACTAATAGCCAACTCAATATTAAATAGTTTCTTACCTGGCTAAGAAACTTGTAACATCATTAATTAATTCCTTGAGGATTAAAAACTCTGAGGGCACCCAGTCATGAAGGTTGTGTGCTTTACCCACAGAAAGTCTATTCCATATTCCTAGGGAATACCTGGAAACTGTTTCTACATTCTTCTACAAGAAGGAAGGGAAATGGAATCATTTTGAAATTTTAAAACAATTCTGTTTTTACCCTAGAAGGCTGGGAAATTTTAACCTGTAAACACTTATTTCTACCCATTCTAACTTCTTCCTGCATCCATCTGGTAGGCAGGACAGAACATGTGTCAGATCCACAATCCAGGGGCATGAGTTCACTAAAACACATACAGAGACCTGGTTGTGTAGCTGGAGGATACTTTTCCACCTTCACACATTTTTGAGTGCTTATTTATCTAATTTGTAGCAGTTCCTTTTGCATTATATCTTATAAATATCAAAAAAAGTTGCATGACATACTGAAAGGTGAAAAATAGTGTGAAAAATAGTGCTCTTTCTTTAGGCACAAAGAAAGCCTAAAAATCAGACTCAGATATGGCAGAGATATTATGATTATCGGTCTGGGAATTTTGAATGACTATGATTAATATGCTGTGAGCTTTAATGGATAAAGCAGACAGTATGCAAGAAGAAAGCGGCAAGGCAAGCAGAGAGATTTAAGAACCACCCAAGAAAGAACCAAAGAGAACACTAGAAAGCTAATAGCTGTGCAGAAATGGAGAAAATTTTGATGAGCTCCTCAGTAACTTGCTTATGACTGAAGAAAAGCCTTTAAATTTAATGCTTTTTCAGGAAAACATAGGTGTGGCTAACACCAGAATTGAAGAGTAGAGACTGTAGAGATGGCTCAGGGATTAAGACTCTCAGGGATTAAGACTCACAAGCCAAAATTCCTGAGTTCAGATCCCAGATTCTAAGTAAAAATTCCAGGCATAAATGTTGGCAGCCTGTACTTGGGCCATGGAAAACTAATCTAGGGAAACTCCAGAGCAAAACAAAAAGGAGGGAGAAACAATCCAGGGTGATTTTTAATGTCATCCTCAGACCTCCACAGGAACACACAGCATTCTTTGATATACACAGACACACATACACATACATACATACACACACACAGAGGAAAAGTAAAATTTAAAAAAGAAATTGAGAAGTAGAAAACGTTACAAATCATGCAGACATTACAATAATAGATTAATTATCTAAACAAGTCAATACTTACAGATTTCAATTTTTCAAAGAAGTAAACTGATTTGTTGAAAGATACAACTTATGAAAACTCATATGAGAATACATAGAGCATTTGGATATGATATGTATGTATGTATGTGTGTATATATGTATATATATATATATGTATACGTATCTACTTCAGAAAGTGAATCAATAGGTAATAATATCCACAAATTGAAGATCCTAGTTCAGTATTCAATTCAATCAAATATTTAATGACATTATAACACAATCTCTTTCATTATATAGAAGCTTGGGAAATACTTTTTAACACTTGGTAAGCATTGCTCTCTAAATCAAAATTAAAATCAAGGCCATAAGAAGAAAACTATAGTCCAATATTTTTATGTACATAAATAAAAAAACTCCTTAATAAAAATTTAGTGAAGCAAATTCAGAATTTTATAAATTAGCTTTTGCCAATTATACAAAATATACAAGACAGACTCAACTTTAAGTCAAGTTGAAAATCAAGCTAACATGTCACAAAAGAAAAATTTTATTAAACAAAAATAAAATTTTAGATAACAAAAAATTATTCATGTCAAAGTTCTTAATAAAGTAACAGTAATGAAAGTCTTCAATTTGATTTAAAGAATAGCTCTGAAAACTTATTGTTAACATCATTCTTGCTTTTAGGAAACTTTAGGACTTCCTCATATTATCTGGGAAAAAGGCAAGTTTTTTAACATTGTACTAAAATTTTAGTCCAAGAACAAAATAAGTGTCTGTGTAAATGTCTCAGAGGGCAATTTGCTTATTGAATGAGCAGAAAGACAAGATTGCATATCTTCATCACTCATATAAAGATTGAGAGGGTATGATGGCCAGCCTGTAATCTCAACATTTGGGAGAAACAGGGGATTCCAAAACAAGTGAGAGCCAACTAGAAATTGGTGAGTTCACTAGTGAATTGTGAGTTTAGCGAGAGACCCTGGCTGAATGGAGAACAATTAGCAAATATATCTAATGTCTCTGTCTCACCTCCATGCAGAAACACACATATATGCACCTGCATCCATAAGCACATGTGCACTCATGCATATGTAAACATACCTACATATGCAACCTGCATAAAAGGAACAACCCAGAATTGTTTGTAAATAGTATACTGATTAGAAAAAGATGACCAAACCATGTCAGAGTCTCCCTTAAAATTTACATGTTTTTCTAGAGTTTCTCTTTCTCCACAGGGCCTGGAATAAGACAGAACTTTTCTTTTAAAATAAATAACAATGTCGCATATAGTCTAGCAGATAAAAAGTAATCATTTTGCAAATGGGTGATGGACCCCTCCCTCACTGAGGTTTCCTACTCTTATTACATCTACCCTTGAATGTGCCATTATAACATGACTCCAGTTTAACAGCTTTTGTCTCTGGCCAGGGGGTAACATACAGTGCCCAGCAGAATGGAGTGAAGGGCATTGCAGGAGCAGCAAAACTGCAAAAGAAAATCAACAAACCACAATCCAGAACTTCAGAGACTCTATATCAATCACCTAGAACTAGGCCAGCCTAATCTCTCCCCATCCTGGAGCTCAGGGACATTTGCGGAAGAGGGGGCGGTAAGATTGTAAGAGCAAAAGGATGGGAGGAGCAACGATTTGCAAGATTCTCAACAATAGTTGGGGACAAAGCAATCATAATGGGACTTTGCATGCCCTGCGCAATGTCCAATGCACTGTTGCCCCCATAAAGTCTAGCATCTGTTAAGGGCACCGAGACCCCTGGAGGCAAGGGATTGACAGCCATAGTAGTGATCCTATGCTTAAGGGGAACAAGAGAAAGGGCTTATGGAAATGCCACTGGGTCCTTTTATGTCATCGGAGAGGAGGACCCAGTGGAGAGTTAGGCGGACACAATAAAGGACTCTCTGGGAATTGGGGGGGAGGCACTGGGGGATGGGGAGGGAGAGGAGGGAGAGAAGGGGGTTCGGGGGGAGGAGGGGGGAGGGAGGGAACTGGTAAAAAAATTTTAAAATGTATAATTAAATTTTTAATAAAAATATTAAAAAAAAAGAAATTTATGAACTGTGGATAAATAAATTCCATCATTGTGGAAAGTTAAAAAAAAATAAAATAAAATAAATAACAATGTGGATATTGATGTCCCCAAAATGCTTTCCTACCTTTCAAATTTCTGACTTAAAAACATCTACAATAAATGTAAATTATTTGCAAACCTGAATGGTATATATTAAAATTGAGAATAAAAGAATTATGTAAAGTGAATTATTCCATTAACTGATCATTTTAGGGAGTTCTATTCCTTCATTGCCCACCAAGACTTTCACTTTCATAAATGTTTTTAAGAAAAGGTCTTTAATAATATTGGTGGATTATTCCAGTTTATAACTACCATAGATTTTGCTATCTTAATACCAGGCCACTTAAACAAGTAAAATTTCAGTTGTATAGTATTCTTTGCTTTATCATGGACAAGTTTATTATATTTCTTGTGTGATACATGATACTATACTCTGCTGCAGTAACTGCTTTGTTAAAACTCTATCAAATAAAGGCCACATATAATAATACTGGCTTTTCCAGCTGGCCTAAAACCATGATTCAGAAATTGGCTAATTAAATTATGCCACTCAAATAATCATACTAATGAAATAGATGTTAACGCACAGCTTGTCAGACAGAGTCTGTTTTGATCGGTTTCCAGAGAGAAGAAAGATCCCATCACACACGTGTATTGTTCAAAGTATCCCTGTTAATTTGAGCACTGAATGAGTTGTGGACATGTTTCAGGATCTGGAACTAAAATATGAAGACAAAAAGCATGATCCTTGGCAAAACCATGCTGGGAATCATTAATCATTTGAAAGCAAACGTTTTCCTACCTGAATGTCTGCCAAGAGCCTGGATAGAGTGCAGACTCCCAGAAGACCTGAATCTGCTGATGACAGAGGTGTTTGTAACATGGCGTTCAGTGTTACAAAAGATCCTTTCAGTGCTAAGATCTCTAAAAGATGATGATATCTGGGATTTCTGATAAAGCTCACAACTGTCCTGTGTGGCTAGGAGAGATATTCAAATTTTAATATATGGGGTTTCATGCTATTACATGTACCAATTCCATTTTTCACACTGCATTGGAAAGCTCAGCCAAGACGACTGTGGTCAGTGCTGGAAGTTTCCTTGCCAATAATGACATGGCTTCCTTTCCAGAACTTCTAGTGGATTTTCATCATCTAGACTGACTTACAGGAGAGGTTGAAAATTATTGACAGCTCAGATAGTTTTTGAACCACACCTTGCTTTTTCTAATCAGCAGAACTTGAGAGAAGTGAATGCAGTGAACTGCTTCATGCTCTTATCGCCTCATTCATAATGTGCTTGTCACATAAAATTATCCACCCACACTTTACCAGAAGGTGTCTTTGCTGGCTCTTTCATCCATCAGGAGAGAACCACTCCAAGGAAAAATGCTTTGGCAGCTGCACAGGTCAATTCCTGGTTTGATCAAGAGAGTATTTGATGCAGGCTTTCAAGTAATGAAGGTTTCCATAAAAAGCCATCTTACCTTGAAATGCTATGATTAAGCATTTTACTATTCAGTCTTTTACAGGTCAATATTTGAATAGCAGATTTTTTTCATTGCAGAATTAACAAAAGATATCATCATTACATGATTACAGAGTCTCCAGAGAACCAATATTTCTGCTGATGAATCATCTTCCTGTGGTCTTCTCAAGAGCATGGAGGAAAACAACAAACAACAAACAACTGCCATATATCACTTTTCCTTGCAATAGCTGTATGTTTCTATGTGAGGCAGAAAAAAGTTAAACTTGACAACATTCTGGAAAGAATGGAAGTTTTTGTAATCCCCATATGCATCAAAGCGGCTTATTGGCTGTAGACAGTGTATTATTATGCAACTTGAAAGAAGAGGTGAAAAATTGCTGATTTCAAACAAAAGTAAGGGTTATATATGCTATCTACTTAAAGTCTAAAGAAGAATCACATGAAACATTAAATTTTATGACTGATACAGATCGATGTTATAATGTGAAACTCTAGGTCTATTACGAAGAAATTGATAAAACTTTTGGTATGAGACTTCAGATTTCTGGTGGGGTTAATCACAATGTTGGTAGCTTCAAGATTAGTAGCAACATTTTCACATTATTAGATTTGTTGCATTTACTTAGATTATACACTTATGTTGATTTATTTTTTAAATAATATTCTTGTATTATCTGAGAGGTATCATAGTTCAGTACCTGTAATTATAAATTGCTATTCAAGTAAAATTTTATTTTTTATTCAGTTAGACTTTCTCTAAAGGCAAACTTCTTGTCAGTACATGTGTACCACAGAATAATGATATCACCTGAGACCTTGGAATAAGTTCCTGAATTTAATTTTTGGCAACATTTGCTTTCCTCAAATATCATGTTCCACTCTGAATCAGACTTAAACCAAGATTCTATTTAATCCATTTATTTAGATAACACATACCACATTCTTATTCAGGGGTTGTAACCATTTGGATTGTTACCAGTCCTCCCCTTAAAAGCAACAGTTATCTGTGTGAAGACATAGAACTGAAAACCTAATATATATCAGATACCCTGGGTGTTATTTTTGTTTTGTTTTGTTTTCAGTGAACTTTTTATTTTTGGTTATTTATTAAGAATTTTTTTTAAAAATTAAAAATAAAATGAATTTCTCTCTCAGGCACCTCTTATCTTTCCCCTCGTATCTCCTCCTTGCCCCAATCCATTCTCGTATCCTCTTGTATTTGTTTGTGTGGACCACAGGGCTCTCTTCTGGATGCGCCCCTTCACCTGTCTAGCACTTACCTTTATAATTCCCACTACATGTATTTATTTTTCTTGAGATTTTTGCTGGTCCATGGTGGAATATTGATATGTCAGTCACAGTGTAGACCTGGCAGGGGTACATCTCATTACAGTGAGCTCCTGAGTGTGCAGCCCTGCCATGTTTAGAGTGCCTGGCCTGTAGTGTAGGACTCCCCATCTTTAGGGTCTTATAATCTTATAGGTCCACTCTTCTGAAAAAAGGTCAGAAGATATTTAGATAAATGACCAAATGGCTTAAGGAAACAAGGGTTTTATTCTCTCTTATGATTCCTGGTTACAGTTTTCAGTCTAACTTGACAGGAATGCTCACGCCAACACCAAGACTGGCCACACCATCTCTACTTAATGGTTGAGAAAGGGATCATCCTCACTTCCCAGACCAGCATGTCTAGTCAAGTGTACAGAAGGATGCCAGCTCTCTCAACCAGCTCTCCGTCATTTATTCCAGGGCCTAGTCCCACCCACCATGGGCTGGGCCTTTCCCATCAGCTAGACAATCTCTTGAAGGTTTGTTCTGGGCATTAATGCTCTATAAATGTGCTCAGAGCTCAAACTCTCAGCTGTCAAATTGACACCTGTGCTTAACTATGATAGTTGGTCTTATTTTCTGTGCATTTGGGATCCTATTAAGAAAATGTCTGCCTACAACAATCAGTTCTAGCCCACTCTTTATGTTTTTTCTAGGAATTTTATAGTTTCTGCCCTAGCACTGAGGTCTTTGATCCATTTGGAGTTATTTTTCATGTAGGGAGACATAAAAGGTTCCATTTTAAATCTTCTGCATGTAGATATGAAATTTTGTCAGCAATATTTGTTGAAGATTCTATCCTTTATACAAATTTTTGACACCTATGTAAAAAATCCCTTGTATAGGCCTTATTTGGGCCCTTATATTTTGGCCCTCAATTCTTATCCATTGGTCTGTACATATTTTAAGGTCTAGTATTACTTCCACAAAAGATTTTATTCCTCTGGATTGTTTTTGATATTCTGGGCCTTTTGTGCTTCCATGTGAACTTTGAGATTGTTTTGCCGATTTTAAGAATTGTAGGTCTTTGACATAGTATTGACCCCCCTAAAGTCTAGCATGGATCACAGACACTGGGATCCTTAGAAACAAGGGATTAACAGCCACAATAATATTCCTATACTAAAGGGGAACACAAGAAAGGTCTCTAAGCAATGCTACTGAGTCCTTTCACCTCATTAGAGTGGAGGACCCAGTGGAAAGCTTGACATGCACACTAAAGGATGCTCCAGAGATGGGAGGTGAGAGGGTGCACTGGGAGAAAGAGAGAGAGGGAAGAAAGGAAGAGAAAAAGGGGGGAGGGAGCAAGGTTATTCAGGGAGGAGTGGAGGGAGGGGACCAGGGTACCTATTAAGTTTGTATGAGTGGAAAAAATAAATTAATTAATTAAAAAAAGAATTGTCAGTCTTTAGTTTACTTTTGTTGTGGAGGATCCTTCTTTCACCTTCAGCCATGACTGAATATAGAATATATTATAATACTGGTTCAGAATTTTTGATTGTTCATGGCTTGAAGAATGCCACTTCAAAAGGATCAAAAGGATTTTCTCTTTATCCTATATCTGTTATGTTTTATTATCTATTTTGGTGTGTTTCTATTTTAGCTATATCTGATGGATGTGGGGCATGCATCTTGTATTTGGATGGGGATCTTTTTCCTTAAATGTGGGAAGTTCTCATTTCTGATTGTCTGTAAGATATGTACATGAGTATTTTCCAGTTCAGGGATTCCATTGATGTGCAGGTTTGACTTTTTTGAGGTATCCCATAGTTCCTGATTATTCCTTTTATGTTATTTAAATTTTTCCAGATTCTTTAATTGAGGGATCCTGTTTTGCCAGCTTGTTTTCCAGATCTGATATTTATCTTCTGCTTGCTTTGCTTCTGCTGCTATTGGTGATCTTCGCTGCTGAGTTTTGAATTGCAGATAATCTACTTTCAATCTCCAATTTGATTTTAGTGTGAAATGTTTTTATCTTGCATTTCATTGGTCATATTAATAATTTTCATTTGAAAGATGGTGGTTTTTTTTTGGCTAGTATCTGGGAGGGTTTTCTCATTGAAATATATCATTAGAAGGTTGGTTTTTTTTGTAGGAGACATGTTTTCCTGGCAGGTAGTATTATTTTGTTTGGTTCTATAATGTGACTTGGGCATCTTATACTAAGTCTTTGAAATATTTTTATATGTTTCTTGCTCTTGTGAGTCAGATGAAGTTGCCTGATTTTGGCTATTGGAAACGTTTCCCTGGATTTTGTTGAGATGTTGTTGTTTAGGAATCATACTAGCATTGCTTGGTGTTGTTTTTGTTGCATACTGTAAGCCCAGTCCTGCTTTGGTGGTGAAAGAGTTTGTGATCTAATTTTCATTTGGTGGGTGAAGTCTAGCTTAAGGATTAGAGAAATTACTAAAAAATAGTATAAGGTGGATTTAATAATTAGGAACAAGGTGGTTATAGTGAAATTTTTATGTATTTTAGGTGTGTGCCACAGTGAATGACTTTAGGCCAGTGGGGGGTTGTGGTTAAGCATGAGAGACTATCTCATGGGCATAAACAGGGAACAAATAAAAAAGGGGGGTTACTTATTTTATGGTTGTTTGACATGGCTGTCCCTTGTGGGATTTAGTGATTCTTACAGTCTTCTATTGACTAAGGTTAGTCTGCTGCTGCCTTTGGTGGTGTTGTGGTCTTAGGCTGTTCATGGGTTTATGGAGAGGGCCTCTGGGGCAGGTAAGGTGGCCTGGTGGGTGATTTGAAGGCATGATCTGTTGCAGTGATCTTCTGAGTGTATTCTCATCTCAGGTGTTGAATCTTTTAAGAGATTGCTTTTATGTTATCTTAGGGCTTTATACTGTAGTATCTCTGAAGTATCTGTAAATCAGAAGAAAATCTCTACTTAATTGTTCTTTATCTGAATAGAGGATTGGTTGCCTCAGAATACAATAGAACAGAGAAACTAATTCAAACCCATCCAGGTTTAAATAACAAATTTGCAGCCCAGATATTGTCAAATAATTGCTGGAAAAACAATACAGCAAAAAACACAAACAATTCAACTAAGAAAGCAGGTAATCAACCAGGCAGAAACTTTAAAGTATGAATAAGTTTCAAAATGATCATATATTCATAGTATCTAAGTATTTCAAAGTATTCAAGTGTTTCAAAATGATCATATATTCATAATATCAAAAGTTTCTCTCTCAAGAACTCTATGCAATTCTCTAAAAGGAGATTCTTTGGTATTAAATTTCAACATATCAGGTAGGTAATATCCCAAGACCACAAGTGTTATGAAATTAAGATAGCAAGCACTGTTATTAAATTAAAATAGCAAGCCACTATTTCAAGGCACTATAAGCCAGAATCAGTGAAAACAATAGATAAAAATATATTCGGAGTGACAGATTAGAAAATAAACTAAATAAGTTTAAAAGCATAACCTTAAAAACATTTGAATGTGAAGAAAAATACAAAATTCAGCAAAAAAATTTAAAGGAATTGAGGAAATCAAGTTAGAGTATCTTAAAATATAATTCCAATGGTAATTTCTATTGAACATTTGACACAACTGAAAAGATGAACTTGTCAGAAGAAATTACCAAGAAGTTGGTCTGGAGAAAGTCAAAGATGGAAGAGTATTTGGGGAGTGTGAAGAGACAAAGAAGATGAAGTGATGATTGTCAAGTGTGTTTAAGTTATACCAGAAAATAATATTACCTAGGAAGAGATGATATATAAAAGAGTAACAAATGAAATACTTAGGGAACAGCTGAGCTTATGAAAGAAGCAGACAAGATGCCAGTGGGTCTCAAAGCAGGTTAGGATGTTTATGCCTACTTTACATGTATTGAATAAAAATTTCAGAATAATACCCTTTTGAATGCCAACCAGAATAGGAAATGTAGTAATTGTAGGTCATGGTTTGAAATATGTCTTCTGTAATCTCATGTGTTTGGTGATGGAACTTTTGAGAGGTGGAGTCTTGCTGGAGAAAGGTAGTCACAGACCTTGGGTGGAGCTTGGGTGGATTAGTTCCACCTTACCTCCTGGAAAAATCTAACAGTCTTTCAGCTCTTAGCCTCCAAGATGTTTTCAGTGACCTAAGTCTCCTCCAGATTCTACTGCCAGCCATGCAATGTCATGAAAGACTGTATCTATTCTCTGGAACTGTAAGCTAAATAAATTTCCTTTTCTCCCTTAAGTTGCTTGACTTTGTGTGTTCTTGCACAACAACACACAAGAGTAACTAATATGCTCTAGAAAATACTTAATATCTATGAGTTCAAGAAAGGCAGTTTCATTGTATCCTCTATTAAATAAGCCACATTTAGCATTTTCCTCTCAAATATACCTCTTAAACACAACATTATCAACACCAACTCCTTAAATTATAACCACACATTTGGAAAAGAATCTATTACATAATAATGGAAAGGATAAGAAATACTTTGAACAAAGAACAGCTATCTTTAAGTGCATATATTCAGGCATGCCTGTTGGCTGTGCAGTCCCCACTCTGCAGCCTTTCCCACCCCTTTTGTTCTCCCCTCCAGCTTACTCTCTCCCCTTTTCCTGCATCTTCTACATGGACGTACATACCACTGAGTCCCATCTAGGATGTCTGCACTTATTAGTGCTTGGACAATTGTCAAGGCATAGATGGCCCACCAATAGATAAACTGCAACATATGAAGGCTCCCTCTCTCTTTTGTCTAGCATCAGTCCCATATGTTTGTGTCATTTCTGATGGTGTCTACTCCTGTCCCATGGCAAAGAACTGGCTGTTAGGCCAGCTATTATATTGTATCCTAGTATAAATAGACAATGTTGCATTGAACTCTTAGTTATGACAATTCTTGCATGAGTGGCATCTGCTTAACATTATCTCTCCCTGTCTTTTGGCTCTTACATTCTTACTGCCCCATCATCTACAATGATCCCTGAGCTTTGCAATAAGAAGTGGTTTAGTTGTCCTGATTAGGACTGAGCCATTCACTGAAACTTTTATTTTGTATTTTGGTCAGTTATAATTCTCTGTATTACACATCTTCCATTGCATATGTGTATTTCTTGGTGAGTATTAGTGTTTCCTTGATCTGGGGTATAAAAACAAATGTTTAGATGACATTAAGAAAGCTTGATGCTCTCATTGCCTATGTTCTCCCAATCCGCAGGCATCTGATTTGGTTTACATGACAATGTGATGTGTTCCATTACTTCCTGTCTTTTAGGGTCTTCTCCCAATGGACGGGGTCATCTGTTTTTGTTTCTTTCTGATTCATGGATATTATACAAATTTCTATTTGCAAATATCATTCTGAAAGTTCAAAATTAGCATCCATACATGAAAGAACAAGTGGCATATGCAATGGAAGATGTGTAATACAGAGAATTATAACTGACCAAAATACAAAATAAAAGTTTCAGTGAATGGCTCAGCCCTAATGAGGACAACTAAACCACTTCTTATTGCAAGGCTCAGGGATCATTGTAGATGATGGGGCAGTAAGAATCTAAGAGCCAAAAGACAGGGAGAGATAATGTTATCATATCCCTTAATATCACTTATTTAACAGAAGAATCCATAATTTCATTTTTCTTGGTGATCGAGTAGCATTCTATTTGTTTATGTAGCACATTTCCATTATCTGTTCATCCTGTGTTGGACATCTGATCTGATTCAATTTCTTTGCTATTGTGAACTGAGTTGTGATAAACGTGAATGTGAAAATGTCTTAAAACATGATGTAACATCTTTTGAGAATATTCTGAGGAGTGGTATAATTCCATTTTTACTTGTTTTCTGATAACTCCCACTAACAATATATTAGGGATCCCCTCTCCCCACATCCTCTAGAATTTGTTGTTATTTGTTCTAAATATTACTTTGATTTAGTCTATATAGTAAATTATAGGATTAATTTTATATATGCATCAATGTGAGGTATTCAAGGAGAATAGGAAGGCTATTATGTATTTTATATTATATGAGTACATTCATGTTTATTAAATTCATGTCTGTCAAAATCTTTAAGGTTGTCAGGAGATCACTTACATTCAAAATTCACATTACCTCAGTATGATATAGCTGGGCAGAGATTGGCCCTTAGGACTGTAAGTAAAGGTCCTTTCAGAACAGGAGCGAATATTCAAGTGTTGGAATTTCTACTTACTAAGTACGTAATCACGGCAACATTCCCTGAGATATCTTTTCTCTCATGGATGATTTGAATTAGTATGGATAAGATCATAATAAAGTGCTGAGAAGCATTAGAGGAAGCTATAACAAGTATCTATGCAGTTGTTAGAATGGATAAATCCAAGTAAGGAAAAGGATATAGATCTCTAGGAATTCAGATGCATTGCTAATAACACAGTCACTTTGGAAGGAAACATGAATAACAAAGTAGACGGCCTCTCCAGATGATCTAACAATCACTCTCACTTTTGAGTCAAATAAGTGAAAATAAGTCTCATTTCCAAAAAAATATATGCACATGGATTTTTTTAATATTTATTTATTTATTCCACTCATATAAGCTTGATAGGTACCCCATTCCCCTCCCTCCCACCACCCCTCTCTGGATCCCCTTGCTTTCTCTCTCTTTTTCCCCTTCCTTTCCCCCCCTCCTTTATTCCTAATTCGTCCCCATCCCTAGAGCATCTTTTATTGTGCATGTCAAACTTCCCCTTGGGTCCTATTCTCTGATGATGTATAAGGACTCAGTAGCAATGCCTAGAGTACTTTTTTGTGTTCCCCTTTAGTATGGGAACACTATTTTGGCTGTTAATCCTTGCCTCTAAGGATCCTAGTGCCCGTGATCCATGCTAGACTTTGGGGGGGGCAATGATATGTTGGTCAATGCGCAGGTCATGCAAAGTTCTATTATGATTACTTTGGCCCTAACATGTGTGGAGTATCTTGCATGTCATAGCTCCTCCCCGTATTAAGGCTCTTAACAATCTTACCACCCCCTCTTCCGCAAATTTCCCTGAGTTTTAGGATGGGGAGAAATTAGGCTGGCCTGGTTCTAGATGGTTGATGTAGAGTCTCTGATTTTCTTTCTTTCTTTTTTTTATCATTTATTCAATTGTGCGTGTGTGCGCTTGTGTGTATATGTGTGTGTGTGTGTGTGTGTGTGTGTGTGTGTGTGTGTGTAGAATCACGGGCGAATTCGGGAACCACTATGGACCGCCTCCACCTCCTCTGCCCTGGGATTCACAGGCTCTGCCCTACCAGGACCAGAAACCCACGCCGCTCCCGCTTCCGTCCAGCGTCTATATGTGGGGTCTAGGATCCGAACTCAGGACCTTCCTCCTGCAAGGCAAAGGCTTAACCTCTGAGCCACCTATCCAGCCCTGAGTCTCTGATTTTCTGAATTATGGTTTGTTGATTTTTTTCCCAGTTTTGCTGCTCCTGCACTACCCTTAGCTCCATCCTGATGGGTATTGGATGTCACCCCCTGGTCAGAGACAAAAAGCTGTTAAAATAGAGTCTTACTGTAAGAGCAGATTCAAAGGTAGATGGAATAAGAGTAGGAGACCTCAGAGAGGGAGGGGTCAGTCTCCCATTTGCAAAATGGTTACCTTCAGCTGCCAGACTGTATGCCCTCCCCTTCTGGTGAGATCACACCCCAACAGTTGAAAGTGACCAGGAAGGAAAGTCTGTGAGCTTAACCAGATATCTCATTACTTTCTTGTAGTTCTTGATGGTGGCCTATTTTCTCCTCTGTAGCATGATCCCCTCTCTCCCCATTGCTGGCGGGGCCCTCCTTCCCCTCCCTTCCCATCTATAATCTTTGCAAATTACTGTAGGTAATACAGAGATTTATCTTTGAGTATGTCTTTAAGTGGATTTGGTACTAGGATCCACCTATTAGGGAGTACATATGGTGCTTAATTTTCTGTGTCTGGGATACTTCACTCAATATAATTGTTTCTAATTCCATTAATTTCCTGGACAATTTCATTAATTCATCATTTTTGATGACTGAGTAGTATTCTATTGTATAAATGTACCACATTTTTCTTATCCACTTGTCAACTGTTGGACATTTAGTTTGATTCCACTGACTTTGTTATCGTAAACAGTGCTGCTATGAACATGATTGTGCTTGTATGCACATGGATTTTACAGCAATTTTCTTCTCATTTTACCCAGTCTGGAAAACACTCGAGGTTGGTGGGTAAGAAAATTGTACTATATTCAGGCAATGGAATGTTTACTTGGTGACAGCAAGAGATAAACTAATAATCTCAAACAATGTAGAAGTTTGTGTGCATATTGCCACATTGCTCACTCTGAGTAACTCCAGTACAGTCTTGATTTGGGTATACACAACATGCACACGTGGCCCTGAAGTTGCCCACACATTTGCCAGGGTAGTAACAACATTGCCTAAAATATCTCAACTCAGATATAAGATAGTCCATGGGAGTAATCATGGTCCTTTTACTAAACATCTAGAGGATTCCACCACATGTAGTTAATTATATAAACAAAACAATATTTTCTTGCTGTCATTTCTCAATACTTTGGACTGTGTTGTATTAGAGCATTTTGCTTTTTAAAAATTGCTCCAAAATTTTGAGTATCATAAAAATTTATTAAATGCACTTTGACTTGACAGTAAAATGTACTTGTGACAATTTCTGAAATAACACTAAATATACTGTCACTTGTTACTATGTATTATGTGAAGAAGCATTCTCAACATTGATGATTGTAAAATCAATGTCAATAACTCTATGTAAAAACAAGCAAACACAACTTTGTGTCCTTAATAAATGATAAAATTGTATGTATACCTGAGGAGTTCTAAAATAAATTTCTTCATAATTTTCAGTAGTATACATTCAGTTTGTGTATCTAATTCATATACGGATTAATTTTTGTAATGTGAAAATTTCCTGAGCAAAAAGGGGTCATGATGGAAAAAGTTTAAGAAACCTGCTTTAAGGAAAAACTAGAAAACTCTGTATGTGTTCACTGTTAACTACAAACCCAGTTTTAATCCTCAAATATTTTGGAACTAACCTTGTGGGTCTATGATTTTCATGATGAAAACACTGAAATTAATGCCAACTCAGAAGCCTTCAAATTCAGTGGTGTTTGAAGGTAGGTTAATCAATGTTGCATCCTATAATTTTTTTTTCTTTTCAGTTTGAGATAATTAAAGTCCTCTAGGCAGAAAACTATGAGACACAAGGAAGTTTTGTTTGCTTGAGAAAAAGCTGTTATTCATTGTCCCATTGCTACCCTTTCCAGAGGACTGCTTTAATCACACCAGTATTTTCAATGAGACTGTAAAAACAGCTGTATCTGTCATGTGTGACATGTTTCTTGATTTTATTTCTTTGAGACAGGATCTGGTTGTGTAGCCCTGACTTGTTTGATACTCATTATATAGTGCAGACTTAACCTGGAACTTGGCATCCTCCTTCCTCATATTCCTAGTCACAGGATTATAAGAATGTGCCACCATGCCTGACTCCACTCGAGGCACTTTGGGAATATTGGCAAATCACTGATACTCAGAAATATATTTTATGACTGAAACATTCTCATCTGTTTTCAATCCAGGATTCCTCCTCCACAAGTAGCTGATATATAAGTCTCACAAATTTCAAGGTCAAAACAGAAAAGGAGGGATACTCTAGGGAAAAAAATTACTAATTTATCCTCTGCAAAAAATGGCAGCTGGGAGATGATAATCTTTAGATCAGGATTTGGCATGCTATGTTTCCTCTTTAGCCTTATTATCCTCAAAAATGTTTTGCAAACAAATTCAAATTGTGGACTGTCGGGTTCTTGCTCCTTGAGCATTTGATTTTTATGGGAGATGCTGAGAGAATGAAATATGCTGTGGAATCTCATTTCCTTGCTGCTTTCAGTAGATAGGCATTTTGAGTGCATCCCAGTAGATGGCGCCAGAGAGCAGGCAGCCACAGCTCTTGCTTAACTGCAGCTTGAAATAAAACAGCCCTATTTTCAACAGCTCCCAGTCTGTGTGATTTCTGGCAAGACATTGAGCAGAGGAGGAGAGCAGACAGTTTTATAGCCTCTGTCACTCTTCCTGCAGGAGCCAGAGACCCTCTGGTCTATTGGAGTTGAGGATTCCTTTCCTCCAGAAACATTTAATGGCAGCCAAATGATTGCATGTTCCAAGATCCTTGAAAAGGGCGCTCTGGCGTCCTTCAGGGAGTCTCTGCCAGAGGCCCTTTCCAGCCCGGTGGTGACCGATGGAAGCCGGCTAAACTGAAATCTGTACAGCTTTTCTGTTTGTGCTAGAGAAAGCTGAGATAACATTCTGATTTCTTAAAGGCCACCAAAACAAACAAACAAAAATACTCTGGCTCATATCAAGACTGTGAAACAATATTTTTATTCATAACTGGAAGTGCAATATTTACAAACAACACATCGTAATTTGTTTCTTTTTCTTTTTCTCCTTATAGTCAACTGCTTTCTAGAATTAGAAGAACATAATGTAGAATTGTGAAATGTGGGCCTGAGAAAATGCCCAAGTAATTATCTTTTAAATTCACATAAATTATCTATAAAACGACATGATTAAATGCTGGAAAGTTGGATTGTCCTTCAGTCTCACCTATTCTCACCACAGATTACCCAGGGAGCTCTCATATTCTTCACTGATCTTTCTACCAGTTTATCTGAGAGTCAAGAACTACAGAAATGCAAAAGGTACATACTTATCTGTGTATGTATGGACATCATGCACATATTTTGCTTTTGACCTAAGACATTCATTCCTTTGTGATAGACAGAAGATAATGTCATCTGATTTCTTTGGGATTTGAAGAACCATATCGCCAAGTTCTCATAAAATACTGTCTGCAATGTCATTTCTTGTGCAAAAGGTTATTCATTTTGCTCTTCCTATAAGTCTATTCTTGTGTGGCCTGTGTTTGAAGGGCTTTAGTTTCTGTCCATCATCAGTGAATAAAATTACCACCTCAGTATCACACAGTCAGCAGATAGTAGGAGGAAAATAAATACATGGATGGATAAATTAATGACTGCATACTGCCTATTGCATTCTTGGTATGGACTCATAATAATGAAAAGCAAGATCTCTTTCCTTTGCAAATAAATGACATATTTGGAAAAAGCTATATGATCTGTTATGTACAAGGGAGGAACCTATCATGAGAGCATGGAACAGGAAACATTTTCTGTGCTAGATGCTGTAAGAGGAGCAGGTCACAGGAGGGGGAAACAACTGATTTCAAAGGATTAGCAGGAATTTATCAGGCAGACAAGGAATGAGCAGGAATGGGGATAAAATGATGTGGTTTAAGAAAGGAAACAATTTAGAATGGCTAGAGTACCAGTTGGATATGGTAAGATGAAGGTAGATTTAAAAACATAGGGTAAAATGATGGAAGATTTAGTATAGCACTTGAGTGTCTGGATTCAATTCAGCATTGTCTACTGAGACTTCTTTCAGTCATGAGTTGTTCTATTATCTGTTCTGTCTTAGGTGGGAGCCATGAGCCACAAGTGGCTACTGAGCAGTTGAAATGTGGCCAGCAAGAAAACTGGGGTAATTAATACTTTCTTTTGCTATTGAAATTTAGGTTTCAGATGTGACTCTTGACAGCCTTATTGGGGATCCTGTCTGAAAAATTGGGAATTACTGAAAGATTATTAGCACAGGGAACGGATGTAAAGAATTAAAATCAATGTAGGAATAACTGAAATTGAATTTTAAACTTTATATCTATCTATCTATCTATCTATCTATCATCTATTTGTGTGTGTGTGTGTGTGTGTGTGTGTGTGTGTGTGTGTGTGTGTGTGTGTGAGGGCACTGTGTGACGTCAGGGATCATCCTGGATTGTCTGTACCTTATTTTGCTTTGCTCTGGGATTTTTCAGGTTCACTTACCAGGGAATGAAGTTTTTCTTTAAGAAAAGAAAAGGGACCTGGGATCTGAACTCAGGGCCTTCTGCTTGCCAGGTAGAGTCATGACCTCTGTGCTATCTCTCAAAAAATTTGAATTTTATCCCTTGAATTATGTAGGAAATTTCAGTGACCTTGGAACCTACAAACTTTCAATCACATGTTTGTGATTTAGTACGAAGACATTTGAATACAGAAGATGAATGTATCCTGACATAATCCCAACACTTTGTCTCTCCACATTTTTGCTCATGGAGAACATGAGCACAATTCTGTCTCATTGCTCATGCTCCTGTAATCTTGAAACTATTTTAAAGTAAATGAATGCACTAACAATAAAATTCTACACACCTGGAGAAAAATAGTTCTTTGATTATACTCTATTTCAAATGAACTGTTATCAGATAAATGAGATTTCTGTAAGAATAGCTATTGCAAGATTGCCTCAAAATATTCAAGAAAGGTGCACTTATGTAAGGCTTGGAATGGGAACATGGAACATAAAGCATATTTGTAGAATGTTGAAAATCCTCCACATTTAAATATGCTCCTCTAGCTGTTGGAACTGCTTTCTGAACATATCGTGTAGTTTGCCATTCTTATCAAAGTATCTTCCATTCAATGCAACAAATTTTCAAACAATTGTAGGAGAAATAGATACTCTTCTTTTCCATTATCTAATCCTGATAATTTCACACTTGGCACCAAATCCAGGAATGTAATTTTCTTTTTGATTTTTGCAGCTCTTTATGTGGCTGGTGGAAAGGCTGATTGATTGCTCCTGGCATCTAGAGTGAGTCTTATAAGCCCAATGATTTTTGAGCTAATAGAATAAAGGTTTCCCTAGCTATAGTTGAAAAACAGAACTAAGTACTTACACTCACATATCATCAGAAGAAAAGAAGAAACTTTCAGTAGAAAGAAGTATATAGGTAAATTTTTCAACAATTTTTCAACATCTGCCATCCATTTTAAACTATTTTATTTATTTGAGAGGAAACAGAGGTAGACAGATAAGAGATAGAGAGAGAAAGAGAGAGAGAGAGAGAGAGAGAGAGAATACACAGCAAGCAGATGCTTTACCCACTGAACTTTCTCACTGACCTTCCAGTTCAATTTCTGTTCTTTTTGCAGATTCAGTTTTCTCATGACAGGGACTTTCCCCTTGTTCTCTGTCCCTCCCCTTCCCCCTCTCTCTCTCTCTGTCTCTCTTTCTCCCTCTGAAATGGTGCTATCTATAACCTTTCTCTGCCACTAGGTATTTCCACAGATTTGCAATAAGTTGCCCATAGACTCAGGCATGTGACATGTTGATTTATTCCATGTATGCTGTGTATGCATTATGCTGAATGTATTTCATGTGTTTTCATGTTGTACATGTTGACTGTTTATTGAATGTGTTTTTTGTTATGATTTGTGTGCTTTGTGAAATGTCTCATGAGTGTATGCATGTGTAGTATTTTTTTTCCTTTTCATGGAAGCTGTTCAAGCTTTTCTGAGATTATAATCCTCAATCCTTTGTGATTTTGTGCTTATTTCAGATGTTTTATCCTCTGGGATGTGACTACTGAATTTTTCATTTTCCTTTGACATTCAAATTCACAAACTGAAAACTCTATGTATACAGAATTGTATCTTATACATGATAAACATGCTGGCTTTGACTCATGTTCTGTTCTGTTTGTTATGATTTTCAAAATCCATTTTGAAATGGAGTGGTAGAAGGGTTTGTTCTAAGCCTTACTTGTACTTTCTACTTGGTATCCCAGGTTGATAGTTTCGTCACTTTTGTGTTAAGGAAAAGGTAATAGAAATTTGGAGAAAAAAAGAGTTCAATGTCAAGCTGTTATCTCTTACAATTTCATGTACAACTTCTATTCATAATGTCATAAAATAATAGGTTTGTGAATGATGCAGAATTTTTTGTCACTATGCATGGTGAACAGGTAAAACATGCCATCAAAAACATTTTGCCTATAATCACACTTATGGTGAAACAAGACTGGAACCTAGATCCTCTGATTTTATTTAATGTCATTGATATTCTTCATTCTATTTCATATTTTTTAGCTGTCCTAACCTTTTCAATGAGTTAATTTATGCTTTTTAATGAATAATCAATAGGGTATAACATGACATATGTATTTGTATCATAAGCATCTCAGGATAACAAACATTTCCCTTCTCCTTAAACAATGCTCTCTCTCTCTCTCTTCTCTCTTTCTCTCTCCTTCTCTTCTTTCTTTCTCTCTCCTTCCCTCCTTCTTTCTTTCTCTCTCCTTCCCTCCTTCTTTCTTTCTCTCCTCTTTGTCGCCTTCTTTCTCTCCTCTCTTTCTTTCTTTCTTTCTTTCTCTCTCTTTCTTTCTTTCTTTCTTTCTTTCTTTCTTTCTTTCTTTCTTTCTTTCTTTCTCTCTCTTTCTTTCTTCTTTCTTTCTCTCTCTCTTTCTTTCTTTCTCTCTCTCTTTCAAGGCTCTTTGTACTCTTCTCTGGGTTTTACAAAATATAAAATGTTGTTACAAGCTTTACTTGCATTTGTACTTTAATCCTCTTATTTACCTATCTTGGTGCCTGTTGAGTAATTTTGTATTATTCCCTTCTGCCCACTCCTTCCTGGCATTCAATGACCATTGTCTGGCTTTTACTTCTTTCATGATCATTTCTTAAGAGGTCAGTTAGACTACTGAGACGAGAAGAGATCAAGCTGATGAGCCACAGTGTCTGCAGGGAGGTAAAGAAGGCAGAAGAGGCAAACAGAAGCAGAGGAGGTACACAGGGTCCAGACAGCAAATCCTCTGTGAGACAGGGTACAAGAGAACAGCACCATCACAGGAAGGGTGCTAGCGATTGCATGAGGGGCCCTCATGTACTGCTCACCTGGAGTCAGTTTTTAAAGAATCAGTACCTTACTCTAAGTTCCTTATTTGATAAAATACATTTAACATGTCCAACATGACTCCAATGAAAGATTAATGGGTCATGAAAGAGGCCAGTTACACATAGGATACCTGCCGATAGTCTTGATGGCTCCAGATTATTTCAGTAAGACACAATATTTTTGCAAAAGAAACTTTCTAATGCTGGCACATGCAGAGGGACAATTATTTTATTTTTATTTACTGTCATTAGAAATTAGCATTGTTTGTAGGTCAATGACACTGGGCTTTTTGTATGTTCCTGTTCCAAGAGGTGTTTATTTTTTGTTGATTTTCTTGCTTAGTCTAAACTAAGTCTTGTGAGATGGGCATTCACCAGTGACTAAGTGTTGAATTTTGCTGTCTGGAAAGGTATCATGAGTTCCACTGTGGTTTTGCTTTTATATATTTTTACAAATTTTGTACATCACCCAGAGGCTTTTTGGCTCTGGTAACATTTTGAAATATAAGAGAAAAGGTGTGATCCAGTTAATCATGGCCTTCAAATCTAGATTCGATCTTTTAAATATTTTGAAATATGTGTGAAGATCTTTCTGATCTTCACGATTTGGCAGAGATATTATTAATATTAGAAGAAAAAAACCTTTTTCTTTGACTCATTTGACTATATGTTTTTTAGAGCATGAGAGACATATGCTATGTCTGAATCATAGAATTTAGAGGAAGTATATTTTAATATTCTTGATATTTGTTACATATTTAGAGACTGGATAAAATGATAGTAATTGATCTTACTTATTGCTGGGAAAACTCACAAGCTTTTGGTCAACTTGAACTGAGCAACGGCATAGTGAAATCCAAGCAAAGATTTGTTTGGCAATGAAGGGAACATTTACTTCTTTTAAAATAAAGCACAGTTCTTTCAAGGATAGAGATCTGCACTTGGTTTTCCTTCTCATGTGGTAACTTAAATAATTGACTAGAAAAATATTATCATCTAGACTGAAAATAACACAGTACCTTAGTAATTCATATCATGATTAGCGTGCCAAATTAAGTGTAAAGCAAATAAGTGAGTTGGTATCAGCTAAAGAATCTCCTTAATACTACTAAGCATTAAATATTCAGAACTACATATTATATGTCTTGGAAACTGCCTTTTATGTTGACAATGGATCCTTACTAAGTAAATTAAGATACATGCAGCATTTAAGGAATGTTGGTACTTTAATACAGGAGCATTATTTGTGTGACCTCATGACAAGATGTGATGCAAAGTGCTCAGAGTTTCACAGGTTGTTTCAGAAGTTTAAGGCATGAAACTCCTGTTTCCATTAGTTTTCATCTCATGGTACCTTCATTTGGTCACTGTTTTAACATCTGCTAACAGACATGAGCAACTCTAGTCAACTACTGTGTTGAAATGCTGTTAGGAATCTCATATTTTGCTTGGTAATCGCTTGAAGTTTTCAGAAAAACAGAACCATAAAAATCTGGGTTGTTTTTCTAGATGGAGGTTTCCAAAGTTGGTCCTTTGGATGCTGAAAGAATACCTTCACCAGACATTCAGTGAAAATTATCCTTCTAATATCACCCTAAACCCCCACTGGAAATGAAAAAAGAAATATCATATCTTTATTGTATACAAAATGAAACACACCCATTGGGGATCAGTTCATCATTTTTTTTTAAGTAAATGAAAACATTTCAAGGGAACTGTTGAAATGCAGGGAAGTGCAAACAGGCTACGCCCTTCCTCTTTCAGTCACAAGGCACAATGAGATGCCAGTTCTTCCCATGCAGCCCTCCCTGTCTAGCCAAGGGCCCTACTTGGCTTGCAAACATGTCCCTAAGCTACAACTAATCATGCCGTCCTTGAGTCACCACCAGAAAATCCCACAGACTGGCGGCTCTCCACTTTGTGGTGTAGGGCTGTGATTTAAGAAAATCTATCCTCTGCCATTTTTTTTTCCTTTCATCTGAGTCATTTTCCCCTCTTTCTTACTTTCATTCCTTCCAGTTTTTAATGATCACTCCTTTTAGCCTAGCCTCTTCAGATCTCAAGGGCTATTTTAACAGGATGCTTGCTCACCAGTGCAACTCTCCAAGGGCTCATTTGGAAAAAACTAACTCTCTCTGTGTCGCTGCAGCTGCCAAAAGTCATCATGAGTCATGTTTTTGACTCAATTGACAGAAATACTTAATATAAATCTCTAGCCTTTCTCAGAGTTGTTTTCTATCTGCCATCCCATCTTGTTGATTTCAACTGTCTGATAGGATATAGCATCTAACCAGAACAGCCTGCCTGGTCTTTGAATCCTTTGCATATCTCCTATTTCCTGCACACCTGGCTGAAGCAATCACATCTGATGGCTGGTATAGCATGTGGATGACTGTCAAGGAGCAGTCTAGTAATAGTGTCTTGTTTGGAACATTGTACATGTTCCTGCTTACAAATTTAACTGAATTTCTTCTACCAAATGAGGAATTATCTAGCCTAATTTTTACATAATAGTAATTATTAAATTCATTTGAAATTGAAAAGTTCTAAAATAAGAAGAAAGACAAAGGACTATACTTTCTTATATTCAAATTTATCATGAAGTTTTAAAAATATATTTATACAGTTTAGATAGATGAAGAGACATATATTAGTGGAACAGAATTGACAACCATAAATAAATGAAAATTTATAGGAAGAGTTGATTATGACAAGTTGTAAAATCTCTACTCAATATCAGAAAGATTCATAAAGAGCTGTTCTACTTAGTTGAATTACTTCATGTAATATGTAAAAATGGATCCACGATTTAAAAATCAGGCTTTACAACATAAAGGAGAGTTCACAAAAGTGATTTTTCTTGTCATTAGCTAGAAACAGGAGTATAACAAATGAAGAGAATTGTATACAAAAATAATTTTGGAGAAATGAGAAAAACACACATAATATATCTGATCACTGTTTAATATGCAGCACTTATAAAATCTTCTAAAATTTGGCAATAGCAAACAGAAACAAGAGCAGAGGTTCAGACCATCCATTTCTCCTAAGAAGATGGCTCATTGACAAATGAACACTCAGCACTTGTCTCAGCCTCTTTGCATTGCTGTAGCAGAATGCTTGAGATTAACTGATTTATAAAAGAAATTTATTTATTGCAGTTCTGCTTCCAGAAAGTCCACCATCAAGGTGAAATCATATTCAGGATGTTGTGAAGCCCCTGTCACAGCTACAAAGCAGACATTGTGTTGTGTTGTTCTCACACAGAGAACAGACAGACTTGTCATTGCTTGGTAGAAGAGCTAGAAGAGTAGCTGACTTTCTGCAGCCTGCATTGTAAGAATATTTTGTTCCCACTCAATATAGCAGAACCGACACAAGTTAATCATGTCTCCCCAAATCCCACACATCTAAATTCAGTTACTTATGAACTTAATATCAGTATATGAATTTTATACTGATAATACTTTACTACAGAAACACATATAACAAGCCACAAAGAGATACAAGTTCACAAATACTAGCATGGTCAAAATGAAGGGATGTGGAGAAATGAGTACACTGCAAATAGAAAGGAGGAAAGATGAGATGGAAAAAGGCTGCTTTCAAAAAAAATTATGCCATTCCTTCCAGACTCCAATCTTTCATCTTAGTTTATAATACAAGGAATTAAAAGCAGGGACTACCATACAGGTGCTCATTCTTATTGCATCATTATTCGCAATAGCCAACACATGGATATAACTTCCAATATACATAGACTAGTGGGTAGAAAAAATATTTCAACGTTAGAATAAAATTGTAAGTCATGCTACAATATGAAAAAATGTTGAAAATGTTATGTTAAACAAGGTAAGTGTGAGAAAGAGGCAAAGACTATGATGATTACATTTGTGTGTAAAGTGTCTGAAGTAAGCAAATGATCAGAGAAAGAAATGGATTGAAATTGAGAGGAATGGGAGAAAGCAGGACTGAGGAGCTATCGACTGTCCAGTTCTATTTGGAATGGTGAACACATTGAAATTTAATGAATTCTGTTAGGTTGAACATTAAAATAGCAAACATAACAGAAAAAAACAATTTGAGTAGCCAATGAGTAATAAAATATGCTGCATCTCAGTTGTAAAGTAAGGACTACTGATTTACACTTACACTATTGCTTTCAGTTTTTTTGTACATGTGTATGTGAGGCATGTTTGTGTGTGTGTGTGTGTGCACATGTGCGCGTGCATGAAAGAGGTATGCTCATGAGGGTGTGTGTTCTTGTGTGGGTGTGCAAAGTAGTTATTGGGAATCATTCTGGGTTACTTTCTATTTTATTTAGTGAGGCATTGTCTGTCATTGAAAGTAGGGTTCACCAATTATGTCTAGGGCAAGCTAGCTAGCTTCTCCAGGGATCCCCTGTCTCACACCAAGCTCTGAGATTACTGGCTGATCGGTCTGGCTTTAATAAGTATTCTTGGGAGCCAAATTCCAGTTGTCATACTTGTGTGGCTACAGGTTTATCCAATGAGCCATCACATAGTCCCCTCTTAGGTGATTTTATTTTTGTTGATCCAATGAATACTCACAATAATCCCACAGTGTCAATATTATAAAGCATGAAAAGTTAGATTGTTGAGCATGACACAATTAGAGGGTATAAAGCCAATATTTTATCCTATATGAATGATTAGGAAAGTGTGAGAAGCAAGAGACCAAAAAAAAATCAATATATCTTTTGTCACCCTGGTTTTACAAAGATAATAAAGTTCACAACTTTAATTCCCAATTGGCAAAATATTCATAAAATTATTTGTCTTTGCTTTGTAGACTAAGATGACTTTTTCTTTCTTAAGAAAATTATTGAACACCAGATTTATGGAAGCTTGAAAATGTATTGGAATAATGATATTAAAAAGATACATTGTAAAACATACAAAAACATGTATGTTTATTTTGTATAACAAATTGATTCCTACCACAGTAAGAAAACAATGATTAAAAAGGTGAGCTATATCCTTTGAAATACTTTTTTTTAGCTAATTGTCACTTCAGCTACCATTAATTTTTGTAGAAGTAATAATTTTTAAATAATTATTATATATACAACTATAAGATACTTATATATTTATTTTATGTGTAAATAAGTATATATATATCTCAACATTAGTGATGAATGATAGACATGTCTTAATGGTCTAATTACTACTGTGTTTTCAGTGTTTTTATTGCTGCCTTTGATACAGCCAAAAACAGGAATTATTTCAGATATGAATTCAAATAAAAAACAAGCAAATAAGATTTTTGGATTATTCCATTTTCACTTAGAAAAGTATTTATTATATATTAAAAACATGTAAGGACTTTGTTAGGTTTACTAACCCTAGTGTGAGATTTAAAATGGTTTAGTTACAATTTGAGGAACTTTATGTCTTGTAACTAATGATATTAGAAGAACAAATAGAGCCTTTAATTAGTAACTTGGTTTGTTACAATCCTTATTGCCAACTTTCAGAACTCTCCTTTCTCCTTTTCTTCTTCTCCTTATGGTCAAGTTTTAAATTAGAGCTCTTGGCTCCTGGGACCAATCTCTATCAAAACACATGAAACAAGACTTCCGTCTGGTTCTGTACTTTAGTTGCTCTTGGCTACAATTCAGTTATATATAAGACACATGGCTGTTTCAAATTCAATAGAATTAAAAAAAAATTTACTTCCGAGGGAAAACTTGTTGATTCCTTAACAAAGTTTCTTGGGAATTGAAATATCTGGAATTTAGAAGCGCTCACTTGAGAACTTGTCTCTTTAGCATCCAAACAAGGTTTCTAGGAATCTGAATTATAAAGATGGAGAATGTACACAGAACACCTTTTGTTCTTTATCATTAATTGTCTTCCAACTCAAATGTGGGTTTTTCTTCCCTGAATCTTGTTTACATCTGAGTACATACTGGTGTTTTGTGGTCTTTTTCATTCATTTATTGGTTTAAGTCAAATTCCTCCGGATTTTCAAAGGAAAGATTCTGTCTCTTTATTTTCCTACACCACTTCTGTGTCTGTCCTGCAGTTTGAATTGTATTTAGGCAGTTTTAGAATGGGGTCATGCTGGGATGGTCTTTGAAGGTCTTGGAAGTCGTTCCCTACTACTGGCAACATCCTGAAGGAAGACACTTTATTAATCTACAGGAACTAGTTTTAATGTGAAAGGATCTGGAGAATGCTCTAAGCCAATAAGCTAAGGTCCTCAAAAGAAACAGCTGGATCATGAGGTGGACCACAATCTCAACTGGACTGGGCTTCTGATATCAACAGGCCAATGTGATGTAAGGGACCAAAAACTCCAATTAGGTTTGTAGAAACTAGAGCCAAGCAGCAACAACAACAAAAAAAAAATCTGCTTTTCCTTGACCTGCCTGACCCTGAAAATACCCCTGACCCTGAGAGCCATCTTTGACTCCCTTATCCCTCATGGATTCCATGTCTGTGAGTTCTTCTGGTTCTGGGCTCCCATGCCCCCATAGATTTCATCATGTCTGTGAGTTCTTCTGGGCTCCTTTGTCCCTCATGGATTTCATGTCTGTCAATTCCTTTTCCACTCCTTACTCCTCATGGATTCCAAAAGAATATGTCCTTTTGTTCATCTCAAATCATAACGGAGTGGATCTTCCTTTCACATCATGCCCATGGGGAGGAGGGTCTTTAGAGGATATAGAACATTCATGTGTATGTCTGAGTGGCATTTGAGCAAGTCTCCTAGTGCCTGGGCTAGGTTTGTAGGATATTTAGACACACACATTTCACCACTAGCATAAGTTCCTCTCGGTTGCCTCATATACAAATGTTTCCCTCATTAGGAGACATAGCTTCCAACATATATCTGCAGTTTGTATGTTGTTCTGCTTGTATGGAATATCTCCTTGTATGTTTATCTGAAAACTGACTCTACATAATCCTCATTATTTTCTTACTGCTCTGTTCCCTTTACAGCATGGCATGTCAACCTTGTATAGCTTCATTTGAAAAATGATAGACAAACAATATAAAATAAATCTAGATTAAATTAAAATAGAGTTGTCTTCTCCTTCCTAATTCTACCAAAGTATACTGAAGATGCTAATGGGGAGAAAAATAATCAAAAGTCTTATCAACTGGTGAGATCTGCAAGTTACAATAAAAATCCCATTGTAATAAGTTACTGCTAGTGTAATAGTGGAATGAGTGTCAAGGAGACAGCCAAAAGTGTTCTGATTTTGGATTTAAAGCACACTTGTCAGAATGAAGCACATTCTTGTTACTGTAAGCTAGAACAAGAATCTATAAGAGAGAAGGAAAATGGTCACAAGGGAAGAACAGACTGAATCTTTAGCTAGGAAGAAGTACACCAAACTTCTCTGTAAATATCTGTTATTATACTCATATATTGGAAGAGCACTCAGTACTCAATCTAGAAGCCTTCTTCTACAACAGAAAGTGTTAATTGCCAAAAAGCACTTCACAAAATGCAGAAAATACGTGCTGTAAACTGCTTGTCAATGAATCAGACATATAAGCCTCACCCATCCTTACCCCAAGGCCCAGGCAACATTGCTGAAGAGGGGGTTGCAAGACTGTAAGAGCCTGAAGTGGGAAGGTGGTCATCCATGCATTATCTCCCAGACATGACATGGTTGTGATATACAAAATTTCATGGAAGATATGTATACTTACACAAGAATTACATGGGAAGTCTCTTATCAGCATCTCACCATAACTTCAGAAAGATTTCGAGAAGCTCCACATTTCTCTGAGAGACTGCTGAGGACTAACACTGATGGGGAAGTAAAAGAGGATGCTTTTCTCAATGGTATATCCACTGATTTAGAATGCTTGCTGGAACATGAATCCGGTCACACAGACCGGATTCATCATCACAGACTAGATGTGGAAACAAAATAATTAAAAAATAGGAGGAGTCTGACAGGAGAGATGTAAGAAAAAAAAAAGGGGAAGATTGGATTTGAGACTAAGGGTTAAAAGTATAAAGTCACTGTAATTATATATACAAAAAAGCAAAAATTTGGTTTCTCTATTATGTTTGTTCTTTATTTTCTTTAGGGAGAACAGAAACATGGTTCCCCACTTCCATAAATTATGCACTCAAGTTTCTTGAATCTGGAGATAATGCAGGGTCAATATATCTGGAGTACAATGCGAAATCACTTATAATCATGGTATCTCTCCTTCCAGGTCTGTATCATTTTCAATTATGGTAGAATTATTATATATTTCAGAGTTCACTATGGGACTTATCAGTATCTTAGCTAAATATATCAAGTAGTTTTACATGAATTATATGTTTTAGCAAACAATAGTTTTTTCTATTTAAATTTGAATTTCACATAAATGAAGAATCAGATTTAATATAAGTATATCCAGTGCTGTATTTAAACATACTTACTTTTAAAAATCTCTCACATATGTTGAAATGCAAATTTAACTGAATATCGTATGTTTTATCTGTCACATTTCATTCTCTATGAACTGAAAACTGGACCTGTGTAGTGCTCCCAATGACATCCTCACTTGTCATTATACTGTCAGGGGCAGGTCCACCTGAAATCTATTTGTTTAGATGTCCGTAGGAAAGAATCAGCTCTTAGTACTTACATTCTTATGTGAGGTGAATTTCACAGAAGAGATCTATCAATGTCCCATATAAACTTTCCTACCCAAGTTGCTTCAATGTCCTGGAATATTTTTTTTAGGTCAGTAGTCATCTCTGTAGGGTATTTTGTGTGAAACTTTCAGAAGGATCTCCTATCTCTAGATGATACTTTAGGAGAAAATGAGCTTTGACTATCTCCATGTGATTTAATAATCTCCAACTCAGATGAATCTGAGTCATTTTTCCAGTTCACACTGAAAGAGATAACAGGAGTAAAAGAGCATGAAGATCTGATCTAATATTTTATTATTAATTTTATTTTTACCTAGTTATACAAACTAAATGAGTAGGTACACTAACCTCCTTCTCCCTTTTCTTGCTTTCTCCCTTCCCTCTTCTATCCACCTATCATACTCTCTCTCCCACACCTCTAACTCTTCCTCCTCCTTCTTTCTCCCTCCTTCCGCTCTTGGTGTTTCCCACCTTCTTCCTCCCACCCTCCAGAACTTCAGCTTATATTTGTCCTGAAGTTCCCTCTGAGTAGTGAGGATTTAGGACTATGTGGCATATCTTGTGGCCCCTTCTTGGGCTTACCACTAATATAGTAACAGTTACATATGTTTAACCCTTTGCCTCTAAGGATCCTATTGCCTGAAGCATTTCCCTGAGATTCACACTAGTCTAGAGGGGCTTGTCAGCTATTAAGCAGGTGAGTTAAGGTCCAAACACATTGTAGTGAGTTCCTGGCTGCAGAAGCCCAGACTTGAGTCAAGTTTCTTGACCATCAGTGAACCTCTCTATCTCTTCTTCTGCAAGGTTTCTTGAGCTTTAGGTTTGGGAGAGATTTGGCTGATCTGGTTCCAGGTGAGCATTGGTAATTTGTTGTTTTCAGTTTTGCAGTTCCTGCATTGCACCTGGCTGTATTCTGTTTGGTTGTTTAGGTCTTCTCCTAACCAAAAGCAAAAAAAAAATTTTTTTAAAGAATGTCTTAATATAAGAAGAGGTTTAAAGGTAGAGGAAAGAGTAGGAGTAGGACATAGTAGTGAGTGGGGTCTTAATGAATCCCACAATGATTTGTCAGAAGAACAGCTTCAGAATATGGAGAAGCTTATAACCTTCCACTTTTCAATCTTCAAACATAATTGTGCCATCGCAGGAAAGATTATATTGGCCATCCATTTACATATATTTACTCAAAAACTTCTGAAAATATGGTTTTTATTACTACATTCTTTATTTCACTTTAAGAAGACAGTATTAGATGAGCACCAGTATCTCTCTTATTCGGTATAACTCTTTGTTTCTGGATTCTTATCTCCAATTAAATAAAGTTAGCAACTGGTCCAGAGATTGGAGGCACTATGTTTTCTGTATTTCAGATGTGTGTTGAATAGTATCCTTCTTTGAAATAATGTTTGGCAAAATATAATATTAGGTAGTTTAGTTTTATTCGGACACTTATTTTAAATAATTCAGCCTATATTCCCTCCATGTCTGATTTATTTCCAAGATGAATATTGTATTTCTTTAGGGAACGAAACCTGTTATTTTGTCAAATAGTTCTTTAGTTTCAAAGGAAACGATCAACTGAAAAAATGAGAATACGTGTAGTCAAATATCTGTGTATAAGTTTAGGTATTATTTTATAAAATCAGCATGTTTTAAGAGGTAACAAAATGAAACTGAAGCAAAGCTGATTACAGAGTGGATGGCAAACTAGGGCCAGAGAGAAATATTAATATTGTTTTGAACTTTTAAGTATGAGTTCTTAGGTTGTATTATTCAAAGGAGAATAGAAATAAAAAAACAAAGGGAGCTAAATTGCATAATTGTGTTACCTGTTATTTATATTGCACAGAATTCCTGATCTAATTTTCTTTGTTTAGTATCAGCAATATTTGGTTTGGTAAAACAATGAAGCTAATTATGGGACAGATATATAAAGCAAAACCAAAGTATACAGTGATCTTATTTCTGTTTAGCAAAAAACTAAGGAAGCTATTCAAAGAAAATCAAATTTGGTAATTTTACATTATGAGTTTTACCCAATGTTAAGAAAAGATTGGAAGTATCTACAAAGGAAAGGAAGCAGAATACATAAAAGCATAGGAACTTTTATACATAAAGTAGGGCCGAAGTGATCAAACTTTTTAAATTTATTTCTTCCACTCATACAAAGTTGATAAGTACCCCATTCCCCTCCCTCCCTCCACCATTCCCCCTGGATCCCCTTACTCCTTCACCCCTTTTCCTTTTCCTTTCCCCCCTCTCTCCCTTTCTCCCAGTGCTCCCCCCATTCCTGGAGCATCTTTAGTGTGCATGTCAGACCAAACTTTTTGAAATATCTCAGTGGCAAATGTTTGGTTTGCTTAATAAATACTTTCTAAACAATAAGCATGGTTGTGTTTCAATAAAGTTTTAGAGATAGCTACAGGCTGTAGGCTGGAAGTGGTTCAAGGAGCAATTAGAACATATCACACTACACTCTGCTCATGGACAAAGACCACTCAGACCTTGTTCAATTAGGAGTGCATTCCAGTCCATTTCCCACACAGGTCGGCCCTTTCTTTGAAACTCATGATTGTTACATTGTGAATCTTGGTTTCTTCATAGCTACAATTAGATGAGGAATCAGCTCTGATCATTTGCCAAAGTATTTGTGGTTTTAAAGGAATGGAAATGGTGGGATAATAAAGTTTATTATTGAAAAGCAGAATGTCTGGGGGTTATTTTCTTCTTCATCTATTAGATTTTGTTGTTTACTTGGTTTGTGGAGGGAACAAAGACTAGCTCACTAGATATTTGTTTGGACATTTGATATTTTCAATGTTTTCAATTACTACTTGAGCAATTATATTTACTTTGATTGACTATCACTTTTTGGCTGGTGCTATCTTTGCATAAAAGATCATGCTTTTATATTTTTATGAGAAAGAGAAAAACAGAAAAAGAGAGAGAGTATGGACACACACATACATATGTTTAGCTGGTTAAATAGAGGGGCAGACTTCACAAGACATCTTTTAGAAGTATACTTCCTCAATGTGTGCTTCTGGGGTTGAACTCAGTTCTCTAGGCTTGTGATTAGGTGATTTACACATTGAACTGTCTCTTCAGCCCTAACTCAATTCGACTAACTACTTCAAGAGACATAGTATTCTAATATAAAATGCAGTCTCTTAATGCCTGGATGAAATTTTGTTATTTGTGAATCTTAATTGTGTATAGTTTATTTATTTATTTATTTATTTTTGCCAACACCTCAATAGAGAATCTTCATTATGCATTTTGCAAGGTGATGTCAGGCATTGAATAAAATTGACTTTAAGAGAGAAACATTGCATTGATGTTTGTGAAATATAAAAAAAATTCTCCACTGACAAATAAATACATTTGGCACATAGGAAACATTTCTAATTTTGCTATCTTGAAACACATGGAAGAAACTAATGATAATCCCAAAGGAGCAGAATGTTCTTTCAGAGAGTTAGAGAACTTTGCTAAGTGGAAAGTTTTTCACTTTTTTCAAAGTTATTTACAGATTGACATGACTCTGATTCTCTTTTGCTGTTCTCCTTGTTTCCCTTGAGGCAAATCCTTGCTTTACATTTTTGTTTTCTCTCTTCGGACCACTTTTTGTTTGATTTCTTTCTTTAAATGAAACAAAGAAAAAATGATTAGAATTGAGTGCTTGTAAATAACTTTCATGCATATGATTCTTAGATACCTGTAAAACTTCTTTCTTTCACTGAAGTGTAACTTATTTTTATTATTCATAGTAGCTAACTATAAACTACAGTCTCTGCTAACACTGGGGAAGGAAACTCTGGAACATTGCTCCTAGGTCAGATTTGTCAGCTAATCAATATATAACATCATTGGCCTCATATTTTGGAGTATACATTTTCATCATTTAAAATGTGAATTGGCCCCACAGTCTCATGTGTTTGAAAAGGTCATGGCACCTTTGAGAGGTGGAGCCTTGTTGGAGGAAGGCAGTCACAGGGAGTGGGCCTTGAAGTGGATTAGTCCCACCTTATCTCCAGGAGAGGTCTACTTTTACAACAAGCAGTCTTGCAGCTCTCAACCTCCTGGATGGATGAATGGATGGCATATGTCTCTCCATCTTCAGCCTCCAGCCATGCCACATCGATCATGAAAGACTGCATCTCCCCTCTGAAACAATAAACTCAATAAATCTCCCTTTTTCTCTTAAATTGCTTGACTTTGGATGTTCTCTCACAGCAACAGATAAGAGTAACTAGTATGTAAGTGTTCCATTAAAAATGTGTTAATATTGTTGACCATGAAAATTCATAAGTTCATTCCTGAATGAAAATTATCTTAACATACCTACATTTTCCACACAAGCTGCTCATGACTGGGAAGACAAAGAAACAATTCAGCACTGTACTTTAAGAGTCATTTTCAATGTCAAAATTTCCAATGAAATGTGCAAAATTAGAAAAGGACATGTTAAGTAGAATCCAAGAAAGACACCTCACTAGTTTGAGTGCTTATGTGAGAAAGCAGAATCCATAATTCACTGTTTATAGGTGACCCAGACATTTTTAGCACTTTTGGCATGGGGAGAGATTTGGATGGCCCAATTCTGGCTGAGATTTTTGTGTTGCCTTTACTCTGCCCTCTGGTTACTTGTGGTTTTCTATTTTCACATCTACCACTATAATAGATTGCATCTTATTTGGGTATTGATATTTTCATACCTAATGATACAATGACAAATGTTTAGATGGTGGTTTACTAGTTTACTATCATGTATTTTTGATTAATTCTAAGCTATTTGATACTGTCTAGTGTATATTTTCTCCACTTCTGCTGCTGTTTACATAGGTTTACAGTACTGATCCTTCTAGGATCCTCTTCTTCCCTGAATTATGCTCCTTTAGTGTTTTGTAGGTGTCGTAAAAGTTTCTGCTTGATTGATTACATCAATCTGAAAGTTTGTGCTAGGATCCATTTATAAGGGATTGTATGCTTTGTCTATCTTTCTGTTTTTAGGTTGCTTCACTTAGCATAATTTCTTCCAGAATCATACATTCACTAACAAATTCCATAAATTTGTATACCACTCCTGGGAATATTCTCAAAGAACATTACATCCTGTTACACAGTCACATGTGCATCCATGTTCATAGCAGCTCTATTCACAATAGCAGAGAATGGAATAAACCTAGATGTGCAACAGCAGATTATGTTCCATATACAATAGAATACTCTTCAACTGTCAGGAAAATCATTTTTATCATTCACTCCTATGCTGTCTCTACTTAGTTTGATTGTCCAACTGGTATGTTTTTACTGCTATATTGATGCCTATTGATACTGTAGTAATTTTAGAAATTGTTAGAGAGATTTTTCTCAAACTAAGAAATTTAGCAAGTGTTTTAAGTGATTGATGTGAAAGTAGCAACTCTTGCAAGCTATTATTTGCAAATGAGATATATATTTGAATTTACTTAGCTTCAGCCTACATGATTCAAATATAAAATATTTTTGCATCTATAATTCAATAATTTTAAGTAAAACATTTTTTCAAGGTTCAATTTTTGTACTGCATGAAATAATAATCATGTCTATTCATGTTTAAGATCTTGTGTTAAATTTTGAATTACTTGATGAGAAAAGGTACCATATATCATTTTTGTTGACAGTTAATTAGGCAAACAATTTGGTTTATGTCATTTTTAATTCTCATTAATTTCATGTTCAATCTGCAGTCAAAGAAAAATTCAAATGCGATAAAAATAAGTAAAGGTGAATAAAATATCAGGAAATCCTTAAATATGTTGAATCAATGTCTAAAATGATACATGAGTCAAAGAAGAGAAAAGAAAATCTAGAAAATTATTTTGAACAGAGATCAAAATACCATGTCTCCAAGATGGTTGCATAGCTCTCCCTATGACAGTCTTTGGTAAATACCTGTCTTGGGAAGCAAGGAAATATTCAGATTATTGACCATTTTGCATTATCTGAACTCAAAGAGAATTTTTTCTAATTCCAAGGAACTCTGGGAAGAAATACAGATAATATATTATGAAGCAAAATATGGTTATTCAATTTATGCTCTTAATCCTAGATATAAATTTCCAGTTGAATATATTAAGTAAAACTCTCATTGATTTCTTTTATTTTATGTCTGTGGTCAATGCAACCAATTTGGAATTGTCCTCTGGCCTTCATAAGTACACCTTGGCATTAAATTAACTTTTTCTCTCTCTCTTTTCCTCTGTTTCTCTATCTTCACCTCAACCTCTTCTTTCTCTCTCTTCCTTTTCTTATCCCTTTCTCTCTGCCTCTAATGAATAAAAAAAATTCCTTTACAAACTTACAAGTGTTAACAAAGCATCATTTGTTTGGAAGTGTAACTGGATAATATAGCACTTGTTAGCATGTGTGATGCTCAGGTTCATTCCACTGGGGGGAAAATGAAGAAAAAAATCTACCAAATTATACTACATCTTTTTATTTCTGCTTCATAACAGAAACCAGTGTTAAATGTTATGAACATTGTCATCTTGTGTTGTGTTTCCCAACATTTTATATGATATCTACCTCTGGTATTCATTCAGAGAGCAATTGGACAACACAAAGGTATATACAAGTGAGTGTCCAAAGTCACTCCTGTTTTTTTGGCTCATGGAAAGTTTCTATCAAAATATGCTCCACATGTTTAATAATGGGCAAATATCATGGGGTCTCTAATCAGACTATCACTCAGGGCTGAAGAAAAGAGGCTTGATTGCTAATTCATCTATGACTTGTTATGTGTCTCAAATCATTTTTCCAAACAAATTACTGAAAAATGGACAGAACACCTTGTCTCATGAGTCTAATCTCAGAAGTTCTGACTTTATTTCTCAAAGAATTGTGAAATATCTTTTTAAAAGTGGCCTATGGGTTTTTGATTGGTGAAAAATTAGATTGGGTGTTTTCTACACCTGCTGTGTAGTACATGAAAAGATTCCTGTTTTTATAGGACATACTCAATATGAATAAAGAAGTGGTTATAATAACAGACATGTTTTATTGAACATAAGTATTACAAGGAACTAGACTAATTTAATACATATGAATCATGAAGTAGATATGAAACACATTTTTGAGCTGACATATTATTTTACCACAGATCTAATTCTAGGTTCGTGACTAAAATTTTAAAGCAGTTATAAGGAAGACTTTCAATAAAGAACTTGATTTTGTTCACAAAAGTAACTTATATACACAGTAGCTCTTTCTTCTGGGCTTCTATACTGAGGAAGAGAAGAAATAAAAGCATGAAAAATATAGTATTGTTTATTGTAAATATTTATTAAAATCCCTATTCATGCTTTATGTCAAGCACTCTGTTTATTAACGTTTAACTGGGGTGTAATATTTAACTTTATGATGTTGTGAAAGGTATAGGCATTCAGTGGAAACCTTTATATAAATTCTGGATTTTTATCTTTTCTTAGGTTGAGGGTTTTGTCAGCAGTGCAACAGCTCCAAGTTAGCCATAGATGACCAGTGTGAATAACCAATATGCAAAGGGATTGATTAGCCAGTCATGTTTTAATCACCTGAGAAGGTCACTAATTTGCTATAAATTAGGCTTCTCTGTGTGTGTTTGTCTGTGTTTACATTTTCATTATACTTCTCTTGCAGCTTTTCTATGCAATAATGCTATTTATTAAGAACATATGGTTTGTTCTATTCATATTCAAAATGTAGCATAAAACATATTGCTTAATCTGTCCTTTGATCTTGATTTGTCCAGTCTAGGCTGCAGTGTATCCTCAGCATGTTAATGAAAGAATAGGCTAATCCGTGGTGTTTTCAGTGTGACTAACTAGTCAGAATGTGTGAGTAATGGGAAACATCATAGCTACTCAGTTTGAGTCTGGACAAAAGAAAAGACATTTTCTTTTTTTTTAATTTATTATTTATTCAATTGTGCGTGTATGCATGTGTGCGTGTGTGTGTGTATGTATGTGTGGGTATGTATGTATGTGTGTGTAGAACCACGGACGAATTCGGGAACCACCATGGACGCCTCCACCTCCTCCTTGTTTACTCTGCCCAGGATTCACAGGCTCCGCCCTACCAGGACTAGAAACACAGGCCTCCCCCCCGCTTCCGCCTGGCATCTATAGGTGGGGTCTAGGATCTGAAATCAGGACCTTCCTCCTGCAAGGCAGAAGCTTAACCCCTGAGCCACCTCTCCAGCCCCCTTTTCATCACCTTTTTGCATAAGGTTCCTAAGCCTTGTGTTGGGAGGTGATTTTGATGTCCTTTTAGTGTTGAACGCATGGTCGTTTATTCTTTGCACTTGCCATTTGTGGTTCTCTGCAATACAACTCTTTCATTGCAAGAGGACACTTCTTGTTTGAATGCTGAGAATTTGTCTAATCTATGGTCAAAATGAGAAATGTTTAGATGGCAGCTTACTATCAAGTACTTATGTAATGCTGAAAAGTTCGATCCCACTTAAGCCTATGGTCTTCCCTTCAATGTGTCTTTGTCTGTCTTTTACAGTATCAGGCATATATTCCCCGCCAAAGGCAGGCCTTCGATCCAATCTGATGGTAAGTTGCGTACCACTGTACATTTTATGCCACTACTAAATAAACAACCTTCTTTGCCAAAGTGTTTGCTAATGTATCCTGTAGTAAGGGAAAAGGCCTTAATTGCTTTCCACTTCTGTCAGCCTGGCCCTGAGAAGCAAGCAAAGAGAAAGCTTCCATGTCTATTCCAGTTTGTTTGTTTTTGTTTCCATAACCTATGATTCTTGTGTGTGAAAAATCTCCCTCTTCAAAAAAATATCAAGTTTGGACATATGAAAATAAAGATTCATAGTACAGAATATTGAGAGCATTACCACTTACCTAGCATTCTTGGTAACTTTCTAAAAACAGGCTGAAAACTTGAGGTTACACAGAACTACAGGACATGGATCTATGAAACCTGAGCAAAAAAAAAATCAGCTTTTTCCATCATACATGTTACCTTTTATGTGCATATAAAAATATGTGGATGTCATGAATCATTTTTAATACTGTTTGGGTAGTAGTGCACAGTAATAGAAATTAATAATTTTAAATAACTCAAGCACACAAATCCTTATCATGAAGATATCAGATGTTTTTCTGGGAATATATTCCAATCATGAGAACAGTGAGTTTAATTTCCTGTAATTGTGCTCTGCTCATTGTTTGCCATTCTTTCATCTTCTCTTTATTTCTAAATACACAATTTATTTGCATTCTTTTGAAGTCTAAAGGTCTAATAGTAAATAAAAGCATTAAGAGCCAACCCTTAAGAGCTAGCTTCCCCAATGATACTAATTCCCATCCCTCGTAAAACAGTAGTGACTACTATTTACCAATTACTCACTGTGTGCTAGGAAACATGATGAACATTTACAGGCAGTACACAATCATTCTGCAAGATAATCTCATACAATAAATATAATTTTATTATCATCATATGGAAAACAAATAAAATAGAACAGTGGACCCTTTTAGAATACATTTTCTTTAAAATAATTAGGAAAATCTTTTAATTTTATTCAATTGGACATTTAAAATGGTTTTATTAGAAGTTTGCATAGCTTTCAAGCATACTCAAAGCACTTATATTTTTCAAAAATATATTAACTATTTAAAATCTATATAAAGTGCTTTAAACTTAATAATACTTTGATATATTTAATTTCTAATGGAAGTTGTCTTCTTTAACTGTGAGGATATTTTTGTTGTTGTTGTTCCTTGATACTCAAATATCTCATAGAATAATAAACCAATAAATTTCTATTTCTGCTCAAGGATATTCTATTAATTCTATTGTCATTGTTCTCCATCACAACAAGTGTGGGTATAAACTGAAATTTTACTTCTAAATTTTTTGTTGGCCATAATATCCAAGATATTAAAATATTACCATATTTGTCATTATAACTATTAGATTTTTAAAATACTAATACAAATTTTAATATATTGCTGAGCAATTAATGGAAAGAAATTTACAATTTACTATGCACATAAAGACAAAAATATTTCCTGTTCAAATTGTATATTTTGGGTAATCCATTTATTTTCCTGTAATATACAAGAATACTTCATTAATTATATTTCATTAAATTTCTATGGAAGTGTGGGTTTTTTTAATATTATTGTAGGAATAGAAAATTTTGTAACATGCTATGCAATTATTAATGGTATAATAAATATTCAAATAGATATAAAATGATCTATTCCATTCAAAATTTGCTTAGAACTCCTGTATGTTTGTGGGAAGCCAATAGTAAAATCTAAAGTACCTGCAGATGTGGTTATTTCCTAATAATTAAGACCATTCCTGTCTAAATGACTAGAATACTGAAAGTATAATTACCAAAACATGCCAGGTCACTAAAGTGTACCTGTTTTTAATTCATTTAGAAGCAAGTTGTTGAAACTTATTTACTAAAATGATTGAAAATATAAGTGATTTTAATAAAAATTAACCAATGCTATATTTTAGATGAAATATTTGAATTTCAGTAATACTTTTATTTAGTCTTTGAAAATTTCATATATGAGTATGTGTGTGTGTGCATGTGTGTGTGTGTGTTTGTGTGTGTGTGTTTCATACATATATTGTATTTTGATGCTGGATAAAATAATTTCAAATCCAAAAATTTATTAGCATTTGAGGCTGCTAGTTTTAGAAGCCAGTTGGAGAATTGAGAATCGATGCTTTAGGCACACTAGTAAATAATTCTTCAGTTATGCCAAATCTTGTCAGCAAACTTATGGGAGATTGTCTCATTGTATTTTTGATATAGGAAGATACAGTCCAAGTGTGTGTGGGGAGGTGGGATTATTTCCTACTTAGGTGGATAAAACCCACAGAGAGAGCTGGTTGAAGTTTGGCAACTTGGACAGCTAGATGATGTGCTTGTGTTTTTACCACTTTGCCAACTTGTCCAGTGGGTATAGTGTGACTACTTCCACTGGCTCCTAATGCTGGCATCATTCTTCTTCCATCATGAACCATAACCTGACATCACAAGCTGGAATAGTCCCCTGTTCCCCTAAATTATTTGGGTCATTTATTCATTACAGCAATGGTAATATCAAACTGTGACTGTATACTTTCTAAAGGGATAACTGTCATGTATTAAAATAGTACTATTGACTATATAAACGTGCATTTATTAATTGGGAATCAGCATTGTAAATTTACTTTATTTAGCTCTGAGTATGTTTGAAAAGGTCCTGTAGATATTGATAGCTTCCTCAGTTAATTTTGGGATGTTCTGAGCTCTTTTTTATTATTATTTTTTACCTAGTTATACAAGTTCATTGGGTAGGTACCTTCAACCGCTTCTTTTCCCCTCCCTCCTCCTTCCCTCCTGTTGTCTCCACATCCAATTCTCCCCCCTCCCCAATTTCCTCCCTCCTCCTCTCTTGGTGTTTCCTTCCTGCTCCTCCCATCCTTCAGAACATCTGTTTATATGGGCACTAAATTTCCCTGTCAATCATCTATCCTAGTGAGGGTTCAGGACTCAGTGGCATACCTTGGGACCCTTTCTTGGTCCTCCTACTAATATGGGAACTCCATCATATATGTCTAAACCTTGCCTCTAAGGATCCTACTCCTGAAGCCCTCTTCCCCGAGATTCGTGCTAATATCTGAGGGCCCGTTGACTTGTCAGCCATTGTGCAAATCAGGCAAGGTCAAATCACATGGTAGCAATATCCTGGCTGCTGCACCATAGGCTTGAGTGGAGAATTTTACCTATGGGAGGTCTTCCCCATCTTTAGGCTCTTACAGTCTTGCTGCCCCCTCTTCCTCAAGGTTCCCTGAGCTTTAAGATGAGGAGAGATTTGGCTGCTCTGGTTCCGATGACCCTTATAGGGTCTTTGGTGTTCTGAATTTATGGTTTTTTTGTTGTTTTCAGTTTTGCTTTTCCTGCATTGCCCTTGGCTGCATACTGATTGGGTGTTGAGGTCATCTCCTAACCAAAGATAAAATACTATTTAAATAAAGGTTTTAATATAAGAAAAGGCTTAAAGGTAGATGGAAGAGTAGGAGTCAGACACAAGAGTGAGAAGGGTCAGTCTCCTGTTTGCCAGTTGGTTACCATCTAACTGCCAGTCCCTATCCCCTCTATGACTGGGAAGATCAAACCCATCCAGTCACAAGTGAATAGGAAGGGAAGTAAGCGTGAGCTGTGTCAGATGTTGAGGCTACTTATAGGCAGTCCAGACTGTGGCCTAATTTTTCTGTTAAAGTGTGTTCCTTTATCTCCATTTTCTTGAGTTCTTTCCCCTTCCCTCCTAGTTATAATCCTTTGTGGTTATAATGAATGTTATAAAGATTTATCTTTGAGTATATCATTAAGTGGGTTTAGAAGGAGACTTATTAAGGAGAACATTCAGTGTCTAACTTTCTGTATCTGGGATATTTCACAGTATAATTTCTTCTATTCCATCCATTCCTGCAAATTTCATTAATTCATTTTTTTCTGATGGCTGAGTAGTATTCCACAGTACCACATTTTCATTTTCCATTCATCAACTGTTGGGCATTTGGATTGATTCCATGACTTTGCTACTAAAAATAGTGCTGTTATAAATAGAACATGGTTATGCTTATGTCACTGTAGTGAATTGCTGCATTTTGGGAGATTGTTCCCTGTAGTAGTATAGCAGGTCATATGGCATTTCAATCCTTAACTTTTTCATTCATGATCTTCAGATTGGATATAAAAGCCTGCATTCCCACTAGCAATGTATGAGAGTTCCCTTTTCTCCACATACTCTCTAGCATTTGTTATTATTTGCATTTTGGATTTTTGCCAACCTGACTGGGGTGAGATGGTATCTCAGGATAGTTTTAATTTGGATTTCTGTGATGACTAGGGATCTGGAACATTTTTAAACTATTTGTTAGATATTTCAATTTTGCCCCTGAAAAAACTTTTTTAAAGTTCCACGGACCATTTTCTAATTGGGCTATTTATCTCTTTGGTGTTTAATTTTTTAAGTTCTTTCTGCACTCTGGATATTAGACCTCTGTCAGAAGTGTGGTTAGTGAAGATATTTCTCACATTCTGTGGGTCATCTTTTTGCTCAGTTTACAATCTCTTTAGCTGAACAGAAACTCTTTAATTTCATAAGATTCCATTTTTTGAGTGTTGGTTCTAGTGCTTGAGCTATTGTAGTTCTTCTTAGGAAATATTGGCCAAGACAATCACTGAGTTCATTCTTGGTCAGCAACAGACTGATCCATTTGTTCTAGAAGCCTTGCTTTGTTTTTACGTGTTTTCGTCCTTTTTGCTGTAATTGTTAATGAGAAATGGCTTATTAAGGCCATAGTTTGTGTACTAGAGATGTTCATTGTTTTTAAAGTTTTTTCTCATTGTTCTCATGTAGTTATATTTCAGCAACCATGCATTCTTTGACAATAATCCATGAGAGACAGGCAATCTTTATAAGAACTGTTTTTTAATCTGCATCTTTTAATTTTTATCTGATTTCAGAATGTATAAGAATCATAGACTATTCCACTGGAAATCCCACATGTGACCTTAGGAAAAACAACAAAAAGCATAAGCCTTAGAACAGTTTGATATACTTGAACTGAGAATCATCACAACTTGGCCTTCCAAGTGCTGGAATGATAAGCACATGCTGGCACGCACTGTTCTTAGATTAGATTGTTGATCATTTATTTCAGTGTGAACAGTCCATTTTTTTAGAGTCTTTAAATGCTTTTAAGCCGCAAGATAATGTTCTGGAAGAAGATTTGGATTAGAGAAGAATATTCCCTTAACTTGTCAAATAGAAAAAGGGTTCCCTGGTATAAATACAGTGGGAACATGATTCTGCATAGACCTTTGTGCTGTATTCCTAAGCAGACTGGTTTTAAAAACAGCACATACTTGTGATTCTGCAAATTCAACCTCACATTCCCCATGTCATTCATTCCCTTTGAAACTCTTCCTACGTATTTAGGAACCTATACTTGATGCTCCCAATCAAGAGGGTTTTATGAATTTGGAATATTTGACATAGATAAATTTGTGTCTGAGTTCAAGTATCCTTGCTTCAAAAGCAAGCTCTTTGTCACTATACCACAGTACTTTCATTTATACTATTTTTATTAGTGATAAATAGGAAAGAGAAAATGTACCTGTCATTCTTCAGTGTTTATAAGCCTCACAGATATAATATTCACAAATTTTATCCACAGTGGTGTTATGTTAATTGACTTGATCTGGTATTGGATTTTATAATGGAACTGAGATTGTTTTTTCTTTTATATAGTTCTTTTAGAAAAAAAATTTAAACCTCAGGAAACTATATAAATTGGAATTCTCAAATAAACTTTCTACATTTCAAGTTAGAAAATTTTATAGTCATGAGGTAATGCTATTTCAAAGAAAACTTTTTGGTGTTCAGACTCATGGCTTGGCTTTTCTCCCCTCTCTAGTTTTCTCGTTCGACTTCATATTAATACAATACCACAGTGTTATTATAAGATAAACATTTCAGTTTCATTCATTGGGGAGACCTCACAATTTTATTTTAAAAACATTAATCATAGTAATTGCTCTAAATTAGTACTGTGTATTGAAAATAATCTGTTTGCCTCTGCCAGCTGGAAATCTATTTCTCACTTGGGAATATTGTACAACTTCTCTACGGGGGTCAGACTAATGATCAATTCCAAAGTGTTCTCACTGCTCTGTGTGACGGATGTGGAAGCTATGCTGTTTTTCTTGCATGACCATTGGTGGAATGCTTGAGGTTTAGAAACATTGGACTTATTATTGAAATCTGGAAGTGGGGGGAAGAGTGAGAGAGTTCAGAAAGAAGGAGGAGGGGAAGAGGGGAGATGGTGGGAGGTGGGAGAGGAAAGGAAAGAAATAAGGAATGAAGAATGGAAGGGAGGGTGAAGGAGCAGAAGTAGGGAAGGAAGGATAAAAGGGAAGGAGGAAGGAAGGAGGAAAGGAGAAGGGAGAAAGACAGATTGAGGAAAGAACCTTAGAATGCAGCTTGAATGTCACTTATGCCAATTTTTTCATTTTCTATACTGGCACATAATCACAAAGTGCAAATTTGAAATTACAGCTTATCTATTACTTTGAATATTTGAGAAACAGTAAGCATTTTTCCAAAGTAGGCCCCCCTTGTGGTGAATTTGTATCTGCATAATCAAAGTTTAATGCCACTGAAGTTTCTTAATGCTATATTTTAAAGTTTCCTTCTTTGAGTTATCACTGATAATTCTAAACCATTTGTGAAACAGACAAATATAATGGTCAGTACTGTCAAACCTGATATCTGGGAAGCAGGCTTTCAGATACTCTTGATGGGGATGGTTGAGAATGCCTTTATTGCTACTGGAAGACCCAGCATACTGCAGATGGGCCATTCTCTGGGCAAGTGGTCCCATATAAGATGATGAGGGTGAGCTCATGCTTCTTTGTGTTCTATTCAGCTCAGCACTATAAGCACACATGCATCACTTCTTTGTCCTCTGCTCTTGCTGGGCATACCATGTGACTAGTTGCTTTAACTCAACCGTAACTCAACCGTAATTCCCCTCAATGAGGGACCATGACCTGGAATTGTGAACCAGTTAAACACATTCTCCCCTAAGTTTGCTTTGTCAGGTAGTTTGTTATAGCTATGAGAAGAGTTACTAAAGTAACAAATAATAAAAATTTGTGGTTTGCCTGGGCCATGATGAAATTGTAAATATTTACTGGGGTTCCATTCACAGGAAGGGCTAGACTGAACTGATTTCTCCAGAGGCATTCCTCACATTAGCTCATTGTTTTGTGTGTTCTAAAGTAAACAATGTAAACACACCCTATATATTATTTCATGTTTGATAAAAATGACACACTAGACAATAATAGAAAGAGAAACCTGCAGAAAATTGTCTACCTGTAACTGTAGATGGTATGGAGGAAGAATCTACTCAGTATGCACTGTAGTCTATTTACTATCAACTATAACATTGTGAAAGTTTTATTCAAATTTCCTCAATGTTGGGAATTTCTCAGTATTTTATTTTTGCCTCATGGCCCAAGCCAATAGTATAAGATAGAGTTAAATTGAAAAAAGGAATCTTCAGTTAAGACAGACTAAGGAAAGAATCTTGGAATGAAGCTTGAGTGTCAGCTATACCAACTGAAATAAATAAGGTTTTTGCCCCTAAACACTCCACACCACAGACTAGATGGAAGTTTACTGCTGCTCCAGAACTGCCAGACCAATCATAGGAAAAGGCAAGAAAGGCTCAGATGATGGAAGTGGGGTTATAATCCAAGGGTTCATATGTGGTCTGAGGGGGCAGGGGGATGAAGCACTTCCTTTGTAATGTAGTCAGTTCCTGATCTTCCTTGCCCTCTCCCACTGCCACCAAGGGTAAGCATAGGCCTTTGCAAGCACTAGCTGACCATTAGGAGGCAGTAGTGACCATCAAGCAGAAGCTCAGCCCTGAGTAGGGAAGATATAATAAAGGGAATTCCATCAATAAGTGATTAAATTAAACTGAAAGAGAAGACACCAGACTTTTGATTTCTTTAGTGTTTTAATTATTTTCTTGTGGAACTGGAAGTTGAACCTCTGGCCTCCTGCATGTTTGGCAAGCACTCCATCACTAGCTGTTTCACTGAATGTTTATTTTGTAAGCACTTTTACTGAGCATAATTGATTTATGAGAACCTTGCCCATGATTAATGCACACAATATGAAGAATTTGGATAGCTATACACTTGTTATAACATCATTACGACCATAGTAATCCACATATTCATCAATTCCAAAGGATTTCTTACATTCCTTTTCCTTCATTGATGTCTTCCTCCTATTCATCTTCTTTTCTTTTCCACAAGCTCATAAGGCATATGAAATACATCCAGTGAAGAAAATCTAGCTTACACAGTGTCATATTTTAACTATAGATTCTAAGTTGTACATTAATTTTCAGAATTAATTTAAACATAAAAATATGTTAGTACCAAAAGTTAGTACTTATTTAGACATAATTCCCTCTTTGACCTCCCCGAAACCTAGCATAACTAAGGAAATCATAAGGAGCAGTTAGAGGTAATACATGACCTGATTTTCTGATAAATGATGATACTTAAGCAGTGGGATCCTGGCATAAAAACAAACATATAGGCCAATCCAAGTCAACACAGATTCTAGTATTAAGTACATGCTAATTAGGTGATCTGATCTTCAACAATAGGGCCAAAAATGTGCAGTGGGGAAAGATAAGCTTTTTCAAAAAAGGTGTTGGGAAAGCTTAGTATTTACATACAAAAGAATCAAGTTCAACCAGATCTTATTATACTAAACACGAAAATCAACTTAAAATGGTGTGATGACTTTTAAGATTCCAAGTTATAAAATTTGTAAGATAAAACAGATGGAAACTTGTCAAAAATTTGAGCAACAGTTTCATTCATTCATTTATTCATTCATGAGCAAAGATAAAGACAAGAAAATAAAAATTAGACAACAATGATTGTGTCAGGTTAAAAGCTTCTTTATAACAAAGGAAGAAGTCAATGGAGTGAGCAGACATTTCAAATACATTAAATATTCTGGCTAATATCCAGAATAAATAAGGAACAGGACAATAAATAGGTTTGGGAATTAGAATGAGCAATTCTTCAAAGAAGATACACAAATGGGCAGGAGGCATATGAAAGGACCATGATTATTATTAATATTCAAGTTAATGCAAATTAAAAGGACAATGATATGTTGTATATGTTGCATATATGTATAAAATTATATGTAATATAATATGTATATGTTTATATATTACAAATGCATATTAATGCATATGCCTAGTATACATACCTGTTACAATTTGCTGCTCTTAAAATTGGGAGAGATTGTATAAAGTAGAAAATTTGTATATTATTAGTGGGAATATAAAGTGGTATAACCACTACAGAGTAAACAGCAAAATCAGGACTACCGTATGATCTAGCAACCCCACTCCAGAGTGTATATCACAAACAACTGAAATCAATAGAGTGATGAGATATCTGCAGTAGCATAAAAAGCATAATTGTATTCTAGCTTTTTTCATTGGAACGAAATACCTGAAGTAACTTATCAAGACAAGACAAATTTTTGTTTTGGAGTACAGTATTGGAGATTATATTTCATGGTCATTTAGGCCTGTTAACTTCTTGGTAACAAGGAAAGAATGAGAGAAAGAGAGAGAGAGAGAAAGAGAGAGAGAGAAGAAGGAGGAGGAGGAGGAGGAGGAAGAAAAGAAGGAAGCAGAAGAAGATGAGAAAGATATGAAGTAGAGAAGAAGGAAGGAGAATGGCAAGTGTCCTGGGGTTTTAGAATCTCCTTCCAGGCACATTGGTACATTCCCAGTGTCCTGATTTCAAACTACCAGACTTCATGTCTTAAAGCTTTGACCATCACTTAATAGCTTCCTAGGTTAGCAGCTAACTTCTAAGCCCTTAGCATTTAAGGGGACATTTCAAATCTAAAGTATACCAGATATTAATCATTACAATCAAGATGCCTCATGTTCACACATGAGTTAAGGATGCAATAGAATATGTTCATCCTTAAAGAAAAAAGGAATATCCACAAACACATGATTGAAACATGCTAGCCTTTTGCAAAATAAACTATGCACAGAAGGGCAACTACAGTGTGATATTACTTACATGAGGGATGAAAGGTAATAAATCTCACAGAAGTATGCAATGGTGCTTGTCTCAATCTGTAGGCATGGATTTTATGTTCAATTCTGGAAGAAGTAGTGAAAATTTGTAGGCCATTAGGAGGGAAATTGGACAATTTGGTCATTTTTGCTGGGTTTACTAGAATATGTCTAATAAAAAATAGCTAGGGTGCTACTCTCTCAGGGGCTAGAATATCTCTTTGATGATTGTGTCTCAAAGGAATTACTCTCTGCCCTTGAGAATAATTTGGTTCTCTTGATTGTAAAGATGGTATGTGATAGTTAATTTTATTAGCCAATTTAATTGGATTTTGCAAAATCCAAGTATGTGGTAGGCATTATTCTAGATATGACATTGAAATTTTATTTTTAAACGATTTGCATTGAGTTAGTACCCAGAAGGAAATACTCCTTGACCTGGGTGGCTTGGCACTAGCAAAATGGCTGAGAACCCATATCAAGCAAATTGACAGAAGGAGGAAAAATTACCACTGTCTCTATAAGAATATCTATTTTATTTTGCTCTTTGACATGTACCCCATGCTCTTGAAAAATATATAACATGCTTGTCTTTGGTTCTGAAGCCTTGGACAGAGTGCCTGGTTCTGATAGAATATGTCTATACCTTACATATAGTCTAGAATGTATTTTTTAACCCTTTATGATGACACTAACTAGTGTTCTTGGTAAATATCTTCATATCTGTCTTAATAATGTTTTTATCATTCCTATCTAAATAATCTTTATATATCCTTATGCCATCTTTATTTATTGATTTTTTTGATTTCTATCTGTCTACATCTAAGCTTAGTAGCTTTGAAGCTGTAGAGAACTTTGACTAACTATGATTGATTTGGATAACCAGCTTACATTGAACAAACTCATATTGGCAAGTTTTCTAAGGTCAAAGCTCTAAGCAAAGAAAAGTCAGTCTTCCATAGACAGGAAGCAGCCTGTCTATACTCTAAAGCTATCTTGGCAGTCAGTCTCACACATTAAGACTTTTGTAGGCTGCATTCTCTTTCCCTGACATTCCCCATTACTTTTCATATATAAGTTTCTCTATAATTTCCAGTTCAGTGAGTAAGCAAAAAAAACAATTCTCCCCCCAAGAACCCTAAGTTCTCTCTTTTCCTTCCCATAGTGTGTATGGCATTTCTGGCATGTGGAGAATGAGGAAGGCTTTATCTTTCATACCCATGGGGCCTCTTTCTACACAGTTCTTGTTTATGTTGATATCAATTGAGACATTGTAGGAAATCCATTGCAACCAATTCTTTATACATATAACATATTTCTCTATCATCATAAGGTAAACTTCTGATACAACTGCCATAGTTTTAAAACATCCACAGTTCACATACATCAATAAATAAGCATGCAGAACACAGACCTTCTTTTAAGTGTATCCATATATTTAATGAGTTCAGAGACATCATGGCAGAAGGTAAAACACTTACTCACTAACTACTGCTTCTGGAGAAAATGCCCAGTGCCCATATAATGAGTTTGTACTAATCCCTCCTGGATGTGTGCTTTCGTGTTTAGTCATTTACTCACTAAGTATTCATTAAGATGACTGTCAAGTGGATACATTTTAACATTTAATATCTGAGACTTTTCATTCCCTTCCATTTCTGCATCACTGTTTATATGTTGCCACAAAAGCAGCCTCCTCCCAAAGGAGCGTTAATGGACTAGTTTTGCCTGTTTTCTAGTTCACAAGGGTATTTCCCCTGGGGAAAATCATAGTTTCACTAACCATTGCTTGACCACTTTCCTGCTTTAAAATGCTGTCTTGGGGTTTTTAGCTGGTGTCTGTGAAGAAAACTGACAGATTTCATATAGCAGGACCAGCCTTTGCTATATGGAAAAGCTATGGCTCATTACAGGAAACCTTTTGCACAGAGCTGAGGAATGTGCTTTCTTCCCTGAGGGGTCCCATGGAGATGTTGTAAAGGATACTGAGTCTTTACCTCTTATTAAGCACTCCATGAGTGACTGGAAGAAGTTTTTTTGCCTCCATAAGGCATGATGTGTTACAATTATGCTGAAATCACTGGTCCCATGTTCCCTTTCCATCATTCACCCTGTTCTACGACCTTGGCAAGGATGAAAGGCAGATGTGGTGGGGCAGAATGGTTCCAAATCTGTTAACAATTATGCCAACAGTTGGAAGAATGAGTTTGGGATGACTAAGTTTATTTTGCTAGGGAGAGAAATCAATATCTCCATGTATAAGAACCATATTTAGGTCTATGACTATGTGCTGAATCTTTTGATTATTTTAGTTAAATATTGCAATTTTTAGGTTCCTTTGTTTGAGGACCATCAAACCTGGGTTGCATGTTTAAGATAAACACTTATTTTAGAAAACACTTGTACATACAATCCTATAAGATTTACTGCTAAGATAAATTCCCCTTTATGCTCTGTCTCTTAACGTTCTCACTGAACTCAAACTTTTATGGCCTATCTTTATACAGAAATCAGTCAGCAATGTACAAACTCCCTTCCTAAGAACTCCTGAGTCTTAGATTATAGAAGAAGGTCACATCTGGAAGGGTGCTTTCTAGAAAAGATGGACACAAGGAATCTAACAGAGATCATCATACCCTTCCTGGATCCATGAGCTGAACAGCAACTCCATCAGCCTCTGTTATCAGTGAGATAAGACATACATTGACCACATTCAAATGAAAGTAAGTTCTGAAACATTACCTGAACCCAAGTGCCTTTCTTGAGAAAAAGTTAAGAATGTTATTACAGGGGAGAACTTGTCATCGGCCATCATACTGGCCCATCTTTTGTTAGCAGTTCTTGTACATCATCTCTCTGCCTCTCCACATACTGGAACTCATTTGTGGCAGCAAAACTGCTCCCGTTGGGTCCTGTTGAAATTACAAAAGTTAATGATTTTGAAGTGTTTGATTTAATTTTTCCAAATGTCGAGTCAGCTTTCTACATATTATCTATTTAATAATACTTCTGTGTAGTTATGAGATAATTGAAACAATATAATATACATATATTCTTATATTTATTACATCAATATTTATTGTATCAAGTAACAGTCACAATTTTCTTTTGGTACACACTGGCCATGAGAAAAGCTACTGGCAAACCAGATGTGTGATGTTGCTTACTGAGATATGAACAACTATGTTTTTGCCCCAGATAAGCCCAAATAAGGAACCAAAGCCAGACGAAGGAAACAATTACATGAAAATCTAGCTTGACAAACCAATAAGTTTGCTTGGCTTACTTACAAGGATATCAAGTCCTACATCATCAAAAGGTATACCCAGCACTTATAGGGGGACACTTATAGAAGCTGCTCCCCTGGGATTGCCTGTCAAACTGTGGGCAGCTCCACTACCCAGTCTCTTGTGTGTATATTATTGCTGTTAGTATCCCAGGTAGGGGTCTTGGAAATCTTAAAACACTCTGAACATCATGAGTATTGTAAGGTCTTCACCTTTCTTCTTTCTGCTCCCTCTAGGATAAAAAGTTTTAATTTGGAGAAAAGAGCACACAATGTCTAATATATATTATAATTCCATATAACTATATTATAGAATACATAACTACAATATATAATATAAATATATAGAGAGAGGCAGAGAGACAGAGAGAGACCGAGAGAGAGAGAGAGAGAGAGAAGAGTGAAGGTTGAGGAGAGAAAATTAATTGAGATGTTTAATGTTATAAAATTTTTAACACTTTCTTACCTGGGATGGCATCATTGAACTGAAATGGTTGAGAAAGTAATGTTAGTGATTTAAACAAAAGATTAATGATTTTATTAGTCATGGTTCTCTGGAAGAACATATGATCTTACCAGAAGGGGAGAGTGTATAGTCTGGCAGATAGAAAGTAACCATTTTGCAGATGGGTGATTGACCCCTCCCTCACCGCGGTTTCCTACTTTTATTACATCTAACTTTGAATATACTCTTATAACAAGACTCTAATTTAACAGGTTTTTATCTCTGGCCAGGGGGTGATATCCAATACCCATCAGGGTGGAGCCAAGGACATTGCAGGAGCAGCAAAACTGAAAAAAAAAATTAACAAACCACAATCCAGAACATCAGAGACTCTACATCAATCACCTGGAACTAGGCCAGCCTAATCTTTTCCCATCCTGAAGCTCAGGGAAATTTGCAGAAGAGGGGGTGGTAAGATTGTAAGAGCACAAGGATGGGAGGAGCAATGATATGCAAGATACTCCACACAAGTTAGGGCCAAAGCAATCATATTTGGACTTTACATGCCCTGCGCAATGTCCAACACACTATTGACCTCACAAAGTCTAACATTTGCTAAAGGCACTAGGATCCTTGGGGGCAAGGGATTGACAGTCACAGTAGTGTTCCTATGCTTAACTGGATCACAGGAAATGGTTCAGGGAAATGCTACTGGGTCCTTGCACCTCATCGGAGAAGAGGACCCAGAGGAGAGTTTGGCATGCACATTAAAGGATGTTCCAAGGATGGGAGGGGGAAGCATTGGGGGATGGGAAGGGGGAGGGGAGGGAGCACAGGGGGATAGGACTCAAAGCTCCAAAGACTAAAGACAGCAGGAACAGCAGTAAAGTGGGAAAGGCCCAGCCCTTAGTCAACTAAGAATGGAAGCAGTAGTAGCAGAAGCAACAAAGAAGGCAAAGATGCTGGAAGAGTGAACTCAACAGCTAATTGACACAGGGAAAGGGATGGGCAAGTCCCTACTCTTCGCACTTCTTATGATCTGGTCCACTATTACCCACTATGGGCTAAGATTTCCAAATCAATTAAGCAAGAACCGGCAGACTTACTTGTTCAAGTGCCTGCTCCCACCACTGATTCTTCACAGCACTGTCAACAGCCTATAACTGTCAAATTGACACTGGAATCTAACCATAACAATGATGAAAGGAAATATGGGATTTCAGGTGCTAAAAATGCTCATGAATAACAGCACAAGTTTGAGTACACAATTACTAAAGATAAATTTAAGAAGAAATCATACATTATATGATTTAGAACTAAGTATCCTTCATTCCCATGTACATAGAAATATCGATAAACTATGAAAATCAAATTAGAAGAATACTTTATGTAAAGTAATTGTTAGAGGACAAATCAGCTTAGTTCATAAATCTAATATGAAAGCAGAAAAATATTAAGATATTTGTACACATAAAATAGGAAGTCTACCATACAAAATATATAATATGTTCAGGAGCCTGCTACTACACAACAAAATCCCAGCTGATATTAAAGTACCTATAATATGTAAAGATGCAATGACTAAAATGAAGATTTAAGAAGTATGAATGAAATGGGTTTTTAAAAAAATAATTGATCATGGAATGACTAGTTAATAAAAGGTTTAGGATAACTCAAAAATGATTTTATATGACAGAAAAAACTAAATTATGGTAGTGATCAGATATTAAGGGTTTAAGTTCCATCTCTTTAAGGCTCAGGAATTATTTCAGAATAAGGGGTAGAAAGAATGTAAGAGCTCTGACAACAGAGAAATAGGATCTGTGTCACTTTTAAGCACAACACACCAATGACATTCATGAACCCACAGCAACTGTGTGGCAGGAGGTCGACAGGAGACTGACCCAGTAGACAGCTGTGAATGGTGGACAGGCTCATGGGGTCTACCAAGGGAGGAGAATAGATTGGGAATTGACAGATTTTGGGCAAGAAGGCGGGCTGGAGGGAAGGATGAATTTCCAGCTGTAAACATACTGGTGAGCATACCAGATTCCAAAGGATAATTTTAAAACTCATGGTCTTGGATCCTGGATAAACTCAATGGGATGCAAAATAAAATAAAAGTCATGGCTATGGCAAAGAGATTCAGAATAAGAAGAGGGCCTCATGATGCTGGGAGGAAGTAAAATTGCTGTGTAAGAGTGACCAGAACATATAAGTGAGTGAAATTGTCAAAGATCAAAATTTATTAATAAAATATGAAATTAAACAACCAGAAAGCAAAAGTTCATGTGACAGTGAGGTTTTTCTTTTGAAATGATACGAGTTGGGGTTGTTTACAAATTAAATATACATGTTCTTTGAGATTGCTATCAAACTGAATCATTCCATATATAGTAATGTCACATGCCCCTGTGACCAAACTTAAAATTCATAAATACAATAAAATAAAGGATGAATTAATTTCTAGTCAAAAATGAAATATAAAGCCCTAGCTCAATTACAAGGCAGAAATAATGTAAGGATTTAATTTATAGGGTCAAACATGAAGTTTCATGGTAGGTCAGTATTTTTTATGAATAACATTAAAAACAAATAGGTTTAAGATATCTACTACTCTGTTTGATAGTGTCTATAAATTTACTAGATGAATACTTCTTACTAATGCTCATGATCAATTTGTAACAGGCAATGATAATGAAAAAGTATGTCTTTCCATAAAATTATTTTTAGCCTCTCAAGCACAAGTAAACAAACCTTTTGTTGTTTGTTACTTGTTTTCAGTAATTTTATGTAAACAGGAATGCATTGTACTAACCAAGAAGGTTTAAATATGAATTTAAAATATTTTTGACTGTAGGTCATTTTTACACAGTCAATTTTAACAGCTTTTACCCTCTCATTTCCCTATTCTAAAGCAGTGTGATTGCTGAATGGAATGGAAATTATTGCTTTTGGATTTATTTCCAGCAATGGAAGCTCCTCTGATGAATTGCTCTGTAAGACTTCATGGACGATTATGCTTCATTAAAGTGGTAGTAATCTATAAGAAATGTGATCTCTATCTACTATTAGTTTTTTAAGACATTATCAAGACAGTATTATGGTTGTTTAACTTTCCTTTAAATCTTATATGTGTCTTTGCCAATTTTATAAGCTTATTGCTTTGTAAGGTATTACATTAATCATTGTGATGGTATTTCCCCATGAGAGAGAAATGTGTGAAGAACATATATAGGTAAAGAATTTGTGAGAGTATGGATGAACCCAGTTATTAACATTCAACATGTGTTGTAGATTTGTTATGTTTAATATTTCCTTTTTCTTTGAACACAATTGACACAAACATTACATATTTATAATAATGCATATTTTCTACATATTGTTTTAAATGAGATATAATTTGGAAAAAATGTGACTCCAACAAGTGTTCATTACTGTGAATAAGTTTTATTACTTCTAAACTATTATGAGAAAATATCAGTCAACGATGCTATATTTTTGATATGGTGAATCAATTTTATGTGTTCATAATTATAATCACAAGTTATAGCATGTTTAAATTATGTCTGACATTATTTTAGAGCTAGAAACTGAGTCAGAGAAATATGTATCCTCTGAATATGATCTGAAATATTTGATGAGGAAGTCTGGATGACTAACTCCCGACTTTAGATTTAAGCAGTACTCATTTTTGCTGCTTTAGTAGTGGATTGAACACAGAGGAGATATTATATTGAACTAAACATAAACATTTTTATTTATTTATATGTAATATATTTATTACTTTGATAAGTGTATATACTTACCAAAATAATAAAAATGTTTATGTTATATATATATATTTACGTGAAAAAAATTTATGTTCAAAAAGGATGTTTTAAGTTTCTTTTTTCCTTGTATAATCTCTTTCCATCTCGTCATTAGGTAGTTGGTCATTTATTCCCCTTTACATTTTATTTTTTTAAGTTTTTTGTTGTTTACAGCTTCATACATGAATTGTGATTTTTTTATTTTATTTTTCATATAGTTTTATACCTTAATATTCATTCTCATCTTCCTTCTTCTTCCCACTACAATCCTTTTTTCCCTACCAGTCTCCTTCCCAATATCTTTTCTCTTTTCATGAGTGGTCTACTGGGTTCCATTTGGGTTGGCTTCGATGGCATATACCTGAGCACCTACTGGAGCTTGAATCATATTTCAATTCCTCAATCCCATTTAGCCTCCTCTTCCCATCAGTGCCTTTTTTCCATTCCAGTCTTTCTCTTGTTTTCATATCTTTTTGCATGTATGGGTCCCTCAGTTTATTTTAAGTCACTTTTTTTAAAATTTATTTTTTCCACTCATACAAACAATAGGTACACTGGTCCCCTTCCTCCTTCTACCCCTCCCTGGACCCCCTTGATCTCTCCCCCCCTTTTCCCCTTCCTTTCACCCCCTTCCCTTTCTCCCATTGCTCCCTCTCCCCCATCTCTGGGGCAACTTTTACTGTGAATGTCAAGTTTCCCTCTGAGTCCTCCACTCAAATGAGGTATAAGGACTCAGTAGCATTGCCTAGAGCCCTTTCTTGTGTTACCCTTTAGTATAGGAACACTATTGTGGCTGTTAATCCCTTGCTTCTAAGGATCCTAGTGCCTGTGATCCATACTAGACTTTGGGGGGGATCAATGCTATGTCGGTCATTGTGTAGGTCATGTAAAGTCCTATTATGGTTACTTTCGCCACTGGCAATGTAGGAGAGTTCCCTTCTCTCCACATCCTCTCCAGTATTTGGTGTTGTTTATATTGTGGATTTTTGCCATCCTGACAGGAGTGAGATGATATCTTAGGGAGATTTTGATTTGCATTTCCCTGATGGCTAAGGATGCAGAACATTTTTTAAAGATATTTTTTAGACATTTCAATTTAGTCCCTGGTAAAGTTTCTTTTGAGTTCCATTTAAAAAAATGGGCCATTTTTTTCCTTGGTATTTAGTTTCCTAAGTTCTTTGTGCACTCTAGATAATGGAGCTGTATCAAATATGTCCTTAGTGAAGATTTGTTGCAGTCCAAGCTGCAACCTCAAATCCAGGGCTCCCCTGGAGAAAGTGGGCAAGACTTCGGCAAATGGAGACAGACACACAGCTCTCTGGACTGAGTGAATCTGAACTCTTTATTGAAATTTTTAGCAGAGTTTATGTTCTTTAGAAAATCAAGAGTAAAGGCCTGGTGTGTGAGTGTGTGTGTGTGTGTGTTTGTGTGCGTGTGTGTGTGTGTGTGTGTGTGTGTGTGTGTGTATGTGTGTGTGTGTGTGTGTGTGTGTGTATGTGTGTGTGTGTGTGTGTGTGTGTGTGTCACTATGCCCATAGGGAAAACATCAAAGAAAACCAGGACCAAATTCTTTATAGGATTATGTAAAACATATTCATTCTAGGTAACAAAGGAAGAGCAGAGGTGACATATATTTTCTGTGTTGGAGCAGACATGATGTCTCCAAGTAGAGTTAAAGCAGACATGACACTCAGTTGCTAAAAGCAAAGGTTTATGTATAAACATCAAATGTTTGGGGAAGGGACTGTAAACTAACTAGTACTAAAAACAACAACAACAAAACAAAAAGATCTAAGAACATGCAGGAGGTAGAAGGGAGGAATCCTCCTGCCAGAGGCAAAATTTAATTTACATAGGGAGAGCCCCTAGTACTTAGCAACTACCCATTTATATGTTAATGTGTCACTGCCCAGCCAGCAAGCTTTAGGCCTGAACCAGAGAGTAACACTAAGGTAGGCAGTAACACTAAGGCCTGACTATTCTCATGTTTTCCTTACTTTCTTATTTATTTCAAATAATGTCCTGTTCTTTTTCCAGAAAATGTTTCCTTTAAACGATATTCTGCCATGCTTGGACCTTGTCCATCAGGATGGTCGGATAAGGACACAGCAAAGATTTTCCCCCATTCTGTGGGTTGACTTTTTGCTTGGGTTATAATCTCTCTATCTGAGCAGAAGCTCTTTAATTTCATAGGATCCCATCTGTTGAGTGTTGGTTGTAGTGACTATGTTATTGGATTTCTTTTTAGGAACTGTCGGCCTAACCCAATCAGCTCTAGAGAGGTCCTTACCCTTTCTACTAATGTTTTTATAGTCTCTGGCCTGATATCGAGGTCCTTGATCCACTTGGAATTAATTCTTGTACATGGTGACAAGTACGGTCCAGTTTTAATCTTCTGCATGTGGACATCCAGTTTTGCCAGCACCATTTGTTGAAGATGCTGTTCTTTTTCCACTGGATTTTTTTGGAACCTTTGTCAAGATCAAGTGGCTGTAATTGTGTAGGCTCATATTTGGGTCTTCAACTCTTATCCATTGATCTATGTGTCTATTTTGGAGACAATAACAGGCTGTTTTTATAACTATGGATTTGTAGTATAGATTCAGGTTTGGTATGGTGATACCTCCAGCAGTATTTTTGTTACCCAGGATTGTTTTTGCTATCCTGTGTCTTTTGTGCCTCCATATGAATTTTGAGATTGTTTGGTCAACTTCTTTAAAGAATTGCTTTGGGATTTTAATTGGTATAACGTCGAATCTGTATATTGCCTTTGGTAGGATGGTCATTTTTATGATATTGATTCTGCCAATCCAGGAACATGGGAGGTCTTTCCACCTTCTGGTGTCTTCTGTAATTTCTTTCCTTAGGGTTTTAAAATTTTCTGTAAAAGTTAGGGCCAAAGCAATCATATTTGGACTTTGCATGACCTGCACAATGTCCAACATACTATTGACCTCACAAAGTCTAGCATTTGCTAAAAGCACTAGCATCCTGGGAGGCAAGGGATTGACAGCCACAGTAGTGTTCCTATGCTTAACCGGATCACAGGAAAGGGTTCTGGAAAATGCAACGGGTCCTTGCACCTCATCGGAGAGGAGGAACCAGAGGAGAGTTTGGCATGCACATTAAAGGATGCTCTGGGGATGGGAGGGGGAGGCACTGAGGGATGAGAAGGGAAGGGGGAGGGGAGGAGGGCATAGGGGGATAGGAGGTTGGAGAGAGGGGAGGACCGGTGTACCTGTTACGTTTGTATGAATGGAAATAGAAAAAAAATTTTTTTTCATTGTAAAGGGCTCTCAATTCCTTGGTTAGGTTTATAACAAGGTATTTCATTTTTTAAAAAATTTTTTAACATTTTTTATTATTATTTCTGCTCATACAAACTTAATAGGTAGACCAGTTCCCTCCCCCCTCCTCTTCCCCCTGAACCTCCTGCTCCCCTTCCCTCCCTCCCTGTCTCCCAGTGCCTCCCCCCCAATACCCAGAGAGTCCTTTATTGTGTATGCCTAACTCTCCTCTTGGTCCTCCTCTCCGATGACGTACAAGGACCCAGTGGCATTTCCCTGAACCCTTTCTCGTGTTCCCTTTAAGCATAGGAACACTACTGTGGCTATCAATCCCTTGCCTCCAAGAATCCCAAAATACCACACCAGAGGAAATATTTCAATTCATCATAAATGAAAACTTCCTACAACTAAAGAATAAGAGGCCTATCCAAATACAAGAGGCATTTCGCACTCCAAACAGATATGACCAAAATAGAAAATCGCCACGGCAAATAATAGTCAAAACACTCCACATTCAAGACAAAGAAAAGGTGCTGAGAGCTTCAAGAGAAAAAATGCAAGTCACTTTTAAAGGTAAACCTATTAGAATAACAAATGACTACTCAATGGAAACAATAAAAGCAAGAAGAGCTTGGAGAGACATACTTCAAGTATTAAATGAGCAAAAATGCCAACCCAGACAGATATACCCAGCAAAACTATCTGTCATGATTGAGGGAGAAAGAAAAGTTTTCCAGCACAAAGACAACATGAAGGGATACATGTCTACCAAACCAGGCCTTTAAAAACCCTAGAAATGATACTCAGGCTTGAAGAAAAGAACAAGCGTATCCAGGAGGACAGAAGGGAAGTATAATACCACCAAAACATAAATATCAAACAAGGTGAAAAGAAAAAGTTTACTTATCTTTGGGCTGGATGTGAAGAATCTCGCCCACGTGATATACTGATTGTAGTGGAGTCCAGATGTATGGCCTGTGTTCCCTTTGTTCCTTAGAATTTTGCTTGAGTTTCCTTTGGGCTCTATTGAATTCTGAGTAGCAGTGTGTCTTCAGTGGACCACGTGCGTAGGTCCCCGGTGGGCCAGAGAGGCAGAGGGTCTGATGTTGATGGCAGAATTCTTCACCTGCGACCTGGGAAGGTCGGCGCGGAGTGGGGCGGGCCCCAGGGGCAAAGCCAGGGGCCACGCGGTACGGTGCTGCTGGCCGGGCAGCTCCGGGTGGGGGGCGGGGCTGGGCTGGCCTCTCTCTCATTCACCTTGGGCAGCTGGCGGGGGCGGGGCAGGGCAGCGCGGAGGGGGCTGGGGTCGTCAGGGCCGGGGCGCAGGCCAAGCCGGAGTCGGCCTGGGTGCTCACCGCCTGGGGGGGGATTTCATTTTTTTATGGGCTATAGTAAATGGGATTGTTTCTCTTAGGGCTTTTTTACTTCTTTCATTCTGGGCAAAGAGAAAGGCCACTGATTTTTGTAGGTTTATTTTGTATCTTGCCACCATGCTGAACTTCTATATTAGTTCCAGGAGTTTTCTGGTGGAGTTTTTGAGATCACTCAGGTGTAAGATTATGTCATCTGTAAATAGAGATAACTTGACTTCTTCCTTGCCAATTTGAATCCCTTTTATCTCCCTTTCTTGTCTTATGGCTTCAGCTAAGACTTCAAGTACAATATTGAATAGGAGTGGTGAGAGTGGACAGCCTTGTCTAGTTCCTGATCAAAGCGGGAATGCTTCAAGTTTTTCCCCATTGAGTATAATCCTTGCTGTTGGCTTGTTGTATAAGCTTTTGAAATTTTTAAAAATTTTTTTTATTATTATTTATTCAATTGTGCGCGTGTGCATATGTGTGTGTAGAACCATGGATGAATTCGGGAACCGCCATGGACCGCCTCCTCCTTGTTTTCTCTGCCCCGGGACTCACAGGCTCCGCCCTACCAGGACTGGAAACGCAGGCTGCCCCCGCTTCCGCCCGGCCTCTCTATACGTGGGGTTTAGGATCCAAACTCAGGAGCTTCTGCGTGCAAGGCAGAGGCTTAACCCCTGAGCCACCTCTCCAGCCCCTGTATAAGCTTTTATTATACTGATAATGGTTCCTTCCATTCCAACACTCTCTAGGGTTTTAATTATAGAAGGCTTTTGGATCTTATCAAAAATCTTTTTGGCATCTATCGAGAATATCATGTGGTCTTGGATTTTGGACTGGTTTATATGGTGAATTACATTTATTGATTTGCATATGTTGAACCAACCTTGTGTGCCTGGGATAAAGCCTATTAGATCACTGTGAATGATCTTTTTGATATGTTTTTCAATCCGATTTGCTAAGACTTTGTTGAGAATCTTTGCATCTGTGTTCATCAGAGAGATTGGCTTATAGTTCTTTTTTTTAAAGTATGTCTTTATTAGGTTTTAGGCTTAAAATGAAATTAGCTTTATAGAAAGAATCTGGTAGTGTTCCTTCCTTTGCTATATGATGGAACAGTTTAAGGAGTATTGGTGTTATTCATTCCTTAAATGTCTGGTAGAACTCTGTGCTAAATCCATCTGATCCAGGACATTTTTTGGTGGGAAGATTCGAAGTTACTTCATCAATTTTGTCATATGTTATAGGATTATTTAAATAATTTACAATGTCCTGATTCAATTTAGGTAAGTTGTGCTTATTAGATATTCATCCATTTCTTTTGTATTATCAAATTTCACAGAGTATAAGTTTTTGAAATATGATGTTATAATCCTCTGAATTTCTTGGATATTAGTAGTGATAACTCTTTTCATTTCTAACTTTGTTAATTTGGGTTTTCTCTCTCTTGTTTTTGGTTAATTTAGCTAGGGGTATATCAGTCTTATTGATTTTTTCAAAGAACCAGCTTTTTGACTGGTTGATTCTCTGTATCATTTTGCTTATTTCAATCTTAAATATGATTTGTTGTATTCTCATTTGACTTCACTTTCCAATTTCTGTAACTTCTCAGGATTTTTTTCCAGTGGACAATGGATGATGTAGAGGTGTGCTTAATTTGAAAAAACATGAAAATAGGAGGTAGCCTGGTAGAGAAGAAAGGTTGTAATGGGAAAAGAGGGAGATTTAATTGGGAATTAAAGTGTGAAAATCTCCTAAAAATGGGCTTAATTTTCAAACTGTACTCATCTTTTCATGGCCAATTTATTTTTGCATAGCATGCTAAAAAACATTCTTTGCACTTATTGTACATATAAGATTTTATATTCTGACTTAGAGTGGTGCACATCACTTCTATGTTCTTTTGTTGTGGGTAAACTTAAGAAAAAAATGTCCCTTCTTGCCCTGGACCCAGACCAGTGCAGACCCCTCTGCTCCTCAGAAGGTGACCTCCAATACCAATCAGGATGAGCCAAGGGCAGTGCAGGAACAGCAAAACTAAAAACAACAACAAACCATAATTCAGAACATCAGAGACCCTACATTAATCACCTGGAACCAGAGTGGCCAAATTTCTCCCCATCCTAAAGCTCATGGAAATTTGTAGAAGAGGGGATGGTAAGATTGTTAAGAGCCTAGAGATGGGGAGGAACAATGATACATAAGATATTACACACAAGTTAGGGCCACAGTAGTCATAATCAGACTTTGCAAGACCTGCACAATGACTGACATGTCAACGACCCCCCAAAGTCTAGCAGGGATCACAGGCACTAGGATCCTTAGAGGCAAGAGATTAAAGTTGTAATAGTGTTCCCATACTAAAGACGAGCCCAAGAAAGGGCTCTGGGCAATGTCACTGAGTCCTTACAACTCACTAGAGTGGAGGACTCAGGGGGAAGTTTGATATTCACACAAAAGGATGCTTCAGAGAATGGGAGGGGAAAGGGGGGGCACTGGAAGAAAGGCAAGGAGGGGGGTGAATGAAAGGGGGAAATGGGGGAGGGTGCAAGGGAGACTGGGAAAGGGTGGAGGGACGAAGGGGATCAGAGTACCTATTAAACTTGTGTGATTGGGAAAAAAATAAGTATAATAATAAAAAAGAAAAAATGTAACTACTTTTTTAATGGTTGGGGTATTCATCAATATTGATTGGTCAATTCATTGATGGTGATATTCAATTCTTCCTTCTTTGGTAGCTTTGTGGATTTGTAGCTACTTGTTATTTTAGTTACCAAGAGAAAAGTTCTGAAACTCCAAGCTGTAAATGTGAATTTTCCAAATCTTTGTTCAACCCCAGCAACTTTGATGTGTCATAGCTATCTATACATAATTTTAGATTGTTACATAATCTAAGAGAAAATGGCATCTTATTATTACCAATATCATATACCATTTTCCTTCTACACATAATCATTTTCCTTGGTCTCAAGTCTCCTTTGCTTGATGGTAACAGAATCATAAAAAATTTAAAGGCTCACTTTACAGAAAGAACTACCTCATCACTAAGGCCTGTAGTTGTTTTCTGTTTTTTTTTTTTTTTTTCCTTAGACTTTGAAACAGATCCCTGCTGAATTGTGGAAATTCACATGCTAAGCAATGTCTGTCCAAAAAAAAAAAAAAAGAAAAAAATGATAACTTTCATAGTTGGGCATAGGTGTCAATTTCACATTTGAGGGTTTGAGCTCTGGGCACATTTGTAGAGAATTGTGGTTGAATTAGGCCCAGAGCAAACCTGCTGATGGGAAAGGCCCAGCCCATGGTGGGTGGGACTAGACCCTAGAGTAAAATACACACATCTGACTAGGGCAGCCTAATCTCTCCCCATCCTGAAGCTCAGGGAAATTTGCGAAAGAGGGGCGATAAGAGTGTAAGAGAACAAGGATGGGAGGAGCAATGATATGCGAGATACTTCACACAAGTTAGGACTGAAGCAATCATAATAGGTCTTTGCATGCCCTGCACAATGTCCCACGCACTATTGACCCCATAAAGTCTAGCATTTGCTAAAGGCACCAAGATCCTTGGAGGCAAGGAATTGACAGCCATAGTAGTGTTCCTATGCTTAAGGGGAACACAGGAAAGGGTTCAGGGAAAAGCCACTGGGTCCTTGTACGTCATCGGAGAGGAGGACCCAGAGGAGAGTCTGGCATGCACATTAAAGGATTCTCTGGGGATTGGGGGGGGAGGCACTGGGGGATGGAGAGAGAGGGATCAGGGGAGGGGAAGCAGGGGGGTAGGGGGGAGGAGGAGGAAGGGAGGGAACTGGTGTACATATTAAGTTTGTATGAGTGGAAATAATAATGAAAAATGAAAAAAAAAATACACATCTGATTGAGGAAGTTGGCATCCTTCTGTATATTTGGCCAGACATGCTGGTCTGGCAAATAAGGATAGTCCATCTCTCAGCCATTATATGGTGATGGTGTGGCCGGTTCCTTCAGCCCTGGTGTTGGTGCATGCTCTCTTGTCAAGCTGGACTATGAAATGTAATCAATAATAGTAAGAGAATAAATCCTTTGTTTCCTTAAGCCATTTGATGGTCATTTATCAGCAACTATGCAGGTGAACTGCAACAGTAACCAAAGGTTGATGAGTCCTAAACTGACATGATTTTTTTTTTTGTCTACTTTTGGTTGATAATGCTAAATGAAGAATAACTGATATGTTTAAGATTTCCTTAAGATCAAACTTCATAGGCAGGTTATTCCAAGATGGAATCATAGGAACAATCAACCCATGATGGAAACTGAGGTTTCTTGCCAAGAAAGAGAAACTCAGGACCTGATTTACATCCTCCATGCCCCACAGAGACCACTATTTTCTGGAGGAGGCAGGACTCCTCAGAACTAGACTTGACTTTCTTATCAATAGCACCACAGCTTGCTAACAGCAGCTTGCCTGTGTCTGCTTTCCTGGCCCCTGCATTTGTTCTTCCTCTTGGTTACCTTGTAACCTGTTGTCAATGCCCTAAAGGAAGGTTGAGGATGTTGGTATGGAGGTAGAAAATAAACAGCACCTTTGACACCCTCATTTGTGTCTCTGACTGGATTCTCCCAGTGTTGGAAGGAAAGTGTGGTCTGTTAAGAATCTTAGAGCCATTCCTGACCATGGTGACAAACATGTCTTCGTCATTCTACTCCCATTTGATTCTTATAAACAATCCTTAATTAAGCCTTACTGACCAATTAGGCGCTCTCTTTTTACAAGAACACGATTAATATATAACAATTTTCTATATGTTCCATTCTCTTTTAAAATTTTATTGTTTGTTGTTTCACAGGATTCCCTCTTGCTTCCTCCCCCCAATTCTCTGCTGAAAGAACTAAATATCACCTAGTCAAACTACTCTATTAGTGTTTAAGGAAATAACCTAGCCACATGTACCAAGGGTTAGACAAGGGTGTGGACTTGACAGTTGACATGCATGATTAAGGCAAGCCCTGATAAGGCCTGTGAGAAATTATTTAATTGATAAGGGACAAACCAGCCCATAGTGAGAGGACCATATTTTTGGACAAGTGGATGGGATGGAGTGAGTTGGTTCAGTACTTTGGCATATTTTGGAACACCGGCATGTTAACAATTGAGAAAGCATTTGGTTTCTTTCATACATCTTTCTATGGATATGATGTGGCCATTTCCCTCAGTATGAATCCTTATACATATTCATAAACTGTAACAGAATCAGAAAATAAATCTCTTGTTCCCCTAAGTTATTTTGATCATGAAGACAAAGAAACATTATCTTTGCAGGGTCTTGACCAGTTTTTTATTGGGAAAAGAATTAAGAGAAGATTAGGTTGATGGCTCAGTAATTAAAACACTTGCTATTTTAGCAAGAGGATACCAACTAAAGAGAAAATTAGGTCTTAATTAAAATAAATATCTTCCATTCTCTGTCTTATGTAAGTGTGCATGTATCATGATATGGAGACATTAATTTTTTCTTTTGCTATACAGTCAGAATTAATTAATAAACAAACATTTAAATTTTAGATCGTATGAATTGCTTTAATGCCTTGATTTAGTATGCAAACTTGAATTATTTTCTCTAATATCATTACTATAAAATCCATTAGGCCTTTTTAATTTTTCCATTTTTTTGTGTGTGTGACATATATGTATATGTGTGCAAGCATGTGTATAGAATGCACATGAGTGTGTATGTGTCTGGAGACTTAGAGGATGATATTGGGAATCATCCTGGATTGCTCTATCTCTTTCTAGCTTTGCTCTGAAATTTCCCAGGCTCTCTTTTCCAGAGTTAAAATTAGAGCCCACCACCACAAACTCCAACATTTTCATGTGGGATTTGGGAGCCAAACACAAGTTATTTTACTTGTGAGGCAGACTTTAATTCCTGATCTACTTCCCTTGCACTCTGTGATCACACACTGGGACTTTCCCCACAAGTGAAGGAGAAATTCTACTATGGTAAACACCTTCTCATAAGAGTCCTTTAAAGTCTTCCTACTCTTTGACAAAGGTTGCATATTTGTAACAGTTGGGATTGGAGGTTTTCTTTTGTTCGTAGAGTTTCATCAAATCCCCAACTTTCCACTGAGTGTACAAGCCTTAATTTTCCTTTCTACAAAGTGGGCAGTTCCTATAAAAACAGATCCATTTCAATTTCTTGTAGGCAAATGCATAGTTTTTAATTCATAGAGAGATGTTTCCACTGCTTTTTCCATGTGATTTCTAAGATCAATAAACTCTGCATCCTACAGAATCATTCACCTTTACATTTATTCTTCTAATCTGGATAATCACTCAGCAAAATCTTCACATGAATCTATGTTTGTTACTTTTGGAAACCTAGTAAAGATGAAATCTTGCCCCAAAAATCACCTATCTTACAGGCTAGTCTTTTCTTAACTTTTCCTAACTATTTCTGTAATCTGGAATTACATAAAAGTTGCAAAGAGTGCAGAGAGTCCTCCTGTCTGTCCACATAACATATATCCCAATACTATGGTTTTTCATGCCTTTCATCAAAACTAACAAACACGCAGTGGCATGGCTCTTAACTAAATCCCACACTATGTATTTTTTTCCTAATTATACAAGCTCAATCCATCTTCTCCCTCCCTCCCTCCCCAGTCATCCCCCTGGGCACACTCCTCCCTTCTCTATTCTTTCACCCTTCTCCCTCCCTCCCCCTCTGCCAGTGCCTCTCCCTTGTCCTTCTCATCCCTTGGAGCATCCTTTTGTGTGAATGCCTAACGTCCCTCTGAGTCCTCCTCCCTAGTGAGAGGTAAGGACTCAGTGGCATAACCTGGAGCCCCTGGTAGGTCTTTCCTTTAGTATGTGAACTCTATTATGCCTGGTAATTTCTTGCCTCTAAGGATCCTATTCCCTCGAGCCTTCTCACCTGTGATCCATGCTAGACTTTGAGGCAGGGGTCATTGACATGTCCACCGGCCACACTATATTTTTAATGTACCAATCTTCAAACCTATTTTCTCCTGCTGTCCAGAGACTCAGCATGTATTTTGTTGAATCTCCCATGACCTTCTGCGGTATACAGCAGTCTCTTAATCTCTCCTCATTTTCAGGACTTTGGAATTCTTGAGGAACTTTGCACAGGTATTATGTATGGTGTTATCCAAAATGAAGTTATCAGATGATCTCTCTTCTGATTACACTACCAATATTAATTATGATCACTTGATTAAAGCAATTTTAGACAATTCAGTCCTTCATAATGTAATTCTTTCATCTGTCCTTTTTGTAGGAAGTCATAAGACACAGCTAATATTTAAGACACGGGGAAATAATTCTACTTCCTGGAGGAGAAAACATCTATGTTATATGAGTTGGCCTCTTTTTCTATATGGAAGATTTTTTTTCTTCCTGCTCTATTTATTTATATTTTCAATCATTCATATCACCAATATGCATATATTTGTTTAGTATTTCAGATTCTGTTCCAATTCTATATAATTTATTTTATTACTCAAATGGCCCCAGATTGAGTAAATAAACTATTTTAGGCCAGCTTTCTTTCCCTTTGAAATGTTGTTCTCTCTCTCTCTTTCTCTTTCTCTCTCTCTCTCTCTATCTCTCTCTGTCCACTTGTTCAGATTCTCACTTCAAAAATACTCCAAGGTCTGCTTATATTATCGCTCTACATTTTTCTAAGAAATAGTTATTTCTTCCTATAAGTGGACTTCACTTCTTTTATTGGAGAATAATATTTAGAAACCAATATCTGGGTGATTGCTGTTTATTGTTACTGTAATTCACTGTTAGTCTCAGTGCACAAAACTAGATAATATCCTTGAATGTATAGGCATCTATATCTATTTCTGAATCTCTGTGCTCTGTGTGTATGTGTACATTGTAGATAATCATTCATTCACACTATTGCCTCTCTCTGAGCCTAGTTTATTCTTATAGTTTAGCCATTTTCTTATTCATTTTATCTTCTCTATGTTACAGTAAGAAACCTATTTCCTACCATTTTATTAGAGTCAATTGAAAATTTGGTGTTTTCTTATAATATCTATAAACTTTCAGTGGTAGAAATATTGTAAGCTTTCATTGCCTTTCTGGTGATTCACCAAATCCCCATCTTTCCATTGACTGCACAATTTCCATTTTCATCTCATTGTAGTAAGTGGTTCCTATGAGATCTATTAACAAGTGCTTGTGTTTTTAACTCCAGTTTCAGGTAATTATATTTTATTTGCAAGCTTAAGAGAAGCAACTTTGCTAAGAATATCTTAGTCTGTTTCATTTTGTATCTGTTTGTATGATTTCCAAAGAAAAGCTACTTATGTCAGCTTTGGTTTTAGTTTTGAAACAAATCTCATTATGGAGTTTCATTGTCACAAGAGTAGCAAATTCATTTTACTTTCTACATTAAATCTTTGAACCCACAACATCTTGCTCAATTTTTGAAAAATATTTGCAGACCTATCTTACTCTCAGAATAAACATGTATATAGGTTATGACAAATGAATTGAAATATAAGCCTACTACCATAGGACTCTTTACTCTTAAAAGGCTAGAGGAGGGCTCTTTACTCTAAAAATCTCTTCATATGTCCTCAGTCCTTTTCTGTTTCTTCCTCCCTTGAATCTGTTCAATCATCAATGTGAACCACATTCACATATTGAAGAACATCAGTGTTTTTCTCTGTATTGCTATCATGATTTCATGCTCAGCAATTCAACCAGCATAGCTTTCTTAAGCATGATTGCCTTAGTGCATATATACTTCTGTGAATGTGTCTTGTGTGTGTGTGTGTGCGTGCATGAGAGAGACAGAGAGAGAGAGGGATAGAGAGAGAGCTCTAAAGAAACTACCTGAAGAACAAGCTATATGAATTTAGTAGCTAATTCATATAACCTCCCCTATCTTGACTTGAAGTTCCATAAGTCGAATACCAAAATAACATAAAAAAAGAAACAGATTTGGGTCTCCAAAGAAATACATGTATCCATGGGCTATTATTTAGTGCTGTTCTTCTCAAAAGTTCTATTGAGTATGTACAAATTGTTGCTTAAGTCATAGGATCTCATGCAGAATTAACAGAAAAGCAATAAAAGTAGGAACAAACCTTCACCTTTATGTGCATTACAGGTTCTAATATAAAAGGCTTCTCTCAAGATGTTATCATTGCTTGTTTAGTTAAATTCTGATCACTGTTGCAAGTTGAATTTTCTTTTTTTTTTAATGAATACTATTGTCATTTCTTTTCAAGTCTTTTTTTATTTCTGCTCATATAAACTTAATAGGTACACTGGTCCCCACTTCTCCCCTCTTTCCCATTGCCTTCCCCTTCTTCCCTCTCATCCCCTGGAGCATCATTTTGTGTGAATGCCAAATCTCCCTCTGAGACCTCCACCCTATGAGGGGTAAGGACTCAGTGGTGTAGTCCAGAGCCCCTTCTTGGGCTCCCCTTTAGTATGGGGACTCTGTTATGCCTGTTAATCCTTTGCCTCTAGGAATCCTACTTCCTGGAGTCCGAGCTAGACTTTGGGGGTGGGGTTAATGACATGTCAGCCATTGTTCAGGTCAGGCAAAATCCAATCATCTAATCATGGCTGCTGCAGTCCTAACTTGTGTGAAGTATCTTGCATATTGTTGGTTCTCCCCATCTTTAGGCTCTTACAATCTTGCTGCCCCCTTTTCCGCAAGGTTCCCTGAGCTTTAGGATGGGGAGAGATTTGGCTGGTCTGGTTTTAGGTTAATAATGTAGGATCTTTGATGTTCTGAATTATGGTTTATTGTTATTTTCAGTTTTGCTTTTCCTGCACTGTCCTTGGCTCTATCATGATTGGTATCGAAAGTCACCTCCAAACCAAAGATAAAAGACAGTTTAAGTGAATATCTTAATATAAGAGGAGATTCAAAGGTAGATGGAATAGGAATAGGAGACCACAATGAGAGGTTTGGTCAATGTCCCATTTGCATGATGGTTACCATCTATCTGCCAGTCCCTATACACTCCATGATTGGTGAAATCAAACCTGTTCAGTCCCAAGTGACAAGGAAGGGAAGTGAGAGTGAGGTAGCTATTTTCATGCAATATTTGACGGTGAACTATTTTCTCTACTGAAGTGTGATCCCCTATCTCCTTTTCCTGGGGAGTCTCCTTTCCCTTCCTTCCTGATTATAATCTTTGCAATTACAGTAGGTATTACAGAGATTTACCTTTGAATAATTACATGGTTTTTTGACCAAAATTTAAATATACCATCACCTTGAACCATCCTAGCTAAGCATACAACTGTAGAAATAAGCCTGAGAATACAAGTAAACCTTGGAATTATCATAAAAAATAACCTGGATGTTTCTCAGTAGCTGTAAACAATACACTAATGTAAGCATGAAGGTTCTATCCTGCAAGTTCAGTCTACTTAACAAGACTAATGAAAGTATAACAAATTTTGTGCTGTTTTAAAAACATGTCAGTCTCCAAGATGGACCACATAGTCATTTCCTGCTCTTTCTAATACAGTGTGAAGTTATACCAACAATTCACATAGATATCATTAAAAGTCAAGCAGATAAAATCCAAATATTACAATGAAAAAGTTAACCTAACCTGTTATTATTAATATGGGTCATATTTAATTTATAATATACACCTTTGCCCAAATTCCTGTAAACATACCAAGACTGAGGATTTGGCCCAGAAACCTAATGGAAACAATGCTAAACAAAATCTTACATCTTCAGATTTCAAAACTATCAAAATGAAGTTTAATAGAGAGCATAAAGGATGAGTTTGGTATTAGAGAGATGAGTCATGTATTAAGCCTTAGTGTTGAAATCAGAAGGACGTGAGTTCAGATCCCAGATCCCACATAAAAATGCCAGGTGGAAATTTTAATGGTCTTTACCTATGAATCTGGAAGGCAGACTTTGGGAATCCCTAGAACAAAGCAAAGAGGAGGTAGATCAATCCAGGATAATTCTCAAATTTACCTTTGAGCCTCCACAGTCACAAACAGTGCTCTATGATACACATAGACCAACACACAGACACACAAGCAAAAAAGTCCAGTTTCTTAGAGCAAAATTGATAGAAAAGTTTTTATGATGTAACTGCTACCAAGTATTGTCCTGTTATTGTGCAGGTTTCACTCACTGTTGTTACTGATTCATTATTATATTTATTCTAATTGAGTTGAATATTTTTAGTGAACAAATATGATTTCAAAAGTAGATATAGTTTAAAATTACAATTTTTCACAACAGATTAAAGATATAAATGGAAACAATGACTCCAAAACTACAGGCAAACAAACAAATCATAATCAGAAATAAACCTAATTATTTTTCTATGTACTAGTTTATTTTATATATTTTATGTATTATTATTTTAAAGAAATTTTTATTTGTTGGCATTCATTATCAAATATATTAGACTCTTCTAGTTTAACTCAAAAATGTTGAAGATGAAATATAACTACATAAAATTATAAGCGTATTAGTGATGGTGATATACATTAATATGTATAAAGGGTGAAATAGCATCATCTGATTCAATGAACACATCTCAAAGTGGATTGGATTAGAGCTGAGTGGCAAAACTAATTTATTTATACTTGATTAGTGTGTCAAAAATGTAAAATAAGACTATTCAGCCAATATGATTTCTGTGCTTGAAATTATAGAAAAATTAGAATATAGATTGTGTTTCTTTTCTGCAATGTACATGTCCAAAATAAATTGGTCTACTCTGATCCTATTCATATATATGCTTTGAATTTAGGTGCTAGTGTTTGAAGAAGTGAATGTACCAATTCTAAATGGATTTCAAGTTTAATATTAGAATCCGGCAGAGGAGGGGTTCAGAATCATCCTTTTCTTTCATTCTTGCTGTGTTCTATAATTGAATTTCACTCATGATTATCAGCCTCCCCCACCAAAAGCTTGTGATTTATTTTCCAGTGCTGTAGAATTTTATTCTTTTCTGGTTATCACTACATTGTCTTTTGTGGTATCAGTTATTTTCATGGTTTTAGTGTGAATTCTCCCTCCCCCTCCACAACATACACAGGCTCACATGGTTGAATCATTAGTTAATGTTTGGTAAGATTGTGGCAACTTTAAGAGGTGGAGATATTGCAGGCTTTGTGGTTTCTGTGGTCCAGCCTTACTGTCTCAGTTTTCCTCTTATTTGCTCTTCTGCCATGATGACTGTGGTGACCTGAGCTAGCTTTCCTGCTGTTGCCTCCAAGCAATGCTTTCTGCTATGAGATTGCTTCCATAATGAATGAATTTCCCCACGTACCACTATATCTATTAAATCTCCTTTTCTTCCCTTAAGTTGTGAATGAGCGGTGTCATTGGATTAAAATGAAAATTCAGTGATTTTCAGTATCCATGTTACATTTTTCACAGGTTCCCAGAATACCTTCAGAGTAATAAAGACAACAATGAGCATAAAAAAAATCTATTTCTAGCCTTTCTTTCTACCAGGAAGAAGCTATGTCATGAGTGATTACATTTGCTTCAGTTGTACAACCAGAGATGCTGGTTCACAGCAACTTTCTGGACTAGAAAGGTGAATTTAAGGCTTGCAAATAACATGTTTTCTTGGCTATCTCTGGCATTGGAGGACTTAGTGGCCCTGATAAGGCTGTGGTTCTGGACTTTCTTCAATTCAGCTAGATGTTTCTAGAAGGCTCAGTGTCAAGACTGTTTCTTCTTAGGTTCTCTATTGCTCATAATGCTATGTATGTGTTCATTTAATGTTTAATGTAAAGGTTGGATGGGAAAAACAAGGATAATGTGCCAGTCAGTTTCAACAGTTTATTAACAATTGAGAATGGACTTCTGACCATATCTGTCAAGAGTGGTTTATTTAAGGAAGTCCCTAGAAAGCCCATAGGACATTGCTTTAATTTCATGATTGATGTAGAAAAAAAATCCCCTAGTTGATGGCACAATTTTTTGCACAGGTAAATTAAGAGAAAGCTGGTTGCCATTTGGATACCTGGAAAGCCATCAAGAAGTATTGGTCATTGCCTCTCCCTTCTGGACGTGATATGGGTTGTTCCTTTAGCTCCTTTTGTGACATTTCCTGTCATGAAAAAAAAAAAAAAAAAACTATAACCTGGGATTGTGAGCATGTTCCATTTATTTCCCTAAATTGCTTGAGTATTTATTAAAGTAACAAAGCTAAGGAAACAAAAGAGACAGATAACCCCATATTAATAAATTGTAACACATGTAATTATTTGCTTTCAAAAATCTTGGTGATCTTCAGATTTTAGGTTTATAAGACACCACAGGGCAATCAGGTCTTTGAGTTTTAAGCAATGACTTTACTGGTTAAGAAATGTGCTATGCACTCATCCATCCATAGGAACTTTCCTGGTTTTGTTGTTGCTTACTTGTTTAACTGTTTTACAAGTATGCAATGATATAATGTGATTTTTGCTGAATGACTTGTGACAGAGAGTTAAAAAGGATCAATCCTTAACGTTTATGCCTATTCACATTTTCTATGACTTTCTTTCTTAACATGAACTGTGTTCACATCTTCTGATTTCTGTTAATTCGGATTAATATTCTGATTTGTCACTTTGCATCTTTCTGAACCATCCTCCTCTTCTGTCAACTACTTCCCATATCATTTTGTCATTCCTTTGCTCAAATATTTACTTTTTCCTACATTTTTCTGTATGAAATGACTTCACATACTTTTCATAGTGAATTCTTTCACAGTCATTCCTTTGAGTTTTCCACTTTTTTTCTCTACCTCTTCCTCAGAGAGCAGATCTTCAGAGTTTTCTAGCAAAAAAAAAATCTTAGATGTTGCCATATGTATAGAATATTCTGGACCTTCTTCATACCTATGGCTGGATTCCAGTATTTAATGCATAGATCGCCATGTGCTATACATGGACCTGCTAAGCTTTGATCGCTTACCTTTTTTATAACTTTTATTATTATTATTATTTCTGCTCATACAAACTTAACAGGTACACCGGTTCCCTCCCTTCCTCCACCTCCCTCCAAACCCCTGTTCCCCCCTCCCCTCCTCCTTCCTTCCCCCTCCCCCAGTGCCTCCCCCCCAATCCCCAGAGCATCCTTTAATGTACATGCCAGACTCTCCTCTGGGTCCTCCTCTACGATGAGGTGCAAGGACCCAAGGGCACTTCCCAGAACCCTTTCCTGTGTTCCCCTTAAGCTTAGGAACACTACTGTGACTGTCAGTCCCTAGCCTCCAAGGATCCTATTGCCTTTACTCCATGCTAGACTTTGTAGGGTCAATAATGTGTTGGACATAGCGCAGATCATGCAAAGTCCTATTATGATTGCTTCGGCCTTAACTTGTGTGTAGTATCTTGCATATCATTACTCCTCCCATCCTTGTGCTCTTACAATCTTACTGCCCCCTCTTCTGCAAATTTCCCTGAGCTTCAGGATGGGGAGAGATTAGGCTGGCCCAGTTCCAGGTGGTTGATATAGAGTCTCTGATGTTCTGAATTATGGTTTGTTGATTTTTTTTTTGGTTTTGCTGCTCCTGCAATGCCCTTCACTCCATCCTGATGGGTATTGGATGTCACCCCCTGGCCAGAGATAAAAAACTGTTAAATTAGAGTCTTGTTATGAGTATATTCAAAGGTAGATGGAATAAAAGTAGGAGATCACGGTGAGAGAGAGGTCAATCACCCATTTGCAGAATGGTTATTAGAAACAATTACATTAAGTGAAGTATCCCAGACACGGAAAATTAAGCACTGCGTGTACTCCCTAATAGGTGGATCCTAGTACCAAACCCCTAGACACTCAAAGACAAATCTCTGTAATACCTACAGTAATTTTAAAGATTATAAACAGGAGGAATGGGGAAGGAGGGCCCCACCAGAAACAAGGAGAGAGGGAACCATGTTACAGCAGAGAAAATAGGCCACCATCAAGGACTGCAAGTAATGAGACATCTGGTTAAGTTCACAGACTTTCCTTCCTGATCCCTTACCTTCATGCATCACTCCATTCTATGCATATGTTTAAAGTGTTTACTTAGTTAGGCTCATGGATTTTTCATGTTATTTTCACCAATGATAGAATACTATAGTTCTAGTTCACAACTAATGGTTGTGCTAAACACATACAAAGAAATAGTCCTAAGTTGTTCTTAGAAGTGTGCCAAACCTGAATGAATTTTGTGTACTCTTTTCTGGTACAAGAATCCCAAAAGACAAGAAAGATCCAATATTGTTTTAAAACATTGAACATCAAAATTATTTAGCACTTTAAAAAGACTCTACCTTCATAAAAATTCAGACAGTTGCCAATCTTTAATTTCAGTGTTTTAAATATTCGAATGAAAAAACCTGAATGTGGCAGTTACTCTGAATTTATTGACATATTTTTGCTCCATGGGAAAAAATTACTTCATCTTCATTTATTTGTCTGTCTGAGATGCAGCTTCAGGTGCTTTTGGTAGTCTTAATTTTTTGTTGTTTCAACAATACTCAAAAAGTTAATTTGTAAATAATGACACCAATTGTACTTTCACATATTGTGAAAGACCTTAGTTTTTAAATTATTGTCATTTTTCTTTGTTTCTACTTTTAAAAAACCTGATCATGTACAACTGAGGGGGTATGATCTCACCAGAAGGGGAGGGCATATAGTCTGGCAGATGAAAGGTGATCATTTTGCAAATGGGTGACTGACCCCTCCCTCACCCAGGTTTCCTGCTTTTATTACATCTACCCTTGAATGTGCTATTATAACAAGACTACAGTTTAACAGCTTTTTGTCTCTGACCAGGGGGTGACATACAGTGCCCATCAAGATGGAGTGAAGGCATTGCAGGAGCAGCAAAACTGCAAAAGAAAAATCAACAAACCACAATCCAGAACTTCAGAGACTCTATATCAACCACATAGAACTAGGCCAGCCTAATCTCCCCCCATCCTAAAGCTCAGGGCCATTTGCGGAAGAGGGGGCAGCAAAAGGATGGGAGGAGCAATGATTTGCAAGATTCTCCACACTAGTTAGGGCCGAAGCAATCATAACAGGATTTTGCATGCCCTGCGCAATGTCCAACACACTATTGACCCCACAAAGTCTAGCATCAGCTAAAGGCACCAAGATCCTTGGAGGCAAGGGATTGACAGCCACAGTAGTGTTCCTATGCTTAGGGGGAACATGAGAAAGGGTTCAGGGAAATGCCACCGGGTCCTTGTACGTCATCGGAGAGGAGGACCAAGAGGAGAGTTAGGCATACACAATAAAGGACTCTCTGGGAATTGGGGGGGAGGCACTGGGGATGGGAAGGGAGGGAGGGGGAGCAGGGGGTTCAGGGAGAGGAGGAGGGAGGGAGGGAACTGGTCTACCTATTAAGTTTGTATGAGCAGAAATAATAAAAAAAATATTAAAAAATATCAGACAGAAAAAAATTAATACCATTTTTATATTTTTTCATATGTGAATACAATGATGATTTCATTTTCATCCAAATCCCCAGTCTTCCTTTACATCTTCATGGTTTCTCTTTTCCAGATAGTCTTCCTCATACTTTTATTTTTTTTGTGTGTGTGTAAGACCCACGGGAAATATTAGGGTGACTATACTTGCAAGTGCCTGAACACTTAACTGGTAAATCCATAGAGCATGTGGAATATGTCAATGGTCATCAGCAGGATCTGTTTTCCCTCCCTTCTGCTATCTAAAATATGATGACAATTTTAAAAAGACTTCATTTCCCAAACTGCCCTGCATCTGTATATAGTTATAAGACTAAATTTAGGAGGAAAAGATGTCAGAAGCAGCTTTCTGCACTAGATATAAAGTGATATTTTGCTTTCGCTTTTCACCTTTTCCCTAAACAAATATCTGTAGCTCAGAGAGATTGTGAACTGTGATCCATAAAACCTTGCTCAAGATATAAGAGAACAAAAGAGTTTTAAGGATCATATCACTTGTTCACTGATAACTACTCTGCTAATTGACAGAAACAGATTTTTTCATTACTTATTAGTCAGATGCACTTTTGTCTCTTTTTATTTTTTTTGAATGTATTATACATCTTTTGCCTAATCATACAAACTCAATATGTATTACTCTCTTCTCCCTTCCCCCTCCCTTGCCCTGTGGTCCCCCATTGCACCTCCCCCTTTGTTCCTCTTACTCCCTCTCCTTCCCTTCTCCAGGTGCCTTCTCTTCTACTTCCTCCCTCCCATTCCCCAGAGCATCTGTTTATATGGGTGCTGAACCTCCCTCTGAGTAGGCTATACTAGTGAGGGTACAGGACTCAGTGGCATAGCCTGAGGGTCCCTTCTTGGGCTGCTCACTAGCATGAGAGCTCTATTACGTCTTTTAAAATTTTTAATTATTTAAAATATTGACAATTTCCTTAATGTGTCCCATGAACTATGATCATATTCACCTCCCATTACTGTCTATTCTTATTCTCTCCCACCTCTGCTGACCCTTTCCTTCTTCCCAAATAGTCCCTCTTCAACTTTCATGCCTTACTTTGTTTGAGAAGGCAGCTGCAGCTTCTTCGTGTTCATGATTCTTGCAGTCATGCAGTCATGCTTTATTTAGAAGCTCAAGTTTCACAATAGTCCTTCATGTCCTCTGTAAGGTTACTCTTAACTATTGCTGTGAGAGAACACCCAAAGTCAAGCAACTTAAGGGAGAAAGGGAGATTTATTCAGCTTAAGTTCCAGAGGGGAGATATAGTCTTTCAAAGCAGAGGCCGCATGGCTGGTGCCTGAAGCTGGAGGAGGCTACATCACTGCAGACATCTCTTCTAGACTGAGAGCTGTAAGACTGCTAAATGTAAAGACAGACTTCTCTTGGAGGTAGGGAGGGATTAATCCACCTCAAGGCCCACCCCTTGTGACTGCCTTCCTCCAGCAAGACTCCACCTCTCAAGGTATCATGACCTGGCCAAATACATGAGACTGTGGGACATATTTCAAACCATGACATCCTCTAACTCTTAACAGCCATCCTTTCCCCTGCTGGGTTTTAAAGTTTCAAGGATTCTGCAGGGAGTGATATACATATTCCATTTAGGAAAGAGCTCAACCTTTCCTTGTGTTCAGCACTTTGGTCAGTAGTTATGAGTCTCTTTAACCATATGCCACTATCAAAAGAAAATTCTTTGGCTTAGCTCAAAGCTGGTCTGAAGGTATAAATACGCACATTAAATGGCAGTTCGAGCAAATGCTAATTTAGCAAAATCAGTGGTTTATTTCCGACTTGGGCCTTTGTCTTCCTCAGCCATAGATCTTGACCAGGTTTACAATGCCAGGCTTGAATTCCCTTCTGTGGATATAGCCTCAACTTCAACTAGAAAGCAGTTGGTTACCCCCCAAACAGACATGTCACTGTTGCACCAATGGGCAGATCTCTCCAGTCAGGTTTGTATACAGCTCACAGTGCTCACAGCTGGGTGTGACCATTGAAGACTTCTCTCTCTCACAGAAGTCTGGATGACACCTTATAGCACTACACAAGCTGACAAGCAGGGAGGAAGCATCCAGTTCAGGCCGAGATTGATTTCTCTGTGTCTTATATCTATGAAGTGCAGAGACTTCAGCAATAAAGTTTCACAAGGTATTCCTGATAGGCAATCAAGATCAGTGTCAAAGGTCTGAATTGTTTTGGGAGTTCTGCAGTCTCTCTGGTCAACAAATAATGGAGCCATAACCTGCATTTGATGTTGGTATTTTTGTTTAAAACCTGTGGTTTGTGTAGCAGCATTGTCCACATGGTAAGTCGGCTACTTCTGTTCAATTTTTTTTTTTTAAAAAAATATTATTTAGTTTACAAACACTAGGAATATTCATGTTTTTTTATGTTCCCTTGGCTTTGACTGACTCTTTGCTCATCTTATCTTTCTGATGTCTTCCACTCCATCCCCATTTAAAACTTTTACCATTAGTCTTCTCTTATTTACATATCTCCTGTGTTTTACAATCCTCCAGACCATCTTTTATTATTTAAATTCATCTCTTATGGCTTTTTTTTTGCCTTGCTTTCTAACCTCTAGAGATAATAAGTCAAACTTAAAGAAGAAATCTAGGAATCCAGAGCTACAATTTACATATGAGAAAGGATATATGGCATTTGTCTTTCTGGACTCAGGCTACTCAGTATAATATTTTTCAATTGCATTCATTTTCCTGACATTTCATTTTTCATTAATGATGAATAGACTTCCATTGTGTGCATGCATTACACCATCCTGAACCTGTCAGTACATGGGCATGTAGGCAGATTCTATTTCCTAGTAGGGAAGCTATGAACATAAATGAACAATTATCTCTGTCAGAGAGTCCTTTGAGTTTATGCCAGGAGTGGTAGTTATACATACTCTAGCTCTACCTTTAGGTTTTTGAAGAATTTCAACCATCATAGTGACTGCACAAGTTTACAATTGTAAAAAGAGTGAAGAATATTCACCCATACCCTTGCCAAATTTTTATATATATTATAAATATTTATATACATACAGAATGGCTAATACCTATCTATATCCATGTATATCTATATTTTTCATTTTTTACATGACAGCTTTCTTCTTTCCTTTTTTAAGACTATTTATCTATTTTGTGTGTACCCACATGCGCATGCATCCCAGGTTCTCTCCACTAGGGCAGGATGTGCGGGCCAATGTCATTTATGTCTGGCATTCTTTCTTCTTTCATATTTGATCTTAGATATTTAATTAAGATAGAGCAGAATCTCAAAGTGATTTTCACCTTATCCTTTGCATATTTCAAATATTTACTAGCTATTTTTCTTTCTTCTTTTAAGAACTCTATTCAGATTCGTAACTCATTTTTAGTTGTATATGTAATTTGTTCCTGTTGAAATTTTAAAGTTATTTTATATATTAAACATTTACCCCATGTCTGAAATGTAGATGGCTAAGCTTTTTTTTTCCCGTTTTGTAAACTGTCTCTTTACTGTATTGACAGTTTCCTTTGCTGTACAGAAACTTTTATATTCTATGAGGTCCCATGAGTCAGTTGTTGGCCTTAATTCCTGAGTGACCTATGAACTATCCATTCTTCCTATTCTTTTGTGTATTATGCTGCCTACCTTAAATATGTCTTTCCCAACAATTCCTGTGGAAGCCTCAAGGCTAACCTAATAGAGGTGTATTTTACTGACAGTGCTTCATGTGGCTTTTGCTGCAGCTCACTGATCAGTGGTTACCTGTGAAAACCAAACACAGATTGGCTCTCAAATTGACATATGTAAAGTGGAACCTATATTAATCAAATCCCAAATCTGAAGGTCCTAGTTGTAGGACATTTCTATTTTATTAGGGTGCAAATTCACTTTTTGTCTGAGCAGCCAAAGTGAATTCTCAGTGACTGGGCTTGAACCTGTCTCAGTGAGGTACAGAGATACCATTACTTCCCATAGCTGGGTTAGAGGGTAGGAACAGTGTTTTAAGGGTCTCCACTGTTTTTGTAATCGCCTTTCCTAGTGTCTTTTCCTGTACCTCAGCTGGTATCTTCCTGGGGTGTTTTACAGTGGAAAATGCTATCTTTCAAGTGAATATCATTTTTCTACTGTAGAAACATATTCCCAACAATATTAATGTAAGAACATAACATAAAACATACTCTATCATCTCTTTACATATCATCTATCTATCTATCTATCTATCTATCTATCTATCTATCTATCTATCTATCTATCTATCCATCCATCTATCTATCTATTGATCTATCTAATCTATCATCTTTCTATCATCTATCTGTATCTATCTAACAGTTTAGGTAATCTATTATCTATCTATTTATTCATCTATCTCCATCGATCTATGTATCCAGGCATCTATCTATTTATGGGTGGAAATAAAGAATTTTCTCACACAACTTGGATTTTTTGTGTTTGTGTGCTTGCTCATGCAAGTTTACATGTGTGTGGTTACTTATCTGTGTAGGTACAGATGCGCATATGTCTGTGTAGAGGCCTGAAGATGACAGTATCTTTTTCAATGGCTCTCCATTTTTTTAAATAAAGTATGGTCTCAGGTGAACCCAGAATTTGTCAATCAGACAGGTTAGTGAAACAGCTTATCCTGTATATTCCCATCTACACTACCCAAGTGCTGAATTTATAAGTAGTCACTACATCTACTCACAGTTGTAGGGCAATGCCTTCTATAACAAGCTATCTCCCTAGCCCCATGTTCACAAGTTATACTTTGTCTTGCAGAAGAATCCAGTTGAGTTTTTTCTTTTTTTTCTTTTTTTTCTTTTTTCTTCTTTTTTTTTTTTTTTTGCTGTTCATTCTCAGATTTCTAGGCCCACCAAGAGTTTTTAATTTAGTGAGAAAATATAGAATTACAAGTTTACATTTCCAAGTGGTTCCTAGTAGATGTGTTGCTATATGTTCAAATAATATGCTTGGAGCACTGAAAAGCACTAAAACTACTCATGTAACTATAGCTGATAAATGCATACAAGTTGTCTGTAGTGACATGAGATTATAATTGTTGTAGTGATTGAAGTACATTTTGTGGGTCAAAGAAAGTTTCATAGGATGTTTTCATTGGCTGTGAAAAGAGAAACAATAAATGAACACATTCCAAGTAAAATGAGGTTTTTCAATAGACATTGTACCAGTTAGTCTTTTCTGTTGCTGTGAAAGAGAATACTCAAAGTCAAACAACTTAAGGGAGAAAAGGAGATTTATTCAGCTTATAGTTCCAGAGGAGAGAAACAGTCCTTTCACAGTGGAAAAGACATGGTGCTCTGGCAGAAGCTGGAGGCAGGCCAAATCACTATAAACATCTTGAGGCTGAGAGCTGCAAGACCACTACATGCTACAAGAGAAAACCTCTCCTAGAGGTGGGGTGGGACTAATCCTCTCAAGGCCCAACCCAAGTGACAGCCCTCTTCCAACAAGGCTCCACCTTTCAAAGATGCCATGACCTTCCCAAGCATATGAGCACATTTCAAACCTTGACAGACATTATGTGAAACTCGGGTACACATCAGAAAAACCCGAAATGAAATATGTATGTTGTTTGCAAGGGAAAGAAATGAGACTAATGATATAGTGACTTCAACGTTTGTGAAACTCAGTAGTAAATTAGGGAAAGTTGTAAGGATATATAAATACAGAGGATTGAATGCTCTATGGACTATTATTCAGCTAGAAAAAGTCTACATTCATTTATTGTTGTTCGTCACTAGAAAATTGTTTCATTTTTATGAATCCCATTATGCACTTTTGTGAAACAGATTTGTTTCTGCTAGTTTTGAAAAAACTAAATGAATAGATATTCCCATTTAATGACTATACATATCACACACATTATTCCTTGCCTATGAACTTGATAAGCAATAGCCATTTTGTTGCTATTTTTTCACTCTCTTGATAGCACTTTCTCACCCTTGGCCTCCACTTGTGTGGTCAAATCCCAACTGCAAACCAGACTGTCTGGTATTTGAAGTTTCATATTATTGTTGTCCACCAGCCAGGCAGTAAGTCACAATGTGTTGGTGCATATTTTTCTTTTAAAAATGAATAATTCATAAATTTTTCATTTGCTAAGCATTCTAATCATAAAATATTTTAATCTGAAATTGTATAAAAGCTTAGGACAACGTAAGGATTTTACATTAGATAATTTTTTAATGCTTACCTTGATTAAAAATAAGTTATATGATTTTAGATATTAGAATTACTTTTATGAGTTTGAAGATCTGAATGTATACATAGCATTTATCAAGTATCTGAGGAGACAATTTCCTTTAAATCAAAATTCTTTGTATTCTGCTTTAGATATATTAAGCAGACCTGATTTTACATTTTTTGAAAAAATTCAAATCATTGAAAAGTGATTATTCTGTTTTTACAAAGGATATCAGCCATTTGTGTATATGTGTGAATGGGTGGATTCTAGCTCAGCTATACAGGGCTTTCCTTACCTACTGAAAAATCTAGTTCTAGCCCTAGAAATGGTATGGGGAAAATAAACAAAAAAATCAAAACTATTTATTAACTTCTGTAAAGTAAAAAAAAGTTCCTTTTGAAACCTCTGAATATATTCTTTTTCAGAGGTTTAATTCTGGATTATATTTTTGAACAGCAGAGCAGAAGAACAGACAGAAAATTCATCACCTCTCACTAACCATTCTCGTATGAACTGTGGTGAACTAAAGCTAGTTCATATTGGCTTATGAGACCTGATAATCAAATTTGTGGATGTGCAGGGAACATTCAGGAGAAAAGACATTATAACACAAATTATGCTAAGTTACTCATCTCTAAATTATGGATAGATCAAGGAAAGAAGCCAACACATAATTATTTTATTTTATTTTCTTTGTTATATAACTTGGGAAGTTATTTATTCTTTTGTAACTATGTGGAAATAGCACAATGAGATAGTGTGCATTTTGTGACATTTTCTAATTCTACTTTCAGTGACTCTATGTTTGACTGTTCAGATTGCTCACCAAGGATTGTCAGTCTTTTCACTGAACGTGTCTGCCCTGGTTACACAAGTACAAGAATTCAATAGCCTCCATTCTGCATGCCTATTTATTTGTTGCTATGGAAGCCAGAGACGTTTTTGGCTTGTGGTCTCCAGAGACTGAGACACTAAAGAGTAGCTGAGCTGCTGAGAAAACCTGTCTATTTCACAGATCCACAGCTTATCTGGCCTCTGTTGTTTCCACATCTCTATCACTTCCTCAGGGATCCACAGGGACTGAATATCACTGAATTCTCAGCCTTTAGGGGAATTTCACACATAAATTGAGAAATGTTTTGTCTTCTACCACTGCTAGACAGGGAGTCAACTTCCTCTGACATGATCAGCACATTTCACCCACTCTTCTATTCCACTTTTCTAAGTGTTGGTACTTTCTTATTTTTTTTCAATGAATAGTGGTAGCGGTCAACATTTTAAACTCAAATCATTTACTTTAGAGCTTTCAGAATGTAGAAGTTTTTAAACCAGAAATGCAAAGCATATACAGCAAAGCTGTAGTTTTTAAACTTGTATAGAATCTGTGACCCCAGAGAAACATTGAAGTATGATTTTGTAAGAAATAAAATATATTCTTGGTTTTACTTTAGTCCTCGTTGCTGAGATCTGGGATGTGGAAGCTGGAGAGAAGCTATCTCAAGTGTGAGCAGGGTGACATATCTGGAGAGAGTGATCAGCTCTCTATAGTACAGTGTAGGAGTCCACAGAGAAGAAAGCATCAACAATTATGGTTGTAGACATTGTTTGAGCTGTTTGCTTTTGGCAATAACTGCTCTGAAGTTTTTACATATATTTTTCCAAACAAATTTGAGCCATGTCACTGATAGTCTTACACTTACTTTTATTATTTTTATGAAAATTATATTAATAAGAACAAATGAATCAAATAATCTGTTAGCACACTTAGTTTTAAATTCCTGACTTTGATCTTTGGATCATGAACAATTGTAAGCTTTCATGAAATATTTTTGTGTTTGATCATTTCTCAGCTTGGATCATTTGTCAGATTTGTAGGAGGGATAAAAAATAATATAATATTATGCAAAGGGTCATTCTTTTTCTGTCATGCTGGACACCTATAATCTGAGCACAAAAGAGTCTGAATTTGAGGCCAGAGTTGGATAGTGATGTCATGTCTCAAACAAACAAAAATATCATCTGTCTTTTAAGGAATTAATTTAAATTTTTTATGCTTGTTTTACCATCAATAGGAAACAGTATGCATGAATATTGAATATTTTATTTACTATTATATATGTATATATACTTTATATGTATATATGCTTTATATGTTGGGAAAATAGAATTTTTGCAAGGGTATAAAAAGGAAGTGTAGTTTTGTAATAAGCAGAGACTGTCACATAGTGTGTGCAGACATTTGTAATTAGGATATTGAACTTAGTTAATGTAGGGGTAATTATATTCCCTTTGTTTACTTTTTCTTTCATCAAGTCAGAAAATAGGCAGAGAATTGAGAGCTGTCAGAGCTCACTAGAATCAAAAAGTAGAATTTATCTTTTGTATTTAGAAATGCAGGACTGACAGGACTGAACTTGATATTGTGCTGCCATCTGAAGCTTCCTGTCAGTCTTGGTGATTGTATGCTCTGAAACCTCTGTTTCAGGGGTTGTAGATAAATACAAAAGTATACTTTTACCATATGACTTCTATCTTAATTCTAGATGTGTAAAACTTCCAATTATTCACTACTCACTGGATCCTAATCCTTTAGAAAAATATGTAAGAAATTCATCACACACCACAGATATTGTGAATCTAAGGTTAGCAACAATGTGCATTGAATGATCTAGGAGAGAATGATCCAGGAAATGGTCCATATACCTAGAAAGAACATAGAGAACGATAGCAGCATGTTCTTTTTTTAGACAAGAAATCAGAAGTAGATGGAGCTTGTCAGGGTGACTTTTTTCTCTTGGACCTTCTGCAGCTGTCCAGGAACCTGCGTGTATCTGTCCAGAAGCAATGAACAGGCAAAACAGAGACCGATGGACAATATGGAAAGACAAAGTAGAGTCCCCATGAAAGAAGGGTACAACTCAGGTGGCATTTATTAGTCAACATAGCAAGTCATATATTTCAGAAAAATAACTTAATGAAATAGATTAGACTAAGTGGTATTATAACATGAAAATTATTGGATGTTTATCAATTAGATGTTAGAAAAGACCTGATATCAACGTGGTCTAGAAATTTTGTGCAGAAAGAAAAACTTAGCAAAGACGTCTAGATTAAAATTTACTTCAACATAGTCGTTTTATTTCAATTTTCTATCATATTATGTGCTTAGAAAAATGTACTGGCATATTAATTGGAGTTTCTGACTTATAAATACATTGCTTAATTCTTCAAAAAAATTTAATGTTTAGTATTTCTGTAATATGTCTTTGAAAATAATTAATAACTAATTGGAATATAAATATTTTTCATGCAACAACTTACAGTCGTACCAAAATCTTAATAGTAATCCATACTTTAGTTCTAAAATTATTTGAAGAAAATTTCTGTAGAATAATTTTTCAAATCAGTCCATTTATTGTATTGTCCAGGCCATTGATTATTTCAGTAAATGCTGAATCACAGAATACAAAATTCAGTCTTTTCTGTTTTTGTTTAGTTAGTTTTTCATGGTGAAACTGAATGGAAATTGATTTTTGTCTAAGGACAGGGAGGAGGAAATTATTCTTCTATCAACTAAAAAAGATTTCTAATATACACTTAAAAGTTTTCAACTTTTTGGCATTTTGGGTGAAAATGTTTTTGTTTTTCTTAACTTGCTTTCTGTCTAAATAGACTTTCTCTAAATGCATGTTATTTAAGTGTGTTTTCCCATCATTCTTTGTTCAAGTCAAGTCTTACAAACTATTTATGACTGTGACTAAGAGAAAAATTTATACAACAGCTTGTGATAATTGTTGTCCCCTTGATGAGCTGAAATTCCAGCATTTCAAACACTAAACTCTCTCTCTCTGTCTCTGTCTCTCTCTCTCTCCAATTCTGTGTGTCTGTGGTATATGTGTGGGCAAATGTTTGCGTCTGTGGAGAAGGCCCAAGTGGGATTTTTTTATATTTCATTTTGCTTTGCTCTGAGGTTTTTCTAGACTCAACCATCCAGGGCCATAAGTATAAGCTTCTGCCATTTCCATGTGGCTTATTTTACATGGAAATTGGGATCCAAACTTAGGTCTTTCTGTTTGCAAGGCAGAAAGTGAATCCCTAAGCCATCTCTCCAGCCTTGTGATTCCATAGCTGCAGTGCTCACTTTATTCACTACTGAAATAGAGTCAATAGTTGAATTTAGGCTGGAGAGATGGTTCAGGGGTCAAGACTTTACCTCGCAAGCAGAAGATTCTGAATCTGGTTTCAGGCCCCATGTTAAAAATAGCAGATGTGTGCATATGTGGGTGGAAGTGGCAGCAGCCTACATTTCCAGTTCTGGTGGATAACCTGGGAAACCCCCAGAGTGAAGCAGAAAGGAGGTAGAAGCAATCCAGGATGAATCCTGAAGTCACCTGTAGTCCTCCAGAGGGACATACAGTGCCTTCTGATAAACACACACACACACACACACACCAATCAATAAATAAAGTAAAAAAATAGTTGAACTTGATTTTCAAGCTATTGTGCTTGGAGCACAGAGCAGAGAACATACCCAGTTAATTATTAGAAAAATTAAAAGAAAGTATTCTTACATATACGAACAAAGAGATTTATTCCCTGTGATGAACCCTATATTACATAAACATTCACAAAGTATTCTTTGAAATTGCTTTACCCACATATGCACACATACAAACATTTTTCAGCTAGTGATTAGTCTTTACTGGTCTAAATCAGTATTTCACTCTCATAAGCATAAGGCCAGCCAAGCATCATCTAATTTTGTGCAGCTAACTCAATAATTCCTTGCTGTCTGATCTCCAGGTTATCTTATTTGTCTTGTTCCATACAAACATGAAAACGGATTATATTATATGCTTGAACTTGCCATTAACCATTTTGATGATCAGAGTTTAATTTTGGCAGGAACAATATAACTGATTCAAGCAGAAAATTACTTTGCAGTATAGATTCATATGTACATCACCTTGGAAAGCTCCAAAGTGTCCTCAACCTTGGCTTCAAGAAAACATTTGCTAACCAGAAAGTATTTACAGATGAGGGAGTTTATGGGAGGAATGGTCCTGAAGAGCCAGTCTCTCATTCTCAGTGCTATTACCATTTCCTGTAGAAAACTCTTTGTTGTGGAAGACTATAGTATACCATGTAAAATGCTTAGCAACATCTTTGGCTTCAGCCCAATAACTCATAACAACTCTCTTCTTCCACGTTAGGATAACAAAAAATGCCTTCAGATATTGCCAATATCCCTAGTTAAGGACCATTTTTTCCCCTCTTTGTTGCCATTTATTATTAGTGCAAAATTTGTGTGCACATGTGCACGTGTGTGTGTGTGTGTATTTCTTATTTTGGAAACAAAAAGTGTCACTTTTTACCTTTCATTGTAGCACATTAAAGAGAAAAGTTATCTTACACTGACTCAAAAGTATTTACTCTTTAATTGTATAATTGTATGTTGGATGCTACTACTTCCTTACAAATATTAATGACATGGTGCTTTAACATGGTTTACAGGACAATGCAATTGGGCCTCTGATTCTCTATTCAAATTCTGCTCATGCTACCCTATTGCATGTTTGACTTAAAAGATCTACTTTCACTTTCTCTAATGCACTAACCTCTTTCACCCGTCAGAACATTTGCATAAGCCTTTCTCCATTATGAATGAATTATCATCAACCCTTGTGATCTCCATCAAGAAGTATTACTGATTAACTCTTACTGAATTGGCTAGTTCTCTAGTAAATTTCAATTTTTATTACTATTTGGATAAGGCCAATTTTTATTTTGTGCCATTGATATAATTAATTTTATATTTGTGTACAGTCAAACTAGGTACACACACTTCCCCAAGGAACTATTATGAGTTTAGACTAGTTTTGTTTGGACAAATAGTGGTTAGTCACTGCCAATTACTGGCAAAAGTGTGTTACAAAGTAACTGGGGAGAGCTCATTACTTCCAGGAGTCTCTACCTTTTTTCTCAACCTGAGTATCCCTAAATTAAAGATTTGCATACTTGTAGCTCAAAAAGTATAACAATGTCTTTTTGCATATTGTTGCGTGTGAAAAGAAAATTAGTAATCTAAATCAGAGACAACCTCTAATTTCCTTGTTAAAAACTCCAAGATTACAGCAAATGTTGGCAGCAGGTCTTACATTGAGTAACATTTGGTATGAAGTAGTAGCTGCATAATATTATTCAGTTATATAAATTTTAAAGTACATTATTTAGGATGTTTGGAGTACATAAAAATAATTACTGTGATTTCAATAAGACATGGGATGCCAAAGCTCCCATCGTGAAAGTTAAGCATTACACTTGGCAGGGATCATATGCATTGTAGCCTCTGGCTTGGTTTTTCACAGCTGTATGTACTTCAGTAAGTGTCAACTTCACCATGTGAAAAATATTGTCAAGCTACTACAGGTATTCAGGTGACTTAGTTTGGCTCTTCTTCCTTTGAACCCAGAAGGACACAAACACTACTTCCTTGGAAAAATTCCTTGTTTTCAACCTATGTAGTAGAGAGATCCTTTTCCTCTGTATTTTGTCCTAAGAGTATACCAACATGGGTGATAGACAAAAAGTCATTTTTTTTCCTTTTTTAAAAAAAAATTCCACTTTTTATTTTTCTAACTTTACAAACATAATAAGTGGTTGTCCCTACTCCCTCCCCTCACCCCTCTTTCCTCTCCCACCCTATCCTCCCTTCACCAATCCCTCTTACTTCCTCCCACACTCCTACCTATTTCTTCTGTGGGCTCCAGGGTTCCCTTTGGATTATCTGCAGTAGTGGGGGCTTACACTTCTGTGGCAAACTAAGTGGTCCTTCCTTGGGTAGACACACTGATAAGGGAAAACCCCTTTACCTGTCTTTAGCCTTAGCCCCTAAGGTTATCACTGCATTTAATTGTTTCTCAAGCTCCTCCCTTGTCTATGGGTAACTGGTGATATGTCAGTCATTGTGTAGTTCTGGTGGGGATAAGTCTCATTGCAGTGGGTTCCTGGATACAGCAACCACACCTTGAATGGAATTTCTTGGCCAATGATGAACCTCCCCATCTTTATGCTCTTACTCTTTTACCGTCCCCTCTTCTGCAAGATTCCTGGAGCCTTAGGATGGGAAGAGATTTGGTTGGCTTGACTCTGGCTGCACTGTTTCAGGGTCTCTAGTATTCTGTATTGGTTGGTTGTTGTCCATTTCACTGCTCTTCCAATGCACTAGACTGCCTCTTGTTTGGGCATTGAGATATTTTCTTATCTAAAAACAAAATGAGAGTTATTTAGATGGTTTGCTCTCCATTATTTGTGGTTAGTATTAAGATATCTGACCCTGTCTACTGTTAGTCACCCCCTCCATTGTTGTTTGGACTGGTTTACAATACTGGGCTTGTATTCCCTGTCATGGAGAGGGGGAAGTAAGGGGTTAACAAGCAGGCAATTGATTACCTGGAGGCTAAGCACACTCTACTGTATCCTATTCCTATTTTCCTATCTCCTTTAAAACTTTTCTTACATAAAATCCTTTTGTAACTGCTTACCTACAATCTTTTCTTTGTGCTCTTTTAGGATCTTCTTTCATCCCTCTAACTTTTTTCCTTTTTTAAAATTAATTTATTTATTTACGAGCAAATTAGGTTTATGTCTTTGCCCCAGCATCCTCCCCACCCACTTCCCTCCTCTCTCACCCACACACCCTTCTCCTTCCCTCCCTCCCTTTATCAATCCTGACCTTTAAACCCCACCCCTATGTCTTTCTGCTTGCATGTATCACAGGTGCTTGTGGGTATCACAGGCTTCCTTTTGGGGTGTCTGTGTTGGTGTGGGAGTCAGATTACTGTTGAACTTTCTGTGGCTCTTCAGTGGGCAAAATTTTAAGTCCAGCACCTGCCCCTGAGACACTCTCTGAGAGAAGTTGTTTCTTCTAAGATCTTGTTAGTCCTTGGGAGAACGTTTATATATTGGGAAGTGTGTAGAGCTGATGGTAGAAGTTCTCATCACTGTGGAATCGGTTTACATCAGCCCTGTCCTGGGTGGAGTATGTTGGTTAGAACTACTTCGCCCCCACGTTTAGGCTCTGTCCCCTCTTCTGCAAGGTTCTTTGAGCCTTGGTGTGGGTTAAGATTCTGATGGGCTGATTAGGGCTAAGTATTCCAGATTCCCTGACATTCTGTATTCTGGCCTGATGTGATTGCCTGCCTCACTTGTCTTCCATTGTAGTAAGGTGCAACTAGTTGACCTCTGAGAGTTTTTCTTATCTAAGGGTTAAAAAATTAGAGTGTTAAGATGGTATTTTATTATCAATTTTTATACTTAACACTAGGATATCTGTTCCTATTTACTTCCCTTCTACTATTATTTGATAGGTTTATAGTATCTGGCATGATTTTCCTGATATTAAAGGATTTAGAATCCATTTAGAGAGCAATTGCTTTCCCATGGGTCTTACATACCTTTGTTGCTCCAATAGAATCCTTCTTACGGTAGTCATAGTAACTTACAGCGTTCACCATTGGGATGAACTCTTGATCTCTCTTTTTCACCTGAGCCACTTGAAAAAGGCAGATCTGTGGAGAATGTCTTTGTCCCTGAAAAATTCATTTGTTCAAATCCGAGCTCCCAGAGTGATAGAGCTATTCTATAAACAACTGCCCTTCTTCTGCAGCCATGCGGGACCATAGCAAGAAGACAGATTCTGTAAAACAAGAATCAGGTCTTATCTAGGTGCTGCGTGACTATGCCTAAATCATGGAATTCCTTCTCTTCAAAACAGTGAGGACCTTTTCCTGTTTAAATCACCCAGTATACCAGATTCCTGTTGCAACAGCCAGAATAGACTAAATTATTATTGTCCTCAGTGAGTATTGAAATTTCTAAAGATAACTGTTAACTACAGAAGAAAACCATGAGCATATGTTCTATTTTAGCAGGGCATTGACAAGGTTTATGTCTTGAGTAACAAGAAAGAAAACTGACAGAATTAAGGAACAATTTTAAAAAAGAAAAGAGTCAGGCAGAAGAAATGAGAACTAAAATCTTCCCCCTTAATAGAGACCTTTTAATTAATATCATGGCTTTTGGTTACTTATATATAAATTGTTTCTGTCTATCATAGTTAGATACTGGAAACTGAAGGCTCTGAGCTCCGAGGACAGTTGTGAAAAATTATTAGTTGAATTATGCTTCTGAGCAAGCCTGCAGGAGATTGTCTAATTGATGGGCACAACCCAGCCCATGGTAAGCTGGACTAGCTCCTGGACAGGTGAATATGATGGAGGAACTGGTTAAAAATGTTGACATCCTTCTGTATACTTGGCCAGACATACCGGTCTAACAAATGAGGATTATCGTTCTTAGCAATCCTATAGATTTGTTGTGGCCAGTTCCTTCAGCGTTGGTATTGATGTGGACTCTCCTGTCAAGTTAGACAAAAACTGTAACTGGACAATCATAAGTCAAAATAAAACTTCTTTTACTCTTGAGACATTTGGTTGTGAATTTATGAGTAATATGCAGAGTAATTGCAACAATGTTTTTGAAAGACTTATAAAGGAATGAAGTGTACTAAAAATCCAAAGAATGGAAACTATATTTACTTATATATAGTTGTCATTGAAAATAAAGAAAATTTTATATATTTTCATTCAGCATCCTGAAAATTAAGGAATTTTTAGTGGGAAATCAGTGTTGCAGATGACACTTACCTAACTCACTCTGAGTTCTAATTGAGTTGTTATACCCTATCCTGTTTATTTTGGCAGAGGGAAGAGGAAAAGAAATCCATATTCTTTCATATCCATATCATGCTAATTCATCCTTGAATGATTCACTCAGAGCTATTTTTTTAGTATTTGTTTCTGTCCTAACATCTTGTACTAGTCCCCAAATGTGAGGACGTGGGGTTCTGCTGTGATGTATCTTCATTAAGTTTAATATTATACTTTTTTCTTCTCAGTTGAAATTTCTGATAAGTTTTATGAGCTACTTTAATGAGAAGTGTAGAAGAAAACTTTGCTGCCAGTGGAGAAGTTTGAGAAGAGTGGTTGCTTTCTTTACAACAGCTGTGAATTGTCTGGAGGGAACTGGAACCCGAAGAGCACATTATCACTACTTTGTTTACAGTGATGGTTGTAGAAGGAACTGCATGCAGAGAAAACATTTGTTTTCCAAAGGTATTTATTATAGGAATCAATCAGATCGCCAGTGCACTATTACTGTGGGCCATCTGCTGGAGACACAGACAATTTTGTAACACATAACCCTTATTTATATAACATTCCTGTTAGGAAATTTGAGATGTAATTGTCTCTCGGCCAGGGATTCTTAGATCATCAGTAGGTTAGTTGTTGTCTAGAGAATAAGAGATGAGGAAGAGCATTCAACTAAAATTATTACTCATATACTCTCTTTTCTTCCTGGACAAAATGGATCCATTAAACTGCAGATGTATTTTAAACAGTTCAATTCGTGTGTTTGGACTATCAGCAGTCAGGAGGGAACAAGATATTTGATTCCACAGAGCCTGAAGTTTTCAGCTGGTTGCTTAACTTGCTGAATCATGCCAATGAATTACTTTACATGAAAGAACTGTGCACGGTGATGCTGTACTAATCCAGATGCCTTTGTCTGCAGGTTGGCACAGAAAATCACTCTAATCAGATTGGGAGCAGAAATCAACATTGAAAGCTGCCGAGGCAGAGTTTATTTTAAGATAATACTAACTTTTTCTTTGCAAATTATCATTCCTGAAACATATTAGGCAACTAATTTCAAAAATGTGGAAGAACTTTCCTGAACCAATAACTCATATGTGTAATGGACACATTTTTTTTTCTGGAGGGATGTCATCTATCATCTATCTATCTATCTATCTATCTATCTATCTATCTATCTATCTATCTATCATCTATCATCTATCTGTCTCCTCTCCTCTTCTTTTCTCTTTTCTCTCTCTTTCTTTTCACTTTCTCTCTGTTTCTCATATATAGACCAGACAATTGCTAGAATTGTATGCTTCTGATTCAGCTCGCTGAGTACTGGCTATTAACATGTACTTCTATATCTGGATGAGTACCAAATTTTCCAAGAAAGTTAATTTAGTCCTTGTGTAACCTTGGGGAAATAATTTAATCTTTCATTTTAAATATTCTTGTCTACAAAACAAATTCAGAGACACTATCAGTTTTATCTAATAGTCATATTTATAATGTTAATTTATTTTATAAACACTTTAGAAATTAAAAGAATACTCCATTACATTGAGCTGAAATATACTTGTTTGTTCTATAGGTGTAGCTTGAATGTTCCTGCATTTAATGAACATTTTTGATTTATTTAACTGAGAATTAGGTGTAATGGTGATACACATCATTAATAATGCTCATTATCTAAAGTACTGAGGAATATTAATTCTGTGCTCATAAAAGAGCTTAAAAACTGGAGCACCTGTATGTATCATGGTTTAATGGAGGGTTATGTTTGTCCTGCAAAAAATACAAAGTGACATTTTGAACCCATGGTTTTGGATACATTTTTAATGTATTTCTGGGGTAGTGAAATATTTTTTCAGCATGGGGATCTTGCCAAGTAAATCAAAAATCCTATTTGTTTTCACCCTGTTTGGCAAGGTTCAGTGGGCAGTTACATGGCATTGTGGAGAATTTTAAATGAAATCATGCTGTGAAACTAGGAAGATGTTATTGTTGGCATATGGACTGAATGGTGGTGATAGAACAAACAGATGAAATGTCAAACGTAGTCACAAAGAGATTCCCTTTATGACTAACACAAATGAAACTTAGCACCTTGCATACAAGCTTCTGATGAACTCTTTAAAAATTTGTCATGTAAAAAATACTGTTATCAGATTAGTATTTATAGTAATATATTGAGATCCAGAATGTCTGTATAGTAACTATACTAGTGAAAATCTTTATACATTCTAGAGTATTTTCACATTATTGTTTCCATATATTTCATTGCTGAAAGACAATTGTGTAGCAATTGAAATACTTTGACAGTGATGTACTGTCAACATTTCACAGTAATAAGTAGGAAACTTCCTTGTGTGGCTAAATGACAATGTTTTATGTGAAAAAGCTAAAATATAGCATTAAGCAAAACTTAAAAATTTCATGTGGCATTTCATAGACAGTTGACCTATTCTGACACATTTTCAACTGTATCTGTAACTATTTTGGTAAGGAATGATAATATGTCATAGGTAGCAGTATTACTGAAACGTTTACAGATCCAATTAAACATTTTCCCATAGTTTTTCTTGAAAGTTTTATAGTAGTTAAGTTAGACTAAATATCAACCAGCTAGTAGCAAGATGTCAGGAATATGCTGCTTGCAAAATGCTAATCTTAGCTTCTGTACTAACTGCTTGCTTTTGTTCAAGGTCAAAGTAGAGTTGTACATACAGGATTGCTGCTATCAGGTGTGGCCAGATATAGACATAATGTGATTCATTTACTATATTTAATGTGACTCAGTTTCTATATCTTAAGTCCAAAAACATAGAGTATATGACAGACTTGTTATTTCTGACTCCGTGGCCAGACCAGATGTCCACAAATGTTCAATTTTTGCTTTTTTCATTCTTTGCCCATTTTTATTTTTTCTACCTTTGCAAGTATATTGATTATTCATCCCATCTTCCCTCCTTCTCTCCTCCCTCTCTTCCACTCCCTTTCTTTCATCATTCCCTCCCACTCCCTCCTACCCTTCAGCCTGTATGCTTCTATGGACCCCAGGGTTCACTCTGGCTTGTCTAATCCTATGGGGTTCAGGCCTCCTCCATGGTATATTGTTACCTCTCTCTAGGCCACCCACTGATATGTGCATTTCCCTTCACCTATCCAGCTTTAGACACAAAGTTTTCCACCATAAGTTCCCATTCCAATGCTATAGAACATTTTGATGTACTATCCTCCTACTTATAGGTTTATTGGCTGTCTTGCCTATTTATGTATTTCCTTCCCTTTTTTTAGATGTTCTTGTTCTAGTTTACCAAAAAAGGGATGTGTACTATTCTGACAAGTGAATCTTGAGTACAACCTGAAAGTTGTTGGTTGTCTCCTTGATATTCATGCCACTATTACACTGGTGGTCACTTGTTGCTATGATGATTTAAATCACAATTTACAGATCTTATGCCATTGATAAGGTTTGTGATTATTTCTCTCCTCCAGCAGCTTCAACAGTATTCCTTTTACTGTGTAAATTATCCAGCAAGGAGAAAAATCCTCAGACCAGTTTCACTTGGTATATTTTGCCCAAGTTCTGTTATTCATTTGTGTTGCGTCTTCAGTAATAGGGTCTTACTGACAGTTTTTAGAAAGTAACCAAGAGCAATGACAAAAGCCTATAATGTTTGGGAGCCTTTAAGACCTCTCTGACCAACATTTTATCTGGAAGTGCTACATTCCTGTTACTTGTAGTATAATTTTGTCCTTGGGTCCTAAGTGGATCTGCTCCATTATTTTGCTCCTTGGCATAGGGACTGCCCATTCTTGTTCCTTCCTTTAAGAGACATTTTGTTTTACATACTACTTGCATAGAATGTTCTTTTAGGATTACTTCCAATAATCTTAGGGTTTTTCTATAAGTCCCTCTGTCCCTTCTATCTCCCTTGTCCCTCCTATCTCCCATCCCCTCATTCCCTACTTTGTATTTTTCCCCAATTAATCCCTCCCTTGCCCTTGTCCTAGGATCCTAAATCTCCCATTTGAAAGGTTTCACCCAAACCATCCCTTCATGTCTTCCACTTAGAGGTCGTTTGTTAATTTTCTTTCTCTTACACTGTTTCCAATGCAAATATATTGACAAAGAGAGCTGTTTAATCATTCACATATAAGAGAGAACATGCAGTGATTAACTTTCTATGTCAGAGATATCCACCAATATTAAAGTTTCCAGTTCCATTCATTTACCAGAAAATTCATAATCTCATCCTTTCTGATGGCTGAGTAATATTCCATTGTGTAGATGTACCACATTTTCATTATCCATTAGTCTTTTGATAGGCAAGTTGCTTGATTCCATTTTTTGCTATTGTGAATAGAGCTGCAATGAAAATAGATGATCAAGTGTCTTTGTAATAAGATGTAGAGTCTTTTGGGAATATTCCAAGGAGTGGTATAGCTGGGTCATATGGAAGTTCCATTTTAAGCTTTCTGAAGAACCTCCAAACTGGTCTCCATAGAGGCTATACCACCAGTTTACATTCCCTTAAGCAGTGAATAAGTGTCCCCTTTTCTCCACAGCCTGACCAGCAATCTCTGTTGTTTGTATTATTTAACTTAGCCACTCTGACTGGGGTAAGATGGTATGGCAGGTTTTGTTTTGTTTTTTTTTTGATTTGCATTTCTCTGATAATCAGGGAAGTTGAGCATATTTTAAGGTATTTGTTTGACATTTCAAATTCTTTTTGAGTGAAATTCCTGTTTAGTTCCAGGGCCCATTTTTTTCTCCCACATTTAATTTTTTTCCTAATCATAGAAGCTCAATAGGTAACCCCATCCTCTCCCTTCCTCCCCTCCCTACCTCCATCATCCCCCATTGCACTGTCCCACATTCCGCCTTCCTTTCACACCTTTCCTTCCCTCCCACTTCCCTGGTGCCTCCCCCTTCCTCCCTCCCACCCCCTGGAACATCCATTTGTGTGAGTGCCAACCTCCCCTCTGAGTCTGCCACCCTAGTGAGGGTTCAGGACTCAGTGGCATAGCCTGGAGCCTTTTCTTGGCCTCCCGGTTAGTATGGGAGCTCTATTATGACTCTTAATCCCTTGCCTCTAAGGATCCTACTGCCTGGAGCCTTCTCCTCTGTGATCCATGCTAGAGTTGGGGGCGGTCATTGACATGTCAGTCATTGTGCAGGTCAGGAAAAGTCCAATCCTGGCTGCTGCAGCCTTAACTTGTGTGGAGTATCTTGCATATCATTGATTTTCCCCATCTTTAGGCTCTTATAATATTGCTGCTTCCTCTTCCAAAAGGTTCCCTGAGCTTTAGGATGGGGAGAGATTTGGCTGGTCTGGTTCCAGGTAAATAACAGGGTTTTCAGTATTCCGAATTATGGTTTGCTGTTTTCAGTTTTGCTTTCCTGCACTGCCATTGGCTGCATCTCGATTGGTATTGAAGGTCACTTCCTCACCAAAGATAAAAGACTGTTTAAATGAAGATTTTAATAGAAGAGAAGATGTAAGAATGTAGGACATAGCAGTGGAAGGTGGGGGGTCAGTGTCCTATTTTCTGGGTGGTTACCATCTATCTGCAGAGGCCATTTTTTAATTGAGATGTTTGCTGTCCTGATGTTTAACTTTCTGAAGTCTTTGTATACGCTGGAGCTTAATCCCTTGTCAGATTCACAGCTAGCAAAGACTTTCTTCCATTTTGTAGGTTATCTTTTTGCACACTTAACAGTTTCTTTTGCAGAGCAGAAGCTTTTTAATTTCCAGAAGTCCCATTTGCTGATTATTGGCCTTAGTTCTTAGACATTTGTTGTTCTGCTTAGAAAATCTTTATCTAGGCCTATCAATTCAAGTGTACTTCCTACTCTTTCTTTTGTACCTCTGTCTCTTAAGATTGATGTCTCTGGGGCTAGAGAGGTGGCTCAGGGGTTAAGCCTCTGCCTTGCGGGCAGAAGGTCCTGAGTTCAGATCCCAAATCCCACATATAGATGCCAGGCGGAAGCGAGGGCAGCCTGCGCTTCTGGTCCTGGTAGGGCGGAGCCTGTGAATCCCGGGGCAGAAGGAGGTGGAGGCGTCCATGGTGGTTCCCGATTCGTCCGTGGTTCTACACACACACATACACACATGCGCGTGCACATACATATGCACACACGCACAATTGACTAAATAATAATAAAAAATTTAAAAAAAAATTTAAAAAAAGATTGATGTCTCTGACTGGGATCCTGACTCCTGGCATGTGATCAGTTTAATCAAAGCCTCTCCATTAGATAAAATTTCTGATGTCAGTGTGGTGAAATCCTTGAGCAATCTCCAGCCTCTTAATAGTTTATCCCTCTAACTTGCATGAAGACAAATACCAGGTATCATCATTTAAATGTGAGCTGACAGCTCTCCATGCTCCTGTGTTTTCATCTTTAGTTGATGTTAGTGTCTGGGAAAGGTGGGGACATTTAGTAGGTGGAGCCTTGCTGGAGGAAGGCATGTCACCAAGTGTGGTTCTTGGGATTTAGTGGAACGTCTTATTTGCTTAGTTCTTGGTTTATCTCTCTGCCTTCCTGATGGCTAAGGTAAAAGTCCTATCTTGCTTTTGCTTCCAGGAATGCCAGTCTGCTATGCTATTCCTCTCATAATGGAGCACATTCCATCTGAACCAAAAACCACATAAATATCTTTTATCCCTTCGTAGTGTATATGTATTGTCTCATGGAATCAAAAGGAAAAGTTACCACTACACTAGGTTAGGCAGCAATATTAAACCCTTATTATTCAAACCTCAAGTCAGGCAAGCTTTTATTTACCATTGTAATTAGTTAAATGGATTCTTTTTTGCATATTTATTTAAATGTTGCATGCATACACCTATGGTGGGCATATGTGAGGGTGAGAAGACAAATACTGGAAGTCTGTTCTCTTCTTCTATCTTGCTTGTGGCAGGGTCTAAGACCTGCTACTGCACTAGCTGCTCCAGTTTTCCTTGTGGATGAACTGCAGAGTGAATTTCCTTGTTTGCCTCCCATTTTGCCATGGAAATGTTAGGATTCCATATTCTCTACTGAACCTGATATTTTAAATGGATTAAGGGGAGACAAACTTGGTTTATTGGCTTATATGGCAAGCATATTCACCAACTGAGTCCACCTCCTGTGACCTTGGATATAGCTCCATTGCAGCTCCATTGTATACTACTTGACTAATATGCTTGAGACCCTAGTCCAATACCCAGTATTTGTCAAATAAATAGATTATGTAAGTGAGTAAATAGGTAGGTAGGTAGATATATGATAGATGATAAATAGATCTATTAAAAATCTTCAATGTCTCCTAGATAGATAGACAGATAATAAAAACTCAGATTCTCTGGTGATTTGAAGAAATCACATGCCAGAATTTAATTTTTGTCATTTCTTCTCTCTTTCTCTGAGATTGCCCACTAGCATTTTCTTATTCATCTGAATGAATCCTTCTCAACATGATATGCTTGCAGTTGTTGTTTACCATATCACCATAGAGCTATTTCTTAGTCCAAAGTAATTGCTAAATAATGCATATTACATGAGTGATTACTTGCTTTATTTTTGTTAAAATCAGCTTTCTGTCATTGTAACAAACACTAAAGATAAATCCACAGAGCTTTCAGTCTGTGATCAGAGTTATGTAATATTCTTGGGTTTATGGTGGTCATGAAGCACCTCATGGGCATGTAGCAGGACTATATGGCAGACAAATCTGTTCATTTGGTGGTCAAATGCAAAAAGAATTAAAGTCAGAAGCAATGTCCAACTCTATCATTGGTGACTCTTTAGGTCTCTTCTTACTTTTAATGTTTCTACCAGCTTTTTCTTGTACTAAACAGGGCATTAAGCACTTAACCCTTGGGCAATTAAAACTTGTGACATTTCATCCATTATTTACTCTTCTTTATTACTGTGGAAACTGTAATAAGTTTGCATTAGATTCTATATTTACTTCCTTATTACTGTTGCAACTGTAATAAGATCACATTACTTCTATATGTACTTGAGATCATATATTATTTATCTTTCTTTATCTGGCTTATTTCATAAGTACTATGTTTTTGAGTTTCATCCATATGGTCACAAGTAGCTGGATTTCTTTCTCTTCACAGGCTGAATAACATTGCATTGAATGAGAGTGTGTAAGTCACATGTTCTTTACCTAGTTATCAGTTGCTGGGCATTTAGATGCTTATGTTAGACATGTCAGTGACACCATCATGGATGTAAGGATGCAAGTGTAGATTGAGATCTACATTTAATTAATTGGGTCATGCCGTGAGTTAATACTTCAATATTTTTAATTTTTTATGAATGTCCATGCTGTTTTGTAATATTTCTAATAATTTGCAGCTCTAATAGTGATATACTAGTGATGTTTTTCTTCATAGCCTGGCCACTACTTTGTTTCACTCTTTTTGTTTTTTTGTAGTAGTAGTCGCCTTGACAGGTAAGAAATGATATCTCCCTGCTGTCTTCATATGCATTTCCCTGAATAATTAATGATAGCAAATGCTTTGTTATCCAATTTTATTATATTTTGATATTCAATTGCAATAATAGTGTTTTGTTGTTTACTTATTTATTCTGCTTTGTTTTCAACCAGTATCTTTGTATGTAACTCAGGCTGTCTTCATATTATACATACGGTGCAGATGTGTACCACCACATATATTAATAAGAATGATATTTTCCATGTGAACATGTTAGAAATAAATATACCTATAGCATCAATATTGGCTTCATCATTTCTCAGTAATAGTGTTAAAACTGTAAATTCTTAGGAAAACACATTATTATAGGTGTAAGGTAAAAGTGCCAAAAATTAATAAGAGGATTTGAGAGCAGGTAGAGATTTGGAAACTAGACAGCAATCTGCCAGACACACAAGATAGTTCCTGTGGTGGGACTGAAGGAAGGGAGGAGAGAGACAGAAGATGTGCAAAGAAAATACAGTAACAAATGCTACATCAAAACCTAAGAATTTTGTTTAAAAAACCATGAAAAATGTTGGAAGCAAAGTAAAAAGTTATTGAAGTAGATTCATAGCTTCTAGGGATTACATTTCAAACCATTATAGCATCACAAAAAATCTGACGACCAAAGTATTTTCATCTTATTTTAATGAGCCTAGGAGAATATGTAATTCATTAATATTAAAACTAATGTTGAGGACAGGCAGAAGGGAAGATCCTGTATACATGGTACAAACTGCTTGTGAAAAAATGAATAGGTAATCAACTATATGTCCTTGTGTTAGTAATTTACAAAAGGATCTTCAATGTCTCCTAATTATTGTAAAAGAGATTCCTGATGATAGTTTTCATGGTGGTTCAGGTCTGCACTAATACCACCTGACAAGCTGGAGCTGGAGTATGGGATTTCAAGGCCAACCTAACATACACACTAGAGCTCTGTCTAAGAAAAATCAAGATCAAATTCTTCATATTCAGCACATTTTCTCGTTTTATATTTATTATTCTATTCCTTATAGTGTAGAAATTTGCAACTTATGGAAATGATTAAATTTATAATTGCCATTTATTGACAAACTGACTCTAGTCCATGAATGCAAGAGTCGAGAAAGTGCAGAAGGCATATGCAGCAATGTTGCAGGTAATGAATAACATTAAGTAATGTAGAAGCAGCAAATAAATGCAAGTGAAGAGAGATTTTTAAAAGCTGTCATAGATTTCCAATAAATTACAATGTTATTATTATTGAGTAATACAAAACATGCATTCAGAAAATCTGTGATTTTTTTTTTCTTTGTGTCCGTGGCTATCACAGTGCTTGTGTATGAATGACTCTGGAAGCTCTGGATTGCTTCTACTCCCTGTTTGCTTTGCTCTAGAGTTTCCCAGACTTCACCTTCCAGGACCAGAACTACAAGCCACAGCCATTTCCACCTGATGTTTTTATGTGGGTTCTATGATCTGAATTGAAGACCTGCTTGAAGGGCAGAGGCTTAACTCCTGAGCCATAGCTCAGTCCGAGTCTGTGATAGTTTAAGAAACATGTCTGTGATTAATTATTATGTTTAATCTTATACTGAAAATCAGGAAAATATAGTAAGTGAGCAGTCTATGTGATACTTTATATAGTAGCTATTCTAGATAATTAAATTAAATATGTAAGTATTCATAAAGGTTAATATACTTTGGTCATTCAGAGAACTTCATTTTCATTGAGATTACAAATAAAAATATTCTAGTCTTTGTCAAAATGTCTGTAACTGACAAGTAAACACACATGTATACACACACGTATCCATACATATGTATTTTTGTATGTATATGTAGAACTCCATGTATGTATACAGATTATGCTAGATCAAACAGTTATATACAGCTTTACTATTAATGAGAATTAAGTATGGATAGTTATTGTAAATTTTTTATTTTTTCAAGTAACTAAAGTTTGCAACATAAGACTTACACATAATCCCTCTTTTGAGCCATTATCTTCCATGTATTAATCACTTTTAATTTACCAATTGAGATGTTTCTCAGTCAATAGTTTTATTGTTATTCATCTATGAACATTTTGTTGGATTTTGTTGGATTTGTTCATTAAGCAACATCACTTATTTGCAAATTGTCTTTAGTTTTTTCACTTCTTCTCTTTGACTTCTACTTTTTCTCCTAGCCTTCTTTAAAATTCTGGGATGATTATAATTTTTCTTTCCCTGGGTATTACTTGATATCATAAATTTGTTTTTCATATTGGACTTCCAATGCGTGAAAGTGAAACTATTTCCATGATATTATTTTTAGAATAGCATGTGTTTATTCATTGCTAATATTCAAATGCCATAATATATTTTTCAGTTATGAATTGTGTCTTATGATTCAGTGTTATAGCATAAGTGAATAAGAAGCAATATTCAAAGATAAGTTATATTCATTTAATATTTATATTTAGAATATCATATGTATATGATGCAATATAATATACAGTCATCAAATATTTTAAAATTATGAGATTAAATAAAAATTATGTGATTCATTACTGTAATCCTAAGAAAACTAGAGTACCAAATTCAAGGGGTATTTTACTTCGAAAAGATCATAGACTAAAATTCTGATGCTATATCCTAATTTTCATAGCTTTTCTTATTAAGACATTTCAAACTATAAATTCTTTCCCATTGGAATGTTTTACAAATAATAGAATAATTAAGTAATATTTATTGTAAAACACACAAAGTTTATTATAATGTAGTACAACTGTAATTTTCCTACACATGTTAGAATACTTATTTCCAGCACTTAGAACTTAAATTCTTTGCTTAGCTGTTTCAATTTAAATTGTTGTAAGAGACAAGAGTGTATTTTGTCATGTCCTGAATGCTCAAGGACATATTTCTGAATTCAGGCTGTTCAGCCTTAAAGACAAGGAGAAGAACTTTGAATGCAGTGACTGGGATTTTATCCAGCTCATTTTGCCATTCGGCAGCTTGGGGGTACACATGCTTGAGCTTGTCTCAGCAGCACTTAGCAGTAGCAATTCCTGAATATGGACAATTTATGCAGGGTGACCTTCACAACTGAATGTGCTTGGGAGCTTCGTGATTTCCACAGGGGCTACTAACAGGACATTCCATTGACAATTACAATGAGTGTTCTATCTCGCTGGCATTTTTAGAGCACATCTTTATGCATCAGAAAACCCCGGACATGCACAGAACTGCTGCTCTCTGCTAGATGCATAGTGTACAGAATCAACTTCATTTGCATATTTGTCCATGCACCACAGTCTCTGATCAGTGTTCAAGCATTTTTTGATAAATCAGTTTCATGACATATGCTTTTGTCTCAAAATGATTAAACCCCAGAATAGGACCAAAGATATGGTCTCATGTGTGGCACTTTATTGGAGGGAGATTTGGAATGACTTGTTCTCAAGATCTAAGAATACAGCTGCTGCACATACTGCAAAATGTATCTAAGGAGCTTCATTTTCTTCTGAAAAGTGTTGCTCTTCAAGTTGATCTATATAGTGTGACAAGCTTTAAAAACAATTCATTAAATCGGGTATTAATTCTATCCAATTACTCATCTGTTGCTGTGATAAAATAATCTAACCCAAGTAATTTAAGGGAGAAGGGGTTTACTTTTAGTTTACAGTTCTAGTGGGAAAAGCAACCACTAAATTGGGAAAGGTATTGTGGGGGAAAGAAAGGAATGGTGACTGGCTCAAACTAGATCTACAAGCAAGGGAAGGAGGGGAAAGAGGAAGAGAAGAAAGGAGGGAGGGAGAGAGAGAAAGATAAAGAGATAAGAGATATAGGAAATGGGACAGATAGAGGAGAGAGAGGAGTGAGAGACATGAGGGGGGAAGAAAGGAGAGATGAGAAAGAGATAAAGAAGAATGAAAAGAGAGGGGGAAGAGAGAGAGAGAGAGAGAGAGAGAGAGAGAGAGAATAGGAGGCAGGGATAGGCTATTAAATCTCAAGGACTATCCCAAGTGATTTACTTCCTCCAGCAATTCTCAACCAATTGAAGGTTCTACAACCTTCTCAAACAGTGCCACAAGCTGGGGACCAAGTATTAAACTTGCGAGCATTCGGGTACATGCACTACATTCAGACCATAGCATTTTGTCCCTGTACACATAATGCAAAATTCATTTAATTCACCTTCAGTAGTCCCTATAGCCCACAAAAGTCTTCCCACATCCAATTCCAAAGTCCAGATTCTCTTTTGAGACTCAAAGTTATCTCTCAACCTACAGTGGTGTACTGTAAATATTCCTATTTCCCAAAAGGCAAGAATGAGAGCTAGAGCAAAACTAAAAACCCACTCGAAAAATAACAAACCCTGTATCCCTGGGGCAGCTGCCTTTCTGTTTTCTTACAAATAGGTTCTGTCTTGGGCTGGGTCCACTCCTGACTGCAGCCATTCCTGGTAGATATCCCATGGCTCTGGCATCTCCAAAACCCTGGAGACACCACCAAATTTGAAGCTTCAACCTCACATACAGAAGGCTATTGGGGAACTACTGGCAGGGACCTCACCCTGCCATCATACTGCCCATCATCAACAGCTCTATGAAAATTATTTTTAATATATTTTCCCTGATTTCAGTCACTGTGATAATTTCTTCAATATGTTTTACTAGGAATACTGTCACAGCCAGTCAAATATTAACATTGCAACAAATCACTGTGGAGCACTTATCACATGTCTGCCCTTCCATTGGTAAAGCCAGGACAGAGAGAGGGAAGGACATCATGGACTTTCACATAGACACATTAAGTATGAACTCCAGCACCGGAGAGATGGCTCAGGGGTTAAGACTTTGACTAGCAAGCAGAAGGCTCTTGAGTTTGGATCCCAGGTCCCATGAAAATATGCCAGAGCAAAGCAAGAAAGGAGAGACAAGCAATTCAGGATGATTCCTGAAGTCACCCTTGCCCCTCCACAAGGACACACAGTGCCCTCTGATATACCCCCCCACACAAAATAAATATTTTTTTAAAAAAAGAATGAACTCCAATATTTGACACACTTTGTTTTTGCTAAATGTGTCATTCTGAAAGTACATATGTGTCTCTCCTTTTTATTGAACTCTATTTACCTATGGCATTAAAAATACTTTTTTAAAAAAATAAGTCCTTAAGTCATGAGGTTCTGTTATCTTTCAATTATTTTTAACGGCATGTAGTATTTGCCTATGTTGATTTCCAATGGTGGTGAATTCTTTTGAAGAATTTTACAGTTACTGAAAATGTGATTTCTTCCTTTGATCTAAAGTTTTACACCGATTGCTCTAAATTTGTGACAAAATTTATTGCTATGATCTTTCCACATGAATCGCTTTTCTGATGTGATGTATTAATGTACATTTGTCTGAATATAATTTCTCTTTTGTTACTTCCATATCTCAGGCATTTAGATATAAGTTAATTTTTACCACTTAAAATAAGAAGTCTGTGGCTCAATACTTTTAATGAATATTACAGAAAATTATGTCTACTCTATAATGCTTTCTCTCAATTATGACCTAATGAATGCATTGCATTTTCTTTTTATTGTGAGTATTGTTGTTTCAGCTGTGCAAAATCACAGGAGTATATTGTGAAATTAAGTAGGACAGATTAAATATATTAAAATATTCTATATTCTTAATTAAGATAATTTATTAAATTTAATGAATTAATTTTGTCTTCATATCATTATTTTTCGATGGGTGGTATTGTGTTCTTCTCTTAGTTTCTATAAAATATGTAGAAGATTATTGTCATCAGCTGCTACTTTTCTACAAAATTGATATGTATTCCTTCTTTGCAGACTTATTTTGGCTTTCCAATCTCCTCCTTTCCCACTCTCAAAAAATCATTATTCTAATTGCAGATTGATGTGTTAACATCTACATGAGAGAGAAATGCATCCTTTCTCTGACTTATTTCATTTACATGCTATGCATCCATTTGTAGTATATCTGTAGTCATTTATGAATTCATTGTATATGGTTTGCAGTAAGTTTCTATTAGTGTGTAATTCCCCAATTATAGCAACTTTTCATATTCTTTTTTTATTTAGAATATTTTCATTATGTCCATGGCCCCCCCCCCCCCAACTTCCCTTCCCTTATCCTGCCATGTTCCTTCTACTGTCATGTCCTTCAGCACGTGTGGACTACTGATCTCCTTTCGGGCGCCTGTGCCAATAAGGCCTTTGTGGTTGTTGAAGTGGTTCATCAGCACATAAAATGACAGTCGGAAAGTTTCCTTTCTTTTGTCCATATATGTTTATGTATATGTACATGTATATGTACATGTTCATGCTTTTTTAAAAAATACTTTATTTATTGTGTGTGGGGGTATATCAAAGGGCACTGTGTGTCCTTGTGGAGGGCCAAGGGTGACTTCAGGAATCATCCTGGATTACTTTTCGATGCTCTAGAGATCATCTCTGAGTGTAGTTGTTTCTCCCAAGATCATCAGTGGTCTTTGGGGAGTGTTGAAATGTTAGTCATTGTATAGATCTGGTGGAAGTAACTCTCACTGTAGTGAGCTCCTGAATGCAGCAACCCTGGCCTGACTGGGACATTCTGGCAATATTACATTTCCCCACTTTTAGACTCTTATATCCTTTTTTTAATTTTTAATTTTTCTACTTTTACAAGCATATTGAGTGTTTATCCCTACTTCTGCCATCCCCCCTCCCTCCCACCTCTCCTTTCCCTTAATCAGTCTCTCCTACTCCTCCTACCCTCCTGCCTGTATGCTTCTATTGGACCCCAGGGTTCACTCTGGCTTCTCTACTCTTGTGGGGGCTCAGGCCACTGTAGTATATCAAGTTATCTCTCTTCAGGCCACCTCACTGATAGGGGCATTTCCCTTCACTCATTGGGTTTTAGACTCAGAGGTTTCCATTGTTAAGTTCCCATCTTTCTTCGATTCTTAGGTAGTCTATGGGGGCATCTTGGTATGTCAGTCATTATGCAGTTCTGGTAAGGACAAGTCTCACTGTACTGAGCTCCTACATGCAGCAGTCTTAACTTGAGTGGAATGTCTTGTGACAGTGAACCTTCCCACCTTTAGGTTCTTACATTCTCATCGCCCCTTAAAACACCTTTTTCCATAAGGTTCCCTGAGTCTTAAGATGGGGAGAGATTTTGATGGTCCGATGAGGGTTGAACATATTGGGTCGTTAATACCCTGTACTCTGGCCAGTTGTGGGGTTTTGCTTCATTAATATTTCATTGTAATGAGATGCATCTTGGTTGAGTGTTAAGAGCTTTTCTTATCTGTGTGCTAATGTGTCCACTCTTTTTGGATTCTCCTCCAGCCTCCTAGTTCATTTTCATTTGTAGTTTGTGGGTTTATGGATGCTGCCATTGAATTATATCTTTATGAATGTTTACTGCTAGGATCAATTTAGAGGGAAGAGAGCATGAGGCATCTCTGCATTTTGTGTCTGGAATATTTTGCTCAGCATAATTTCTTCCAACTTTGCCCATTTATCAGCAAATTCATTATTAATTCATTTGTCTTGACAGCTGAGTACTATTCCATTGTGCATATGTACCATATTTTTATCATCAATTTGTCTACTTTTGGACATCTAGAATGGTTCCATTTTCTTTGCTATTTTTGATAGATGAATATGGATACAACTATTAAAATGCATGTCACTGTAATGATCTTTAGTCTTTAGCTTTTCATTAATGGTCTCTCAATTTTGCTTACAGTATATGTACAATCTGCTTTTTTTATTTCTGTGACCAAATAGCTGAAATAAAGTAGAAAAAGTATATTCCAAGTCATCCTTTCACAGGTCTTAGCTTGCTCAATTGCAATTAGATCTGTGGTAAAGTAGGCAATGTGGTATAAGAACATGGAGCAAAAATGTGGTTACCTACCGATGATAGAAGAGAGAGGGAGATGAACAGTGAGCAGAACAGGAGAGGGAGAAGGAGCAGAAGTAGAAAGGATCAGGCACAACATGGACCCATCACAAGCATTCCTACACTGACCCCCAACAAGGCATCACTTCCTGACAGCTTGTACACTATGAATTTCTCCATAGATGAATCAGCTGATGAGCTTAGCATACATACATTTTGGTCATCTCCAGATCATGGCACCATCTGGGAGACAAACATTGAAATTGAGTTTAGGATACCATCTTATATACAAATCACTGAACAAATGTATGTGTTTTATGTAATATACACAGAAGTGTAAATCCATAGGGGATTTTTTCCTTTTCTTATAATTTTGTTACATTTAGCTTTTTAATTTTTATTGTTGATAGATTCATTAAAATTGCGCATAATCATGTTGTGCTATATAATTTTTTGATACACGCATGCTTTAAGGAAAGTTCAAATAAGGATAAGCTTTGTTTTTCATAAATTTATTTATTTTGTGAAGTCACGCCTTTTCCCTCTCTCCTATCATTTTTCTCCATATTTAATAATTATTTAGCATTCTAGTAAATTCTAGAAAAATAGTAATTAAGTACTATGAAATCTATAGCTTTGGATTCCACAGATGAGTATAATTATAACTTACTATTTGTAAAATCAGGTAATATATGTTGGATATTGTATCCGTTTTTGAATTACTTGGCTTTTTTTTTTTTTTTTGATTTTTCAAACTTTATTTATTTGAGAGAAAGAAAGAGAAAACACATACATGCATGACATTGTGTATGGGATGGAGGTCAGAAGACAGCTTTTGGAGGTCATTTCTTTCCTTCCATAATGTGGGCTTTCAGTCGACAGGTTTACAAACTTGCTCCCTACCGGCTGTTGTAAAACTATGAAGCTTAGACTATCTTTTTTTTTTTTTTTTTTTTGGGTAGCACATTTCCCTTTGTTTTATTTTTTTTTTTATTTTTTTTTATTAGCAAAACATTCATTAAAATTTTAATGGAGATCAAATTGAACAAATAACATTGATTTGAGATGATATAACATTGCCTTCCAACTCATGAACACAATGAATCTTCTACTTAGATAACTATTCATTAAAGGTCACAATTTTCTCAATTAGTCTGGTGTGCCTCTTCTTGGCTTTTTCTGAGAATGTATTGCTTTGAAATTCTATTTGTTTTTTTTTTTTTTTTTTCCTTCAAAGTAGCCACCTACAGCTACTTCATTCTTTTTTTTTTAATTAAAAATTTAATTATACATTTTAAAATTTTTACCAGTTCCCTCCCTCCCCCCTCCTCCCCCTCCCCTTCCCCCAGTGCCTCCCCCCCAATTCCCAGAGAGTCCTTTATTGTATACGCCTAACTCTCCATTGGGTCCTCCTCTCCGATGACATATAAGGACCCAGTGGCATTTCCATAAGCCCTTTCTCTTGTTCCCCTTAAGCATAAGATCACTACTATGGCTGTCAATCCCTTGCCTCCAGGGGTCTCGGTGCCCTTAACAGATGCTAGACTTTATGAGGGCAACAGTGCGCTGGACATTGCGCAGGGCATGCAAAATCCCATTACGATTGCTTTGGGCCCCAACTATTGTTGAGAATCTTGCAAATCGTTGCTCCTCCCATCCTTTTGCTCTTACAATCTTACCGCCCCCTCTTCCGCAAATGTCCCTGAGCTCCAGGATGGGGAGAGATTAGGCTGTCTTAGTTCTGTGAGATTGATATAGTCTCTGAAGTTCTGGATTGTGGTTTGTTGATTTTCTTTTGCAGTTTTGCTGCTCCTGCAATTCCCTTCACTCCATTCTGCTGGGCACTGTATGTCACCCCCTGGCCAGAGACAAAAAGCTGTTAAACTGGAGTCTTGTTGTAATAGCTCATTCAAGGGTAGATGTAATAAGAGTAGGAAACCTCCCTGAGGGAGGGGTCCATCACCCATTTGCAAAATGATTACTTTTTATCTGCTAGACTATATGCCCTAACCTTCTGGTGAGATCAGGAAAGAACGTCTGTGAACTTAACCAGGTTTCTCATTACTTACTTGCAGACCTTGATGGAGGCCTATTTTCTCTGCTGTAACATGGTCTCCTCTCTCGTTTCTGGTGTGGCCCTCCTAACCCATCTCTCTTGTTCATAATCCTTGCAATTACTGTGTTTCATAGGTTTACTTTTGAGTGTCTCAATGTGGGCTGGGTGAGTTTGGTACTAGGAGCCACCTATTAGGGAGTACATACGGCGCTTAATTTTCTGGGTCTGGGATACTTCACTTAATATAATTCTTTCTAATGACATCCATTTCCCAGCAAATTCCAGTAATTCATCATTTTTGATGGCTGAGTAGTACTCCATTGTATAGATGTACCACAGTTTCCTTATCCACTCGTCAACTGTTGGACATTTAGGTTGATTCCATGACTTTGCTATTGTAAACAGTGCTGCTATGAACATGGTCGAGCTTGTGCTATCGAGGCGAACCTCTGCTGCATGGGGGGTTATTCCCAAAAGTGGGATAGCAGGGTCATATGGCATTTCAATCTTTAATTTCTTTAAGAATCTCCAGACGGCTCGCCAGAGTGGCTGTATGAGCCTGCATTCCCACCAACAATGTAGGAGAGTTCCCCTCTCTCCACATCCTCTCCAGCATTTGTCGTTGTTTGTATTGTGGATTTTTGCCATCCTGACCGGGGTGAGATGATATCTCAGGGAAGTTTTGATTTGCATTTCCCTGATGGCGAAGGAAGTGGAGCATTTTTTAAGATAATTGTTAGACATTTTAATTTTCATCCCTGGTAAAGTTTCTTTGAAGTTCCAGGGCCCATTTTTTAATTGGGCCAGTGTTTTCCTTGGAGTTTAATTTTCTAAGTTCTTTGTGCACTCTGGACAGTAGAGCTCTGTCAGATATGTGGTTAGTGAAGATTTCTCCCATTCTGTGGGTTGCCTTTGAGCTCGTGTGCCAATCTCTTTATCTGAACAGAAGCTCTTTAATTTCACAAGATCCCAAATGTTGAGAGTAGCAGTGATTGTGCCATTGGATGTCTGTTTAGGAAGTGTTGGCCTAGCCCAATCAGCTCGAGGGAGTTCCCTATCCTTTCAGCTATGGTTTTTAAAGTCTCTGGCCTGATATCAAGGTCTTTGATCCATTTGGAATTAAGTCTTGTACATGGTGACAAGTATGGGTCCAGCTTTAATCTTCTGCATGTGGAGATCCAGTTTTGCCAGCACCATTTGTTGAAGATGCTGTTCTTTTTCCATTGGATTCTTTGGGCCCCTTTGTCAAAGACCAAATGGCTGTAACTTTGTGGGCTTATATCTGGGTCTTCAATCCTTATCCATTGATCTGTGTGTCTATTTTGGAGCCAGTACCAGGCTGTCTTTATAACTATGGATTTGTAGTATAGACTTAGGTTTGGTATGGTAATACCTCCAGCTGTGTTTTTGTTACTCAGGATTGTTTTTGCTATCCTGGGTCTTTTGTGTCTCCATATGAACTTTGAGATATTTGGTCAACTTCTTGAAGAATTGCTTTGGGATTTTGATTGGTTATAGCATTGAATCTGTATATTGCCTTTGGTAGGATGCTCATTTTTACAATGTTGATTCTGCCAATCCAGGAACAAGGGAGGTCTTTCCACCTTCTGGTGTCTTCTGCAATTTCTTTCTTTAGGGTTTTAAAGTTTTCATTGTAAAGGTCTTTTACCTCCTTAGTTAGGTTTATACCAAGGTATTTCATTTTTTTAGGGGCTATAGTAAATGGTATTGTTTCTCTCAAGGCTTTTTCACTTCTTTCATTGTGGGCATATAGGAAGGCCTCTGATTTTTGCACATTTATTTTGTATCCTGCCACCCTGCTGAACTTCTCAATTAGTTCCAGGAGCTTCCTGGTGGAGTTTTCAGATCACTCAGGTATAAAATCATGTCATCTGCAAATAGGGATAGCTTGACTTCTTCCTTGCCGATTTGAATCCCTCTTATGTCCCTTTCTTGTCTTATGGCTTCAGCTAAGACTTCAAGTACAATATTGAATAGAAGTGGTGAGAGTGGACAGCCTTGTCTAGTTCCTGATCGAAGTGGGAATGCTTCCAATTGTTCCCCATTGAGCATAATCCTTGCTGTGGGCTTGTTGTATACAGCTTTTATTATATTGATAAAGGTTCCTTCCATTCCTACTGTCTCTAGCGTTTTGATCATAAAAGGCTGTTGGATCTTGTCAAAAGCTTTTTCTGCATCTATCGAGAGTATCATGTGGTCTTGGACTTTGGACTGGTTTACATGATGAATTACATTTATTGATTTGCGTATGTTGAACCAACCTTGTGTGCCGGGGATGAAGCCTACTTGGTCCCCATGAATGATCTTTTTAATATGTTTTTGAATCCGATTTGCTAAGACTTTGTTGAGAATCTTTGCGTCTGTGTTCATCAGGGAGATCGGCCTATAGTTTTCTTTTTTAAGTGAATCTTTATTAGGTTTTGGGATTAAAACGATATTAGCTTCATAGAAGGAGTTTGGTAGTGTTCCTTCCTTTGCTATTTGATGGAACAGTTTTAAGGAGTATTGGTGTTATTAACTCCTTAAATGTCTGGTAGAACTCTGTACTGAATCCATCTGGTCCAAGACATTTTTTGGTGGGAAGATTCGAGATTACTTCCTCAATTTCCTTATATGTTATAGGACTATTTAAATAATTCACAACTTCCTGATTCAATTTAGGTAAGTTGTGTTTACTTAGAAATTCATCCATCTCTTTTGTGTTGTCAAACTTCACAGAGTATAAGTTTTTGAAATATGATGTTATAATTCTCTGGATTTCTTGGGTATCAGTAGTGATAACTCCATGTTCATTTCTAATTTTGTTAATTTGGGTTTTCTCTCTCTTGCTTTTGGTTAGTTTAGCTAGGGGTGTATCAATCTTGTTGATTTTTTCAAAGAACCAGCTTTTTGATTGGTTGATTTTTTCTATCGTTTTCTTAGTCTCGATTTCAGATATTTCTCCCCTTATTTTGCTAATCTCTTCTCTTCTACTGCTTTTGGGATCAGATTGCTCTAGTTTCTCTAAAGCTTTAAGCTGCATTGTTAAGTTGTTTATTTCTGATGTTTCCATTTTTTTTGACGTGGGCATTAAGAGCTATGAACTTACCTCTTAGAACAGCTTTCATTGTGTCCCAGAGATTTTGGTAAGTTGTATTTTCGTTATCATTCACTTTCAGGAAATCTTGAATTTCCTTTTTAATTTCTTCCTGAATCCAGTTCTCATTCAGCATCATAGTGTTAAGTTTCCAGGAGTTAGTGTATTTTCTCTTGTTTGATGTGTTGTGGATGTCCAGCTTTAGGCCGTGGTGGTCTGATAGGGCACAGGTTAGAATTTCAACTTTCTTGTATATGTGTAGATTCATTTTGTGGCCCAGTATGTGATCTATTTTGGAGAAAGTTCCGTGTGCTGCTGAGAAAAATGTGTATTCTTTGGTGCGTGGGTGAAAAGTTCGATAGAGATCTGTGAGGTCCATTTCTTTCAGGGTTTGATTAAGTTCCAAAGTGTCTCTGTTAAGCTTTTGACCTGTTGATCTATCCCATGTAGAGAGGGCGGTGTTGAAGTCCCCAAGAATTATCGTTTGGGGGTTGATTTCATGCTTTAGACGCTGTAGGGTTTTCTTAATGAATGTGGAGGGGCCCGTATTGGGTGCATATATGTTCAGTATTGTGAAATCTTCCTGGTGAATTGTACCTGTGACTAAAATGTAGTATCCATCCGTGTCTCTTATAATTTTTTTTGGTTTGAAATCCACTTTGTCTGATAGCATAATGGCTACCCCTGCCTGTTTTCTGCTTCCATTTGCTTGTAGAATTGTTGACCAGCCTTTTATTTTTAGAGCGTGCCTATCTTTTGTGGTGAGATGGGTTTCCTGCAGGCAACAGATTGATGGATTGTGATTTTTAATCCAAGTTTGTAATCTGTGTCTCTTGATCGGTGAATTGAGTCCATTAACATTTAGTGTTATAATGGAGAAACTATTGTTAATTCCAGACATTTATTATGTTTAGTAGCTTTTATAAGTATATTGCTTCGCTTTTAATGGTGTTATATTTGCCTTCTGTTCTCCTGGATATGCCTGTTTTTTTCTTCACGCTTGAGTATCATTTCTAGCAGTTTTTGAAGGCCTGGTTTGGTGGCCATGTATCCCTTAAAGTTGTCTTTGTGCTGGAAAATTTTTCTTTCTCCCTCGATCATGACTGATAGTTTTGCAGGGTAAATCAGCCTGGGTTGACATTTTTGCTCATTCAATACTTGAAGTATGTCTCTCCAAGCTCTTCTTGCTTTTACTGTTTCGACTGAGAAGTCATTTGTTATTTTAATAGGTTTGCCTTTAAAAGTGACTTGTTTTTTCTCCCTTGAAGCTCTCAGCACCAGTTCTTTATCTTGAATGTGGAGTGTTTTAACTATTATTTGCCGCAGTGTGCTTCTATTTTAGTCGTATCTGTTTGGGGTGCGGAATGCCTCTTGTATATGAATGGGCCTCTCCTTTTTTAGATGAGGAAAGTTTTCCTTGATGATGGTTTGAAAAATTTCCTCAGTGGTGGTATTTGAGATTCTTGCTCCGGTATTCCATGAATACGCATGTTAGGCTTCTTCAGGGTGTCCCATATCTCTTGGATATTTCTCTCAAGTATCTTTTTGGCTTTAACAACCTCTTCCATTGAGCTGGTTAGTACTCCCACTTTATCTTCAAGGCCTGAAATTCTGTTTTCTGCTTCATTAGTTCTGTTGATAAGACTCTCTGTGGCATTCTGGGTTGAAGATAACTTGTCTTTTAGCTCAGTTTTAAACTCTGCTTGAGTTTGTTTTAACTGCTCTATGCCACTTTTTGTTTCTTGCACTGTTTTTCTCAACTCCTCCAGATGTCTGTTGTGTTCCTCTTCAAAGCTATTGATTCGATTATGTAATTCCTCCCGGATTTCCTCTTTCATAGTATTGAACATGGTAATGATCATATTTTGAAAGTCGTTATCCTGGGTCAGGCTTTCTTGGCCTTTTTCCGCGGGTTTGTTCTTGTTGGAATCTACCATTATGGGATTAATTTCTTCAGTGGGAAATTTGTTTACTTGAGTGTTGCTTCTCATGGATTTGCACTTTGACTTTGGCATTGTCATTTTAACTCTTAAGATCTCTCAATTTCTCTAAACTGAATTATTTGGCCTGGGGTACTGGTAGGCGGGGCCCGAATGGGGACTCACCTAGGGCGTGGGGTGAGGCCCGGGTGGACCGCGCGCGTGTCCTGACCGGAGGAGCGGGGTGGGGTGAAAAGGGAGGATGGGCGTGTCGGCGTGGAGCTATTTAACCCGAGGGCAGCTGGGGCGGGGCCCGGGTGCAGGGGGAGGTCCTCCTTGTCCCTCGGCCCCCGCGGGGCTCCGGCTGGATGGCGGGAGTCGGAGCCGGGTCCCTGTAGGCTGACCTGGGGGTCCTAGAGCGCGCGGTGAGAGCCCGGCTGGATCTCGCGTCCGCGTCCCGACCGGCGGAGCGGGGGGAGGTGTGGCGAAAGGGGACGATGGGCGCGTCGGAGTGGAGCTATTTAACCCGAGGGCAGCTGGGGCGGGGCCCGGGCGCAGGGGGAGGTCCTCCTCGTCCCTCGGCCCCCAGGCGGCTCCGGCTGGATGGTGGGAGTCGGAGCCGGGTCCCTGTGGGCTGACCTGGGGTCCTAGGGCACGGGGTGAGGCCCGGCTGGACCTCGCGTCCGCGTCCCGACCGGCGGAGCGGGGGGAGGTGTGGCGAAAGGGGACCGGCTTTTTATCTTTGCATTACTCTAAAACATTGGCACATGTTTGCAGGAAATATGTATGAATTTAAGTTAGTATACATGTATAAGCATACATATTATAAATACATGAAATGTAGAAAGATAGAAAAAATATCCATTCATGCCTTATTTCATTTTAGAATTTGCATAGACATTTTTTCATGGTATCCACTGTCATGAATTTCAGTTTAGAAATTTAATTCTAGTATATTATAATGCTGTTTTTTCTTATAGATTTAATTCCAAGTACAGTAGTAAGCATTATGTACTTTTTAATTAAGCTGATCTTTTGTTATGGTAAATTTCTCTTCTTAATCTATTATCATAAAATACTTGAAACTTAATTTTTTCTGAAAAATTGTGTGTCCCTTACTTCTTTATGCATGTTTTTGTTCTGTAAATCATTGTATATCTTCTGACATTTATTTTTCTGTAAATAGCTTCTCACAAGCAAGATCTTCTGATACATTGTATAATGACACCCCTCCTTAAGTTGTTTTATTGTAAGTCTCCAAAGTTTTTTTAAAGAGTTTATCAAGTCTCTGCTATAATGTGATAAACTTGGTCTTTTATCTATTTCACTGTGTTTCTTTCTCTAATACTCTTACTTTTGCACTCCTGTGATAATGCTTTCATATGAAACTTAAACATGTCTTCTGGTTTCAGGGCTTTAATAAAGCTGAAACAAATCCTGGAAAATTATATATTTAAACCTGTTAGATTAGTTTAACAAATTCATCATGATTAACTCTACACGTGAAGCACCCATTAAACAGCACAATCACATGTTGCCAACTAAATGTTTGAATCCTGATTCTTTTGTTATTAAAATTATTGTGTTCAATACTTTAGAATTCTGTCTTCTAATTTTTATTTTTATGTATCCTATAATGATCTGTCAAAATTGTTAATCATGATATGTTCTTATCTTAAAGCATTCTTTTGTTCATTAATTGCAATTATTATCTTCCCTTAATTTTAGATTTCAATGTATTGAAACTTCACCAAAAAGCCATTTTATCATATGGATTTCCCATTTGAGAATGCTTATTTTTATTTTCTTTGTTGATTAGACATATGTGAGTGTTTTTTTTTAAATGGACAATAAGTCTATCCTTTCTACATACTTGAAAATTAATTGTTTCCTGCAGACTCGAAAGACTGTAGGTCTTCTTTTTCAGTGGTGCAATTACCTCTGCTTCTGAGATGCAGCCCATTGTTTAAAAGTCTGCAGTCATCAAGGTTTATTCTTTTTTTAATTTATTATTTTTGTTTTAGCATTTTGTAAATAAGTGCAATGAATTTATGTAATCTTGCCCCTTATTACCCAACCCACATTCCTCCTTTTCCTGATGCAAACCTTCTTCAAGACCAGTCTCCCTCCTAATTTCCTATCTTGTTTTTATGTGATTCTTTACCGTACAATATTTTCTGTACATGACAGAAAATGTGGATTTAATTTTCTTAAATTTTTTTCTTCTATCTGAGCACACTTGTGCAACTAATTTTTTTCCAATAGCTTATTAATTACACTAGAATATTTATAGCAAAAATTAATTTCTTATTTTTTTATCTGAAACAAGTTGGCTTCTTCATTACATAGATGGAGTAAGGTTTTTCTGAAAATCAGGAGAGCTTTCTTGTTTAAAGTTTTTGCTGCTATCATTTGTTAATATTTATTTTTAGTGATATATATATACACACACATATATTCATCACACTTCATAGTAGGTTCAAAAGGAAATTTTCATACAAGTATATAATTTACTTTGGGCCTATTACTCCATATAACCTCCACTCTCCTCTTCCATAACTTTATATAACTATATTAAAACTGGGAGCCACATAGATACAAACTATGGCTATATTTGTCTTTCTTGAGGACATTATTTTTAAAGAAATTACTTTCAAGGACATACTTCCTTGAACAGAATGATTTCCAGGTACAACAATTTTCCTGTAAATGATGTAGCTTCATGATTTTCCCTTTCTACTTCCTTTATACATATATACAATTTTTTTATCTGTTCTTCTATTTATATTAGTTTTGTTTAACCCACTCTTATATCTTGAGAGTAAATTGTTTTCCTGATGAACTTAGTACCTGGCTTGTCTTTAGAATTCCATTCTCTCACTTCTCTCTAGCGAAATGTTTCATGAACTTGGTAAATCCCTGATCAAAAATACAAGGCTTTCGATTAATAATTGCTGAGTAGATTTTAATTTACTGAAGCTGTATGACAGTTTTCCAGTTCTTTTTTCTAAAATTAGACAAATCAAAGTGACATAGAAGTAGCCGGAGAGTATGTGGTTTTCTTACACAAGGAGAATAAATAACAGCATGAATCACGCTGTGTATAGGTGCAGGGAAGCAGAACAGTAAGCAAGAGCCATGTCTTTAGGAAAGATATGCCAACCCACTCAGGATTAGTGTGGGCTCTTCTCTCATGAGTCAGGATAGCCATTCTTCCCTTACTAGGATTAAGACATGGAGGTACACAGGCATCATATGGAAAGAAGATTGAAATTTATTCTGGGCAAAAGTTCAAATGGAGGGGGAAGATTGAGGATGAGTACATCCCATCCCATCCACAAATATTGATAAAACTCAAGACAGTATGAAAATCTTATCCTCTGAGCTTAGGTAACTCATGTTTCTAAGATTTTTTAAAATAATTTTCTGAAAATATTCCTGACTTTGAGTTATAGTCTTATGTTAGTCTTTTGTGTTGCATTTTTAAAAAATAAACATTGTTTTTAATCTAAAATTGTTTTTAATTAATATAGTTCCAATTCCATCTGATTTTCTTCTTGCTTTTTTATTGTTATTGGCTTCAAGACTTCAAAGTATAATGAAAAATTTGCCCAGCTACTAGGCCCCACACAGGTAATAAAATGGAGGGAAACATTTGAGAAAGTTGTTATCCTTCTGGATACTTGGCCAGACATGCTGATCTGGCAAGTAAGGATCATCCTTCTCTCAGCTGTTATGTGGAGATGATGTGGCCAGTTCCCTGGGCCCTGGTGTTGGTGCATGCTCTCCTATCAAGGTGGACTAAGAACTGTAACTGGACTGTCACAAGAAAAATTAGAACTCCTTGTTTCCTTAAAAAAAAATTGCCCAGCTAAAATTCAGGCAATGTATTTGTCAGGATTCAATGGAAGAATAGAACTAATGAGATAAATATAACCAATATCAAAATATGTAGCCAATTGATTTATACTATATTCATGGGTTGGTGCAACAATGGTGGGAGAGACTCAGAACCTCATTCCACAGAGTTGGGATCTCAGTAGTTCCACTATGATACTGATGAGCTGGAGGATTCCAAGAGCACCACTTGTCCTCATTCTGCAATGGAAAGATTAGGAAAGTGGTTCCAGAGCCAGAAGATAATGGCTGTATTAGCAGGTGTGGCAGGAACAGTGTAGATGTACAACAAGGGTGAAGGCAGACAGTGGAAAAGCAACAGCTGTTCCCTCACAACCTCCTTAAATCTGTGCTCCAACTGGAAGGGGTCATCCACTGTGACCACTGTGACGAAGGGCCTTCCCACGACGTTAATCCTTCCAAGAAGTGTTTTTCAGGACCCACCTAGATCAGTCTAATCAGTTTCTCAATCCAATCAAGTCCAAAATCAAGAGGCAGAATCACATTCTGTAATGATCATTTACATGATTTTTTTTCTTTCTCTTTTTCTTCTGTCATGTACTAGTATCTGAAATGATGTGTTTTATTGCCCTCAATTTATTGTTGTTTTAAGTGACAGACTTTCAGTAGTCCTACTTCTTCAAGAATAAAGTTTGAATCTGGTGTAGGAGGGTTCTTAAAATTCATTGTTACTGACATTTCTCAAATTTGCATTATATTTACTTTTCCTCTCTAATAAGTGTGTTTATAAACTAAGGATCTGGAAGCAGTTGTTTTCTGTGACTGCTTAGACATTCATTTGGTTCTGAGGCCTGCAAAAAGAGATGAGGCTGTTGTGGATTTTGATATTGGCAAATGTCTCCTTAAATTGATGTCATATATGACCCAAAGGACTTCTACTTTTCTCTCTTATCAGATTAGCTACTAATGCATACATGAAGTCCATGGCTGTATAGACATGTAAATTTTCCTTTATGTGAGTTTTATTTGAAGCTATAATCCTTTTTACTCATGGTTTTAATTGCAGAGAGAGAAAGAGTTAACAGGAATAGATTTTATATCTGGGAAATCTAAATATATCATGCTTCTAGCCTCTACTCACCATTCTATTTTGGTATTCTCAATCCAATAGGATCCTTTTGCACTCCTCCTCTTAAATAATTCTTTTTGTTTCTTTTTTTATTAAAAATGTAATTATACATTTAAAAATTTTTCTACCAGTTCACTCCCTCCCCCCTCCTCCTCCCGAACCCCCTCTTCCCTCTCCTCTCCCTCCCCATTCCCCAGTGCCTCCCCCCAATTCCCAGAGAGTCCTTTATTGTGTATGCCTGACTCTCCACTGGGTCCTCCTCTCCGATTACATATAAGGACCCAGTGGCATTTCTATAAGCCCTTTCTCTTGTTCCCCTTAAGCATAGGAGCACTACTATGGCTGTCAATCCCTTGCCTCCAGGGATCTCGGTGCCCTTAACAGATGCTAGACTTTATGAGGGCAACAGTGCGCTGGACATTGCACAGGGCATGCAAAGTTCCATTATGATTGCTTGGCCCCAACTATTGTTGAGAATCTTGCAAATCGTTGTTCCTCCCATCCTTTTGCTCTTACAATCTTACCGCCCCCTCTTCCGCAAATGTCCCTGAGCTCCAGGATGGGGAGAGATTAGGCTGCCCTAGTTCTATGTGATTGATATAGAGTCTCTGAAGTTCTGGATTGTGGTTTGTGGATTTTCTTTTGCAGTTTTGCTGCTCCTGCAATGCCCTTCACTCCATCCTGCTGGGCACTGTATGTCACCCCCTGGCCAGAGACAAAAAGCTGTTAAACTGGAGTCTGTTATAATAGCACATTCAAGGTTCTTATCCTAACAGGATTTCTTCCAAGTGTCTTATCATGGTTTAGATATAAGTTGTGCCCCCATAGGCTCATGTGTTTGACTCTTTAGTTGCTGTTTGGAAAGTTCATAGCACCTTTATGAGGTGGAACCTTGCTGGAGGAAGGCAAAGGGGATGGGCCTTGAGACTGGTGAGTCCCAACCTATTTTCCTGAAGTCTGCTCTTGCCATTGGTGGTTTGTCTCTCAGCCTCCATGATGTCTGCAGTGACCTAAGCCTTCTCCATATTTTGTCAGCCATCCAGGCCTTTTCTGCCATAGTGGACTATATTTTAAGTCTCCATAAGTTCTGAATTTGAGTGGTGTCTCACAGCAGCAGAGAAGAGAAACTAGAACAAGCTCATCATAGCCTTTTTATTTATTATGTAATATATTACTCCTAAAATCATGTATTTTATTAGTTAAGATTCTCTAGAGGAACAGAGGCAATATAATTAATTCATATAAAGGACTTTGTTAGATTGACTTATGAGATAAATTCTAGGTAATCCAACATTTGGACTGCCTGTACCTGCTCATTTCAACAGTTGAGTATCTCAGTAGTCCCAGTCTGGTTTTGGAGAGGATTCCTTGAGAGTCACTGATCTTCAGACTATGTTGGAAGGACAAAGAGAATAGTTTCTGTTGTCAAAGAGGCATGACAGCAGGAAAAGACATGTGCTTGCCTACACGGGGCAAGAAAAAGACAGCTTTTCTTTTTCATATTTCCTTTTATCTGGTCTAAGCACTAGAGAGAGTTGCAGCCCACATTTATGGTGGGTCATTATCCTTTAAATAACTAAATCCCTGTAATCTCTTCAGGTCCAATGACTCATCTGGAAGGTAATTCCAGGTCCAGTCAAGTTGACAAGCAGGATTAGCTATTGCATCTACCAATGTTTGGAGTCTTTCATTTTGTTCCAAATTAGTTTGCATATTTTATTCTTCCCTGTGATGTTATACCAGCTTCAAACCCTAAAGATAGTTCCTATCTCTATTATTTGTACAGTAAATGTTATATAAGAGGACCGTGAACATGTGAATTAACTCGGCTACCTTTCATAGAATTCTCAAAGTTAAATTTGCATTTTTCTAATAAAATGCCAAACAAATGAGCTTCAACTGGTGGAGAAAGGTGGGGACAATAGCAAAGATTTCTTGATTTTGGCTCCATGCAGCTGTGCATCACTCATGCTTCACCATCTGCAGCTGCGGGAAGCATCACTGAAGAGCTGTCTGTAATTCTACAGGGCCACCTGTGTTCAACAGAATGACTTTTAGCCTCCACTTGCTGAATTCAGTTGTCTTAGAAAAGGCATTCCTTAAGTGCACATTCTGTAGTTTTAAAACTACTTCTCACAGTTGAAAGGATGCACCTAGCCCAGGTGCATGTGCATATAGGGTTAAATCATGAATCACACAGTTCGTTTCATGGGATTCTTAGGAACCAAAACCTAGTCTTTACTTTGTTGACCTTTAAGATTCAAGATCGATTTTCCTAATAAAATGTAGACCTTTCCACAACTTCTAGAACGTCACTGAAAACCTTTACCAACCAAGAGACCAAATTATATGTCCCAGCCATTCTCAGAGGAATAAAGTTTATTAGTTGACATAAAAATACCAACAGCAATATCTTTTTCTTTCCCCAGTGGCAACAACCTTTAGAAATGGTGAGGCCATTCTACTTGCATACCTTTTTGTGTGAATGTGGAATATTTAAAGCAGTAAGCACATCACCATGCTCAGGAACTATAAGAAATATTGTATGTATGCCAAAAGAAATAATTGTAGGATTACTAATCACTTATGCTCATTTAACATTTTGTGGTATTATCTCTTAAATGATACTCTTTTCAGCCTAAACATAACCAGAAGTAGACAAATCCCATCCCTCCCCTTATTTTCAGAGACAGAAATTTTGAATAATATCTTGTTCAGGTTTGCATATTTCAAAAGAGTCATTCAGCAGACAACCCAGAAACGGATTCCAGGGCTGGAAGGTAACACTATGTGGCATTTCTTCTATATTTTTGCAATAAAAGTCAACCACGTTGCTTGAAAAGAAGTGCTTGCTTTGAGAACAATATTTCCCACTTTGAATTAATTTCATAAAACATGCACTTTTCTTGGTAAAATTGGTTCCTTGTGTGCTTTTATTTGGTTAAAAATAAAACATGCAATGAGATTCTGTGGTATTTTCATGCAAGCTATTGTGCAAAATGGAATAAAAAAATTAGATCACATTCATGCTTGCATGTATAATCTATATCTATTGACTTTAAATGCATAATTTAGAATTATAGATTAGAAACATCACTAAATAAAACTTAGATGTAAACAAAGGTACAATAAATTAATGAACATCGGTCTTAACTATGAAATTACAGATTTAGCAGAAAGAACATGCACATGATTTATATATTGTAGATGTATATATGTAGATATTGTAGTATTGTATCTTCACAAAAAAGGGAGACCTGATATTTTAGCTAGTAGAGCTATCAAATGGGGTTTATCTGTATCATTTCAAGGAATATTTCAATGTTAAAAATCATTTTATGTGTTAGTTTTTTCTGCATTTCATGTTTTCTTAAGAACATGTAAGAATATGATGGTTGCCTTTCATTATAGAATGTTAATGGTCATATTATAGAATGTTGGTGGAAGTTTTCTTCAGATGAGACATGGTCAATAGGTATTTCTTGTTTTGACACTGTCCACTTAAAGAAAAAATATAAGTGTTATAAAAATTATATAGAAAAGTTTTCTAGATTCAGTTATTCATATTTGTAGTCTAAGAAAATTATATGAGTTCTGTGTAGTCTAATATTTGGGTGGTCCTACTAGCTCTTATTCACACATACTGAATTTTTATTTGGATTTTAGGTCTGAGACACTTCCCAGATGTTTCTGCCAACCCTATGATGCCACTTTCTTAAAATTTATCTGCTCATTTTACACTCATTGGTAGAGAAACTTTTATGCACTCCTGACTCTGTAGTCATATAACATAGATATACAAATAAAATATTTACCTGTAATTAGTTATAAACAAATTTATCTTAAATAGTCATTGATACATGTATGTAATATTATAAAATTTTTATCTTTTAAAATATTATATATAAGAATCATACTCAGGCTACCAAGCTTACAAGTAGGTTCCTTACTTACTGAGCACTCCTTTAGGCTGTCCGTACACTCCATTCACCATTTGTTACATTCTGAATTACCATCAAGCTGCTGAATATTCAGATACCTTTGACTTTCACAGTTTTGGAAGTAGGCTTCTTGTGCTGCATCATTTCCTACACTGTTTATAGCTGTCTTCCTTCTCAGCCTATACTTCTCAAGGAACTTGTCTTATTTGCCTTATTTTGCTGTATTATCTCTGCTACTGAGAATGTATTTCAGGCTGATTGCTTAATAATTATTTATTGATTGGATGTCAGCATCAGATTGGATAGTATAAAACCTGTCAAGAGTAGGCAAACCAAGAAGATCAAAATAGAAATGCAAATATTAATAAAGAAGGCAAAAACAAAACCCACAAAGACACATGGAAAGACCCCATGAACAGATCAAGGTAAGATTTTTATAATATGCTTATGTAATACACAGGAAGACAAAATATTTAGAATGAAGTGGGAAAGCAAGCAACAAGAAAACAATAGAAAATTAAGGGACCCAAAGAATAAGCTGCTTTGATTGAGCAATGGACCAGACGGGTTCATGTGTTCCTGGTCTATGCTGGTGGAGATTTTGTAGGGTTTAAAGAACCCTTAGGAATTCAAGCCTTGCTAGAGGAAGTGTATCTGTCTGTCTGTCTGTCTCTCTCTCTCTTTCTCTCTCTCCCTCTCTTCCTCTCACCCCCACCTTCAACCCTCTCCTTCATATTTAGTCAATCATTCAATGTTCATGAGTTCCAATGTTTTGACTGTCTGCCATTAATCCTTTCCTACCATGCTGACTCTAGTGTTCTGGAAAAGTATACCATCATAAACCCTTTTTCTCTCTGACTTTAGTTAGAATATTTTGTCACAACAATGGAAGAGAAATTAAACAAGAAAATCATATTAATAAATACATGAATTAAAAAAACACATACTGACAAAGTGGATAAACACATAAACACATAACCCAATCATATGCTCTCTATAAGAAACCTAGGGTGAATTAAGTTTAGAAAATTGGAAGGTAACATATGGGAAAGGATACACCAAGAAAATATGAATTAAACTAAACCAAACCAAACTAAACAGGAGGGGGCTTTGATATTATCTGTTAAGGTCACTCTCAAAGCAGAGAGAATTGCTAGACACAAAGAAGAATGTTGTACTGTGGTACAACAATCATTCCACCCAGGAACATGCAATGATCCTAAATGTTTATGTATCCAATAGGATCAGAATAAGGTAGAAAAGAAAAATGAGAACAGAAAATATGCAATGTTAGTTACAGCATATCAACACATTCCTGATAAATTATGAGAAAAAAATTAACAAGGTTACAGAAAAATTGAATAATTGCAGTAGTAAACTAGATCTATATATGGATAATTCCCTAGTGACCATAAGAGTCAACTGAGCAATATATATGTAGATAATATAATATAATTACAACAAAATCTGAAAATTCTGCATGGTTTTGTAATTATCCAACAGGAGGACAAGGGAAAATATTGAAGTGTATTGGAATTTATTTAAGTTTGACAACATAAACTAATCTTTGTTCATAAAATCAAAGTCGTAGTTAATATTGATAGTGGTCCACAGACTAGCCTATGTACAGTTAGTTATACTGGCTTGGTGAACATAGTGTTGCTCACTTGCCCAGCCTTGCTGGGTTGCTCACTCTTGTCTACATGAATATGAAATTATACAGAAGACCATTAAGACACAGAAGTAAGATTAAGTCTTCATTACAGAAATAAAAACAATAAAGTATAATGATTATGCAGGTGGTTCTTTTCTTTCAGTTATTTGAATACTTAGGCTTTGATTTTTTTAAAAAAAATTCATAATACAGATTTCCAAAGAATATAATCTCATTATGTCTACCATTCTGTAAATTATTTGCTTGTTTGTTTTTTATACTCATAACAACAAGGCCATAGTACTAGCTTATTTTAGTGTTGTCTACACCATACAAAAATGTTTCAAAATAGATGTCACATATTCTCTTTTTGTTATAAGAGAACTCAATTTGGGTTACATGGTTTATTTTTGTTTGCAGGTAAACTTTTCTTTTTAGATTATTATTTTATTTTTCTAGTTTCACAAGCATATTGAGTACTTATCTTTGCTTTCCTCTATTTCTCTTCCCTCCCATTTCCTTTCCTTCCCTTCATCAATCTATTCCAGTCCTTCCTGCCCTCCTATGTGCCTGGCTTGTCTACTTCTGTGGGAGTTCAGGCCTCTGTGGGCTGCCAAGTTTCCTCTCTTCAGGCCACCCCACTGATAGGGGCATTTCCCTTCACTCATCTAGATTTAGTCCCCAAGGTTTCCATTGTATGTTTTTATCTCTTTTTGACTTCCTTGATAGTTATGGGGCATGATGGTATGTCAGTCATTATGCAGGTATGGTAAGGACAAGTCTCATTGCAGTTTATAGATGCAGCAGTATTGCCTTGAATGCAATGGGGAGAGATTAGGTTGGCCTGATTCTGAGTGAGCCTTGCTGGGTTGCTGATACTCTGCATTATGTTTACCTATTGTTGTCCACTTCACTGCTCTTCTATGGCTCTCGGCTGCATCCTCTCAAGGTGTTGAGATTCAGTAGGCTTTTCTATCATGAAACAATTAATACTTCTTAGGGCTGCAGCGATGGCTCAAGGGTTAATCCTCTGCCTCTCAAGCTGAATGTTCTGAGTTCAGATGTTGCATCCAAATCTCTGAAGGAAGAGATTTGGAAATTCCAAAGTAGCTGGAATTAGAACAATCTAGAATGATTTCTAAAGTCACCCATGGACATCAACAACCACCCACAATTATCTCTCCTCTTGTCCTCCCCCCCTTCTCTTATACACATACACACACAAATAAAAAAAGGAAAGGAAAGGAAAGGAAAGGAAAGGAAAGGAAAGGAAAGGAAAGGAAAGGAAAGGAAAGGAAAGGAAAGGAAAGGAAAGGAAAGGAAAGGAAAGGAAAGGAAAATAAGGGAAAGTAAAGGAAAAAAAGGAAAAAAAAATAACATTTTCTAAGTATCGTTGGGAACAGTATCCAATTTATTGTTCTTCTTACAACTTTCCAGCTTTCGTTCTTCAAGCAGACCAAAATGAAATTTAGATGGACACTACTTTTACTGGTGGGAGACAGTAAGTGCTTGCTGCAACTATCTCCTTTAGAGGGGAAATCAACTGAATGGTTTTGAGCATGCTGATTGTCTTGTGCTTTGAACATCAAATAGAAAAATGTTAATGGAAAGGACAGTTTTGGCCAGTGCAGATTGGTGGGTCCTACTGTGTGGGGGCCTCAGTCTAGGTGACCTCAATAATCTGGCAAGGTTAGACAAAGATGTTTTGATGGAGGATGTCTGGAGGGCAGCTCAGGATGTTTTGACAGCTCAGGGGGCAGCTCAGAATGTGTTGAACAGCTCAGGATGGAGGAAGTCAGGAGGGAGTAGCTCAGGATATTCTGAAGAAATTTCACTACATACAGCCTGCGTGTTGGCTGGACCTTTAAGATGATTGGTTCCTCATTTCCCCACCCTGGAATTCTCATTGGGGCTTCTACCTTTATAAGATGGCTATGGACTTGCAATAAAAGAGTTCCTGCTTGACTAGACTCCCTGTCATGTCTGATTGTCCTCAGGAAGGAGGGCTGGGAGCAGGCGGACAGCGCACTCACCTTTCCCAATTCCCCTTGTGGAGGACCCGGAGGATGGAGGTACAATCCCCGGAACATCTGACACCCAAAGTGGGGCACGAAGAGCTCATAAAGTGTTGAAGAATTTGATCCGGGCCAAGCAGTCTTTGAGGTGAGTGAGACCCTAAGAGATGGGTAACGCAACTACTAAGTCTGAAAACCCAGTGCTCGAGGCACTGAGATACATGCTTATAATCTCTGATTCCAAGGCTTTAAAGCTTTGGAAGGCAGTTGTGCAACTTGCCCCCTGGATCACATCTGCCAATCTGTTTGACTGGGACACTTGGTGCCTAGTCAACGACTCCTGAGACAAAGAGATCTTGGGCTTGGCCCACCATTAGGCTTCTACCCCATCATATCTGCCCTTTAGGCATGCTTTTGACCTGAGGATCATGAGCCCTCTGCTCCCTCCGATCCATGGCTGACTAGCACTGATCTGTCTCTTGAAGATTGGGAAACATTTGATGAGAAGAGGAAAACATATTAGAAGTAAAACCTCCATGGCCTAAAGTGACAGATTGGCCAATAGAGCCCTTAGAAATGGCCCAGGAAGGTAAAAATGAGTCCCTGGAGAGAAAGCCCCCTAAGAAGCTGTATACAGCTCTTCCTCATTCACCCTCACCAAAGAATATGAGACATGGGGATTATAAAACTTTATGGTCCCAACCTCCAGCCTACGGGGACCTTAACTGGGAACCGACCATAGAGCTGTTGAAGTGTTCCCAGTAAACCTCAATCCCGGGGGAAACCACCCTGCAGCCTGGTATCCTTGGGAGGTTAAAGACCTCAAGGATTTAAAAAAGGCTGTAGCAGAAGACGGGCCTAACTCACCTTGGGCAGAGACATTACTCCAGGGTCTAGCCCACCAGCCCTGAACTACCAAAGACCAGACGGATCTCAGTAAGGCTGTCCTCCCCAGTGCCACATTCATTAAATGGTGTGCCCTCTTTAAGGAGGAATGTCACATTCAAGCAGAAAGAAACCAAGCAGCTAACCCACCCATCCCTATTTCATTCGGGATGCTCTCAGGATCAGTAGATTAGTACTCCACTGGGCCACAACAGGCAGCTATTGCCCCCCATATGTGGACCAGGTCTGTGCCTTGGGGCTGGCTGCATTGGGAAAACTAGATGAAGGGCCGTCAGAGGCTCCTATTGTGGGGGTAATCTCTCCCTGAATTCTTTTTTTTTAATTTTATTATTATTATTATTATTTATTCAATTGTGAGTGTGTGTGTATATAGAGTTGAAAAAGTTTAAGATGCAAGCTTTCACCAGGCCCCCTGAGGGATCAATTTATCAAATTGCTGGTCTGGGAAGGAATGACTGGGGATCATAAATTGGCTTGTGCGGGCCTCAAAGATAGATCTATGAGCCAATGGATAGTCACGTCTAAGGATATAGGGACTCAATCACAACAGACTAGGTCCATGACTACAACCCTACAAGCCCAAACGGAAGCTTTAACTTCTGCACTTATGCAGGCCTTTGCAAGATCAACCTGGGAACAAAAAGGAGTTGAGATGCCCACTAAGAATAATGGAGGACAACGCTTTGGATGTGGCCAAATGGGACACTTTAAGAGAAACTGCCCAAGGGGTGGGGGGGCGACCCAGACCTGCAGCTGCTGAAGGACAGAGAACCACAAAAGGGCCCCCACAACCCCTTGTTCCCATTGCCACAAAGGCTAATTGGCAGAGAGATTGCAGATCTAAATTTGACATAGAGGGAAAACCATTAAACTAGCTATGGTGCATCCTTCAGCTCTGTCAAATCAAGGAGGTATCAAACAGAGCTCCTCATTTGGCCAAAGCCCAATGCCTATAACACAACTCACCCAAAATCCCTCTGCCAATTGGACAGGTTCCTATCGTTCCAGGATTGCAGCCTAAAATGGATATTTTCATTCAAAGAAACAGGTTCCAATGCTTGATTCACACAGGAGCAGATAGGACTGTACTTAGGAAGGAAGAGATTCCCCACCATTGGTCCCTGGTCCCGGGAACCCCCATCCTAGGGGTTGGGGGAAATACAAAGTCGGAGAAAACCAGGGATTGGCTTTGTTGGAAGGATGTGGATGGGACTCAAGGTGAAATCCATCCTTTAATAGCCCTGAGCTTATTGGCCAATCTCCTAGGACAGGACATCCTGGGAGAGGCACAAGCCTATATTACCACTGACCATAAGGCGTTTTATAGAGATATCTTAAACATGGAAGAATGTGCCCGTGCACCTCCCCCTCAAGAGGATTTTGTTTTCAACTATTGGGGGGACCCACCAAAGAGGCTCCAGGTACACCCCCAACTCTAGAGGCCACTGCTTCTCAGGTGCCTTCCATCCAATGGTCTTCTGGACCCCTGGTTCAGGTGGAGCAGTGGCCACTACCCAAAGAGAAATTACAGGCTCTACAAGAGATAATACAAGAACAATTGCAATTGGGACATATCCAACCTTCCACAAGCCCCTGCAACACTCCAATTTTTGTTACCAAGAAGTCCTCTGGTAAATGGGGAATGCTATAAGATCTCCGTAAAATCAATGCCAGGATGACTCTAATAGGTACCCCACTTAGGGGGATGCCCTGGATTTCTGCCATTCCCTCTGATTTATATCTAATGATAATAGATATTAAAGATTGTTTTTTTCTCCATACCGTTACTGAGAAATTTGCCTTTTCTGTACCCTCTACTAACTACCAGGTGCCTGATAGTAGATATGAATAGACAGTCTTACCTCAAGGCATGGCTAACAGTCCAGCATTTTGTCAAAACTATGTAAAGGCCCTATTAAAACTTGCAATACAGGTGCCCCAGGTCACACTCTATGTTTATATGGATGACAACATCCTGGGGGCACCCAATCCTTTATTGTTGGGAGAACTTTATAGTTACTAAAGAATGTCTTCAAAGGGGAGGGCTACATATATTGGCAGATAGGGTCCACACTGTACCATCCTTTAAAATATTGGGTACCTAACTCCACTTAGAAGGGGCGAGTCCTCTAAAGCCTCAACTGGCCATTGCCACCCCGTTGACTTTAACGGAGCTCTAAAAATTACTAGGAGAAATAAATTGGCTGAGAGCTTGGATACCAATATCCACTGAAACGTTAGAACCCTTATTCCAGCTACTAAAGGAGAAACAACCCTCTGACCTAATCACTTTAACCCCATAACATCTTGAATATCTTCTACACAATTCAAAAGGCACTAGATCAAGCTCAATTAGCTTGCTATTCACCTGATAAACCCTTAGAATTATGGGTTCTCCCCGGTAAGACATTAATGACTTCCGCCCTTGTACAGGAAGGACTGCCACTTCAATGGGTCCACAGATCCCTGGGTGGTACGGCTAGGGTATACACACTACAAATCAACTGGATGACCTGATAGAGAAGGGAAGGGACTTAGCCCTCAGACATTATGGTATTGATCCTCACAAATTGGTCACCCCTTATTGACTCAGAGATCTAGAATGGTTAAACAGAAACAATGATCGAACAACCCTAGCTCTATAAGGTTTTCTCGGGGAACTGGATTACCATTATGGGCCCTACAAATGGGTGACTTTTTTCAGGCTCTTTAATGAAAGACACCTAAATTATTAACTCGGGAACCATTATCAGGAGCACTTAATGTATTTACTGATAGGGGACAACATAAGTCTGCCATAATAATTTTCTCTGGGGACAACAAGAAGCCAATAAGGTATGTTCATACCTGTAAAGGCTCAGCCCAATTCAAAGAACTTATGGCGGTTACAATGGCATTAACTAAAATAAGGGACCCCATGAACCTATTCTCTGATAGTCTTTATGTAATTAATCTTCTCCCTGGGTTACTACATTCCCACACCCGGTTGGATAAAAATCCCATTACACCCCTGATGATCCAAGCCCGGACACTTCTTACGGAAAGGAATAGCCCAATCTTTCTATAACACCTTAGGGGATATCAAGGTTTGACTGCTTTCCTATCTCAAGGTAATGCTGAAGCAGATAAAATGGCTTCTGTTCAGATACTGTCCACCAATCTAAAGAAAGCTCAGGACCTACATGACCCTCACTCATGTCAACTGGAGGGGACTCTATAAGAGGTTTCCTCAGGTCCCTATAAAAGACCTAAAAAAAATTGTACATACCTGCAAGTCCTACCAGCCCCTTTTACAGGTACCACCATTATAACTACCGGGGGTAAATCCCCGAGGCTTGAGACCCAACACTTTATGGCAAACTGATGTCACACATTATGTTTAAATACATCTTGGTGTCCATTGACACATTTTCCCAAACCTGCTGGGCTACAGCCCACATGGGAGAAAAGACTAGATATGCTCAATCTCACTTCCTTCAATGCTTTGTCATACTAGATTGCCACAAAAGATAAAAACTGATAATGGGCCATTCTTTATAAGCAAAAGCCTACAGGAAAAGTCTTCATGTAATGGGGGATTCAGCACACTACAGGGATTCCTTTCAACCCACAGGGCCAAGCTATTGTAGAACGTAATCATCAAAATATTAAGGCCCAATTACAAAAACAAAAGGGAGGAATAAGCCCCCACCAACAATTAAATATGGCCTTGTTCACTATTAACATTATCAGTTTTCAAAAAAATCAAATAGAGTCCCACTTCCAAAAACATTGGTAGTGACAAGAACAGAGACCTGAACTATAGGTAAGATGTAAAGACACTATCATGGGACATTGGCAGGGGCCCAGACCCATTATTAACAATGGGTCGAGGCTTCGGGTGTGCCTACCCTATAGGAGGCTCAAATCCCATATGGGTGCCTGCTAGAAATCTTAAATTCTATTGTCAGGGGGAAGATGACCCCAACCAACCAGAGTTAGACAACACCAAAGACTAATAAGGACAAAAAAAAAAAAAATGGTGGCTATGCCACAGGCTCAGAAGGCTCTTGACTAATACTCATAAAAGGGAGAAGAAGGGAAAAAAGAAAAACAGATCCATGGGCAACATCGCCCTTGAGATAGATTTTATTATCTCCCCACAAGCCATGGCGAACACAGGATGGACCATCGCATTGATCCTCATCAGAGGGGCCGTCATTGTGGGGTTAACCTTGATCCTGTTCCTGACTACTTCCAACCTAATCCATCAGCCTGGAGGGATCAACTCAACCTTTTGAGAGAGACTAAAATCATCTTGGCGCTGTTCCTCACCTGGACATACTTAATGCTATTCTCATGGATCATCAGAGAAGGCTTAAAGGTTATGGACTTGTGATGCTCTTGCTATTGCTATGGGTAGAATTTGAGGGGTTGGGATTGCTTTGGAGCTATGTAATTAATCCTGGTATGCTGCAACTAATGGGTTGGGATTTAGTCCCCCAGCCCATGGCCTGTATTGTTGGTCTTGCTTTGCTATAAGATTACATACACCATAATCATACTACACAGCAAAAGATGATTATGCTTGCATAGATCCTAGAGGAGACACCCACTGGAGGCCCTCAGGATCCTTGGATACAATTAGCCCTCCAAAAGTTGCTCGGGTTCCTAGATAGAGACGACTACTCTAAGGGTGTAGCCACCTTCATGAAGTGCTTCCCTGGGGTTCTCTCGAGAAACAACCCTTTGAGCCCACCTCATTACAAAACAAAAAAGGGAGATATGTGGGGGCCTCAGTCTAGGTGACCTCAATAATCTGGCAAGGTTAGACAAAGATGTTTTGATAGAGGAAGTCTGGAGGGCAGCTCAGGATGTTTTGACTAGCTCAGGGGAAGTCAGGAGGGGGCAGCTCAGGATGTTTTGACCAGCTTAGGATGAGGAAGTCAGGAGGGAGTAGCTCAGGATGTTCTGAAGAAACTTCACTACATACAGCCTGCATGCTAGCTTGACCTTTAAGATGATTGGTTGCCTGTTTCCTCCCCCCCACCCTGGAATTCCCATTGGGGTTTCTACCTTTGTAAGACAGCTACGGACTTGCAATAAATGAGTTCCTGCAATAAATGAGTTCCTGCTTGACTAGACTCCCTGTCATGTCTGATTGTCCCCGGGCTTGGATGGGCAGATCCCGCACTCACCTTTCCTGATCCCCCTTGTGGAGGACCCACTGGACCAGCCTGCAGGATGGAGGTGCGACCCCCGGGGATCCCCACACTACTGAGTCTTACCGAGTTGGTTCATTGTCAACTCAAATGTTGACTTTCAGACTAGGAAAGAGAAAGCAATTCATAAATAATTGGACCAATTATGAATAATTATATGCAGTGCTGTAATAAGATTTGGATTTATATCCTCTAATTATATATGATGTTTATTTGAAATTCTTATTTTACATGATGACCTATAATATATGAACAGTGGCAGGATACACTTTGATAAGTGGTGTAAAAAATTATATACTTAAATATCTCTGAATATGACAACCATATGTGAGAATTGGGTGTGTGTGTGTTTATGAGAAAATGATTACTATTTCAAATTTCCTACTCCGTGAGATTTACTTTTGATTATTGGAGACATTTTGATTCTACCTATGTTTTCCATGGCAATAAAGAAGTGTGTAACAAAAAGAAATAGAATAAGTTATTTATTTTAATTAACTTTATGTCTTAAATTGATAACCCAAACTTTAGATTATTAGAAGCCTGGTGTTGATGAGTTTCTTTTTTTCCTTGTGAAGCATTTCCATTCCATCCCATTTTATGCCATAAATTTCAAGTCTCTTTCTTTCAAAAAATTGTTTTTCATAATTGTGTTCCAGAAGCATCCCTGTAGACAATGGCTAATAATAACTATAGTGGAAATCTGGAAGATAGAAAGAGAGTTTAAGGTTATTTATGTCCCTGTCTCCTTTTTCAGCAGTTGCCACTGGTAGCACCTCTACACACGAGTACAGATGAATCACAGTGTCTCTGACCAGCCTGCTGCCTATTAGTCCCTATGAACCTGAGGAAAATGGCTCACTGATGGAAGTCTTCACCATGACTGAGGAGTTCATTGTTCCCTTTGACCACTATAATCAGCTTGATTATTTCTCCATGTCCAGCCTCCTCTGCTGAATCTGTTAACATGACAATTGTCCTGTTAAGTGTCTTACTGACAGACTGTATTTTCCTTATCTATACTTCTAATTTCATTTATGTAATTTAAGTCAGTTTCCTATACAACTTAGTTACCAGGAAATGCTACTGTCTCTTTTCTGTTTTGTATTTGTGGACTTCAGTTGGTATTTGCTGACAAGAAAGATAATATGAAAATAAGCAGTAATATAATTAAAATGTAAGGAGAAAACAATAAAGGGAATTTGAAAAATTTAAGCACATAATGGTTAAAATGATATATATATACTCAGAACCAACAAGGTTTTCACTCTGACAGAGAAGAGGTTCCTCTTAACACTTTTCCAAGTAATGTCTATAGAGAAAAAAAAGCAGTAGTCAAATTAAATGTGCAGAGATTATTTGAGCAAAGGACAATGGCTGATTATTTGAGCAGCACTCAAATCAGAATATGCTTTAAGAATTCCTTTTTAGCATGTCAGGCAGTGAGTTTTAATGGTGCTCATGAAAGAAAATACAGCAGCCAAATGATTGGCTACAGCTAAGTATTTCCTTATTTGGCCTTGGTATGATTAATGCCATTTCAGACAAAGATTTGAGACCTGGGCACTCCCTTGAATTAGACATTAATGAAATGATAGCATGGGTCTTGTTCTCCTATGATTATTTACAGATAAATATTTACATATATACACATACATGCTTAATCTCAGATTCTTAGAACTTAGTTATTGCTAAATTAAGTTTTTCACAGTTAAAATCATAAACTTTGGAAACTGATAAAACTTGGTATAAAAATGCTTAATATGATTTCTTGAAATTTTTAAGGTAAAAATATCAACTTTGAAAAAAAGATTTTTAATCTGATAAATAAAATATTCTGTGTCAACTAGATGCAGGAGGGGAGACACAGAGGAAAAGTTCAGGTGGAGCTAGCATGTACAAAACTTCTGGATTATTAGGACCATCTGACACCAGGAGAGATGACTCAGGAGTTAAGCATTACTTCAAATGCAAAAGGACCTGAGTTTGGATTCCAGCATCTCAGGAAAAATGCCCCATGGAAATTACAGGGGTCTGCATTTGTGATCCTGGAAAGCAGAGTCTGGAAAATACTAGAGCAAAGCATAGAGGAGGTAGAACAATCCAGAATGAATCCCCAAGACACCCTTGGACCTCCACAAGCACACAGTGCCTGCCTGTTCACACACACAAATACTTGATACCATAATTTTTTTAAAAGATCATCAGGTGATACATAAGGCAACATTAAATCATCATGTGTAAGAGCCAAGAATCAAGAGATCTTGAAAAAATAGAGAAGAGAAAGCTGGGCTGGTGGAGTTCAAGAGATCCAAGGCCATACAGGATTTGATAATCCTGGGAGTTCTTGTCAGAAAATTTAGATATTGACATGAAAATTTTAGAAAGTTTTTTGAGAGATAAAGAAATCTGTAGTTTCATTTATGCTTAGATATTTTAGAATTAAATCATTGATGGAAAGGAACACAATCAGAATTTAGCCTTTTAGTGGCTTCTAACTAGTAATGAATCAAATATAGATTTCTTGCTAAGAATCAGAAAATTAGTGTTAGTTTTATAACAGTGTTCTTATGTAATCTTTGGAAACATTTTAATAGATTTTAGGCATATACTATTTTGTGGCTTTTTGGCCAATACAAACAATATTAGTATTATGAGGACCAGAATTAAATTCAGTGAATCATAATTATATTGTATTTTTAAAAATATGGCAATTCCAAAAGTAACTCAAGCAAACATAAAGACATGAATTTGGTAAATACTAATTTCTTTCATGAAGCAAACTAATAAAGTAGCTGTGAGATAATATATTATTGTTCTCACTTGGACTTATTCATATTTGCAACTCCAGAATATAATATTCTTAGGCTTATCAAAGTTTATACATCCTTGAAGTGAGAAGTACTATGTTACCTTTCAGAAACAATTCAAAATCAATGGACACTGAAAGGAACATATTGTGTGGAGGAAATATTAATTTTTACACAGTATGCATGAACTTTAAAATCATTGTAGAATTTCTCATTGCTGAAAGAAGTAATGATTAAAAATATAAAAATCTGAGGGAAACAGAAACTATATAATAATCATGACAAAATCCTAAATCTCAGAAAATCAGTTGGCTAGGTAACCAATAGCTGTGCGTCACAAAAATCTAAATCTTTCTTTCTATGAAAAAGATCATAACTTGTAACTTTACCTAGAGTTAAAATTTGTGATCATAACTTGTAACTTTACCTAGAGTTAAAATTTGTTTCCATAAAAATATCTCTACTTTCTTCATAGGCTTATACCTCCATTAAGAATTTAAATCATATTCTTACTTTAAGAAAAACTTGCAAGGGCTTGAGAGATGGTTCAAGGGTTAAGTCTCTGTTTTGCAAACAAACAAACAAAAACAAAACAAAACTGAGTTTGGATCCTGGATCCCACATAAACAGCTAGAATGAAATGGTGGCATCCTTCACTGCTGATTCTGACGAGTCGAACCTTGGACACCCAAGCACAAAGTCAAAAGGGGGTAGAGCGACTCAAGATGATTACTGAATGAAATCAATCATATACAGTACCCTCTGATACAAACACAAGCACACACACATACAGAAGATAAAAATATAAATAACCTATTCCTGCTATGAATGAGTCTCATTTTTTTTTGAAAATTAATGAAAATATGTGTCTACTTTTCATAAAGTCTGGCATTCCATTCGCCTTGACTATTAAATGCATATAAATATAGAAACAAAGATCTTCAGATCTAATAAAATTTAGTGCCTAATCTTAGAGAAACTAAAATATAGAGTTTCTAATTATGTGCCTTTGCATGAACAGGTGAGAACAGGTCATACTAAAAATAAAGACAACCTGAAGATTTTCTGTATTAAGGACTTGAGAGATATCTCAGTGGATAAGATATGTTCTCAAAAATCTATCAACCTGAGTTTAATCCCTGGAAGCCTTTGTAGTGGAAGGAAAGAACTGACTCCATAAAATCATTCTTTGATTTTCACCCTTGCATATGGATACATGCTCTCTCTCTTCAATTGCTCTCTCCCCTCTCTTGATGTAGCTCTCAAATAAATAAAAAATGAAAATTTCTGAACTTATACCCAACTTACGATCATAGTTAATTCTTATTATATATTTATTAATTTGATATAATATGTAAAGTGATGGGTTTTATTAGACTTTTTGCTCTTTTTCTCCCATCACCTATGTGCTTCCTCCCCTAGTTCTCTTGTGTTCTTCCCCTCAAGAGTTCTTTTCTGTTTTCAAATCATAGGCATGTTCCATTATTCTCTTCTCCAACCCTTATTTCCATAAGATTTTTTTCTTTTCCATCTTGTCTTATTCTATCTGACTCTTCACACACACACACACACACACACACACACACACACACACACACACATACACATACTTCTATACAGATATGCCCACAATCACACACACACATGCACAAATACTATGTCTAGACTGCACATGTGAAATAAAACATGCAGAATTTTTTTCTTTTCCAAGTCTTGATTATTTCATTTAATGTAAAAAATTTCAGCTGTAGCCAATTTCTGTATGTGTATAAAAATTTCAATTTTCTTTAAAGCAATAAAATCCCATTTCTTTATGTCCTTATTCCTTTACTGACAGCCATTGAGGCTGTCTACTGGAAACAATGCAACCATAAACATGGATTTGCATCTATCTCAGTTGTATGCTGCCTTACTGTCCTTTAGTTGTATAACCAAGAGTGTGATATAGCTGTGATAAATGGTAGTATTATTTTGAGGAGAATCCATATGAATTTTCATGGTTGATGTGGCAATTTATATTCTCACCACCAGTGAACAAGAATTCCTCTTTCCCTACATCCTTACCAACATTTGTTCTCATTTATTTTCTTGATGACAACCATTCTGACAGAGGTGGAAGAAATCTGAATTTGCATCTGACAGATGGCTAGGATGTAGAAAACATTTAAAAAATATTTATTGATCACTTGCGTTTTTCCCTTTTATTATTGCAAACATCCCAAGCAGATAAGTATAAAATTACTTTGTGTTAATTTTGAATTTTACACCTTTGATGTCTTCATTTATTAGTTCTAAATAATCTTTTGAAGACATCTGTAGAGTTTCTCATTGTAAAAACATATCATCAGTAAACAGTATTTTCCTATTTGATTTAGATATATTTTGTTTCTCTTGAATCGCTTCAAAGACAATGTTGAAAAGAGTGGATAAAGAGATTATGCCAGCCTTGTTCTTGCATGTAAAAAGTACACAGATTTGGCAGAATATCTGTTCCAATGATAACAGAATTTCACGCAGGGAACTGAATTCATTCTGTTGTTATAAGCAGGATTGGATGTTTTAGAAATCTTAAGGTCTGTGGACTGACTGACTTTCAGGAGCACTGGCAAGCTGCTGTTGCTGCATGAGGGTTGGAACACAGCCATTCCTCTGCTAGATCGGCCCCATACTACCTCTGTCACAATATATGCCAGCCAAGTGGATGTCTTGTGCTTTGCCTTTGGCGATCCATAGAGCTACTAAGTGCTAGACCTTTATATTTTGCTAACGCTGCTAAAAAAACAAAAAGCCCATGCAATCTTGCCAACGGAAACAACAGAAAAAAATACATATAAAAGCAGAATAAACAGCAGACATATTATGCTCACACCAACGGAAATTCTGAAATAAAATGTACCCTTCAGCGTTTCCCCCCCACACCTTGGATCATGCTGTAGTGGTTTTGAGAACTCAGCCAGCACTGTGCACTTGCTTGGATGTTCTCTGTCCCCTTTCCCAACTCCTTGGGCTTTCTCTTGGGACCACTTCCTTCATTAGATACTTGCCAACCTAGAGCTATTCCTGAAAACTCTCATCTAAAAATGCTCTTGCAAAAGAGCAGTTCCACAAGCCCTACTGCCTGAATCCAGCCCACCTACAATAATGTCCTTAGGTTCCTGCTATGATTGTGGAAATTATTTATACTGTTATCTAAATGAAAAATCTTAATAGATCTTCTAAATCTTCCCCTTTCTTATCTGTTAAAGCTAAATGCCTCAGCATTTTCATTTCTTTCCCAGTTTTTCTCTTTTCTCCCCTCTCATTATTAGATTATTGCCATATATGTGTGTGTGTGTGTGTGTGTATATATAAATCTTACATGACTTTGATATATATATATAAATCTGACATGACTTTGATATATATATATATAAATCTGACATGACTTTTCCTTACTAAACAAAGACAACTCTTCACCTGACCTCCTATAACCTTCTAGCTAGCCATTAGAGTTCCTTTCCCCTCATTCTATTCATAGTCGGACTCCTTAAAAAAAGCATATTATTGGGGCTGGAGAGGTGACTCAGGGATTAAGCCTCTGCCTTACAGGCAGAAGGTCCTGAGTTTGGATCTTAGACCCCACGTATAGACGCCAGGCGGAAGTGGGGGTGGCCTGCATTTCTGGTCCTGGTAGGGTGGAGCTTGTGAATCTCCCGGCAGAGTGAACAAGGAGGAGGTGGAGGCGTCAATGGTGGTTCCCGACTTCGTCTGTGGTTCTACACACACACACACATACATACACACATGTGCACACACATACATGCACAATTGAATAAATAATAAATAATAAAAAATTCTAAAAAATATTTAAAAAAGCATATTATATGTATATAATATACATATATATATATGCTTCCTGATATCATAATACTTTTTTCCATCTCTAAACACTGGAGAACACAAATGCTACTGTCTTAATCTTACATCTTCTCTACTCCAAATATATTCCCCAGTTTAAGTGACTTCATTAATTAAGTTTAAAGTCTGAATTTTCCAAAATTCCTCTTTGGCTACCTCACTCAGATTGCTTTCCTGGAATCTCTCTCTTTCTCTCTCTCTCACACACACGCACACACACATGAGCACACACACACACACACACACACACACGCATACACACACACATCACATCACATCACATTTGCAAAGAGGTTATTCCACGAAGAGTTAGCACAAGGACTTCCTATTGGCTAAGAAAATGCAAGTTTGCATATGTGTGTATATATTTAGCCCTTCATGGGTTTGGTATCAGAGATCAAACAAACTGGGGGCTTATACAGTTGACTGTATGACAAAAGCAAATGTGTGAATTTTAGCTTTCTTTTAGAACTCTCTAAACAAAAAATATAACAACTACTTACATAAAAATTTTCATTACTAAGGGCTTATGGAAATGCCACTGGGTCCTTATATGTCATCGGAGAGGAGGACCCAGTGGAGAGTTAGGCGTACACAATAAAGGACTCTCTGGGAATTGGGGGGGAGGCACTGGGGGATGGGGAGGGGGAGGAGGAGTTCGGGGGGAGGAGGGGGGAGGGAGGGAACTGGTAAAAAAATTTTAAAATGTATAATTAAATTTTTAATAAAAAAAATTCATTACCTTATTATTAGTAAGTTCTGATTTCAAGTATATGGAAGGATTTGTATAGATTAGATACAATAATATGCCATTTTTAATAAAAATGTTTAAATAGGCTTGAAATTGTAATTATAGACATTCTACATTGAAGACCATGTATTATATGCATACATACTATACACACTATCATCTATCTATCTATCATCTATCAACTGCCTATCTCTTTATGATAGAAAATTATGTAGAAATAAGAAACAAGTGCTTTTTATTAGTCTTTAAATAGACATATTTTATATATAATGCTAGAAGTATTAAAAGATAAGTTTAAAATAAGCAACTCACAAATGTTAGCTTGCACGTTTGGAATAATGTAATAAAATGTCACACTATCTCATTCTGTCTTATGATGGGACACAAATCACTCCATTATCAAATGTATCCACATTATGTACTTTGTCCTCTTTTGAATCAAATACTAGCTATTTCTGCTTTCCAATAGGGTGTAGCACTACAGTGATAGTGTTCCAGCAATCCTTGTTTTAATTAGCGTTTCCTTACAAAATGAAACAGCAGTGAGTAAAGTGACTTGCTTATGCAAAAAAATCACAAGATGATTCCTTCAAGCAAAATGAGGTGCAAGTGCCATAATATATTTGCAAGGAAAGAGAAAAAGATGAGTTTTATTATGATATAGTATTGCAATTATGGTTTTATTCAATAATTTTGTTGATAAATCATTGTAGTTAATATTTTATTGAACTTTCCATAGGTACAGAAATCAATAAAAATATATACAGAGTTTATTACTATTCTGGCTTTCAGGCATCCACAGAAGGTGTGTTTTTGAATGTATCCCTTCATAAATAAATGGAGATAACTGTGAGAATTTTATGTATGTCAATATGTATATATCTCTACATGTATATGTCCATTTGGATTCTAAGCAACAAAAAAGTAAAACTAAACTTAGCAGTGAATGTTCATTTTTCCCTAGCAGCATTTGGAAAATTAATAAAGAAACTTACTTTGGAAACTATTAAGCCTGCTTATTAAAGATCATAGACATCTGCGCTTGACAGGGCCAGAGAAACCAACATCTTTTTGATGCTCAATGCTATAAGAAATGCAACATGTCAAGTAAAACCTAGGTAAACTATCCTGGCTGAATAAGGTAATAATTGTCTCAGGGTAATGATCAGCTGCAGGGTGTGGTCCTCCAAATTATTGTTCCAGAAAGCCTTCAGGTAGCTACTATTAACTTCAAAGAGAGGGAATGAGAGTAGGAAGAAAAAAGGATCTGGATTTTAGACTTGGAAGGTCTAAAAAGGAAGTTTGGGTGTGGCAACCAGAGCAAGGCGGGACTAAAAGCAAACAGAGCAGAGGCCAAATAATTTTGAAGGAATCCTATTAAAGAAAAATGCTATGTCTGGATTAGAACGCATTAAATTTTCTAGCTTGAAAATCCCTTAGGCCAGCAACTTTCCAAAAGTACTAGCGGGCTTTGAAGATTCGATGGATCTCAGGAGAGATTTACTACCAGAAAAAACACATATCAGAAAATAAAAAGGAAACTGGGGAGACATTAGGATGCAGAGTGGAGAGCAACTGAGAAGAGTGGTGTAGGGTGTCTTTCCAGGCTTCTAGAAATGAAGAATTATTGAAGGGTCCCCTGCTTCTGCATAGGAGGCAAGCTTCATGTATTCCCCTCGGTGTTTCATAATCTCAGTGGGCTAATATCTGCAATGTGGATTCACTTCCCAACTATTGTGGTAGCTCCCTCCACTATCGCCAATGGTTCTTATTATGTGGGAACCTTAGGGACAGATGCATTGCCATTCAAGTTTTTATTTGCTTGGTAAATAAGAGGCAGTGTACAAAATCCCAGAAATCTGAACTTTGACAGGGCCAAAGAAATCAACATCTTTTTGATGCTCAATGCTATAAGAAATGCAAAGTGTCAAGTAAAACCTAGGTAAACTATCCTGGCTGAATAAGGTAATAATCGTCTCAGGGTAATGATCAGCTGGTGAGTACTTGGGACTATGGTTGACTCATTAGGAAAGATTGTGTCTTTTTATGTGGGAAGAATAGTTTCATGGCTTAAGGTTGGAGGGAAGAACATGGATAGAACAATGCTTTCAGTTCACAATTCCAGTGACTTCCATTCTTAGGCCATTAAAATGCACGGAAAATGCCTTTCTGTTTGCAATTACTTATAGATGAAGATAACTATGGCTGAAGGATTACAGGAGGAAATTGTAAAATCCTGTCCACATAACCATTATTCCTGCCTTCTTCCCTTCCTTCATGCTTTTCAAAGCAGAAAAAGTGAACCACAGGGCCTTGACTCGTGATTTAGAAAACAATGATGAGGAAAGTCTTAATTAGGAAAACCTTGGTTAGCCATGTATCATGAGAGCAACAAGCACTTGTGGTGTCAAACTGTAAAATTGCAAATCTGTTTATTAAAACAGTATCTCTATTATCCTCACTAATACTGCAAATCAAGATTTCCCAAATTTCACTTTTGAGCCCCTGACTTCAATATGTTTCATTTTTTCTGCTCTTATGAAAAATTCTTGTTTTTCTTATCTGACTCTTTTTTTCTGGCCTCTAAGCATCTTTTAATGTTTCTTTGCCTCCCCACCCTAAAAAAACCTGTATGATGTTGTATAACTTTAAAATATTCCTGCTACACTCACAAATCCTCACAAATGATAGCTTTCACCACTTCACTTCTCACATGTGAATGTGAATTGTATTCTTCTGTCATGAGTTGCCCTATTTTTCTGAGACGAAGTGGACTGTTATCAGAGGTGGTATAGTCACAAGTCTCCTTTGGCACAGCCTCTCCATTGATAATGTTTAACATTCCATATTATCCCCTCATCATCAATGTACAGCAGCCATCCTCACCCACCAGATATTTTTTCCAAAACTGTATTTAAATTATTTTTATTATTATTATTATTTATTCAATTGTGCGCATGTATGTGCGCACGCGTGTGTCTGTGTGTGTGTATGTGTGTGTATGTGTGTGTGTGTGTGTGTGTGTGTGTGTGTGTGTGTGTGTGTGTGTAGAACCACGGACGAATTCGCGAACCACCATGGACACCTCCACCTCCTTCTGCCCCGGGATTCACAGGCTCCGCCCTACCAGGACCAGAAGCGCAGGCCGCCCCCGCTTCCGCCTGGCGTCTATACGTGGGATCTGGGATCTGAACTCAGGACCTTCTGCCTGCAAGACGGAGGCTTAAACCCTGAGCCACCTCTCCAGCCCTTAAATTATTTTTAATCAAGGTACTTTCTTAGCACTCTACTTATTGGATCTAAAACTTAGTGTCTTTATATGAATGAGTGAGAATATTTATATTCTCAGACTTTAGCCAATATTCCTATTCACTACATTACAATCGATCTCTGCTCTCGGAGAATGATCACCTCACCCTTACCCTTATCTAGCATCCCTTCCTCATTTCTGTCACTTCTTTGAAAAGTCTTATTCCATTTTCTCCTGTACCTCAGGTTTCACTATGGTAGCCTCTTCTGCAGATTTCTTATATGTTCAGCTCTCTATCTCAGGTCGATTATGTACAAGTAATGAGTTAATTCTGTTTCAGCTTTTTTTCAGTGTGAACTTGATAATTCAGAACTGAGCCTTTTAAGCACATGTATAATCATTTAGTTAATATAAAACTCGGAGATAGATGGCATTGTTTATCTAATTTATGCAGAAAGACCTAGTTTATATTGAGGGGGACCATTTCTCAAAAATGTGGATAATATGGAGAGAAAACCAGTTGGCAGAATGGCAAGATAGCTGGATAACAATCTAGACAGTATGTCTGTCTCACAGTTCTTCACAGATATTAGGTGGCCAATGAGCACCTATTGCTAATATCATGCTCCTACAAGATTATAAACTAACTCAGATTATGAACATGCATAAAATCCATGCTCATTGAGATTGTTGGGTTCATGTGTTTAATGCCGGATTGGAACTATGAGACTATGACAGTTTTCCTTTGTCAGAAAGAGAAAAATAGTTGCTGCATTAGTCTGCATGCCTGGGTTTATAATCAGAAAGCAATCTTAGTGGTTCTAAGCTTTTGAGAACCTGGACACATTATTTTGTCACAGCTTATCCGGTCCTAATACAATTCTGAATCAAATTCCTTGGTCATCTATTTCCTTCAATCCACCAGACAATTGCTTTTGATGTTCATATCAATCTGTTTCTACACTCCCACTCATTTTTGGTTTTGTCATTACCTTTTTATTGAAAACACTTATTAACTTCCATCCCCTTGAAATAGAGGTGTTATTCTGTAAGAAACAGACTATTTGATCTTGATATAAAATAAACTGAAATAGACTTTTTGTCTACACAATGAAGAAACTCCAGTGCTCCCCCTGAGCAATGTCTTGGCTGTGCTCATTGTTTTTGTAATCAGTTGAAGGAACCATAAGAGAGAATATGACATGTAACCAAAAATAAAGTATGATCACAGAGATCTAAACTTATTGTGGTAATGTGGTTACACAAGAAACGAAGAAAATTGAACTGTTTAACACATTAACACATGGTGTGTGTGTGTGTGTGTGTGTGTGTGTGTGTGTGTGTGTGTATGCTTATCCTTTTTAAAAGTTTAATTTATATGCCATAAATGAATACTTTAACCCTGTTTATTAATTACGTGAATTTTTTATTTAAAGAAGAGAAAGTTTCTTGGTTTGAATGTAAGTTGCCCCGCCCCCACAGGGTTGTGTGTTTGAATACTGACTTGATGTTGGTGTTTGAGAATATCATGGCACTTGTGGGACATGAGACTTGCTGGAGGAAGGCAGGTCACAGGAGACAAGCCTTGAGGAGTTTCTGCTCTGAAGTCTGCTGTTTTCTTTCTCAGGCTCCATGGTGACTTGAGCTTTCTCCAGCTTCTGCAGCCGCCATACCTTTTTGCCATAATGTGCTGCATCTTCTCTCTGGAACTGTAAGCCAAATAAATCTCTTTCTCCCATTAAGTTACTTGAGTCTGAGTGGTATCTAACAGCAACATAGAAAGTAACAGGTACAGTCATTTATGGATGCTCAGGACATAAAGAGATTACATGCTGGGGAAGGAATGGTTATGGATGACTCCGCAATATTGGGAACATGAGGATGCTTCTAACATACCAGTATCAGAAAACAGAGAGAACTAATGCTTTAAGCCATAATCCATTGTCAGTGGCACAGTTCTCCTAGATGGTCCTTAACTCATCAAGGTTCAGCAACCTCTGAAAGCATCATCAATAGCTGGGTACCAACTATTCATATATATGAACCTGTGGTGGATATTTCTTATGGAATGCAATTGACAAAGGTTAAGCATAGGATATATAATTCAAACTAAAGACGTGTATATTCTGATTATTTCTCACTCTTTTCCAATATGAGAGAGTTAATCTGATGTCAACTTAATGACATTTAGAATCAACATGGAAACTAACTTTTGGGTATGCCTGTGATGTGAGTTTCTACATTAGGTTAGTTTACATTAGGAAGGAAGATTCAATCTGAATGTGGGTGACTTCATTTCTAGGGATTGGAATCATTTAAGAAGGAAGCTAATTGAGCACCAGTATTCACTTTTCTCTGCTTTTTGAATGTAGATATAATGTGATTAGCTGCTTAACCTCCTGCAACTAGAACTACCTCATTGTGAGTGATTGATCTGTGAGCCAAAATAAGTCCTTTTTGTTAAGTTGTTTGGTCATACATTCTTTCACAGGAATGGCAAAAGTAGTTAACATACTGTGTATAATATTAAGGAAACAAAACAAAACAAATATATACATCTTTCTTTTTTAAGGTAAAATATGGCTATTTACAATTTTAAAGTAAATTGAAAGCTAGAAAGAGAGAAGTTCTACAGAGTTTCTTTGTAGAAACTAAAGAATGGTTTTACATGTAATGTGTCTAATACAGGCAGACTGAGTCAGTTTCCACTGGCTTGTCCTTTTTACTTTGGAGATGATTTGCAATTCATGGTTTTAGAGTTCAAATATGAAAAAATAATAATCTTTCTTTCTCCATCTTATTCAGTCAGCTTTTGAAATAGCATGTCTGCTTCATACAAATTATCATTAAGCTTACTCATTAATAGTAATTTAGCTACTTCTAATTTTACTTAGCCTCTTGGGAATCATATTTTTAGGTCTCTTTCTCAGAATTATTCCCTTCTACTTCTCCATTAGTGAAATTTGGACTTATTGGAAAATATTTTGGTCATGATAATAACAGTTCTCATTGGATTTTCCTATAGCTAGTGTTTTGGTAAAACTCTTAGGATTTATAATATTCTGATACATGAAATGTAGGGTAGTGATTCTGTATTCAGGTTGTATTATAGAATTTCATTATTATAAAGGAAAAAAAGATAAACATTTTTCAAAGTATACCAGCACTTCTGATAGCTAAGGTATTAGTTTATATTAACATTTTATTTCATATTTATTGGAGCATATAAGATACTGCAGACATTTTGATCAATGCTTTGTAGTTGTTCAGACAAATTCAACTAAAGTAAAATAATTTAATAATTTTTGTGTAAGAATTATTAACCAATAGAAAAGGAGTGATGAGATAAACTAGAAAGCACTGAAAATTCATTACAAAGAATTGACGTACACTTAGATTTCACAATGTACTTTGTAATAAATATCAGGTGATTTTTAAAATAGATACAGTTAAAAAGTGGAAGTGTCAAAATAATCTTTAAAATATTTATTTATTCATTTGCGAGAGCTTGGGAGGCAGGGTGACATTACATACACACATATGCTTTGGTACATGGGTGCAAGTCATAAACCAACATTGTAGAGTCAATACTCCTTCCACCATGCGGGATTTCAGGGATCAATCTCAGGTAGACCAATTTGCAATTAGACAATTTATCCTCTGAGCTATTTCACCTGCCTAAAAATAATTCTTTAAATTAGATAGATATAAACGTAGCAAATGGCAGTAGATTTTCTGGTGATGCAATCAAGAAAAAGTTTAATATAATGGAAAACAGAAACAAAGCGAAACATTAGCGAACACTTCTTTATATGTGGAAATGAAAAATTGTATTTTTTTATTTTTTTAATTATATTTTTTTTTCACAATCATACAAGCTTAGTAGGTACCCTGGTCCCTTCCCTCTCTCCACTCCTCCCCAGTCCCCCTTGCACCATCCCCCCTTTTCCTCTTCCTTTCACCTCCCTCCTTACCTTTTTCTCGGTGCCCCCTCATTCCCCCCTTCCATTCCCTGGAGCATCCTTTAGTGTGAATGTCAAACTTTCCTCTGCGTCCTCCACTCTTGTGAGGTGTAAGGACTCAGTGGCATTGCCCAGAGTCTTTTCTTGTGCTCCCCTTTAGTATGGGAACACTATAATGACTGTTAATCCCTTGCCTCTAAGGATCCTAGTGCCTATGATCCATGCTAGACTTTGGGGGGGGGTAATTGACATGTCAGTCACTGGGTAGGTCATGCAAAGTCTGATTATGGCTATTGCCGCCTTAACTTGTGTGGAGTATCTTGCGTATTGTTGCTCCTTACCATCTTTAGGCTCTTATAATCTTACTGCCCCCTCTTCCGCAAATTTTCCTGAGCTTTAGGATGGGGAGAGATTTGGCTGGCTTGGTTCCAGGTGATTAATCTCTCTGATGTTCTGAAATATGGTTTGTTGTTATTTTCAACAAACAGCCATCTAAGTTGACTATAAGTTAGGTCATGTTACCCTTTCCCTTAACATAATATAAAAATGTATGTAATGTTGTTGCTGTTCCTGCACTGCTCTTGGCTCCATCCTGATTGATATTGGAGGTCACCTCCTAACCAGAGATAACAGGTTGTTTAAATAGTCTTACTATAAAAGTAGATTCAAAGGTAGATGAAATAGGAGTAGGAGACCTCAGTGGGGGGGAAGGTCAATCTACCATTTGCAGGATGGTTATCATCTATCTGCCAGACTCTATATCCTCTCTGACTGGCTAGATCAAACCCCCTCAGTTGCAAAATGGTCCACAAAAATTATAGTGTAGTATAGATTGTTAAAGCTCTGATTCAAGAGATAAGTTTGGGCTGATACTCCATTGCCTGTAAACCATTCTATTATGAGAAAGTGCTTCTATCTCATTGATAAATATTAATGGCTCATATATAATGTAGGGTTAATTATCATATCAGCTTAGACTTGTGAGAAACGTCAAGTGGTAATCATGTATCTGGCATACTTTAAGAATTCAGCTTACTTATGTTAACAGATTTAAATGTTCCTCATATTAGTAAAAGCATAAATGAAATATGTACAATTTAATTTCAATATAATTAAAATATAAAACTATTGAAGAAAGACAAAATAAGGTATGAGAGAATGTGAAGTTATGGGTGTGCTAAATGAATGATGTCACAAACTACATTAGCTTGGTTTATAAGATCACTTAACAGTAAATATCTATATAAAAACATCATTCTCCATCTTGAACACAATTTCCATTTGTTTACTATGCTTCAATAAAACTATAGAATGATTAAAGGGAAAAAAATGATGTTTGAAAGATGTTTATGCTGGTAAAAAGGCAATGTTACACAATTAAGAAAAAAAAAGTTTGATATAGTGGAAAGCAGAACCAAGATCACAAACAATAAAATACTAATTGTAACAAGTTACTTTTATGGTGGTTCCTTATTTCTTTGAAGCATGCTGATTTTCTTTACTCATTAACATAACTTTTAAACTGATTTTTTCACAGGCAGCCTCTTATTTGCTTATGACTATTTTTCTTCCAATATTCATCATTTTTCTATTGTTTATCTTTCTCTTCCACGGATATCTTAAAGTTAAATTTGATTTTGATAATCCAATTTCCACTCTCAGTGAGCCATCTAGGTTGACTATATGTTAGGTCATGTTACCTATTCCCCATAACATAACATAAAAACGTATATAACGTTTATTTTTTCTTTTCAATTCCAAGATAATGTTAGTCTCCAAGACTAAGAATAACTTTGGTTTTCACAATACTGACTTTTCCTCTGTTTATTCATTGTTGACTGAACGTAAGTCTGTCATATCGTGTTTGTATATAAAACAGTATTGGTAGATTATTTTCCTTGCCATTCCCCAATAGTCCAAGCTCAATATAAGTAGTTTTGTCTTCTTAAAGTCTAACTTGTGTGGTAAATCATGTACCCTACTGAGTAGGTTCCATTGCTGATTAGGACAGTTTAGTGAATGATAAATTTGTGTTTTTCTATCCACTCGTGTGATTTGGAAATAGAAAATAAATTCTCTATGAATATGATGCATTTTTTCTTAATATGGTAGTCTTTCAATATTTTTATTTGCAAACAAACTGAGGTTATGTCTTTGCCCTGATCCCCTCCCTGGCCACTTTCTTCCTCTCCGACCCTCCTCATCTGATCCTTCTTCCACCTTCCGTATATTACTTGGGGTTCTCTGAAAAAACAAAATCTATAGAATGTAATATATATAAAAAAGTTTATTAAATAAAATACACAATAAAAGTAGTGTCCTTCAAGGTAGCCATTCACAACAGCCTCTTTCTTGACTGGAATGTTCCATTAACCTTCCAAGCAGTCCAAACAGCTGCACCCCAAACAGTCTGCAACTGTCAAGTTGACACTAAAAATGCAACCATAGAATCCTCTACCTTCATCCATCTTTCCCTGTCTTACCCTTTTGGCCCCTACCCTTCAGCTCCTCTGCTTGTGTGTATCACAGGATGCCTTGTGGAGTGCCTGTGTTGGTATGTGAATAAGATTTATTTTAAATTTTGTAGCTCTTTAGTGGGTAGAGTCATAAGTGGGAGGTTCCTCTTCCCTTGTATAGGACCTGCCTGTGAAACATTCTTTCTGTGTAGTTGTTTCTTCTAAGATTCTAATTAGTTCTTAGATTCTAAGAAAGTTAAAAGTTGAAATGCCATATGACCCAGCTATACCACTACTGGAAATACTCCCAAAGAATGCTTCATTTTGTTAGAGACATGTGTACATCCATGTTCATTGCAGCACTGTTCACAATAGCTAAGTCATGAATCAACCTAAATGCCCAACAGTTGACAAATGGATAATGAAAGTGTGATACATATACACAATTGAATACTACACAGATATCAAAAAATGAATTAATGAAATCTTCTGGTAAATGGATGGAGTTAGAAGAATTAAAATGAGTGAACAGACATCGCATGTTCTCCCTTATAAGTGTAACCTAATACTAAGCTCTCAGAATATGATACATTTTATTTCATCATCTTCCTCTCACTTCAGTAGGCTATGTATATCTAGGAATGATCAAGTTCATGTAACTTTTCCAGTTATTTGCATTTAAGTATTCATAAAACATCTCATGACTTTAGTATTTCTATCATAATTTTTGTTAGATTGCTTTGACATCCATCCTTTGTCTTTTTAAGTGTTTTACATGGTGTCTGGGTCTTACCAACTCAATTGACCTAATTGAGATACTCTCCTCTTGTATGCCCAGAGCTAATCTAACCTAGATAATATCTCAGAGGTGTGCCATTGTAAGTTCAGGCAGTGTATGTGTGATTCAGTTATTTTGATTTAAAGGAATGATTTTTGTCTTTTGTATAAGAAACTGAAATACATGGTACTATTTCATAGATTCTATTAAGAATTCAATCAGATTTCATGCAAATTTTGAGTGATTAGTAAATATTGAATTCTAATCACCATTTTTATTTATCTTTTACTATTTATTCATTGTGTGTGTGTGTGTGTGTATATGTATGTATTTCATAGAGCATTGTGTAACCCTAAAGAGGACCAAGGATGACTTTGTGAATCTTTCTGCTTTTTGCTCTGGGATTTCCCAAGGTCTGCCCATCTGGACCAGAAGTGCAGCAGCTGCCATTTCCTCCAGGAATTTTTACATGTGACATGGGATCTGAACTCAGGCCTTCTGCTTGCAAGGTAGAGTCTTAACCTCTAAGCCATCTTTCCAGCCCCCAATTGTCATTTTTAATACATAAAAAATATAGCCAAAAATATGGAAAGAAAAATATACTCTAAATGTTTTGCATTAGCTTTAGTATGAGGGAAACTGTCTAGTCAGTAACATCCAGAAATCACTCCTGCAATTTATCTTAACATGCTATGAGCATCATATCCCAAGAAATTCCAAACCCTCCATTATGAATAAACTGTAGTAGCCCATAAAGCTATTACAGCAATTGACCTTTGCAAGGTGTTTTTAATAAAAATCAAAAAAACTACTCTTTACTACCAGCTTGAAATAAGTGTCCATGTTAAAATGGAAGGTTTGATGTTGAATTTGGCAGGCTAGTCTTAACACAAAATCAATGATTTTGTGATGGAATTTTGTGATACTTGTTAATGTTTAACAACTTCCAAATAAAAATGATTGGTGTTGTTTCAATATATTGTAGGTTCCAAGGCAATGTGATGATGTGTGGGTAAAATATTTTCCAAATAAAAAGTATACTGAAAAAACATTTATCATCTTGCATAAATAATATATATTAAAATAGAGATGCTAGAACATTCTAAACCAAAACCATAAGTTGTATTCTTTTCATTCACACTTTCTGTGAACATTACTTTCACACCATGATAATTCTAATTCTGTACCAGTCTTTTTCATTACTACAATATTGCATTGCCAGTTATTTTACAATATAATACAATGATTTCTCAAATTCTACTTTATTTTATTCAGACAGACAGAGAGAGAGACAGACAGACAGACAGACAGAGAGACAGACAGACAGACAGTGTCCCAAAGTCTGCTTGTAGAGGTTGCATATCTTTTGGAGTTGATTCTCTCCTTTCACCCACATAGGCCCCTAAACCCTAGGGATTATGCTCAACAGTTTTGGATAAAAGTGCTATTCCCTACTGAGGTATCTCACATCTTTCTTTCTGTGCTATTTATTTCTTCGCTTTGGGATATAAAAATTTAATCTTTTTCTCTATCAGTTTACTTTCACTTTACCAAAATACCTTAGATAAGCAATATATTAGAAAAAGTAACACTTTTCCTTTGATATCTTGGGATGTACAGTTCATGATTGGTTGGACCTGCTGCTTTAGAGTTTGTATGAGAGCAAAACACTGTCATAGATATGTGGGATGGAGTGAAATTGTTCACTTCCCAGTCAGGAGAAAACAAGAGAGAGGATGATAAAGGACTGGGGTCTTACATTCCCTTTTAATATTGTCTCCAATGATCCAAACACTTTTTTCTTCAAGCACTAATTTCTTCTTGCAGATTCCATCATTTCCAAATACCTACCCTGGAGCTTAATACATTAAAATATGGACCTTGTTGGGTTAAAATATACCAAGTCTTTAAAACATGTATAAGCACTGCATGTTTTCCCAATTCTTTAGTATTTGCAGTCTACCAAAGTCTCAGAAATCATGAATCTCTGAGAACTAGCACTGACTATTTCTCAAACCTACTTTGATGTTTTCTTTAATAAAGTGGCAACAAATAGGAAAGAAGATAATGTGAAGATTTCAGAAGAGCTAAATCTCTTTAGACTCTGATCAGTTCTTATGGCAGCTCACATGGACTGAGACATTTGCTAGCACAGAGGAGGGCAAACTCATTGTCTGTTGTATCCTTAGATTTCTCAGTGTCCCTAAGATGATGCCTACACTGCAAAGCAATGGTACTGCTTCTAAGAAAGCTACATACCAGTGTCTTCATGACAAGTTTTTATATATTGACATACTTACTGAGTTAATACAAGGAAATCTCCTTCAGATGTAGGACTAGGAAGACTCCACACTTAGTTAATATATATTTCTTTAAATTCTCTTGGGGGTTTTCATTATATATTACCAACCACACTGATACAGTGAAACACTCTACTTCTTGTTGTTAAACATAGTGTTATCAGACAGATCCTACTGAATAAATTTTTTGCACTTTCCGGGGGTAATTCACACTATACCCTACTGGCAAGGTTGACCTAAAATGAAATCTTCCTATATATTCATATATCTGATTGAATCCTAACAAAAAATAGGATTCTGAAAACTGCAATGACATTTTGTGATTTCAGTAGGCTGAGATCAGTTGAATCTGAGTAAAGTTGGGACTGTTACTATTTAATAAGGACGTTGTACAGGAAATACACAGATAAATATAACACTGAAAGCATCATCATATTAATCCCCTTCTTCTCTTCTTATGGAACTAGAACAAAACTTTAACCAATGTGGGAGTTTTATTCTTACACTGACTGGTTAAAATGTCTTGGAGTACCTCAGAGAGAAAATACTGAGGTAGATTTGAAGTGACAAGAACAAGTATTTATCCATAGAGAAAAGAAGGAAAGGCAAACCAAACATAAGGAACACATTTGAAAAGACTAAGAAGAATGGAAAAGAGATTCTCAGTGTTTGGGGGACAATGAGCATGTGGTCTAAAAATAGAACTCATGTCGAAGGGCAGTTTGAACTCTTCTGGGAAAGGCCTAAGATACCAGCCTAACATGTTTGTCCAGAGAAGTCTTTAGAGATGCTGAGACAACATGTATCGAGCTGAAAGAGAAGATTTGGACAAGGTGGGTTGAGTGGAGCTGGCCATGATGAAAAGATAGGTGTGCAATGTTCTTTTAACAAGCAGTACTGAAGGATTTACAGGCAGGAGATACAGAGCAGGATACAGAGATTACTTTGGCCCTCCAAGGATACTTTTCACTTTTTGATGTGCAGAAAGTACTGCCACTGTAGTGCTTTTAACAAAAACAGAAAATGTGAAAAAAGAAAAGACCTCTGAAAGTATTATACATTCACTTCTGTACCTTTCATTCAGTTTATGTTCAGACATTCCTTTTGCAACTTAGACAATCACTTTTGCTGATTTTTGAAGAATTTCATTTGTTAAACTATTTCTGGAAATATTGAGCCCATATACTTCTACACTGCCTATTTTTCATTTATTCACTCATTGTGTTGTAAATGGATTTCAATAAATTGATGTGCATCATCCCATTATTGGTCTACATGTTGGTATTTATATTTATTTAAAAACTATAGTGTTCTCTACCAATTTAAAATATATTAAGTGTTCTCTGTTGTATGAGTATTTGTTCTTAAACACATTTCAATGAAATTGAAAATGCAGTTGTGTATATTTTAGTAGCTTAATAAATGACACATAGTGAATGGCCAGATAAGGAAAATATTTTTGCATATTTCAAAGGAAAATACAAATCAATACTGATTGTTGGATAAAATGTGTTGATATCAACTAATTCAATACATACACAAATGTATAAGCTATAAGAATGAACCTGGCATATTACATATACATATATATGTATATATATAATATATCACATATTAATGTGACAGAATCAAAATTAAGAAAATGTTTGCCCTTCATTAAATTTTGAATTTCCACATTATGATGGTTCATTTCCCATTGTTGACTGGACTTAGAATCAACTAAAAGTTGCATCTCTCTGTCTGTTTTTGAGGTAATTTCACAGAACTTTCAATGAGGTGACAAGATCTACCCTGAATGAGGGCAGCAATGTCCCATGAGATGAGTTACTGTACTAAGGGCAAAGGAGAAAGTCAGCAGAGCAATAATATTCATCTCGTATCACTAGCCATATAAACTTCCACACTCATGAGTTTTAATTTTTTTAAATGTATTTTATGTGTGTGTATGTTTGTGTATCAGAGGACACTGTGTGTTCCTGTGGAGAACCAAGGGTAACTCATATGTTTTGACCACCATGGATTGTATCCTCTTAAGCATAGCCTCAAATAATCCTTTATTCCCCCATTTCTTAGGTTGTTTGTCACATATTTTGTCACACTGACCAAAAAAGGAACTAATACAAACTGAAACTTCTTAACTGTGCATTTTTTCCCATTATTTTTAATGATAAGAAAGCAATGTTTTTTTTTTTTTCTTGGCTTCTATTGTTGTACTAAAATATGCTGTCAACAGAAACTTCAGAAGGAAGAGTTTATTCTGGCTCCATGTTTGAAGGTACAGACAATTATGCTGGGGAAGTATAGGCAGCAGGAGCCTGAGGCAGCTGATCACATGGTATCCACCCTTGGAAAGCAGAGAGTGATAAATACCAGGAGCTCAGTTCACCTTCTCCTTTTCACTCAGCCAAGGATCCATATTGGAGAAATGGTGCCACCCACAGTGGATGGGTGAATCCAGGTAAGATAACCCCTCACAGATATCCACAGAGGACCATCTCTGACCTGGCAAGTCTAAATTCTGTCAAGTTGACAATATTAACCATCACAATTTTCATCCACTTTGAAAGAGAGATGAAGAAATAAAACTGTATTCAATTTCACCATTAATGATAATGAGCATCTTTCATTGGCATATTAATTAGTGTCATTGAAGAATCCCCCGCCCATGCTCTGCTTCCTAAATGCCAAAGCCCCTGTGTCAGAGTGATCAAGAATGTATCAAATCATCTATACTGAAGAGGAAAAATATTTATCTATAGATTGAATGGTCTAAATAAACTAGAAGTGACAATAACAAACAAAAAAATAAAAAAACTTGAACAGAGTCTGGCAGGAAAAGATTCAGTACTTACCCAGAGTAAAATCTAGGTGGGTAATAAAAGGTTAAACTTAGATAATGGAGGGAGTTAGGTCAAATTCTTGGAATTAAAAACAAAATTTAAGAAATAGATTCCATACCAAAGCATATTGTAAGCCAAGATTGGATATCAGTTTCTTTAGTTAGCTAACCCTACATTTGATATTCAAGAGAATACTACATTTTAATCAATATTGCATTGACCCATAGATTTACTTACACGATATATTTATAAAGTTGAGAAATACATTCTCTTTAATCTCTGCTACTGAGAGCGATATTTGTTTTTTGTATAGATTTTGTCAATTTTAGCATATTTTAAGTTTGTTGTTTACTTGTGATTTTAAGAATCACATCACACATTTAAGAAATGTTTTTTATAATTAGGTAGATTCATTCATGTGAAAGTGGTTTTACTTAACCACTACTATTACCTTCCTACTACTATCATGAATGGGGTACCACCTAATTTTCCCCTTTAAGGTTTCATTGTTAGAAAGTGTCATCCCAGACATTACAGGATGTTTTTGCCTTAATAGTGGTAACCTAAGTTACCTATAAAGTGATGAACACATCAGTGAAGGTCCAATTTCTGTAAGTTTGCAAAGATTTTTATAGTTTACATGGATAAAATTCATCTACCTTACTATTGTATCTTGAATTGTGAAGCAGTATCTTGGGAGATACTTGTGTTTGTATAAAATGTACAATGTAAAACCTTATGAATGAGACATTTACAGTTGATGATGAGGTTCACAATGTCATTAGATTTACATAATGGTTACAGAGTAATACACCCCAGATATAGGTAGGTGTATATTTATCATGTGCATATGAGGGAGAGAGACATATTTAATGCATTATTTATGTTATGTGTCTTGGGCTAAAACATACTTTTATTTAGTCTTGGTCTCTGTATGATGTCAGGCAGAGACAAAAAGAAAAGTTCAAACAAATATACTGTCAAAGCAAAATTCTAATGCAATTACTAGATATTATGATATGTTATCTCAATTAGAATTTTTTCTAATGGATATTAAAAAGCTTACAACATCATTCTTCAAACAGCCCAAGAATCATATTGAAAACCTGATGTTAGAAAGCAGACGATGCTTACAGTTAACATATGTTCTCCATCTCCATGTTCTTTTGCCTCAATATTAATTTCAAACCCACAATGGAGTTGCTTTGCCTGTTCATTAATATCCCCGAGTTTTCTTGGTTTGTATTTCTCCATAAAGTATGGGAAAGAGAGGGTAGGAAAACCCAGCTGATAAAACATTGCAGTCAGCCCTGAGTAGATTTACTACCTTGCATTCAGAGACCTACTCTTCTTCAACTTCGTAAACTGGTTACACACACACACACACACACACACACACACACACACACAAACGGGGCTTGAGGGATTCCTAGGGACTCTGAGAAACCTGGCACATCATGTGATTGGACGAGCATCCATGTGTGAAATGTTATACATGATCAGAGCACATGGGGAATATTTCTAAATCTTAGTCAGGTGCCAAGATCTGTTCCAGGTCTTGAATAATTTTTCCCTTGTAAACATACTGTGCAAGGCAAATCCAATCCCATCTGTGTGGTTTGTAATCTCTTTGGCTACAAGTAGTGACAGAACATTTTAGGGTTATATATTTGGAGGGTTCAGTCTACAGATAGTTTTAAATGTTTTATAAGATTTGCTTCTGTCTTGTGATCACCAATAATTTACTATGGTAATGAGAATGTCTCTAGACCAAAGTTGCCCCTAAGGACATTAGGTTTCTAAAATGCAATCCTAAATTGAATTTGTTTTATGAATAATTATGTGCAGCTGACTCTACTCCCTGCTTGGATCAAGTATTCTTGTGATAATGGGAGCTTTGGCTAGAGTTTGGAATTAGTTGTAGTGTTAGGCAGGGAGCCCTGATAAGAAGTTGATTTGTTTTAGGGAAGCATGGAGACAAGAGATACTGACAGGAAGTATTGTTACAAATGTGCCTGATATTTGCAAGCAGTTGGTATTTGGTAATATTTAGAGATATCTGCTTGTATCCTTTTTACCTTGGAGGCACATTTTCCAGTCCTGCATCTTGGCATCTGATGCTTTTCTAAATCTTCATTTTCTTAGCCTCTTTAACTCCCACATTTCTAATTTATTTGGGGAATAGCAACCACTCATATGATTAACTAATATAATATAGAGCAATGAAAAGCAGTAAAAAATGTTCGTTATGAACATTAAGCATGACATAAACAAAAGATGACAACTTTAAATAGACTTGACTTTGTACAATTGCAACTTATAGGTTGGGAAATTGTCAAAATCCATTTTGTAAAGCATCATCATATTGCATTATACATACATTTATAGAAGAGAATGAAAATTTTGAAATAGAATGCTTAGATGCTTTAAATCAAAGAACACCAGTTTTAGCAATTTCATCATAGTAAATTCAATGTGCTAGCTTGTTGACTATGGCATTTAGTTATAGATGCTTGGCATTTGAAGATTGAGATTTGGGCAATCTGTGAAGAGTAATTTAGTTAGGGTAAGACTTTACTAACCCTGTGGGGGAACTGAACTCTGGATAGTTATATAAGATGGCTGTTTCACTTTGTTAGTAGAATGACTAATAAGAATGTATTCCTCATTATCATTTCTTCCTTTGTATATGGTATGGCCAGTTCCCATGACTCTCATTTGTTGTTATGTAGTTCTTGTTATGAACAATAACTACAAACTGTAGTAACTGGAACACTGTTTAAGGTTTTGCATTGTGTACAATGATTATTTTTATTATAATTATTTTATTATAATTATATATTATAATTATTTTAGAATATAGATTTAATATATATATTATTTATATATCTATATATTCTTTAATCATATATTATTTAGGGAACAAAATATCATGATAAATCATAGTTGACATATTACTATGATATTATCCTATTGTTAAGAAATGGATGACACACATCTCACTGAAGACTTGCCAAAATATATTTTATACATGAATTTGTTTGATAATTGATTATTATGAACTAATAGAGAATACTTCTGTAATCATTCTCAGAAATACCATTTTCATCCTTTATTATCCAATATCAATGGCCTGCTTTCTTCTTGACACTTGTTTCTATCCTACTTTCTTGTCCTTTTGTGTATGTGACTCACTAAGTCCCTTAATGACAAGTGTCAGTAGAATTCTCTTCAAGCCATTGTAAATGTGTTCAAACTTCTAAAAATTGAAAAATCTCCATTTTTAACCTTTTCTTTGAGATATAATGACCAGATTTTCTATAACAGAAAAAAATTCACAAGCTCTTTTTTGTTCATGTGCTTCTCAAACTATGAAAAACTGGAACATTTTTCTATCACCCTTAAAAATAAGCATTCCCCAAATTTTTATAACTTTTCTTTGTTGATTAACTCAAACAATACTTTTCACGATTTGTGCAGCTTAATTCTTCATGATTTAATCATTTCAGTCTTAGACAGATCTTATTGATTGAGGTTTGTTTAATTTTCATAGTTTTCATGCTATGCTTTATCAGTTGCATTTAGATCATTATTTTCTAACTGATAGCTAAATATTAATCCACAAATTCATCCAGACTCACTTAAGCTCATGTTATCTTCTTGATCAAAATAACTCAAAAATAATCCTTTCATAAACATTTTTGTGCAATGATTCCTACCTTTTATATCCAGTAAGACCTGTGTTCTGTGCTTCAGACTTTTATATTTCACTATTACATCATGCTTTCAGTTACTCACCATTCCCTCCCCATTTAAAAATCATCAACCAGTGTTTCTCACTATATAACTTAAATTTCTTTAAGATATGACTTTTCTGTCTTTATCACCATAACAAAATCATTAGGGTAAACAACAAATGCTGGAGAGGATGTGGAGAGAGGGGAACTCTCCTACATTGCTGGTGGGAATGCAGACTCATACAGCCACTCTGGTGAGCCGTCTGGAGATTCTTAAAGAAATTAAAGATTGAAATGCCATATGACCCTGCTATCCCACTTTTGGGAATAACCCCCCAAACAGCAGAGGTTCACCTCAATAGCACAAGCACAACTATGTTCATAGCAGCACTGTTTACAATAGCAAAGTCATGGAATCAACCCAAATGTCCAACAGTTGACGAGTGGATAAGGAAACTATACAATGGAGTACTACTCAGCCATCAAAAATGATGAATTACTGGAATTTGCTGGGAAATGGATGTAATTAGAAACAATTATATTAAGTGAAGTATCCCAAACCCAGAAAATTAAGCACCGTATGTACTCCCTAATAGTTGGCTCCTAGTACCAAACTCACCCAGCCCACATTGAGACACTCAAAGGTAAACCTATGTAATACAGTAATTGCAAGGATTATGAACTGGAGGGATGGGGTTGGAGGGCCACACCAGAAACAAGGAGAGAGGGGACCATGTTACAGCAGAGAAAATAGGCCTCCATCAAGGAATGCAAGTAAGTAATGTGACTCCTGGTGAAGTTCACAGAAGTTCGTTCCTGATCATTTACAACTGAGGGGGTATGATCTCACCAGAAGGGGAGGGCATATAGTCTGGCAGATAAAAAGTAATCATTTTGCAAATGGGTGATTGACCCCTCCCTCAATGAGATTTCCTACTCTTATTACATCTACCCTTGAATGTGCTATTATAACAAGACTCCAGTTTAACAGCTTTTTGTCTCTGACCAGGGGGTGACATACAGTGCCCATCAGGATGGAGTGAAGGGCATTGCAGGAGCAGCAAAACTGCAAAAGAAAATCAACAAACCACAATCCAGAACTTCAGAGACTCTATATCAACCACATAGAACTAGGCCAGACTAATCTCTCCCCATCCTGAAGCTCAGGGACATTTGTGGAAGAGGGGGCAGTAAGATTGTAAGAGCAAAAGGATGGGAGGAGCAATGATTTGCAAGATTCTCCACACTAGTTAGGGCCGAAGCAATCATAATAGGACTTTGCATGCCCTGCGCAATGTCCAACACACTATTGACCTCACAAAGACTAGCATCTGCTAAAGGCACCAAGATCCTTGGAGGCAAGGGATTGACAGCCACAGTAATGTTCCTATGCTTAAGGGGAACATGAGAAAGGGTTCAGGGAAATGCCACTGGGTCCTTGTAGGTCATCGGAGAGGAGGACCCAGAGGAGAGTCAGGCATATACAATAAAGGACTCTCTGGGAATTGGGGGGGAGGCACTGGGGGCTGGGGAGGGAGAGGAGGGGGAGCAGGGGGTTCGGGGAGAGGAGGAGGGAGGGAGGGAACTGGTGTACCTATTAAGTTTGTATGAGCGGAAATAATAAAAAAATGTATAAAAAATCTGAAATTTGAAATGTATGATCTTTTTTGAACATTAAGGAAGGTTTAGAAGTGTGACTCAAAGTTGGAGCACTTATCTAGTATACATGACTTCCTGAGGTTTATCCTTAGGAATGAAAATACTGTTGATGGAGTGTTTGTTAACCAAATAGTTGGGGAAAAAAATTCTAAGTGCAGGAATAAGACAAGAGCAGATCCTTTGGAAACACTATGAAGCATTACATTACAATTGAAGTTTTAGACATAACGCAGGTCATGCAAAGTCCTATTATGATTGCTTCGGCCCTAACTTGTGTGGAGTATCTTGCATATCATTATTCTTCCCATCCTTGTGCTCTTACAATCTTATCGCCCCCTCTTCCGCAAATTTCCCTGAGCTTCAAGATGGGGAAAGATTAGGCTGGCCCGGTTCCATGTGGTTTTTCTGCTATTGATAAAAGCATTTTGTTTGGAGCATTTGATTTTCTTTTCTATTGGCATGCACAGTAAAAGATGCTCTGGGAATTGGGGGGGAGGCACTGGGAGATGGGGAGGGAGAAGAGAGGGGAGAGGAGAGCAGGGGAGTCAGGGGGAGCCGGAGGGAGGGAAGGGACCATTGTATCTGTTAAGTTTGTATTAGCAGAAATAATAATAAAAAAGGAAACTCAAAAAAATTGAAGTTTTAGCCAAAGAAATTCAGAAATAAATGTCAATTGCAAGCATACAAATTCAAATGTAATCAGTGAAGTTCTCTGTTTAAAGTTGAATGACCATGTTTTCAAGAACACACAAAATACATTTTGGGTACCCCTTCTACAAATAATCAGCAAAGATATGAGATTGAAGATCATCCAAAAATTAATTGTATTTCCATACTAGCAACAACCAATCAAGATGAAATTAAAAAAATAATGGATCCAAGCACTTGAAGATGCAATCCTGAGTCAGGGCTTCAAAGTTATTCATGGCTACATAGTGGCTTTAATGGCTATTTGGGTTACAGGAGACTCCATTTAAAAAAAATCTTTTAGGGCTGGAGAGGTGGTTCAGGGGAAGGTCCTGAGTTCAGATCCTAGGCCCCACGAATAGAAGCCCTGCGGAAGTGGGGGCAACCTGCGTTATCTGGTCCTGGTAGGGTGAAGCCTGTGAATTCCGGGGCAGAATAGACAAGGTGGAGGTGGATGCGGTCCATGGTGGTTCCCGAATTCATCCATGGTTCTACACACACATACACACACACACACACACACACACACACAATCCGCACACACACACACACAATGCGCACACACACACACACACACGCACACACACACAATTGAATAAATAAATAAATCTTTTACACAGCATCCAGAAAAGCAAAATATCTAGGAATAAGTTTATCTCTTGAAGGTAATACTGTAAATTGCCATCATATGAAAATATAAAGAGGAATTAGCATAACATGTTTGCAATGCAATGTGGAAAACTTGTATCATTTGTTAATAAAATCCTCACCTCATTAATCTTCAAATACAATTTTAAGTCATATCAACAGAGCAGTTGGCTTCAAGGGAGGTATATAGGAAAATGTTGATTGATATATGCTGAAAATTATGTTGGATTATTTTCTTATCCAAGATGGAATGCTAAGATTGGATCAAAGATAGGATAGATTTAAAGATAGATAGGATAGACTTAAAGATAAAAAAAATCTTAAAAATAATACAAGGGAAATCTGTTGGCCATGGACTGGCTATTGAATTATTTGATAACACACCAGAGCACAAGAAATGGAAGGGAAAGTAGGTAGAATGAATGTCATCAAAATGAAAATATTTTGGCTATCACAAAATATCAAAACTTTAAAAGTGGTTGATAAGGGACATGCATCTGAATCAAATAAAAATACTTTAAACTTCAATAATTGAAAAAAAACCAACTCAGACAAAGAATCAGAGTAGATATTACATCAAATTTGAATATGTGCACAAAGAACACATATGATATGCAATAATTTTTGTCAGTACATTTTACCTTGTGATATTATTTTCCAGTCCCAAAGATGACAGTAATAATGTTCAAAAAGAAAATTATATCATTGATTATGTGGTGAAATTACCACTCTTTTATAATTTATGACTATCATTAAAATATACAGGCACAGATCAAAACAGTTTCATAGTTCCATTATAGGATAAACGTAGAACTACTATGTAACTTTGGAGATTTACTCCTGATTATAAGCCAATAGAAAAGAAAATCAAATGCTCCAAACAAAATGCTTTTATCAATAGCAGAAAAATTGAGGTAGCCTAATTACACAGGGACTAATGTGTGAAATACGAAATGTGTATGTGGTATCACAGAATGGTATCTTTTAGTATCTTGGATGGATGGATAGATAGATAGATAGATAGATAGATAGATAGATAGATAGATAGATAAAGCACTGCAAATGAATGATCATTTTGCATGTTTTAATGAGTAAAGAAAGCCAGAACAGACAAATTCATGGGACTAGATTAGCTGATTCTAGAATTTGGATGACATGGAACTGATTATGAAATTGGGGGAAGGGTTCTTCTAGATGTAGATATTTTAATGATACTTGTACAACATTGTGACTTTACTAAGCGCCTCTGAATTTACCCATTTACAATGCTAAAAAAGTAACTCATTTTTATTTATTTTCAACAACAGAAAATCTTTTTGGAAATTTATGTAGGGAAATTTGTGTAGGGAAAGAGGCGATCTCATTTTATGTGAGGTGAATCCCAGAGCCATCATTTACTAACTGTAAGACCATGAATAAGTTCCATCTTTCTATCATTCTTTTTAGTCATAAAACAATAAACGAATTCATGGAGCATGATTCAACTATTTATCAAATGCTATCTAGGTATCAGAAAAAGTAAATAAAACCAATATTGACAGTTTATTATTGTATAGCTTGTAGTCCAAAATAGGAAAAGAATATGAATCATCTCTCCAAGGAAATAAAAATATAGTGATAACTTCTGCAATTTGTGTCACTGTTGCTCTAAATGAGCATGTGTAAAATGCACTTTGAAATAATCAATATAAGGCTGGCCCTTTTACAATTTCAATTATCCATAAATTTTTTTTCTCTTCCAGAGTGAACTTTTAATTGCAAACTTTTTAAAAATATGTGCAGTTAGTGAGTCCCAGTAATGGATACACTGACATTTATTTCTAAAGCACTAAAAGTCATTAGCACTTCTAACCCCTTAAAATTTAATTCATATAAATGCGTACTCACATCTCATGCATGAAATTTCACATATGTACATACTAATATTCTGAGAACATAAGAACTCCTTTTTGTCATATCTGAAAATAATTATTTGGTGTGAGTATGTATAAATGACTTATACCTCTGTTCTTCCTTTTTGTATCTTGAATTCAATTCAAGAGGGTGTAATAAAATAATAATGAGCTTTGGTTGCTGATGAACTCCTTTGTCTTCAAAAACTTGGAAACAAATAAGAAAATTTATTTGAACCATTGTTAATATGATGTCTTTCCAGTGTTGATTTGCAGCATTATAGAATGTATTTAAAATTTTGCAAATCTGATAGTAATGTGCTGTACATATTTTTCAGTGCGATTGAGTCACATCTTAGTGTGTGCTATTTCCTGTATAGTATAAGTCTCACAGTAATATTTTGCTTCTGGTGAATCTCCTGTTGACAAGTCTTTCATGATAGAGCTACAAGAAAAATTTCATTCAACCACTCTTGCATTTAAACATATTTTAACACAGTACTGTATGACGGAAGCTACAGAACAGCAATAAATATTTAATTTGTAAGCTACAGTGATGTATTTCTGGCAAATGGATGAGCTTTACAAGGAACAGTCTTTGAATTGAACCTGATTTTGGCACAGTACAACATACTTAATATGATAGCTCCTGAATCATTTCAATCATCAAACTATAAATTCTTTTAGCTAAAGATAGGTCAGTCCTTTGTCCTTTTTTGCTATGACATGTTTAAGTATTTGAACATACATCTGTGAGGTAATCCTGTTCCATAGATTCAGACTTTCCAAGATACTGTGGTGCTGTCTCCTATGTACTCATTGAGTAATATTTCTCTCTGCACAAGCATTTGTTTATAGTTTAATGTCTTTAGACAGCTCTCCTATAAAATTCCAATGTTAGAATTTTCAACAATGTCTCTGAATGTAACTATGAAAATGAATAAGCACTTGGTACTTTTAAGCTTTAAAAAGTTGAAGAAAATCAAAACGTGATTCATGTCAAAATGACCATATGATGACTTATAACCAATATAGATATATGGTATTGTACATACATATGTGTATACGAACATGTTATATATGTATGTAGCATATATACTTAATATTTTCTCACCATCTCACTGTTTGTATCCTTACAAACTCAAGGAAAATCACTGAAGAATAATCTGAAGAACTATTGTAGTCCATTCCAAATGTGGATATAGTAGAGATTTTTAAGGTAGCTACTCTTGTCTTGACAACTGCTGAGTGTCAAAGTTTGTCAGAATTTCATACACTTTAACACATTTATCCAAATCATAATTCTATTGGATAGCTGTTGTTATTATTTCCATTTGACTAGTATGAATAATAAGGCACAGAAAAATTAAATAACTTTCAAAAGTCAGATGGATAAGAAGAATGAATGTTAGGATTTCAACAAAATGGTCTGTTTCATGAGTACATTCTTTGTTAATAACCCCAAGTCAAATAGGAGTCTTCCAATATTATTACTATTATTATTTATTATTGGATTTAAGTGCTTAATTTTGATAATTATCTAAGAACAACTATAAATATATATTACTTATCAGAAAAGCAAGTCCAACATGAACTAAGAGTATTGAAAGAAAAGACATTGGTAGCTTTAAGACTTACTCTGATGTTTTCCATGGTTCAAAAAGTTCTTAAGCAGTCAAAATAAGTTTTCAAGTATATTTATTGAACACAATGTTTTGGAATCTAGAGACATGCTGCCTTACAAACAGAAGAACCAGAGTTCAGATACCAGATCCCATATAAAAACACCAGGAAGAAATGGCAGTGGCCTGTATTTCAGGCTCTGAAAGGCAGAGCCTGGGAAATTCCAGAGCAAAGTAAAATGGAGCAATCCAGATGATTCTTGAAGTCATTCTTGGGCGTCCATAGGCATGTACAGTGCCTCTGATACACATAGACAAATAGACAATAGACACATGGACACACACACACACACACACACACACACACACACACACACACACACAAAACACCAAGCAATTAAATAAGTAAAATAACAATAGCAATAATAATAACAATAGAAAATAATGCTCGAATGATAGCAATCAGGCTTATTCAACCACTGTATCAAAGGTAATTTGTTTTTTGAGAGCAAGCTTAGAGTATTGACGGGAGGTCCAAATGGCAGATATCACAAGGTCTCCAAGGACACTGTACATGACGATGATATGAATAATCTGCCATATGTTTTTAAAGAATCATATGAAGCTGTGAGGATCATAATCAAAGTAAAGAATAAACCAGGTTGAAACCTTTTCAATAAACAATATGAGAAGCATTATGACACAAGTCAGGACTGTTACTTTGAAGGAAATGAAAGTGGAAGCTGGAGCAATGGGATTTCTTATTGGCTTAAATTTGACATGACTACATAGACTTGATCAGAGGAGGCAGAATTATGGAAATATGATTAAGTAAAACAAAGAATATATAAACAGTATTTAAATCAAATATAAGGATTCAAGAACAGAAGGGTTGAATGTTTGAGAGCTACCTTGTGTATTAAGACTGGAACAGTATTTAATAGATTTTATCCCGAAAAGTGAATCCGTTCAGTTGATTCAATGCATAGATATGATAGGTAGGAATACACAGTTTAAATAAATGATAAGTGGGGACAAGGGCATATAAAATGGTTGTTTTTTTGGAGAAGGTTAGTCTGAAGGAAATAAAGGTAAAATTACAGTTAGGAAAGTGCAAAGGAATGGGAGGACATGTTGGTATAATTTCATAAAAATGGAAAGCATACATTTTTGAAGTAATATTTCACTATATGATATTTACATTTCTTGTAATTCAATGCATATGGCTATATTTTGACTTTAAGAACTGTAAAATGTTTCCTTGATTTTCAGGCTATTTATCTCGGGATGAGTTAAATCAGGGGCAATTTTCAATGGACATGACTTTTCACCTTGTCAGATTATAAAGGAAATACAGTTTCCTGGCTATCATCCAGCATGATGATAATCATGAAATGTAATACCTGTGAAAACATCTACTTCCCTCTCCCTGTTACTTTGATTTTCCTGAAATTTTGAACCTGCTTAGAAGTGTTTCAAATTACCTGGTGACAAAGTATCTTTAGTCAAATTACACTATCTATTAATGACATCCTGCTTTGTATTAATTGCATATATGACACTCACATTTTAGGCAATTACATGGCCATTCAAAGTTATTCTCTGACTTTTAATTCATTGCTTCAAGTAATAAGCACCATTCTGAACTTCAGACCAAAGGAAAAATAGAAGTCTTGTGACAGCTTCTTTGAAATTTCCTCAAGTTATCCACATAGAGATGTTACAATATTTTATACCTATGTATTTATAATTCTAAATTGTGGCTTGAGAGAAAAATGACCTTTTTAATTATGGAAACCATCATTTATGTTTGTATTATAATGAAAGGTGGATTTTATATTCTATTTCAGGATTTCTATCATAAACGTAGATCAACAAAAAATAGTATATTGACATATTTAAATATATTTAGCAATTAGTATAATACTACCCTCTGTTTTGCATCCATAAATTGATACTTTCTTATAAAATATTTGAAACACAAACGTAGGGAAAATTTAGAAGTAATTAAAAAGATCAGATAACGTAACATATTCACATATAAGAATAAAGCCAAGAGCACACATAAAATCTCATGTATAATTTACCAAGAAAAAAATAAGTACTATGTTATAGCTTGTCTGTTGATCGTATTTGACTTTGAAATTCTTGTAATTTGGAACGTTTAATGTGTCATCTTTCTTGGAAGGTCAAAATGACTTCTTTTTATTGATTATAGGAATATGTTATTCAGGTAGTTTGTAGCAATTAAGTTATGTACTCACACTGCCATGAAGCTTTGTGCTATGTGAAGAATGATGTGCAGTATGGACAAATACCATTTAATCACCCCTTTAAGCAGAACTGTCTCACTGCAGGGATGATGATAATGGGCAGCATGCAGGTTTGAGCATGTCTGAATCTGAATCAGTTCTAGTGAGTCATTTTTAATTCAGATACCATAGATTATAGAGTTTTCAGGGTCACAGTGAACTTGAGTGGAGGGTACAATAAGTATCTGCCTCTTTTTCCACACATGCATAACTCACATCAAAGTGCTACATTGTTATGAATCTGCATTGTTTAATCATTATCTTTAACGCCTGTAGATTCTGTTAGAGATTACTCTGATGTTATACATTATATGGTCTCAGACAAATATAAATGACATCAAACTGCCATCATAGCATCATACAGAGTATTTTTCTTTTTATGAATCTAAAACCCCAGTGCACTGTTTATTGATCTATCCCTTCTAATCCTTAAAAAACATTTTCCCTATTATTTTACTTTCATAGAATGTCATATATTCAGAATCACACAGTATGTATGGAACCCATTGAGACTGATTCCTTGTTATTTGAGTAAGTTTTCAAGTGTCTTTTTGTGTCTTGGTGAAACAGATGAGAGGTCTCTTTTTAGAGCACTGAAATGGTTTGAATGTGAGTTATCCTTAGCTGTTAATGTTTGGGAAGCTTATGACAACTTTTAGAGATAGAGACTAAGTAGCATATCACAAGAAATGAGCCTTGAAGTTTGATAGCCCCTCTCCCCTGCTTCTACAAACAGTCCTTTCTTCTAGGCTACTGCTTGCTTTCTTGGCCTCTCTGATGGATGTGGTCTAAGTTGCCTCCAGTGTCTGTCAGCCAGTTAAGTCTTTTCTGACATAATGGACTATATCCCCTCTGGAATTATAACTCAAATAAATCTCCCTTTTTCCCTTAAGTTGGGTATTTAAGAGTTGTCTCACAGCAACAGAAAGAGTAACCAACTAGGACAGAACTTGGTAGTGAGGAGTGGGATATTATGGTGAGACTAAGAGAAACTGATATCAGAAAGTGAAGTGTTGCTGTGAAACTGAGGGACTTTGGTAATTACAAGTATGTCCACTGTTGTGATGTGGTTGACATGCCTTTGGAACTGGTTTTTTTTGAGTGAAATATGGAGAACTTTGGGAGTTTGGGTTAGGAAAGTTTTTTCTAGTATGAGCTTTGAAGAGAGCAATGTCAAGAGATGCAGACTGCAGAAGCCCAGTTTATAGTCCAGAGGAGCACAGAGGCTGTTTTAGGAACTGGACTAGGGGCAAACGGAGTGATGCTTTGGCAGAGAGTTTGGTAAAGTTTTGCCCCTTGCCTGAAAGCTTCCCTGAAGTTAAACTGGAATGTTTGATGGAAGAAATTTAGAAACAAAATAGCCTTGTTTTGTCTTGTGGTATGGATATATTTTAGTGCTGTTGTTCACAATAAAAAGGAGCAAGAAACCAGGGTAGAAGGAACAATTAGGAAAGATGTGAGGATATAGTTGAAGAGCTGAACAAAGAGAATACAGACAGTAAAATTGTGGCTATTGGTAGAGAGATTACCATCATTAGTAAACAAAGCCTGCTTTTCATTAGGACAAATGAAGAGGCTGCATCCTTAGTACAAGATACACAGGCAAGGTTCCTACCCATAATAATACAAATTGTTTTGGTAATAAAGTTCTGAAAGTCAGAAGAATTATCTGTTCTTCTGAAGTAACTGCTTAAGGCAGATTCCAAACAGTGTCAGCACAAATAAACTGAATCATTTGTAATCCAAAGGGGTCAGTTCTAAAGCCAAGGATACAGCAGAAGTTGGCAACTTTGTCCATGTAGTTCTGGATTAAGAGGCATTAAAGATGTAAGAATGAGAAGGATGTGGATTCCTCCTCAAAAGTTTCAGAGTGCATCTGAAACCAGGCGGTGTGTAGCAGGATTGGAAAACCTAAAAAGAAACTCAGGAAGGGCATTTGTGATGTGGAGTTGAAGCCTGGATTGCAACTGAACTGTGAAAATGTTAGAGATGCCAGAGCCAATGCATGACTTCTACCAAGGAAAGCTACGTAATGTGGAAGGAGCCAGTGCAAGACAGTGATATGTTTGGTGTGAAGCTTCATTGGAAGGGTAGAAACGAATTCCTGTGGAACTAAGATGATTATGGCAATAGCTCATTTGCTGGACTTGGACCTATAAGACTAGTACTTTTCCTTGATAGCTTCTGGTCCTGCTGTGGATGGATTTTTCCCTGATATGTCCCCATTCCTCTCTTTTGGAATGAGAATATTTACTGTATGCCATTGTATGTTGGAGGTTTTGTACTTTTGGAATGTGTTGGACAGCAGTTGTTTATGGGGACTTACATAATTGTACTGAGTGTGGTTTACATCATGAGATGGCCTTGAGATTGTGGGGCCAAGAAATAGTGGCGTATTGTGGCTTGAATGTGACTTGAATGCCACAGGCTCATGTATTTGCATTCTCAACTGTTGTCATGGTTAAAATAACTATTGCCAATAGGCTTATGGGTTTTAGTTTGTGTGTGTGTGTGTGTGTGTGTGTGCGTGAGTGCGTGCATGTGTGTATGTGTTCACAGGGAACTGTGTGTCTCTGTGAAGGGCCAAGTGTGACTTCAGGGATCATGCTGGATTGCTTCTCCCTCCTTCTTGCTTCCCTCTGGGATTTTCCAGGTTTCACCCACTAAGGCCAGAAGTTCAGGCTGTTGACCTTTCCACTTAGCATTTTTACATGGGACCTGGGATCCAAACTCAGGACCTTCTGCTTGTGAGACAGAGTCTTAACTTTTGAGCCATCTCTCGAGCCCATGGATTTTAAACCTTAGTTGATAATGAAGTTTGGGAAGGTCGGAGAAAATTTAGGAGGTGGAGCTTAGCTGAGGAAGGTATGTTATAAGGGACAGAATTTGATGCTGGTGATCCCGATCTTGTTTCTGTTTGAAGTCTTCTCTGGCAGTCTGTTGCTTTTTCTCCCAGACTCCATGACATCTTAGGTGTCCAGACACTCCTGCTTCTGCCACCTGCCATGCATTTCTTGTCATAATGGACTACATCTCCTTTCTAAAACCATAATCTAAATAAATCTCTCTTCCTTAATTTAAGTTGCTTAAGTTTGAGTGTTGTTTCACATCAGCAGAATAGTAAATGCTACAGCTGTTAATGTTTAAGAGATGGAGTCTTGCTGGAGGAAGGCGAGTCATAGGGGATAGGCTTTGAAATTTCACAGTCCTGCCTTGCTTCCACTATCAGTTTATTTTTGCAGGCTTCTGCTTATTCTTTCGACCTCTATAATGTACATGATCTAAGCCACCTCCAGCTTATGCTGCCTGCTATTTTTTTTTAAATTATCCCCTTTCAGAAACATAAGCCAAACACATCTCCCTTTTTCCCTTATCTTGTTGTTTGAGTGTTGTTTCACAGAAAAGAGAAACCATAACAGCCACCCCAAGAGGTTAGGTTCTTAGGACCTGCTAAAATACTCATTTATTTTAATAAATAAATAAATCTTTATTTTAAATACTCCATAATTTAGTTTTAGTAAATTAGCTGAATTGCTAGGAAAAGATCTATTGAATCATTGACTGACCACAGACAAATACTTTCTCTATGTCTCATAATCTGGAGCCATGAGCTGCTAGTCTGCTCTCTATGTCCTTTTCTCATGCCAGCCCAGATACTCTACAATCATATAACACTCCAATAATGCTGCATTTTCAAAGACCATGCTGACTGAGGCCATGGTAACTGTTCTAGGAGGCTTTACTCAAATAGCAATTGCTTCAGAAAACCTGCACCAGCATTCCAAACAAACACAAGACTCTGAACTTTATAAGGCCTTCTGGTTATTGTTCCTCAAGGTAGAAAGAACGGCAACTCCTAAGTAACTCAGAGAGATGCCAAAAAATGTCAAAACCAAAAGATATACTATACCTAAAACAAACCCAAACCTTTATTGCTATGCTACACCCATGCTATACTTTCCTCTGTGGACCTAGGCTCTTAAATTACAGTTTTGGAGCCAGCCAAGAGATATCTTCCTGAACTATTCCCTCTGGTCACAGCATTAGGTCAAATAAGAGCTTCTGCTAAATGGTATCTTCTTTTCTTGCCTGTGATTTTTATAAGTAGAACAGTCTCTTCTGATAACAGGAGGCAGAACTGCAACGACAGAGGTAATGGTAGTGATGAGAGAGACATTTTAGAGCTTCAGAAGCTGGAAAATGACAGAAGCAAAGGCAGCAGAGAGGATGGATGGTGGACATTCAGAGAAAGCAAGAAGAGTCAGACATCCAAGGGTGAGGAATGTACAAAGCAGTGGGCGAAAAATTGCAGGCTCCTGCCCAACAGCAGTCAGGATTTAAAGTTGAGGATCCCGACAGCCAAGGCTGAAGAGCTATAATGTGAACTGGCACTGAAAGCTGCTGACTACTGGGGACACTAACAGCTGCTTAGTGCCAGGGCTGGAACGCTTGCAATTGGAACCCAGACTAATAAACTCAAGTCTGAGCACCTAGTTTATAGGGACTGGAACTAGTAATCCCTAGTTCTCAGGGCTTGGAACTGTAAGTCTGTCTGGGTCTGCTAAGTCTGTTTTTGGTGTTCGGTGGTCTGAGACAGTCAACATTAAAAGAGTCAAGTCTAAACTGCCTAAATTTTCTTTTTCTTTTTTTAAAATTTGTGTGTGTGTGTGTGTGTGTGTGTGTGTGTGTGTGTGTGTGCGCGCGCGTGCACATTAGAGGCCACTGTGTGTGCCTGTGGCTGTCAAAGGCTAATCTCAGGAATCATCCTGGATGGTGATTTCCCTTCCTTTCCTTTTTGCTTGCTCTGAAGTTTCCCAGGCTCTACCTTCCAGGGCCAGAAATTCAGGCCACCATCATTTCCACCTGGTATTTTCACATGGGATCTGGGAACTGAGCTCAGAACGTTCTGCTTGTAAGGCAGAGTCTTAATCCGAGCCATCTCTCCAGCTCATAGTAGTAGCACCAAAGGATTCAAACTAGCTCTATAATCGCATCAGCAGCTCATTTCTTCATAACACTGAATAACTATTACACTCTGTTATCTGATGCCCTACTGTGGAGGTTAGCATTGACTGTCAAACTGATGTGTGGTAGTGGTGGTTATGGGGGTAACCACTTGACACAGGTTAGAGAAAGTCTCTAGATCCAGATGGACCTCTGGAAATACCTGTAGGGCATGATTGCCTTGATTGCACTAATTAATGTGGTAAAATCCAACCTATATTGGAAGAGACTATTTCCCAGGATACCCTGCTATGAAGAAGTGAGCTAAGCCCTAGCTAGCATGCATTTATCTCTGCTTATGACTCTGGTTTGGATGTGATCAGTGTCTATGGCTCTTACAATGATGTTTCTTTTGTGATGTATTGTACCCTTCAATGATGAATCAATCAAAAACTCTGCTACACCAGTGCTTACTTGGGTTAGGTATTATTTTACAGCACTGTGATTAAAAACTATATACCTGCTAAAGATTTATTCATTCACCTTTGTGGATATATCTTAGTTGTCTTCATTATTTATTTATTTTTTAGAAATAGCAAATAAATACATACATACATGACCTTACTACATATGTACTATGTACACACACAGCCAACTTTTTGTGCAGACATCTTTTCAACTCTTCGGCTCTCTCCCCCAGAGTATGACTACGGGGACTTAAGTGTCAGTATATTTAGTTTCATAAGAAATTGCAAAGCTATCTTCAAAAGTGGCTCTACCATTTTGAGTTCCCTCCAGCATGACTGAGAGTTCCTGTGGCTCCATTTCCTTGCCAACAGATGTTGCACAAGATTGGCAGCACCCTTGGGCATTGTATTACTAGTGAAGTCACTGATGAGGGCTGAGATTGTGGTTTAGGGGGAAATAAATGCAGAATTTACAGTGGAAAAGGTTAACGATGAGTATCAACTGCCTCCTGAGGACTAGTCACAGCAGCAGGAGCCATAATTTGCTTCACTAGCCTCCTTTTTTTTTGTCTCCTATTGGCAATAAAAACCCACAGGAATCCTGCAGGAGCAGTTTCCTGAGCACACATGAAGAAGTGGATATGGACACAGACAAGAATGAACTTCTGTCAATAAAAACTTGCTGTACAGGTCTCCTACATAGATGGATTTTCTATTTACTTTCATAAAATTTGCATTTTTTTCAGCAATAAAGTTATGGAATCACTGATTTTTTTCCTGTTTTCTAATGAATGAGGAAATAGAACATGTTTTTAGATTTTAGCAAGTAATTTTGATATTCCTATTTATAAAGTACTCAGATAAGTCTTCTTTTCATTCTTCATATTCTATTTTCTATTTTTCCCTTCAGGTTGAGATGCAGATCTATATTCCCAAGATATAAATTTATTGCTATGTTTGGAAACATGCTGTCCTCTATTATAACTCTTATTGTATTTATGGCATTTCAGGGTGAGAAGAAAGAATTTTAGTTTTAACTTGTACCAATTGTTCAAGTTCTTTTAATAAATAAGTAGCAAATTTAGAGTACTATTCAGAATTCTGTTCATTCCAAAGTCATGAAGTAATTAACTGAAAAACTTGCGGGAGACATATTTTCTGTACTTCACTAATTTGCATCTGCAACACATCTTTTTAAGAGTATGTTGCTTTTCCATGACTCCTCAATGAGAAATTATCCAACACCAGTTTATTATTTCAATTATTAATAAAATCTGAGCATGAGGCAGAATGCTATTTCTGATTTCTGATACCTTGTACTACACAGCTTACCGGTAAACATTATTTAGTATTATTAAATGTATGTGTTTCTTGTACATTTCTTGATCTTTTAAACACCATCTTTAATTTGAAATCATTTGCATTTGACTATAAGTTAATTTTTGAATTTTCTTATTTCCCTATAGAAAATAAAAACTAATGAGATTTTTATTTCATTTATATTTAATATCAAGTCTGAATAGACATAGATGATTGATAGATGTAGATAATAGCATGATACTTAATATTGGCTGTCAATTGACTGGTCAGTAGGCCAACTGAATGCATTGGTTGTCAACTTGATTGATTAGTAGACAAAATGAATGCATTATTAGCATTAAGTTTTAGGAATACAGGTCTCAGAGGTTAAAATGTGAAGACAAAAATATATGAGTTTTAATTGCCAGATCCTACTAAAAATGCTGGATGGAAATGGTTGTGGCCTACAATTTGTGCCATGAATGGCAGAGTCTGGAAAAACTTAGTGTAAAGTACTAAAAATGTAGAGCAATACAGTATTATTCTCAATTTCACCCTTATGCATCTACAGGCACAGTTAAGTGCTTGTATATACATGGACACACACACACACACACACACACACACACACCAGGATAGAGAAACAGAGAAGCTCTAAATACAATGATACACTCTAAACTGGGTGGAACCTTTTAGTAGCAGGCCAGATAACAGGATGTCCAGGAAATCTCTGTCTCTCTCTTTCTCTCCCTCTCTCTCTCTTGCTCTCTGCTGTCAAGACCATCCTTCTTGCTACCACCATAGTTTGCCAATATGAGAACCCAGTTTCTTTGACTGTTCAATGAGATGGAAGATACAGTACTTTCCAGGAACCCTCCCATCCTCAGCACCCAGAGACTGCTGAGATGCTGAGATGTTCAGTTCATGAACTGAGAGCTAAGGGCAGCCATTGTTGGATGACCTAGACCTTATCTCATAAGCCAATCCCATACATTCTCTGTTTATATGCATTAATTCTATTGGTTGTGTCCCTCTAGAAAACTGTGACTTGTATAGGTAGGTAGACAAACAGATATAATTGATTTGTCACTTAGTCTTCCTAAATTGTTTTTAGTTATAAAATCAACAAAGTATATTATCCAGTTTAGAGAAGTACCCACTTGGTATATCTTCATAAGTATGAGGGCATGTTTCAATATGATTCCTTGACTTGATGATCAAGGTCAATATAAAATCTTCATGTTAAATTTATAATGTGTTAATATTATTTATTCATATTTCCTATTAAATTCAATCACACCTCATGCATACTATTCATGAAAATGTTGACATAAGCATAACCAATACTGTGTCTCCTATTTAAAAATGCAAGCTTCTAATAATATTTCCCCTAATTAGTGATAAATATGTACATTCACGTGTGTGTGTTGTGTGTGTGTTTGTGTGTTCCAAACATTATCCCAAGCAGTTCTCCGACCTTTTGACTCAATTCTGTTAATGAAGAGAAAGTGTTCTTTACTCTGTTCATATCAAAATCTAAAATGATAGTTTGCATCTTCAAATGCAATATAATATAAAGTAGATGCCTACATTCAAACCAAAACTGACATTCTCAAATATCAGCAATTTAAAATCAACTTAAATGTAATATTGACAAGTAGAGGAAGCTTAGTAGGTGACAGAAGTATTTACGTTAACAAATTCCGAAATGCATGTACTTACTCGAGGTTCTTAGTATCTTAGTTTTAAAACTTGTTGTTTTACTAAATGGTTGACCCATCAATTTGGAGGAAAATGGATGCTTCATTCCAGTTTAATATTCCAGGCTGTAGTTCAACATAGCAGGAAAGTTCCTAGCATCAGGAGTGGAGGAAAATGGCTACCCCATGTTTCCTGTAAGAGCAGAGAACAAAGACCAATGCAGATTAGTTTGCTGTGAGCTTTGCTCAAAATGCTAACTAGTTTTCTCCATCTTATCCATCTGGCCAGATTATGATTGCACATGCAATGACTTTGGTCTTTCCATATCAATTATGCAATTAAGACAATCTCCTTCATGCATTTCTTAACTAGATAATTCTTCATATGTATGACATATTTCAAGTGTCAACTTGACATCTGAAATTAACTGGCATATGTAGAGAGAAGGAATTTTAGGCTTTGAGTCTATTTGAAAGCAAGTCTAAAACAGCAATGGTAATGAAAGGTTCCAGAGTAATGCCCTGATTTACCAAAGAAGCAATTAAGATTGCTATCCAAATGCTACAAAGAAAGCAATGGGTCCTTAATCTTCGCATAGAAAAAGATTCATCTGTAAATGTGTTGCTGTGTAGGTTTGAGTAAGTTGTATGCACGGGGCTAAAATTCACCTTAAGTCATTAATTAAAAAAAGCACTGACATTACAACTTGCTAATTTCTGAATAAAGATAATATGCTTGAATAGCTCAGTTAAGAAATTAGTATAACATTCAAGACTTGTTCATATTACTTTAGAACAGAGGGAAAGGAATGAATGCATAATTTCTAAAAATACTTTATATGAGAGATCTAAAAATAATAATCTGAGTATTCATCTTAAAAATAGATGAATGGATAGAAAACATGAATAATAGATAATCAATAATATACCAAAACAATTTCAAATTCTACAGGAAAAGGTAGACGTTTGTAACATGTATGTATTCTGAGGGCAGGTTAATAGATTGAATTGTATCTTCCTGGATCGTTTTGTAGCAAAGTCAAAGAAGAAGACAATGATGAAAATAAAGAGGGTATCAAATTACATAGTGTCTCATAACTAAAGCCAAGGAAAATGAAGACAATAAAAGGAAAAATCAATTGGATTAGAAATTTTGATTAACAACATTGAAGCATTTGAATTATTTTTATTATTATTAAGGAATTTCATATTCTTATTAAATCATTATAGCCATATTCATATTATTAAAGAATTTCATATTTTCGTTTCATGAATTGTATATATGTGAAACTTCTTTCAACTTTCCATCTATCTTTAGAGTCTTGCGTCTAGATTCTAACATGTCCTGGTCTTTGCTTATTTACAGTACAATTCTTTGTGTTTTCACTGCTATTCTTCTTCAAAGATTTCTTTGGAAGCTCAGACAGAATTCTACATGTTTTGGAGTTTGGATCTTATGGAACTTATTCACTCTTGCTTACAACACTTGTATCACTCACTTAAAAGACAATATTGTCCCCATTATAGACACAATTCATCCAAGTACCTCACATGGACCAAACAACCAAAAAAAACCTCACAGTTTTAATGTGACAAATGTGTAACAATTTTTCCCTTAAAAGGACACATGGAACAATGAATAAAACTTCAAACATTTCCTTCAAATAACCTTTAGTATGAGTTCTGATTAAGCTATAGAAATTTAAAATCCAAATATTACTCAAGATTTGGCTTAATTTTTTAAAAAATATTTTTATTTATTTATTGTGTTGTGGGGGGGGTGTGGGTGTGTCTCTCAGGGCACTGTGTGTCCCTGTGAAGGACCAGGGGTGACTTTGGGAATCATCCTGGATTGCTTCTACCTTCTTGCTTTGCTCTCGGATTTCCCAGGTTTGGCATGCCACTTCCAGAAATGCAAGCCTCAGCATTTTCTACCTGGTATTTTTAATAGGACTTGGGATCTGAACTAAGGAACTTCTGCTTGTGATATAGAGTCTTACTTACCCTCTGAGACGTCTCTACAGTCCTATTTGCCTTAATTTTGCAGTCAATAATGAAATAAAGTATATTCATAGGTTTTGAAATTAGTCCAGGGCTGGAATGATGGCTTAAGAGTTAAGATCCTACTTTGCAAGCAGAATGTCCTGAGTTTTAATCCCAGATCCCACAGAAAGCACAAGGCAGAAATCCTGGTGTCCTGCATTGTTGGCCCCTGGTGGGTGGAGCATTGGCTATCCCAGAGCCAAGCAAAAAGGGGTAGAAACATTGGAGGATGATTCCCAAAGTCGTCCTTGGTCTTTTACAGAGATACTCAGTGCCAACACACACACACATGCAAACACACACACACACACACACACACACACAATGTATTTAAAAAAGAAAAAAATAAATTAGTTAGTACTCAAATGAGAAGATCAAATTTTTTGTTTTTACATAAAATTTCATTTTGGGTATGATATTGCTTTGCTCTTCTACAAGTATTTCCCCTGTCTCTGTCTTCAAAGTAGAAAATGAAAAAGTGCCACACATGACTCATGAAACTGTCTGAGACTTGTTAAGAATATGACTTTTTTCCTTTGATGAAATGGCATGCTTTTACTGTCTTCATGATAGAAGATGACCTAGGTTGGTAGAAAGCATAACTGCAACCAAGTTCCTGATAAAATTCACCCAATGTGGCTACAGATATTTTCATCTAAAAGTGGAGATGTAAGAATGTTGCATAACAATGTCAAAACATAATTCTTATTAAATAAGCACATGTAAAGATTAGTATTCTGAATTATAAATAATAATCCAGTATGTGCCCAAAAGTACAAATAATCAGGTTTAATGTGTTTATTTTTATTCCTTGGCCTGGATTAAGACATTTATAAAGAGAAATTTGTAAGATTAAATTAATTGCAATAATGATGATATGACTGAATAACATATCCCCAAGAGAAACCGACTTCTGCTTGGGGATATCAGTCAAAAGGAAAAACGGTGATAATTGAATTTAGTTTGTGTTCATCATGGGAAACAGCCTCATGAACATTATGAAGAAAGAAGGGCATGGCAGAAACTGAACTGCTGAAGAGTGTGTTGAATCCATTTAGCACAGACCTATGATGGTACAAGAAGCAAATCTGTGGTTTCTGCTAGGGGACTCATCAATGTCTTTAACATGCCAAATGTGTTGAGAAGGTTGCAAACCTGCAGGAAGCAGTGGGGAAATTGTTATCTCATTTTTATGTCAAGCTCACATCTGTTTTGAAACATTCTGCTGTCTGAAAGTTGCTTGATGCCTTCTGTTTTGAAATACGATCTCAAAGTGGTTTTATTAAGTATAAGCTTGTGCCACTGGGTTTCACTTCAGTTTCTCTTCCTCCTCTTCTCAAATTTCTGTAGGTTCTTCATTTAACTCTTATGCCTCTGTGTCTTTCAAAACATCCTGAATCTCAACATTTCTGACTGTCCAATGGCTATGCTCTAAACACAACCTTCTCATTTACATTCTTTAAAAGCAACACAACAAGTCTACCTTCTTGTTCTTATCTTTCTATAGTCTCTACATAATATTCAACACAACAGACAATACAATCAGTTTAAAAGTACTTACCTGATCATGCCACTTGAACAACTCATATCACTCAGGAGGAAACCTGTAAGTTTCTAATTTCCACCCATATGCTTCAAAAACTAAATCATCAGGACCATCTTGCCTTTTTTTTTCTATTTTTGTTGCTCTTTCTAGAATACACTCATGGATTTCTTCAGTTTGCACCATTTCCTGTGAAGTTCTTTGTCCTCAGATGCACACATAAATAACCATGGTCTCTATTGAGGTCTAAGTTCTACATTGTTATGAGTAAATGCAATTATGATTATATAAGTTATACTTCAGGCCCTTTTTATAACTTCTTTAACCTTTATTATTATTTACTTTCTCATTTATCTTTCTCCTCATTCTCCTTCCTTTCTTCATTTTTCCAAATTATATCCTTCCACCTTCCCTCTCTCACTCCTCTTTCTCTTTCATCACTCTTTCAAGTGATTGCTTCCTCGCAACTCAAATGAATGACACAGAGACAAAAGTTTTGGTTGTGGTGCCTGCTACAATTTTCCACGTCTGAAAAGAGCTGGGAATATAGACACTAAATAATCTAGCTTTAAAATGACCTTGTTATTTCTATTTTAATTTCACTGTTTTCCTTTTAATACTAAAAGAAAACAAAATATTTATTTCTGCATATTATTCTTACATCTTTATGGAAGAGGAGTGTGTCAGTGGATCAGTGAGTTTATACCCATTGTAGCATTCTGAATTCCATTTGTCATCCTATTTGCCGATTTATTAAACTACTGAATGCAAGAAAAAAGGAAGGTGGATGCTTGTTGCCCTCTGAAGACAGAAATTTATGATTAAGACATGATAAGAATTGTTACTCACTTCTTTCTAGTACTTTTATTTCTTTTTATTCTTTCACATTCTCAAACACGTATGTAATGAATACTAGCCACTTTACCCCTTATTATACTGTCTTACTTTCCTTCCTTTTCCCACTGAAAGTAATTCTTCTTTCCAACAAGTCAACTGTCTAAGTTTCCTATCTTGTGTGTGTGTGTGTGTGTGTGTGTGTGTGTGTGTGTGTGTGTGTGTGTGTCTAGTCTAGAATTCAAGGATGGGTGTTTACATTGGCATGCATGTTGTTATTTCCTGGAAATTGTGCAATTTATCAGTGTCTTTGTCAGTTTAGAAAGTGGCATCCTGTTACCCCAATTAGTTCCTATTCTGGCCTCCTCCCATTCCAAGATGAAATTTTGATAGGCTCTATCCTGGTTTGAATATAAATTACTCCACCACAGGGTCTTATGTTTGAGTCCTTAGCTAATCTTCATGTCTGGGAAGGTTGTGACACCATGAAAATGTAAACTCTTGTTCAAGAAAAGCACATCATAAAGGACAGGCATTGACATCTGGTGATCTGGTCCTGCTTATTCTCGGTTAGTTCTGACTCTCTATGCCTCATGATGACTGTAGCGATCAGAACTAGCCTCATACTTCTGACTCTAGCCATGGACTTGATCCTTTCTGGAACTCTAAGCCAATCTCATTAAAAAAAAAAAAAAAGAAACTGTGGCAGACTCGTTTTTGCATGTGACTAAAATTTTAGTGAGTTCTTGAGCACTACCATGTCCAGGAAATTTTGCTTGCCATCTAGTTTTTAATATATTACCAAAATACTGTTTTCTGGGCTTTTTCCTTATTTTCAAAATGAAGATTTTTGTAGTTAATCAAGTTCTTTCATGTTCTCTAATCTATTGTCTTTTATTTTGAATAAAAACCAATATTTGGAGCCATCAGATACAGCCACACAAACCACTATTTGTCTTCCTTCATCTTACATTTTATATGATTTGAAAATTAGAGTTAATTCTGTATCATGAAGAATTTTCCATTTGAAAGACAGTTTTGGACTAGAGAGATTACATAGGTATTAAGCCTCTGCTTTGCAAGGAGAAGGTCCTGAGTTCTGATCCCAAATCTCATGTAAAAACAAATGGGGGTGGCCTACATGTATTTGGGTCCTGGAAGGTGAAATGTGACAAACCACAGAGCAAAGCAAATAGGAAGTAAAAGCAATCCAGGCTGTTCCTGAGGTCACTTTTCAGCCTCTACCATGACACATAGTTTTCTCTGATACATGCAGACAGACAGACACATACACACACACACACACACACACACACACACACACACACACACATAAACACACACACAAACACGAAGATAGTTTGTTAGATATTTATTGAGGTTAGTATTTACTTATCTTTATAAATTTATATTCTTTTGCAAAAAACTTTATTAATAAAAGCAAAATTACTATAACACAATTTATTTTTGATAAATACTTGAAAGCAATCACTATTCAAATAAGTCAGGGTAACAATTTCTCCTAAGATGCAATTTGTCAGGCTGTGCAAAATTTCGTTGATCATTATGGAAACAGTCTTAGAGTACCCAGCATATTTTCCAAAGGTTCCTTCAGGCATTGAAGAGTTAATTTTAAAGGAAAATTCTGATATGTCTAGATTATAATTCTTGTAATCAACTGATACAAAATTAAAATATATCATAGAAAATATAGCCTGAGGATTAAATTGTAGTTTTAATATTTGCATATGGGTTTTAATAGTACTAGCAATAAGAATTTATTCATATAAATAATTTAAAACTAGAATGTGTTATATTATCTGCTTATTGAGTAGAAAAAGATATAATTTCTTGAATATTTAATCTACATTTGTTAGAAAGTCCAAGATGATTTTTAAACTCATGGTAACTTGAAATCCAAAATCTATAAGAATAATGCTTTGAAATCTCTTAAGGAAAACAAAATCATTCTTTAATGATTTAAAAGCATAGATGAATGTTCTTGATTTTTCCAAAATAGAAAAACTTATGAATAACTTTAAACAATTTTTGGTTGGAACCAGATATGTTGACAGAAATTTTCATTAAGACAAGCTTTTCTGAATATGGCTTCTCTCTCCAATTAGAGAAAGAAAGATGAATGAGGAATGGATTTACTGAAGACTGTATAATGACAACAGGTGTAGAAAAATCAATATACTTAAGATATCTGAAATGATAAGTAATGCAGTGGAATTAAATATGTTCAAATAAGATAGCACTACAAATTCACTTGAAAACTAGCATAGGATAGCAGAACTGGGATAGTCTAGCCATATGTCTTAAGACTTTACCTTTTAGTGAGTCTTGACCTATTTCCTACTGTCTGAGGGCTCTCTCTGGTGGCTGAAGATAGTTCCTGAAGTATAAACTAGAGAATATAAATCTCTACTGGGAGTAATTGTCTGTTAATGGTTAAGTGGCTGGTATATTAATTCTCCAGTTAGTTGCCCTCTGGCTATAAAAGTATATTGCATGTGCTGTACATCTATTCTCAGAATTCTTGCAGAAAAAAGATGCAGTTACAACATGACTACAGGTCTGATAATGTAATCTTTCCTGGTTACCTCCAATCTCCATCTCACAATCTTCTTCCCTGTAGATGTTGTCTGGGATTAAACGTAAATAAACTAAACATACTGTCACAAGCTCTGCAGGTGAAATATTTGAGATACGAGTTTAATCGACTTGTCATATTATTAAAGAGTATAGCAATCCTTCCATATCCCACATGATTATTCTTTATAAATATTTTGATTTTACCTGTGTCATACTTATTAGGCAAGACATACAGAACAAGTGATATAAAATATAATTAATTCAATGCAATAAAAAGCTGGACATTTTTGGTATTGTTGTCTAAGAAATGAAGTCTTCATTTTCATGCCTTTTATTGCTTTCATAGTTAAATGAGACACATAAAATCAAAATATTAGTATTCATATCAATTTGTAATATGTGTTTACTATCTTCTGTGTACATTTTTGACCATGTTATTGAAATATATTAAGTTATTGAAATGACTTTTAAACAAAATAGAATATTGACAAAGCAAAATGACAATTTTACAACACATCTAAAACACAAGAATACAGTCATTAGCTGTAGCCTATTATTATAATGCTTTTGTTGATTTTATTATTAGACTCTTTGTGAAAGTATTCAGCATGCAGAAACGTGTAAATTAAGATGTGCTTATCTTTCAGGTTATTTTATCTTATTGCCTGTTTGGTACCAAATGGTATCACTAAAAATACCTATACCTAAAGGCATAGGTCTTTAACAGCAACACTTAGGAAGCTGGGATAGTAGGACTGATACATGAATATTTGTATGTGAGCATCCAAATATTCAGCTGTAAGTCATGTCCCTTTCATGTCATTATCTTATTATGAGCATTAACATTATTTTAATATGTCATGTTTTGGTGAGCTCTGTTATCCATGAGTTGAGCTGCCAGTAAATAAATTTAGAACATTATTTCAGCTTTTCAAGCATTGATATCTAGTTTGAAGGATTGAGACGGAATAGATAGTACCGAAGATTGTGTTAAGTAATCAGAAAAGACATTTCAGAAATAATAAGTTATTTTTAAGAAGCACGCTTAATTAGTAACACCTCTCTTCAACCATTAGATAGTACTTTAAATTTTAGAAATTCTTTAAATCTTAGAAATTTTAGAAATTCAGACATAAACCTATGTACTTGAGCAGAAACTACTAGAGTTTTTTCAAATTTTGAGACAAAAAAAGCATGGTCTTTAAACAAGTCACAGTGAAACATCTTTGGTTCCTATTGGCAAGGCCTGTATGTAAGGATGCCTTGATAATTAGAGTGCAAAATTTACATTATCTGTTTTGAATAAAAGATGAATGAACAAGAGAGGTAGGAGAGAAAGGACTGTAATTCAGATGTACAGGGAATCCAAGGAGTTGTAGAAACAGCAAGACATGGATATGTATGAAGTTACACCATGGAAAATGTTAAGAAACAAAAAGACTAAAAGTTGATATAAGTGTCATGGAAAAGCTTTTGTTTGGTGATAGGAAGGCTGCAATTTGGAATACTCTGAAGATCATTGTTCAATAACCTACTTGTAGTAGTTATTGTCTTCTGGCATTCTACCAATAGGGGGAAAATGCTAACCTAATGAGAAGTAGCTTTGTTCCAGAAAATATGAGTAAGAATTATCCAAGGAAATTTCATTATATCATCATTAATAGATAATAAATACTGTCTAATGAATACACTAGCATGCAGGTCATGGTGGCTAGAGAATTTATATGGGATATTTTTCTCCCTTTTGATAAGCACATCCATAGGAAAAGGAAACCTTATACAAAGTGGGTTGAAAGGCAAATTAGTCTAGCTACTAATTTGCTTCAGAAGGTAAAAACTAAGTACAGAAAGATGTCTCAGGTGGTAAACATGCTTGCTGCCAAGTCCAACAACCCATGCACTGTCTAAGTGTCTACTGCCTACATGTTGAGAGGAGATAATTGTGTCTCTCTCAAGTTGTCCTTTGATATCCACGTATGTAATGTGGTATATGCTCATAGCACTCTCTCTATCTCAGTATGTGTGTATTTCTCTCACTCACTCACTAAATAAATAAATAAATACAAATCATAAAAGAAGAGTAAAAATATATACTCCAAATGATCCAGCTATACCACTCCTGGCAATAAAACTAAAGCAATCACAGTCATCATAGCTTTGGGACATATGTGAGCTAACATTTATTAAAGCACTGTTTGCAATAATTGAGTAATGGAATTAGCCCAAGTACCTATCAATACATGGATATATAGGAAAATATTTACATATAGAAGAATCAAATCATGCCACTAACAGGAAAATGAATGTAAAAATGTATTTATTGCATTAAATGAATAAGACTGATTCAGAAAATAAAGCATCTTATTTTCTTTCATAAGTACAATTCTAGATATTTTTAAATAGCATGAATGTATATTTAAGAATATTTCAGTAGAAAGAGAATGATATAAATAGAGTTGAATATCATTCTGATATATTATGTAAGCCCAACACATTATACACCATATAAATGATAGAAAGTAAATTCTCCATGAAAACATGATAAAGAAAATGGCCTCAAAACCCAACCATTTACTCTAAAAGTTAGTAAACTATTCATGTTATGTTTCTACCTTTACTTTTGTAAATGACAAAACTGACCTTAACAAATAACTTGAGGAAAGTCAGAGAAATAATATTCATTGGTGGTAAATTTACAACATGATATAATCTTACTGATTTTTATTTCATTTTGTATAACCTCCCCATAATCCATTTTCACCTTAGGGTGAAATGCTGAGGTACTGTTTTTTGACCTTAAATGAAATTCAATAAGTCATTCAAAAATTAGGTCTTGTGATAATGGAATCTGATCAAAAGTATCTCAAAGAACTGTCATATCATTTCCACTATTTCTTCCTGTTTTCCTCTATTTCTAACATATTCATTAATATAGACTCTTCTGCTCTATCTTCAATCATTACTGAGATATCTACATTTGCCTGTGCTCATATTTGACATGCATTTCTATAACTTTCAGACTTCTTTGCACCATAATGTCTCTCTTAAGTACTCTTGAATTGAACTTATCTGTACCTGCTGACCTATCCAAAATTTTTAGAATATGTTTTTCAGTTAGCATCCTGACACCATACTTTACCCAAAATCATAAGACCTTTTTTATCTCCATTAATATACTTGTTTCTCTACCATGAATGTAAACAAACCTTATTATGATTTTATTTATGTATTTCCTTTACTCTAAATATTGTCATTCTTTATTTATTTTTATGAGATAATGTTAGAATTTCTCCATGATGTACATCATTCTTCTTTGCCAGACTAATCTATCCAGTTAACAACAGGCTATTCTTAGCATACCTTGTGCTGTGATTATTATTTTTTTCTTAAATGAGCTACCTTCTTTCTCTTGTATTCTTTTTTATCACAGTTATCAGTCCTCTTTCAAATACTTTTAATCACATGCACAAACTTTATCAAATTCTTCCAGCTTAATTCCTTTTTCTATGCCTCTCAGTAATTATATTGTTTTATATAAACCGGTTTTGCAAAAATGACTAAATGACTTTGCTTTTAGTATATAAAGGCCTCTTTTGACTATGCTTTTCTCATATTTGTTTGCCTCCTGTCAGCCATAGGAACTTACATAAATTGATATTTAATACAATGATGAGTGGAGACAATACAGTTTCATCATTTATGGTATATAAACGATTTAGAATTTTTTCCTCTCAAAATGGCTTAGGAAGTTGAAGATTTATATATGAACAGACACTGCAGGTGACAAAACACATAAAACTATTGCATTGTCTAAGAGCATCATGTTTATTTTATCTATAACTATATCCAAGACTGTTTAAAATTACAATATTACAGTTTTCCAGTAAAGAAAGCCAAAATCAGAAATGGGAATGAATTTTAGTATGAAATATCATCTTAGTTTCCTGGCAGACATGGAAATCTCATGTTGTTGTCATTTCAGGATTAAAACCAGGGAAAAGTCATGCATATCAGAATGACTGGTGTTCTTGAAAAATGTATTAGTTTTTTTTTTCAACCTGACTCAATATAAAGTGGCCCAAAAGATTGTTAAAACACACTTCTTCAGGTGTCTGTGAGGTGTTTTCAATTTGCATAAGGGTTACTAAAGAGAGGGAAGGAAATTCATCCTGAATATTTCTAAGTAAATGAAGAAAGAACTTCCCAATGATATAGAAGATAGATCATTCTCACTACAAGTGCATATCAAGCTTAAACATTTTCTAACTTTGTAAATGGCATTACATCAAAAGCTTTCCATGTGGCTTTGAGATTTTTCAATCATAGACTAGAGTAACATTTACTAATCAACTTGTTCTGAGGTTTCTGGCTACTGAATTTTTGCCTTAAAGCTAGGCCATTAATATTATAAACCATTTCAGTAAATAAAATTTCTCTCTTTTCATGCTTTCATTCTCCCCAACATACTCACTCACACCTGACTCACATATTTACATCCTTACATGGTGTTAATGTTTGGAAAGGCTCTGGTATCCTTAAGAGACAGAGACTTGCTGTAGGAAGGCATATTATAGGCAGTGGCTTGAGGTTTGATGACATGCTGCCGCTCTCCAGAGCTCTCTTGCTCTCTCTGTCTCTGGATGACATTTGTGACATTGTCTCCTGCTTCTACCATCACCCATGATTCTGCTAAGCAATTCAGTCATAATGGACAACAGACAAATAAATCTCCCTTTTGTTTTTTACTTGGTTATATTAGTCTTCTAACTATAAGCTATTAATATATTATGTTGAGATATTTTATATGATACTGGTTCTTTTTCTCTGGAAAACCCTAACTAGTGGAGGGTTGTATACAACATAACAAATAAGTAGACTCAAGATAGATAGAAGAAAACAAGTAAGGAAGATGTGTGGGAAACTACATGATCAGTAGAGAGCCCTCTTTTCTGGAGAAATAAGAAGGTGAGATGTCTTTGCGATCATTGATTACAGCAAGTCATGATAGTTACTTTTCACCTCCTCCCTCCGAAGAAGAGCTTTGTTAGACAAATCCAGTAATGATTTAGGTGGGGCTATAAACACTCTCTACTTTAAGGACTTACTTCGTTAAATCCAGAGTCTTTATACAATCAGCCTGATACTCCTTTAGCTTTTTATAAGATATAATGCAATAGATCTACCTGTCATTTTAAAGTTGGAATATGGAAAGATTCATATTGAAGCCAGTACGTGTCTTTTTGATATAAAGTCTTTGAATTATGAAGATATATACATTTTGTTAATGTAATTGCATTAAAACTTTCTGATTAATAGAGAACCTTTTAATTCTGTGGAATGAAAGTAAGTGGAAGCCAGCGGGTGAAAATCTGATAGAATAAAAATGAAGTCAAACCATTTTCACTTCTAGTTCATAAACTTGAATCCTCCCATAAATTTTGGAACTTATAAAGTGATTTTTAAAGGAAATTAGTTCTCTCTTCCAATAATACTTTGTGGTTAGTATTATAATTCTCAAGACTTGCTGGTGTAAAACAAGAAAGTGAATCATATAATATAGATTTAAGGAATTGATAACTTAGTTCTTGGAAAGTTCAATGCATTTATTTTAATACTTAACAATTACATAGAAAATAGACAAATTCTTAGTTTTCTTTATGTATCTTAAAACATGGAGACGATTCTTGTTGAACACAGAGGAGAGTCATAAATAGGGAACCTAAATATGATTTGTGAGGGAAGTGGGACAAGAAAGAACTGAATGTCTAGAGGCAAAACACTCACCAGATATAAATCAAAAATAAGTGAGTAAAATATGGCTTAGTATTTGAAGGGAAGCTATGAATACAAGATTTCCATCAGTTGAAAGTATAACTATTCAGGAATAAGTTTTAGTTCTTAGAAAGTCTTAGTTATTTCTTAGAAATAGTTTAATGACTCATTTTTACCAAGTAAAGATATGCTTCTTAGATTATATTTCATATTAGACCCCTTGGTTTAATTTCTAACCTGGCTTACAAGCTTAACTTGTTTCATATACTCTAAGATCAATCTGACAGTTCAGTATTTCTTGAACGCTCTACAAATTTGTTTAGCTTGTATTCTTTTCATGACTTGGAAGTGTTTCTCCCTATTATTAATCATAAAATAGTTAACACTTTTATAAGGTAAAATCAAAATTCACTGCTTTTGATAAGTATCTAGCTTCCCCGCTCTAAAAATAACTCCTCTTCAATCCATATTGCCATTGAATCTTCTTAATATTGAACATGATATATGCTGCTTTTTAATTTATCTTAATTATCTATTGAAGAAATCCAACTTGTATTATCTGTTTCACATGGAAGACTCAGATTTGAAATTAAGGAACAGTGCCAATTATGATCCATTGAGAATTGTATCCCCTTATATGTTGCTATATTGCCCAGTAGTACAGAAAATTTCTGTCATGTAACTTGTGATGCTAAACAAAGAAAAGTTATTATTGTGATTAAAGTGCAAAAAAATCAAAATATTTGTTTATTATTATCTTAGGAAATGGTAACAAGGAACATCAATGAATTGTTTCAGGAAAACAGATGAGCTTAAGTCAAGAGGATTCAGTTGTTTTTCCTTTAAATTGGCTGACAAGGATAGTATAAGAAAGATATTTGGTATGGTATAAAATGTATGCGCACTGAATGGGAAGAAACAACACTACTGCCACAGATGGTTTAATTGATAATCCAGAAGATCAAGCAGAATCAGCACACAATCCATCCAAATTCATCATGGATATTGACAGTTTGACTGAGAAAAAATCGCTTACAAATCAAACTTTTTCTATGCCTTTTGTACACAGGTGGAAAATATAGCATGAAGGCTGCGTTTATCAATACAGTAAAGCATAGCATGTTCTTATCATTCCTATGAAAATCCTTTTAATGGGGTAATAAAGTATTGTCACTTGCCAAGTCTCATTTCCAGTGTATTTCCAGTTCAAGTCCAATATACATTCCTGCAACATGATTTATGTAGTGGAATAACTATGTCTTAGATTTTTGAGTGCAAATGTAAAGCCACCGTTTATTGATTCCTGTCCTAAGATTCAGTTTAAGGAAGAAATTTCTTTGATTCAAACATTCAGAGCTTTCAAAGAAAACATTTAAAAAAGATTTACAGAGGCTGAAGCAAAAGTCAGGGAAACAGTAGCTGATAATATACATCATAATAAATTATAATTGTGACACAGTTCTACCAGGTAGTAGCCAATTCATAACTTATGAGTCTGCACTTAAGGATCATAGCAAATATATAAATTTATATCTCATGTACATCATAAAATTAATATAGATAAAAGGGAAAGTGTCTGTATTCTAATGAGAAACTCACAGAAGATAGCAGAGAGGGATCAAAGACTTGCAAGAGAACAACAGAAGGACAATTTAAAAACACAAAAACAGTGGAACATTAATCTGGTTACTATGAGGATTTTTGCTTAATGATGCACAAAGTAATTAGGTGAAATTTGAAAAAACTTATTATGAATCTTTCACTAACTACACCCATTGATTGAATTCATGTTTATCAATTTGAGATGCCATCGACCTTTACAAGTGTGATTATTTGAACATGTTAGCAAACTTCATCTTCCAGGAAATATATGGTGATGTTTAAGATATACAGAAATTCATACAAATCCTTAAGAAACACTGTGTACTTAATTGGAAAGTTAACTGGAAAGGTATTTATTTGAGGACAGGGGAGCTGCCTCTATCAGTAAATGCATAAAAGCAAGAAAATCTTGGGGTGCCCAGAAATGACGTAAAAACCCTGAATTGTCATGACAATCTTTATCCATAGCAATAAGGAGACAGGCAAATCCCGGGAGCTCATAGTCTAGCTAATCAGTTATCTCTGAATTTAGTAAGTCTCAAAGAAGACACAATGAATAATAGTGGAGACACTGAACAGCAACTACTTACTATGGCACATACATTCAGATTTCATGCCCACAAGTATACGCAAACTGTCATAATTAGGCACAGGTGTCAACTTGACAGTTGAGGATTTGAGCTTTGGGCACATTTGTAGAGAATTACTGATTGAGTTACCCCAGAGCAAACCTGCAGGAGATTGTCTAGCAGATGGGAAAGGCCCAGCCATCGTGGGTGGGACTAGGCTTTGGTATAAAATACAGAGAGCTGGTTGAGAAAGTTGGTATATGTTTGTACACTTGGCCAGACATGCTGGTTGGCAAGTAAGGATCGTCCCTCTCTCAGCCATTACGTAAAGATGGTGTGGCCAGTTCCCTCAGCCCTGATGTTGGTACATGCTCTCCTGTCAAGCTGGACTGAGAACTGTAACCGGACTGTTGTAAGCAAAGAAATCATTTGTTCCTTTAAGCTATTTGATGATCATTTATCAGCAACCATGGAGGCAAACTGCAACACACACACACACATACACATAAAGGGGAAATTGAGAAAAAAAAATTAAAAAGTATTTGGAATACAATTCACCAAAAAGGAAAGACTAATTAACTCTTGCAACACAAAGACATATGTTAATTTGTTATTGTCAGACAATTACAAATTTAAATTTTTCAAGAGTATTTTAGAGCTGTAAAATGGGATACAGTTGGAAATTTATAAAGTATAATAAAATTGTCACACAAACATTATCTCTGAGTTTGCATATGTGGTGGTCTATATCTTCTAGTCATATAGAAGTATGGAAATATTGTATACACTCCAGCATGTGTGTGGAGATGTTAAACACTATGTAGTAACAAAGAAGTGAATGAGGCCTAGGTCTTATCTTTAGGGAAATGGGCAGAGACAATGTGGAATATATACACTACTAACTGTTCTCCAGTACAAGGAAGTAGTTGATAGATAGTAACACAGATTGAATGGTTAATGGTACTTTTCTCCTTGATGTGAACACATATCTCTCAAGGAGATACATTAGAGAGGAAGAATGCATCCTTGGCTGGTGGTATTGTTACCATCTAGGGACCTGGAAGAAGTACTTTTCCTCTACCATAAAAAAGATTATGTTGCAAGAAAGGGTAGAGGGTAAGCAAGTCTAAAGGTTTGTGTTTTATACATTTATACAATGGAATACTACTCAACCATCAAAAAGATGAATTAAAGAAATTTGTTGGGGGGGCTGGAGAGGTGGCTCAGGGGTTACGCCTCTGCCTTGCAAGCAGAAGGTCCTGAATTGGAATCCTAGACCCTACATATAGATGCCGGGTGAAAGTGGGGGCAGCCTGCGTTTCTGGTCCTGGTAGGGCAGAGCCTGGGAATTCTGGGCAGAGTAAACAAGGAGGAAGTAGAGGCGGTCCATGGTGGTTTCCGAATTTGTTGGTGGTTCTACACACACACACACACACACACACACACACACACACACGCACGCACACACATAATACACACATACACACACACATGCACACACACGCATACATGCACAATTGAATAGATAATAAAAAAATTTTAAAAAAATAAATTTGCTGGGAAATGGATGGAATTAGAAAAAAATTATACATAGAAAATTAAACACAATATGTACTCCCTAATAGGTGGATCCTAGTACCAAACCCACTTAATGACATATTCAAAGACAAATCTCTGTAATATCCAGTCACAAAGATTATAAACAGGAGGGAAGGGGAAGGAGGCCCCGCCCCAGAAAAAAGGAGAGAGGAAATCACGCTTCAGTGGAGAAAATAGGTCATCATCAAGTATTGCAACTAAGTAGCGAGACATCTGGTGAAGCTCACTCTCACTTTCCTCCTGGTCACTTGGGACTGAGGAGGTTTGATCTCACCAATCAGGGAAGATATAGGGACTGACAGATAGATGGTAACCACCCTGCAAATGGGACACTGACCCTCCCCCCACTGTGGTCTCCTTCTCCTATTCCATCTACCTTTGAATCTCCTCTTATGATATCTTCATGAAAACAGCCTTTTATCTTTGGTTAGGACATGACCTCCAATACCAATCAGGATGGAGCCAAGGGCAGCATAGGAACAGCAAAACTGAAAGCAACAACAAACCATCAGTCAGAACACTAAAGACCCTGTATTAATCACCTGGAACAAGACCAGCCAAATCTCTCCCCGTCCTAAATTTCAGAGAAACTTGTGGAAGAGGGGGGCGGCAGGATTGTAAGAGCCTAAAGATGGGGAAGACCAATGATATGCAGCTACTCCACACAAGTTAGGGCTGCAGTAGCCATAATCAGATTTTGCATGACCTGCACAATGACTGACATGTCAGCGACCCCCAAAGTCTAGCATGGATCACAGGCAGCAGGATCCTTAGAGGCAAGGGATTAACAGTCAAAATAGTGTTCCCATACTAACCGGGAGCACAAGAATAGGCTCTGGGCTATGCCACTGAGTTCTTATACCTCACTAGAGTGAAGGACTCAGAGGGAAGCTTGGCATTCACACAAAAGGATGCTTCAGGGGATGGGAGGGGGTAGGAAGAGGCGCTGGGAGAAGGGGAGGGAGGGGGTGAAAGGAAGAGGAAAAGTGGGAGAGGGAGCAAGAGGGATTGGGGAGGGGTGGAGGGAGGGAGAGGACCAGGATACCTATTGAGCTTGGTTAATTGGGGAAAAATAAATAAAAAAAGATTTGTGTTTTGAAAGGTAGATTTTAGGTAAAAGTAAAACAATGCAAAGTTGAAACAAAAAATTGTTTAAGTAAAAGTGAAGTAGCAGAGATTAGAACAACTAAGTGTGGAGGAGAATCCCTCCACATTGGAGGAGGCTTATTATTTTGGGGAGAAGTGGCTTTTACCATTATGTTGTATTTAGTATATGATACAAACTGGAATCTAGTATGGTTATTGTATATGAGTGAGTTTAGAAAAAGTTTAAAATTAAAAATATGCTTATTACATCTTAAAATACCTTTAAATTCATCATTATGGATCACTATTTCTCTGCCACTATGAGTATCCTCTCTTAGTTGCCTAATGTGATGTCAAATGTTTTAAATTATCACTGATGCTCTTAAGAAATTTAAATGAATAAAGTTAATAAATCTGGGAAATTGGCCATAAATTAATGACCCATGGTAACATTTTATCCAAAATATATAAGCCATGAAGTTTCTAGAAGCTAATGAAATAACAAAGTAAACTTTCAATTAATTTGAATCAGAAGAATCTGTATTTCCTTAGAAAAATCAAGTCTACTCAACAAGAGAAACTGTTTTGCCTTAATGAAATTTGATTATGGAGTGCAGAATACTTCTTTTGAAATTACCTCCTGGCAAAATGACTACTATGCAGCAGCAAATGATTCCAACTTAGCCCTTGAACAATCACCAAAGCATTGGCTAAATACATGCCTGCAGAGAAGACAACAAAGTATGGAGTAGCTTATTAATTCTCAGCCTTATGCAAGGCCCACAAAAGTCCATGGGGCAGTCTTCCAGGACCTCCCCAGTACATACAATTGCATTCAAAATGCTTAATCATCATGAGGAAGGAGGGTGGGTAGTTATGTTGAGTCAGGGAATATGCTGGCAATAAATTTGAAGTAAGTTAAGGTCACATATTAGACAGTATACCACAAAGCTCTGTTTAGAGCCTAAATTTTTTTTTTTGTGGAATAGAACAAAATAGAAAGAAATAGAATAGAACAGAATGGAATGGAATGGAACGGAATGGAACAGAACGGAACAGAGCAGAATAGAATAGAATAGAATAAAAGCTACTGATAGAAACTTATTCTTGGGGTCTCTTTCTGCTTAAGGGAAAAAAACAGAGAAAATCCATGACATTGCAGCTAAGTAATAAATGTTCTGTCAATAAAGGAATGAATTGAATAATCATAAAATCTTTTCTAGAAGTCACAGAGTGGTAAATGTGATATTTTCTTCTAAAATGCAAGTTTTCTTCCACAGTTATATATTTTTCTCTAGGTAATATTCAAAATATTGCTGCCCAGTATAATGTTCTGTATTCCCACTTGAATACATGTCTTGAATGTCCCTTATAAAATGCTTGGGAGTAAACGTTGAATGTTTACACTTTTTTCCCATTTGTTATTGTCACGGTTTGAATGTGATTTGTTCCTCGCAGTTTCATGCGTTTGAATCCTTGGTCAGTGTTTGGGAAGGTAGGTGGAGCCTTGCTGGAGGAAGGCAGGTCACCTCTTGAGGTGGGCTAGCTCACCCTGCTTCCCCTAGTGGTCTGCTTTTGCAGTTAGCAAGTAGCTCTCTCAGTCTCCATGATGGATGTGACGTAAGCTGTCTCCAGCTTCTGTCAGCTGCCATGACTTTCCTGCCATAATGAGCTGCATCGTCTCTTGAACTGTAAGTCAAATCAGTCTCCCTTTCTCCCTTTAAGTTGCTTGGCTTTGAGTTATTTTCTCATAGCAGCAGAGATAGTAAATGAGATAGAAATTGCTACCAAGAAGTGAGGTGCTGCTGTTAGACTAAGAGGATCTAGTACCAGAAAGTGAAGTATTGTTGTGAAGCTGAGTAAATTTTTTACTAGGCAGAAGGTCAAGTGCGTGTGCACGTGTCCGTCTGTGTGTGTGCATGAGTGTGTGTGTGTGTGTGTGTGTGTGTGTGTGTGTGTATGTGTGTGTGCGTACGCATATGTGCATGTCTTTGGAACTGTTGGGAAAAATATGGAGAGTATCAGAACTTTTGGATGGGAAAGACTAGCATCTTAGAGATAGATGGGACCTAATTCTTGTGAGAGCCTGAAAGAGAGTAATACTGTGAGAGACACAGACAATGAGAGCCCACCTTACTCTGGCAGTTTCAGGGAAAGCACTGGAAGGAATGAGAATGTCATCTCCCATTGCTGGGATTATTCTGAAGGAATATACCCTACAAATCTGGAGAATGGACACTGATATGAACAGACCAAGGAGATGTTGGGGACCAAAAGTTCACATCAAGTTTGTAAAAACTGGAGCTAACCAATAAGGAAAAGTCACTTTTCCTGTGTCTGCTAATCCTATAAATACCCCTGACCCTGCCAGCCATCTTTGGTTCTCTTGCCCCTCATAGATTCCATGTCTGAAGTCCATGAGTTCCTTTCAGCTTCCTTGCCCCTCACAGACTCCATGTCTGTTTGTTCTATTCTTTCCTCTAATAAAATCTGCCTTAATCTTCTATATATGTTCTGGTCTCAAACTTTGGCTCCCAAATGTAAGAACCTGGCTGCCCACACCTGTCCCTGCACTATTATGATTATCTAGAGAGAAAGAAACTGTGTTGGGAACTGGTCTAGGTCAAATGGAATGACAGGCACATTAGGAGAGACTTTGGCCATAGGCTCATGTATTTGAATACTTAGCTGTTGTCAGTGGTTGGGAAGGTCATGACCTTGGTACCTTTAAGAAATAAAGACTTACTGGAGAAAGACAGGTCACAGAGGTGGACCTTGGGCTGGTTAACCTTGTCCTGCTTCCCCTAGAAGTCTGCTCTCCTAGTTTGCAGTTAGTACATTCAACCTACAGGATAGACATGTCATATCTGGTTTCTGCTGTCTACCATGCCTTACCTGCTATAATGAACTGTATATCCCCTCTGGAACTGTAAGACACATAAATCCCTTTATACCTTTAAGTTGTCTGAGTTTGAGTGATGTCTCACAGCAGCACAGATACTAACTGCTACAGCTACATCAGCATTTATTCAATGAGACATCTTAATAATAAGACATATCCCTTATCTAAAAATGAGATAATGCATCTTTTTCAGATAGATTAAGGCATTATATGCTATATTTTAACATTCTTATATGTTGACTATAATATGTCACTTGAGGTCAGAAGGGAATTTTCCACCCATGGTAATATGTTGGTAGTGAAAAAGCTTCAGATATTGGAGTTTAGAATTTCAGATTATGGATATGCCAGCTAGCATGTTCTCTAGTTCAGAAATCAGTTCACATTCACTCTCACAGTTCCTAAAGTGAAACTTAATATCAAATATTCCGTGTTACTTCTGAGGTTATTGACGCAAAATCATTACTTGCCACTTTCTTTTTTTTTATTATTTATTCAATTGTGCGTGTGTGCATGTGTGCACATGTATGTGTGTGTGTGTAGAACCACGGGCGAATTCGGGAACCACCATGGACGCCTCCACCTCCTTGTTTACTCTGCCCTGGGATTCACAGGCTCCGCCCTACCAGGACCGGAAACTCAGGCCGCCCCCGCTTCTACCCGGCGTCTATACGTGGAATCTAGGATCCGAACTCAGGACCTTCCGCCTGCAAGGCAGAGGCTTAACCCCTGAGCCACCTCTCCAGCCCCATTACTTGCTACTTTCAAGAGACTGTTTTCCTTATGTTTATACTCCGGGCACATTAAACTATGGGTTCTGAATAACCAGAATGCACATTCCCCTAAATTCTATATAGCTGTTTCTATAAGTGGAAAATACTGTCCCAACGAAGGTTCTTCTCTTTCAACTGTTATTTTACTTTCTACTTTCTCTCTCTCTCTCTCTCTGTTTCTGTGTGTGTGTGTGTGCGTATCAGAGGGTACTGATGTGGAGATGCAAGGGTGACTTAGTGAGTCACCCTGAATTGCTTCTATCTCTGTTTTTGCTCTGCTTTGAGATTTCCCAGGCTATTCACTAAATTTTAATATCTGTCTTCTGCTATGATCCACATATATAAGCCTTATCAGTACTTCAGCATTTTTGTTACTGGCATTATTGTTCTGAACACTTGAACATATAACCAGCACATAACCTATACACACAAAAATATTATGTTTTTATTTTGCTCCTGTTGTATCTTACAAATCCTCAATCTTTTCATCATATTATGTATATATTATGTTCAAGGATAAAGGGTTTATTTTCAGAGGAGAGAAAAAATAATTTCTAACTTGTTCATTTTTTTCTAATAATATGACAAATTTTAAGTCTTGCCATTTTCTTTTACAACATAGGTAAATATTGCTGTGCTTTGCTTTTGTAATAATTGATTAGAAAGCAAAAGACCATTGTTAATAGTTATCAACAATCGGCCAAACTTAAGAAGTGATCATCTCATTAGCAATGAATTTTAATTTTCTAGTTTTACAAATCCTTTGCTTATTTTATTTAGAACATCTACATATGTATGAAGTTTAAATAATGCCATAAAGAACATTTTCTTGTTGCTATTTCTCACCAGTAATATTGCACTATTTTATACAGATGTATGTATCCTTAAATCCATTTTCCAATTTATCTCATCTCAGCTTGAATTAGGAACATGGAGTAGCTTCTTGCTTGTGTTATACTACAACTTGCAGAACTAGCACTTCTGTTGGCTTTTTATGTTTACAATTGAAACTTTCTTATCAGTCCATTCTTCAAATTCATTTTTATGTTTTGCTCTTTTAAATTTTTATCACCTCTAAGTATCAGGTGTCAAGAAAAAAAATTTTTTTATCACCATATTAATTTTCCCCTTGGGAATTTAAGTGAAATCTGTGAAAACTTAGATTTTGCATGTTGTAGTGTATATTAGCAAGCATACAGTGAAAGAAATAACATAACTCTTTAACCATTTCTCTATTGGTAACCATCCAGAATTTTTCTGAATGAAATTGTTACTCAGTAAGACTGAATAAACAATGAAATGTTTTATGATCATTTATTTTCATTTTTCTTGCATGCACATTTATGAAGACAAATGTCAAATTATTAGATATGTGTATATTTATGTATATAAAAAACTAAAAGAATATTTTTCAAAGTGGCTGTGATGGTAAACGTAAAGTTTCTGTATATTAGATTAATTTACCTCATTGCTCTCTCGGATTTGTTTTTATTCATGTTTGAAAAAAATCCCAGTAGATGACATTGTTCTAAATCCTTTCCTCTGGTTTTTCTGTTCAGAAAACTTGTGAGATTTACTCTCACAAAAATTGCCAACTTTCATTTCCCTTGGGCTAGTGGCAATGAAGAGTGTTGCGCCTCTTTGTCTTGTTTTGGAATCTGTGTTTTATATAATTGCTTTAAGCTTGAGTAGTATTTTAAGAATTTCTAACACCTCAGAGATGGTCCTGAACGATAACAATGTAGCTAAACCAAAAGCCCCAAACACCATATCTTTCAAGCCTGCTTCTGTAACTCTCAGGTGGTGGTGATGGTCTTGAGTATCAACTTGGATAAGCAATTTTATCTGGAAGCAAAAAAGACACTGGGGGAGGAGTATTTCCATGGAACATTGGCTAACAATTGACTGGGGAAGGACCTATTCCCAGAGAGGATACCTGGGCTCTCAGTCTCACCAAACATGTAACCCTGGTTGTGTTAGCCAACCAATATTGTGCATTCCAACCTTCTAAATTCCCTGCTGTGAAATACATTTATTCTGTCAAGAACCTTATACACAACACTGACTAATGAACTTCCTAAATGTTCTGCTTAAAATTTCTCTTATAATTACCATTAATCCCATAAATTTAGATAATTTAGATATAATTATCTAAATACTATTTTACAGAAAATTTCTGAATTAAAATATAATTATTTCAAAGCATGTAACTATTGGTATTAACATATTATTTCTAAAATCTATCCTTAAATTTAGTTTTCCAGTTTATTTTCAAACATGCAAACCTGTGAGGAGACAACAGGCTAGGGCCAGAAAAATGTGTGGAATAACTTCTCAAACAGAAGGAAACTTTGGCCAGATTCCATTGGAAGCTCTGGAGTGAAAATTGTTTAAAAAAAAAAAAAAAGACTAATTCCCACTCAAAAGCAGGTATTTAGCATATTAGTTGCACATATTTTCTTGTTTAATTATTACCTCTAAAATGCCAATAACTTAAAGATCACACTTCTATTTTACTTAGAAACAAATCCAACAGTAAACGACTCCTGAAAGTTGTTCTCAAATCTTACACCCATCAATTGTGCCATTGCGCATCAGCACTTACATTAGCACACACACATAAAACACAACACACACACATGTTCAATATATAATAAATAAATATAATTTTAAAAATTATAATGAATATTTTAAACATATCAAAGTATGAGATACAACCATAATAATGCTTTATCTGAATAAATGTGCCACTGTTTCTTTTATTGTATATATTGATGTAGGCAATATGCTGACAGCATTTTTCAGAGCAACACCTTCATATAGACTTCATATGATAAACTTATGTCAATCACCCTTAAGTTAGAGAGTATGGTTCCAGTTTATCTTAAATGTAAGGGAACTATTTAATCATTGTATCAAACATTACTGAAGAAATAAAATATTTTTGTGTTAAACTAATAGCTAGATAATTCACTTTAATAATATTTTATTATAAGCTCTTCATTTTAGATTATAATTAGATATTGCTTACTTTAAAGATCTTCTCTTTAAAGGCATCCAATAAGCAGATAAGAAACTTATCTGTCCACATGAAATTGTAGAAGACTCTTTATAACTTCATTTCACATTTCTGTAACAAACCATCTTGCCTTCAGTAGTTTTGTAGAGAAGATAGTTTCATTAAATTCATGGTTTACAGAAGAATCATCTGACATCTGGCAATGGTCTTCTTGCTTGGGTAGGGCATCAGACAGGAAAACATTCAATACACCTTCTCTACTGTCCTATCTCCTGCATGACAACATAATGTATACATGATTGCTTGTGTATTAATAGGTATGCCCTAATAATTTTTACCTATAGTCCTTAAGAAGGTTATATCTTAATTAAAAAATGGTGTTAAGAAAAAAATTACACAGTACATCAGGGTATTAACAGAGATGTTCATATGAATTTTAGTTATGGTTATTAGTGTATTCTGTCAAAGAAAATGTTAAAAATCAAATTATTCTTAATGATTCTTTCCTTATGGGCAAAAATATATAAAATGTTTAAATTATCTAGCCAATGTACTATAAACATACTAAATAGTTTATGTCAAAAATATTTATTCAGAGTTTGAATAAGTCATGTTCAAACTAATAAGCATATTTTAATTCATTAATTCTTTTGTTGAACTGTATCCTTTTATTATTATTGATAATTTTTTCTCTAATCAAGTTAGGAATATTTAGTTAACTTTTACAATACATCAATTAAGCATTCATGTTTTGTTTAATGATCCATAAAATAAGTTGATTAACTTTTGCTGCTTTGACGAAAACTTAGGAAAATTTTAACTTATTTGTTATGAATGGAACATACAATATTTTTGAAAGTGTGTCTCTTGAGATTGAATAATAATAACAAATGTGTTTGAAAGTGTTGCTTTGTAAATAATGTAATGTTATGTGTATAAGTCAAGGTTCTCTGGAAGAACAGAACCCATAGAATGCATATATAAATAACTTTATTAAATCAACTCACAATAAAAGTAGTGTCCTTCAAAGTAGCTGCCCCTTGTTGCATTCTTGACAAGAATGTCTAACAAAGCTGAAGGATCCTAAAAAGGTCTCCAGCCTTTATCTTGCTGGAGGATTGAAGATGCTGGGCTCCAACATCCTCAGTGAATAGAACAGCAAGGCCTATGAGACCAGGCTCCAAAAGCAGCGGAACAGCAGCAAGGTGGAAAGGGCAGATTTTGGAGCAATAGCAGCAAAGAAAGCCAGGATCCTCAGCCCAGCACTGGAAAGCACCACTCACTATGGGTTGGGTTTTACATAACAGTTGAGCAAGTACCTGCAAACTTGTTCAGGGGCTGCACAACCATTGATTCGTCACAGTTGTGCCCCAAACAGCCTGCAACTGTCAAGTTGACACCAGAATCTAACCGTAACACAGTGACTCACAGAATTACTGCCATTAGCTTGGTTCCATTTTTAGAGCATCTGTTTATATCCTAACGATCTGGTATGTCTTTAAACAACTATTTGAATGTATGGGAAATATTTCTTGATATTAAATAAAATGTTATTAATTCAGTCATTTTCAGATGTACAGTAAAATCATCCTTAGGTATTTATGGATTTATGAAACAAATATGTAATTATGGTGAAATGTTTTTGCTATTGAGACATGCAAGGTGTAAGGCATAATCTCAGGGTATATTAACACTACAATTGCTAAATAGCTTCTGTTCTAATTATTTAGTATACGTTCAAGAGATAAAAGTGTCATTTACCTGCTGCGTTTCATCACCATTATTCTGGCATTCATTGCTTTTGTCATACAGAAGATATTTTCACTTAATTAAATCCTGTCTGTCCATTTTTGCAAGTTTCTTGCCCATTCTATTGCCCTTAAATATTTTTGCAATGATTTCATCTAGCAATTTTGTGATTGCAAGTCTTTGATCCAGGCTGAAATGATTGTTTATCGTGTGTGTGTGTGTGTGTGTGTGTGTGTGTGTGTGTGTGTGTGTGTGCAATCAAGAGGGCACTTGAGTGTGCGTAACAGTGGAAGCCCAAGTTGACATTGGGAATCACCTTGGATTGTTCTAACTCCATATTGCTTTGCTCTGTGGTTTTTCAGGCTCTGCCTTCAAGATCCAAAAGTTCTGGACACTGCCATTTCTATCTGATGTTTTCATATGGAATATGGGGTAAAACTCATAGTTTTTTTTATTTGTAAGGCAAATAATTTGATTTTTGAACCTTCTCTCCATAACTGAACTGAGTTTTTTGAAAGTAGTTTTATCCCACAATGCAAATGTGTGTTTAATGTTTCCTGAACAAATAATTAAAAATATAATTTTGAACTGTGAATATAGCTCAGAGATAGGGCATTTGTCTAGCATGCAGAAGGCACTGAGTTCAATTGCTGATATGGATTTTATTTTTTAGAAAAACTACAGCTCTTTTTACAAATGAATGTTTGAGGGAAACTTGCTGGAAATAAGTTGGCTTTGCACACATGAGATTTCTATAGGATCTTCATTCTCTTCAATGGTCTCTATGCTTTTTATCATACCAGTATCACAGCACTATGCATCTTTGTTTGCTATAACTTATTAATATGTTTTGAAGTCAAGAGTTGTAAATCTTACTGCTTTTTCTTTTTTCTTGATATTGTTTTGCTATTTTGATGTTTCTCATGTATCTGTATTATCTAAAGGGTTTTTCTTCCTTTATACCTCTGTGTAGAATATCATTTTATTTTGACAGAGGTGGTATTGAATATGTACACTGGGTTAGTATAACTGTTTTAAAATTATTGATCCTTTTAATTCATGAACATCAGATTTCTTTCCTTTTTATGTCCACATAATTTCTTTCATTAATGCTTATAGTTTGTAGTATTTGTGTACAGTTTTTCACCTGTGTTTAGATTTATTCAGGTTCTTGTAACTTTTGCACATTAGATGCTTTTTATTTGTTCTTTCAGATAAAAAAAAGGCAAGTATTAGCGTCAGTAAGGTAACTGGTTTTATGTGTTGCTTTTACGTCTTACATTTTGTTGAACTTGTTTATATATTCAAAATGTTTTATTGGAATTTCAGAGATTTTTTTATATGCAATCATATTTCTAAAAACAGGGACCGTATTTTCACTTCTCTACTTGATTGCCTTTTATGTCTTTCTTTTATATGATTATTCTGGTTAGGACTTGAAGTACCAGTCTGAAAAGTTATGAAAATTGGATTCCTTATTGCACATCTTAGCAAGAAAACTTTCAGCTTTTCTCCATTTAGTATAATAAAATTTGTTGACTTACATCTGACCTGCCTAGTGATATATTATTTCAATATGTAGTCTGTTAGTGTTTGTCAATTAAGTACCTTGAATTTTATCAAAAGCCTTTTCAACCTCTGTTACTCATGAGGTTTTTTCACATTTTATTGACATGTTTATTTGCATGTAGCAAACACTCCTGCATTTTTAGATGAATCTATACTTTCTCATGCTGAATAAATCACTTTTTAATGTGCTGTTAGTTTCACTTTGTTGCTATGTTGTTAAAGATGGGAGCAAATATTATTAAACTAAAACCAAAGAAAGAGCTAATACAAAGAACACATGGGTTCAAGAAACTAAATATCAATGATAATGGACTACTTTTAAGGGACCATGTATCTAAATGGACATTTCTAAAGTAAAGATAGTTCAATATGTATATCACATGTTTTTGAAATTAATAATTACCAACAAAATGCATTTTGAGACCACAATGACACCTCTGTCTACTCAAGATGGTGGGCATCCAAAGGAGTTGAAATACTAAATGCCAAGAATGAAGACCTCTTGCATGCTATGTAATGTAAATTAGCGGAATGATTACAGAAAACAAAATATGGAATTTATACAAGCAATAAAATTAAGGGTATACTACTGCCAGCAATTTCATTATTCATACATATATGTGAGTATGTGTATGTGTGTGTGTGTGTGTGTGTGTGTGTGTGTGTGTGTGTAAAATGAGGGAGATTTTGAACCCATGTTCTTTGAATCACTCATGATAAAAGTTAACAAGTATAAAATAACTAATAAGCTCAGTACAAAAAATACATATCTCTAATTTGAAACACTATGGATACAATCAAAGACATCTCAGTGAGTTAAGTCAGGCACAACAAGATAAACAGCATATGCTTTCACTCATTCATTGAATGGAAGGTAAGTGTATAGTGGTGGTTCTCTAGACATTTGGCATGGAGCATCAGCAATAAAAGTTAAGTAATGGGCATTAAGATTTTTTATATAAGATTTCTGGGACTGGAGAGATGAATCAGTTGATAAAGCCAAGCACACATAATGACTTGATTTCAGATACTCAGAACCCACATGAAAGCTAGAGTAGCAATACATGTCTCATCCCAGGGCTGAGGGGACAGAGAGAGGGAGTTTTATGAAGTTTAGTAAGAAGGGTAATAGACAATAGATAACTAGGATGGGAAGCAAAAAGTAAGATGGAGATTGAGAGAGGAAGAACACACATACACACACACACACACACACACACACACACACACACATACACGTACCATCTTCTCTACACAAAGTTCTTGGGTGCTATTGTACAGATCAGTGAGCATACATAATAACAGCTGTGGGTTGGGGTCTGTGACTTATGGCAAAGTGTTTCTTTAGTACACGTAAGGCCTTGGATTTGATCTTCAGCACTGTTAAATCTATGTAAATGAATATATATTAATAAAAATAAGTAGCAATAATGTATTTTGGCTGGTAAGTCAGATTGATGGCTAAAGATGCCTGTGTTTAAACATATTAACCTGATTTCAGTCCCATTAATTCATGCAGTAGAAGAAAAGAACCGACTTTCAAATTTGCCCTGAAATCTCAAATTACAGAAGACATAGGCCTTTCTTCATTTAGGAAACTGTATACATGTTAAGTGTTTCATATCTGTATTTTGACCAAGGAATTAAGGATCTGTACTGCAATGACTAATAAACATGTTTATTATTTCTACAATGAACAGTGGTTTTCCTGTTTCATAAATCTCCCAGCATCCCCCTCTACATGTGCACCACTCTTTTGATTTTCATTTAGCCTATTTCTAAGATCTGTAGGAGTTAAAGCATTTCGATTGCTAGTTTGTACTTGTCACTTATTTGAGTGAACAGATCCGTGGTGATGGCTTATCTTTTTGTCAGCTTCACTAGGTTTGAAATTGCTTGTGAGCTGTCTCTCTGTTGGTCTATGAGGGCATTTCCAGAGAGGTGTATCTGAGGAGAAAAGACCCACTCTGTGTGTGGACAGCATCATCTCGTGGAAGAGGATACCAGACTGAATGAAAAGGAATGAAGGAGGGAGTGTGCTGAGCCTGATATTTAGTTCTGTGTACACATGATGTGACCAGTTCATACTCCTGTCCCCTTTTCATCCTGCCATGAATGACTCTGCCTTCGTCCTGTGAGCCAAAGTAAACCATTCTTTCCATAAGTTGCTTCTTGTCACTACTTCATCACAGCAATAAATAAGCAACCATTGTACCTACTATGTGTCTAGTAACTAGCATCCCATCAAACAAATTTGGCTCAGGGTACTGTATATGATGCTAGCCATTCTCACAATCATTTCAGTATGAACAGGTGAAGTACCATACATATCTTCAAGCAGGATCAAGCCCCTTCACTATCATATTTCTCATAGCTATGATAGTCCCAAAATTCTCAGGCGCTTTGTTAAAAAAAAAAAAAAAAAAAAAAAAAACTCAAAGAAACTTAGTAAGAAGTATTTCATTTTCACTACTTTAGCCTTCCAGTCTGCTTCCTTATAACTTTAAATACTTTACTTTTCTCTATGGCATCTGCAATAATGATGGTATTGCATTAGATACACCATAGACTATTTTATCTTTGCATGATATGAAAAATGAGAATATTTATTCTATTAAAGGACTTCAAGTAGTGAGTCCAATTATAAAAATGAGAATTAAAAATACACAAATTGCTTTGTGATATTGTTCAACAACTACATCTTATTGGACTTTAATGGAGGAAAGGAATTTCATATTTGGTTAAGACAAATGTAGCCATCCAATATTTTATATGTTTATAATTTCTCAGTAGCCAAAGAATGCAGCCAAATCTCTCTCCCTGTTTCTCTGTGTGTGTGTATGTGTGTGTGTTGTGTGTGTGTGTGTGTGTGTGTGAGAGAGAGAGAGAGAGAGAGAGAGAGAGAGAGAGAGATAGCAAATTTCAGTGGAAAACCTTAGGTTTCATTCCTCAGGTGCAGTCCAGTAATTTTATTTTACCATTGAGACTGTCACTGTTCTAGAATTTGCAAATGAGTCTATCACAGCTCTAGAATTTGCCAAATAGGTTAAGGTGACTGGCTAGTGAGCCCCAGTCTGACTCAATCTCTCTAGAGCTAACATTAAAAGCAGGTGCCACAACACCTGGATTAGATAATCTTATGGATATCAGTGTGGAAATAGAGCAACATACAGGTTGATAATTTCACAGGTGATTTTCCATTTAGCACTGTTTGTAATTTCTCAGTAGGCAAATAGTGGTGAGACCATTGCTTCTTGAAAGCTCTGAAAAGTGTCAGAGCAAATTTCTGAAAAAGATCTAGTAACAAGATTATAACATAAGTAGAAAACATAATACACATCTCAGTAGAAGTATTTGTTTTTATCATAAACATTTAATAACACAGAAATCCAAGGGTTTATTCCTAACATATTTCAAATGTAAACATATAATAACACAGAAATCCAAGGTTACAAATGGTAAAAAATGAATTTTATAATGCAGGAATATGTGAAGTAAGGCAAAACAATTTGCCTGGATAGACATTACAGGTAAAATAGAAATGTGAGGTATGAATCTGACTAATGAAGGAAACTCAAATACTTCCTCAATCTAGAAGACACAAATTAGAATGTTGACTTAAGACAGTGTAGGTGTTGAAAATGAGTAATACGAAGGAGTCTGCAGACTGCAACATGCATTGTCAGATACTGAACCTAAATAGAAGATTAGAGATCAAAATAACTAGGCTAGCTCCGCTGTACTCATTGTTTAAGTGGAGAACAATGGACTTGAATAGACGTGTCTCTTCCAATTTTATAAATTTTTGTATCTCTGTCGAAATCAGAGGGAAGGTGACGAATGGAAACAATGTAGAAAGCAGTGTTGCTGTGCAGGCCATGTTTATTTTGAAATTCTTAAACAATTACCATCAAAATTATCTTAATAACAAAATAGACATGTACATCAAAGGAATGGTGCACCTTTTCAAATTAATATCAAATAAATTATACTCATTTCTAGCATTATAGGCAGGTTTTTGGTGTTGCTTGAGAAAGGTTTTACTCTGTAATCCAAGATGTCTTGGAACAAAACATTTAGCCTGAATTGACATCAAACTTATAGTGATCCTTTTGTGCTGGTCTCTTGGTGCCAGAGCTAGAGGTACAAGTCATCATACTCAAGCTTGGGATATTACTTTTAAGGATTCAATACTGTAAAATAGCAATCCCAAGGGAGTGCACAATTGAAAGACAGGATGGCATCATGATTTCTTCATATAACGGTGTCTGATATTTTGCTCCATCACACTTTGGTTATACATTCACTGAACAACTTTTGTTCGTTGAATTTGTTTCAGTTTTCTACACTATATGAATTAAAACAGTGATATATATTATCAAACTTTTACCAGGGCATCTTGAACAGAAATATGAGTTCTTGTAAACTCTATGCACAAAATGTTATATTGAAAATATTTCCACTCTTCTTGGTTTATCAGGATTTTACAAATCTGGTAAGGAGACTCCACAGACAGTGAGATGCCCAGCATTATAGTGATGCTTCACCATTTCTGTTTCAACTTGTTAGTATTCTTAGGAGATATGTAAGATTTTGTTTGCAATGCCATTAGCTATGGAATTGCCATAGACACTTGGATCTTACCTTTGTAGTTAAGAATTTTTTTCTGATATTTGAGAGATGAGCTTTCATTCTGCATGATGGAAAAATAAAATGAAGGTTTGTGTTACATATCACACGTAAAATTAGATCTTTGAATCATAAGATAATGCCTTGATATTTTAAATTTCAAAACTGCCTCATAAGGCAGAAAATGTAATGCCAATATACAATAAAAACTTCAAAAATGTGTGAATAGAGAGAACACAGACTGATTACTGCTGAACTATTACTCTAGCATTTTGTGAGCCACTTTAATCCAAGTGGCATTAAAATGTAAACATTAACTGAGCATTAATGCTTAAATGAGTGGCTAAGATTTTTGATAAGTAATTCTGAAGTCTCTTACCCAACTATATCTTTGCATTATTAAAGTTCATTTTACTTTTTTTAAGGCAAAAATTTATTTCTAGAATATTTTCCAATATGTTATTTACTTGAAATTTGAAGGCTTATCATTGACTTGGTCATACTTCTGTCAAAAAAGTACCTGAAATTAGTTGAATCATTCTCATAGTTTCATAATGCTGGGAGGTATCTTTGAATATCTTTCTCAAATGTTCTTGAAGCAAGACCCTGTATATAAGTACAGTGGCATTCGGCCTGCAATTCCAACAGTGACAGGGCAGATGCAGGATGACCATAAATTATAAATTAGTCTGAACTACATGAAAGAACTTGTCTTTTTACTAAGAAAAGTACAAACAAACAAAACCCATCTATTTCATATTTGGAAATTTAAATGACTATCTGTATATCTATATTGCTTTCCTATTTCTGTATGTTCTGTCTATGTCTGTAGGTGTATTTGTGTGCACACGAATAAGATTTACTATTCTTTATGCTAAGATGTAGACAAACATTATAGATGTAGTGGTTATTTGTGTCCTGTTTTCAGACAAACACTTGGTATTTTTTCCACTATAAAGCAAAGCATATTATTTATCCAAGATCTTCCAGATCAACTAAAGTAGACTAGACCTAGTAGAAAAAAAATGCATATTTTATCTTTTTCCAACATAAAGATTGATATAAACATTCATAATTTGCATTTTCACACCTTCAATGTTTATTTGGCTCTAGTGACTGGGTTCCTAAATTTCCAGAGTATTTGGAGCTCTGTTCCTTGGGTTTCTATAATTGTCACTAAGAGTAAACTTTAATTATAGACAAGTACATTGTTAGTGCTTGTACCCAAATCAAAACCTTACACCATCTAACATCAGCTGGGAGAAGGGCCTCTATGCATTCTTGTGTAGTATTACCTTGATGGCTATGGGAAGGCTTGCTCACTGGAAGCCACCATTTTCATGGGTGAGGTATCTAATACTGCACACAGATGAACGAAGCTAGCTCAGTACCAAGAAAGTATGAGCATAGTAAATTATTGCTCCCTGTTCATTACTGTGAACAGCTTTGAATTGCACTGGTGCGCTGGTTTGACTTCTAAAAGATGAAGTCAGTATTTTCTTTTCTTTTAATTTTTTATTATTATTTATTCAATTGTGCGTGTATGCATGTGTGTGCGTGTGTGTATGTATGTGTGTGTATGTATGTGTGTGTGTGTGTGTGTGTGTGTGTGTGTGTGTAGAACCACACGAATTCGGGACGAATTCGGAAACCACCATGGACCACCTCCACCTCCTCCTTGTTTACTCTGCCCCGGGATTCACAGGCTCCGCCCTACCAGGACCAGAAACGCAGGCCGCCCTCGCTTCTGCCCGGCGTCCATATGTGGGGTCTAGGATCCGAACTCGGGACCTTCCGCCTGCAAGGCTGAGGCTTAACCCCTGAGCCACTTCTCCAGCCCTGAAGTCAGTATTTTCTAAGGAAAAACATGTATAAAATAAATAGACTGATCTTATTAAGTTTTATTTTTTAAATTAGTCTTCATACTTTTCAAGAGATATACCAATTTAATTATATTTCTGGAAAAAAATAGAAATTCTGGCTTACTTTATGCATGTTATTCCTACTGTAAGCACTTAGTAGGATGTTTCAAAGAGTGATAAAGCTGGAGTTTTTTTAATTATCTTTTGAAGTTGTTATATACAAACAGAACAAGTTATGTATTTTCCCCACCCCCTTTCTCTTACACACCCTTCCATTCACCAAATCAACAACAGTTTTAAAATTTCATTTATCATTACTGTCACCATCCACTCCTGTCTGTGTCTTTTTGACATGTGTCTCTTTGACACTAGATGTACTTTGATATCTCTGATTTCCCATAATTCCCTGATGATTCCTAGGCTGCAGAATGATGTGCTTCTTGTATGGACACAGCCTGTCAGTCAGATCACAGCAGAATATTTTCAGCGCTTTGTCCTTTTATCACTGCTTTCATCCAGGGATTTCATAAAACCTGGCAAACATGATCTCATTACTCCTCAGGATATTCCTGTGAAGTTGGTGGGTGGCCATTATTATCATCCCAATTTTCTAGAGTGTTTTATTCCATTTGTTTAAAGCATCAATCTCCATATTGTGTAGCTTGTGAATGAGTAATGTGACTGAGGGTGCAGAGAAAACAATGCAGACCTGTTTAAACGACTTCTGCGAACAAGAAAGGCTTAGTTGCTCAGCCCTTTGGATACTGCTTTTATGCTGTGTGGTAACAGGTTATTGCTCAATCTTGATATGTCATTGTTACCATTGATTTTTGGTTCCTGCAGTCCTTACAAGGATTATGTTATTCTTCAGTTATTTTCCCCCAGGATTAAGTGTTAGACTAAAATTGCAAACAGCGGACTATAGACTATATTGTGAATACATTTTTATACCTGTTAAGAAAATTTTATCATAAGATAGTAACATTTATATCAACAAGCAACATCATCTATAGCAGTAGCTCTTTAATTTAAAACATCATTATGAAAGAAATATGTGTTATTTGTTTCATAATTCACTTATTTCACAAAATCTAACAAGATATGATAGAGTGCTGGAGTGAATATCAATTTTTTAATTATCTTTTGAAGTTGTTATATACAAACAGAACAAGTTATGTACATATAGATCATACATATAATAGAAACCTACAAAATAAATATACTGTCTTCAATTTATTCACAATAGTTTTAAGGAATATTAACAAGTGTAGTAAATTAATATTATGAATTATGAGACAGTAAAAGATATCTGTATAGCTTGATACAGACTGCTGAGAAAAGCTAACTTGAGTTTTAGAAAGCTTAGTCGGTTTAAGTTAGCTAAATTAAATTTTGAAGGTAAAAATGTAGGATTTTTTTTACATAGATGAGAAAAGCATTCAAACAGAGACATATAAATCATTTCTTATACCCCAAATACAAGATAAATATAACCAAATATCTGGAGAGGAGCTTAAGGACTACAATATAATAGTCAAAATTTTTCAGTCTTGTAAGTTATCCCCATTTTAATATAAAAATCAGATTCCAACTTTTGTGAGTGCAGTAGATGAGATACAGATTGTGTGAATATGAAAGTGGGTATCAGTGGAAAAATTCTAGGAGAAAAAAGAAAGCTTTTAAAAACTCACAGAGTCTTATCAGATGAAAACAAACATTCCTTTTCAGGTTCAAGGAAGACAATCAGAAACTCTGCAGAAATTTGTTTATTTCTGGCTGTCTTCAAAAATACATTAGATATTTGGGTCAATTATTGTTGTTGGTGAAATTCAAGTAATAATTTTAATTTTTAAATGGGGGGAGAGAGAGAGACAGAGAGAAAGACAGAGAGAGAGAGAGAGAGAGAGAGAGAAAGAGAGAGAGAAAGAGAACCGTGAGTCATTGAGGAGGAGCAAGGGTGACTCAGGAATCCCCCTGAATTGCTTATACTTCCTTTACGTTTTGCTTCTGGGATTTTCCAGGTTCCATCTACCAGGGCTGGGATGCAAATTCTGCCTAGAGTTTCTATGTGGGACCTGGCATCTGAACTGAGGACCTTTTGCTTGCAAGACACTGTCTTAATCTCTGAGCCATCTTTCTTTTTTTTTTTTCTTCTTTCTTTTTTATTATTATTATATTCATTTTTTTTTCCAATCATACAAGCTTAATGTCCGGGCCCACGAACCAGCATGAACCCGAACCTACTAACATGGGAATCTGAAGTGGGAGCGGAAGGAATTAAAAGTTTCAGGCTTGGGTCAGAGGGGGTCTTGGATGTCCACCATCATCCAAGCCAACTTTATTGTAAAAGTACAGGGTTTTTATAATCAAGAAGCAGGCCAAATTCTTTACAGGACTATGTAAAATGCATATTTTGGTTAACAAAAGGAAGACAGGAGTGACACCCAATTACCTTGGGGCAGACAAATTGCCAGGTATGCTAAACATGCATGCCACCTTGTTGCTAGAAGGGAATGGACAATAGTCCGTGCATTAACATCTCTTTAGATAGGCAGGAAAGAACTGATAGGGAGGGAGACCGGCCCAGCCAGTTTCTTAGAGAAACAAAAGTTTTCTCAACTTCCAAGGAGGGAGCTCCACCTATCATTGTCTTGCAGACAAGAGGCAAAGTCAACCACCCAAAGGAGGAGTCACTCAATGGCCTGTTCAGTTGCTAATGTATCATCCAGAGTGCAGGCTTCTGGGCCTAGCAACCCCCACAGCTTAATAGATTCCCTGTCCCCTCCCTCCTCCATCCCTCCCAAGTCCACCTTGCACCCTCCTCCCCTTTTCCCTTTCCTTTCACCCTCCTCCCTCTCCTTCTCCCAGTGCCTCCCCCTTCCCCCTTTCCCATTTTCTGGAGCATCCTTTTGTATGAATGCCAAACTTCCCTCTGAGTTCTCCACTGTAGTGAGGTGTAAGAACTCAGTGGCATTGCCCAGAACCCTTTCTTGGGCTCCCTTTAGTATGGGAACACTATTATGACTGTTAATCCCTTGCCTTTAAGAATCCTAGTGCCTGTGATTCATACTAGATTTTGAGGGGTCGTTGACATGTCAGTCATTGCACAGGTCATGCAAAAAGTCAGATTGTGGCTACTGCAGCCCTAACTTGTGTGGAGTTTCTTGCATATTGTTGGTCTTCCCCAGCCCCCTTTTAGGCTCCTTACATCTTGCCGCCCCATCATCGTAATTTCCCTGAGCTTTAAGGGTGGGGGAAGAGATCTGGCTAGTTCTCTGGTGTTCAATTATGGTTTCTTATTTTTCAGTTTGGTCTGTCCTTTGGTCTGTTTCTAACCATATGGTTAAATACACCATTAATGTTTTCAGTCTCTTGTGGAACCAGTCCTGGAAAGGCCGTTCCGGGCCAAATTCAATGAGCCGCCATCACTTCTGGAACCCCATATGAGCAAACATTGTAAGACTTTCTTGTAAAAATATTACAGAATGATTGCCAAGTTATAAGAAATTGTCGGGCGTCTGAAGCCTGCGCGCTCTTGCTTTACAAACTAGCTAGGTTTCGGTCCAACACTCTGCCTTTCTTATATAAAACCATATGTATTCCTCCAGCAAATGGGCATGGATGTACACTAGTGAAACTTTATTTATATAAATTGGAGCTGAGGACCAGCATTGAAAGGTGATTCGATGGATAAAGTTACACATATGCCAATCTGCCAATTTTGAACCTTGGAGATCACATAGTGAAAGTAGAGAGCCAACTTCTAAAAGTTGTCCCCCAATCTCCACGTGTGGGCTATGGCATATTATTCCTCTCTATATCTTTCCCTCTTTCTTTTTCAACTTTCTCAAACTGAATAACATATTTAAAATAAATAATTAGAAGCTGGGTTGAATTTGGTTAATAAACCATGACTATCCAACTTTTGTTCATGCCATAAATATATTCCAAATGATTTTAAATAAATAATACATCAAAAATCAGACATACATTACACCACAAATTAGGAAACAATTGGAAAAAGAATAATGTGAAGGATCTAAAATATAAATACATTTTTTGAAATAAATATTCTTTATAATTGGAAAGGAAAGCATTCAACCCACTGGAAATGCAGAGGAAAAGAAAAGTAGATGATTAGAAAAGAAGGAAATGGAAAAAATGAAAGAACAAATATAAGAGCTAGAAGAAATGAAGATTATAATATGGTAACATTTTGTGACTATGAACATTAGTTTAATATAGCCCATAATCACACATACTGGCTAGGATACAGAATGTCTGAGCACTCTCTTCCACCTTTAATTAAAGCACAGATTGATATAAATAATTCTGAGATGAACTTGGCAGCACTGAAGACTTGCTAACAAGATATTTTATGGATCAAAAATTTTCTTCTAGGTTTATTCCCCAGTTATATTTCTATATTCTGTAGAAGTAAAAATAACCCAAAATTTTATATCAGTTGCAATTATAATAGGAAAATGAATTGGTAATTTGCCTAAATCTCTAGCAATGAAAGAATAAGCAGGATATTTTTCTAACATGGGATGTTACCCATTTTAATGAATGTAAATTGAAGTTACGAGTATTATGATGGTCAGGCCTAATATTTAATCATGTAGAACACAGCTATATATATATGATATAAATCCTCTATATAAATTTAATACATAAAATATTTATATATTTTAGCATTATAAATTCAATTAATAAACATGTAGACATTTATAGAAAGCATAAATATCAATTTGGGAATAAAGATTACTTTTGTCCTTAGGAATGTTAATAAAATATCAAAAGAAGATGCACAGAATGTTGTAGCCACTTTATCCTTTTATAATTAAATTAGATTTGAGTATAATATATACTTTGTAGAGTTAATTTCTCTTTTTTCTTTGGTTCATTTGATCTATCATAATTTTAATAAAAAGTTGTGCCAGTCAGTTTCAGCTACAAGCTTGACACTTTGGATATAGCCTTTGGGCACAACTATGAGGAATTATTTAGTGAATGGAGGTCTTTGACTAGATGATTGATGTGAGAAAACTCAGGCTACAAAGGCAGGAACATTTCCTGGGCAGGTGGGTAGGATAGCAAGCTGATAATACATTATTAGTCTGTGCTCCTGCTATTACTCTGAATGTGGTGTGGCCAATTCCCTTGGCACCCACAGATGTGGCAATAATGTGTTAGAAGAGTTGAAAAGATTTCAGAAGACATTAAATGAAAGCATCTGTTATACCCAGGAGGTATTATGGAACATATGGAGATTTGAAGCCCAGAAGAGACAACAGAAATAGAGGTCTGGATTTGGATTCATTATCATATGAGTCATTTAGACTAAGTTAATGGTGGGATTCCAGGGAGAGTTCATCTTACAGATGAGTGAGAGGAAATTTCCTAAAATTTTATGGTGACATCAAGCAGCTTTAATAAGAGTGTCAGAGAAAAAGCGGCCAAGTGAGGAGTATGATGAAAGGGCTTCATCTTCAAGAACAACAGTGTCACTCAGGTCTAAACTAAGTCTCTCTCTTAGGAAATAATCATTTTCTGTATCTTCAAATATTTTTTAAGTTGATATTGTTTTTTATAGGCCAAACCATGATATTTTTGTTAATACTATTCAATACCTTAACTTACATATGAGATAGTTAACCTAAACTACTATTATGAGAATTAGAAGCATAAATATTCAATTTGTTTATAATGGTATCGTGACTTAACTTCTTTAGTCAGTCTTTAAAATATTTGGTCTTGGTAAAAGGAGAAGTATTGAAGAGGCAGGGAAGAAGGTGGTAGTGTAACTGAAGCAGACTAGTGAAATGTTAGCATTATCAGGGAGCTTGTTAAGAAACTTAAGATGCTATGTCAGGTCCATGGGTTTGGTCCTGTATTCCCTGCTATTTAGTAGACAGAGACAGAAGGACTATGAATACAGAGTGAGTTCAAAGACATGTCTGTATCCATTAAGAGGGCTCTGTCTTGAAATCATTATAAAGGGTTTGAGGTGGGGCTGTAACTCAGTGATTGAGCACTTGCTCATCATTTGTTAAGGTGGTCCAATCCTCATCACTGGGAAAAAATAACAAGAATTAGATTATCATTCTATTACTTTGTGATTTGTCAATAATAGACAATTACTTGGAAAAGAAATTAATTTGTCATGAAGGGTAAGATTGTGTAGAAGAAGTCCTTTTATATTATTAATAATGCTACAATACTTATTACACATTCTCTGTTTTCTGATTAATCCTAAATTGGGCTCCACCTTTGTAACCATATACTATCACCTGACTCTATAAGAGTGCTATCATTATCCTCCAAAATAACAAATAGTACAAAGGGATTAAGTAATTTGCATGATATTTGAATCTAGGATGTCTGAATCAATTGAACTCAATCTGTAGTCATATTGTAACTAGGCTTCATCTTTAGGACGAATTTCAGAGGACAGGATATATGTCAGTTCAAGTTGTACATGAAAATAGGCCCCTTCAGAAATAATGAAGAAGACAAAGAGAGAAAACATTCTTCTGATCAAATTACACAAAACATAAACTTTTGAATTCGTCATCTTAAAATTATTTTCTAGAATATACAGATACAAGGTAAAATTTTCTCCTGGTGAAAGTGTGGGGAAATAAGTTTACTGAGGTTAACAGTCACATATAATATCTTTAAAAGTAATCTAAGAAAACTAACTCTTACGTTATTGTTTCTAAATACTGTATATGTAAATTTTTCATAAAGTCACTTTCATTAGAAACCATTTACCAGAATGAAAATTTTGCCTTTGATCAAAAATTGAGAATGCAATAGGCAAGAATAATTGAATTACAATAAATATAAAGAGGAAAATACATAAGACAAATGTTTTCCCGACTGACACGAGAATAATAGAAACAGTTCAATGTGATATACCAGAGATTCACAAGACAATAAGATTTTGGTCATGCAGAAATTTGTGATACCGAATGTTGAAATAAAATTCACCTTTATCTAAATGTGTGGTTCCATGAGAAAAGACCGACGCATTTCATTCATAAAGGAGAGTTATGAAAGTGTAATTGGCATTAGAACATGCCTTTTTAAATCTAAATACACTTTTGAATTCAAAGTTTGATATCATTTTTGAGTGTTTAAATGTAAAAGATATGGAAAGTCCACTGATATTTTGAATTCTCAAACTGTTGCTATTTTGAGTTTATACTCACTGCAAGTCAGCACTCACTGACTGTGAGGGTTTGAGCTCTGGGAACAGTTGTAGAGAGTTGATGGTTTAGTTAAGCCCAGAGCAAACCTGAAGGAGATTGTCTACCTGATGAGGAAAACCCATCCCATGGTGGGTGGGATTAGGCCCTGAATAAATCACAGAGAGCTGGTTGAGAGAGTTGGCATCCTTCTGTTACTTGGCCAGACGTGCTGCTCTGGAGTGTAAGGATCGTCCATCTCTCAGCCGTTATGTGGTGATGATGTGGCCAGTTCCCTTGGCCCTGGTGTTAGTGCATGCTCTCCTGTCAAGCTGGACTATGAACTGTAACCAGGAATCGTAAGAGAATAAATCCCTTGTTCTCTTAAGCCATTTGATGGTCATTTATCAGCAACCATGCAAACACTTGCTTTTTAAATATTTTCTTTGTAGACTTTGCTCCTCTTTTAACAAACAGGTTAAGATTCCTTGAAATGTCTTTGAAAAGACATTTCAATGTCATTAATAACATGACTTACATAAACTTTTAAGTGTATGCACTTATGCTTATTTCTTAATTGCTGCACTCAACGGCATTGTAAGCATTTTTGTACACAGGATTTATTTTCTTTTATAAGATATGTTCTTTTAAAGGGATAAGAATCAAATATGTACTTTGAAAATTCTGTATTTTGGCTAGCTCTGGTGTCACATGCTGGTAATCCCAGAATGTGTGAGCTTTGAGAGGGAGCAATGTGAATGCTAGGCCAGCAGAGTTTGTTTAATAAAAACCCATCTCAAAAACAAAACAAAATAAATCACCACACATAGAAATCTTTCCCAGCATATTCATACATAAAAATTGTTAGATGGCTTAGTGGGTAAAGGTATAAAAGTGTCCGCATGTGCACCTGGAGACCTGAGTTTGATTCCCTAAGCCCACCTGGTGGAAAGAGAGATTCCACTTCAAAAAGTTTGTTTTTTTAATTGACCACACATGCCATGACCTGTATGTGTCTACCCTCTGTCTTTCTTTCTACCTCTTCTCTCTTCTCCCTTCCTCTCTTCCTCTATTCATCCCTTCCTCTTCTTTCTCCCTCAAATAAATAATGTACTTCTGAAAAGAAGAAAAGAAAAACATTTCAGAGAATATAGCATTTATCTAGACTTGGTTTATGATTGCATGAAAATCCTTTCTTTTGACAGTTAATGTATCTCAACACCTTAAATAACAATGTATATTGTCACATAATTTAAATAATCAGGAGAATATTTCTAGCATTTTCTCAAAATAGTAGAAACACTAATGGATATGCTTTGGAGATGTTATGTGAACTTGCCAAATCATATAGCAATTCTTTCTTGTGCATGGTTCTGTACAGTGTACATTTGACAGAAGAGAGGACTGAAGTGAAAGAATTGCTAGTGAACATGCCTGTAGACAATCACCCAGAGAGAAGAAGAACCAGGATGAAATACAAGCATTCTAGCTGCTGTGGCTTGGAACATTTTGCATCTAGTGACTGGAAGGTGTAGACATTATTATTTTTCAATAATAATAATTTTTCAATAATGTTAGGATGTCACAAGAATGTCAATGAATGTATCAATCTGAACTGACATAACATTAAGGCTTGCCTCGGTGAGTATATGTTTCCCAGACCACAGAAATGCTGTGTGCTAGGATTTGGGTCAGTTCCCAAGTTCACCTGTGTATTTGGCTTTCTTTGAAACAGGTCAAGAGAAAGCAAGAGGGAACATCCAAGAAAGATGTTGCAGTTCATCTGCATAGTTGCTGATAAATGACCATCAAACAGCTTAAGGGAACAAGGGATGTATTCTCTTATGACAGTCTGGTTACAGTTCTCAGTCCAGCTTGAAGGGAGAACATGCACCAACACCAGGACCAAGGGAACTGCCTACCATCACCACATAACAGCTGAGAGATGGATGATCCTTACTGGGCAGACCAGCATGTCTGGCCAAGTGAACAGAAGCATGCCAACTCTCTCAACCAGCCCTCTGTGATTTATCCAGGGTCTAATCCCACTCACCATGAGCTGGGTCTTCCCCATAAGCTAGATCTCCTTCAGGTTTGCGCTGGGCTTAACTCAACCATCAAGTCTCTACAACTGTTCCCAGAGCTCAAACTCTCAACAGTCAGGTTGACACCTGTGCTTAACTATGACCAGAGATATCAATTCCTTATTTATTCAGTCTTACAAGTGACATCCACTATTTTGCAATTCTATATCTATGAAAAGCAAATTTAAACAACATCTACAATGAGGTATTATAACCACATGAATATTTATACAATTTAAAAAAGTCTCAGTATGCGAGTGTCATTTTGTTTCATGGGGGAAATTCCACATAGGGATGTTTCTGAGCCCAGAGTCTAGAGTTGTAAAAATGTACAAAGCTTTCTCACAGTGTATATTACTCCCTGTGACAATTCATGTATTTTGTAAACAGATCTTAAATATTGATTATTCAATTTGTTTTCTAAATTTGTTTTAGCTATACATTGTAGCATGGTGAATTACGTTAGTCATTAGTCTTCCTTCAGAAGCTACAAAAATTGCCATCTATCATCTATTTAACACTATCATCTATGTATTTATGTCTATCTATCTATGTCTCTACATACCTATAAATATATATATATCTATATATCTATTATCTGTCAATTTACCTATCATCTACCTATTATCTGTCATCTATCCTATATATATTTATTATCTATCCATCATCTATATTTTTCCACTAATTTTTCTAAGAACTATGGATAGATGGATATATCGCATGAGTTTTCATTAAAAATATTTAATCAAGTGTTTAGGTCTGAAATTAAATCTGTGGCTAGATAAACATTCTTCTTTGTTTAGAAAAAGTTATGTTTAATATATTAGTACCTACAATGACAAGCATCTGCATGAAAAAATTATTAATTTAGATCTCTGTGGCAATTGCAAACATGATCAGGGACTGGGCTCTCTGCAACTGTTATGGGACGAGAGAAGCCCATCTGTGCTTGAGGATTAGTTCATCATTCATTTTCTTTGCTACTTTCCTGCAGCCTGTTTTGATGCTCTAGAAAATCCTCATTCTGCTCCTTGGAGCTTCCTCCGTTGCTTGTTCTTTCTTTGATCAGGTTTAGTTTTCTATGACAACACTAATTTCATCAAAATTAGAAGAATTTCTGAGGAAAACACATTGTTGAGAGGAAACTTCAGCTTAGCGGACTTTACTGTTGCTTATTCTATCTTTTTGCTGAAATGTCTCCTCTTTATTCTTCAAACTTTCCTTCATTTCCTTTTTAATAGATTGTCTCTATCCATCAATTTGATTATCATGGGTTGGTCAATCCAGTTTCTATGTGGTGGCTTCAATATGCACAGAAAGACTCCACATTTTGCAAGAAGTTAATTGCTTCATGCCTTGCTCATAAGCTGATGCTCTTCAGAAAAAAAAATTGGTTTCCCAGTTTGAGAAACTGGAAATGACATCATGTTTAGGCATCAGGTGTTGGAAATAAAAGAACAATATTGTATACTGTTAAGGAGGCAAGACACTCTAGGAGTTTTCATCTCAGCTGAAGGTCAGGAGAACACAGTCCTCTCTTGTGTGGGTCATTCAAGACCAAATCATCTTCATAACTTCATGACTTCATGACTCTCAAAAGGTCATTCCTTAGACATCTTATTCACACAACCCTGGCAAGTAATGCAGGAGCAACACAATGGCTACAATGATGAATACATATTTTAATATTGGTTCAGAAGCCATGAGGAAGAAGGTCCATAAATTCAGATAGTCTGAAAAATCACTTAAGTCGTCACTGAATTGATTGAAATAACATTTTCTTCAAATATTCAATAATCCAATGGTCCAGATAGTTATCACATTAAAAATAATGGTTAGATCATGTTTTTCAGTCATTCTAAGGGCTTGAGGATGGTCACAACATATCTCATATCCTAGAGATGGGAATAGCTGTCTTTGTCTTTTCACCAGAGTTGTCTCTGGCTAAAGATATGAGAAATTTTAGCAGACAAGTAGAAATATTAAATTCTTAGTCTGGAATGGGGTTTCTTTTTCTTTACTTTTTTTCTTCTTTTAAACTCCATGCACTTCATTTGCAACAATGAATCCTATGATGACCTCCTCTGGCCATAGCATGCTGATCCATATTCTATCTGCAACTCAATCCTTTCATTTTGAAAATCTGAAATATTTTGCATATAGAATTTGCTGTCACCAAAATATTTGCCTACCATTATGGAAACATTGATTTAGAGTACCAAATCTAGGAATTTAGTGGTAAAATATAAGTATTTGACCATTCCATTTTCATAGTTTTGTAAAGCTTTATTTTTAAAAAACAATTTAAATTACATTTAAATGGTAAATTAGGCAAACAGAACGTCAAATATCATGCAAATAAATTTTAATTCAAATAATATTTTATTTGTAAAATTAAAACAAACAGTAATCAATAATAAATTTAACATAAAAGTATAAATTCTAGGAATAGGAAGTAATAGGTGCTATTTTTCAATGTTATATTTAAATGAATAAATAATACTCAGAAACATGTCAGTTTTAATTATATCCATAATATTTTCTGAAAGAAAAAAACCTTCTAATTTGGTCTTGCTTTGGTGCATACTTGCTTGTTCGCGTGCCTGCTTTCTTGGTTTCTTCCTTACTTCCTTGATTTCTTGCTTTCTGAATTTCTTTATTTCCTAATGTATCCAATCAAATATATAATTTTACATATACTTCATCTTGCTTTTTTGTTCCAGATTACTATCTATGCTTCTTCTGAAAGACTTTCATTAACCTTCAATGGGTAGTTGACGTGTTATCAAATGTAATTTGTCTTTTACTTCCTGCTGCAGTTCACCTGCATGGTTGCTTATATATGACCATCACACAACTTAAGGAAACAAAGAGTTTATTTTCTAATGACAGTCCGGTTACAGTTCTCAGTCCAGCTTGACAGGAGCACATGTACTAACACCAGGGCTGAGGGAACTGGCCACACCATCACCACTAACAGCTGAGAGATGGACAATCCTTACTTGGCAGACCAGCATGACTGGCCAAGTGAACAGAAGGATGCCAATTCTCTCTTGGTGATTTATTCCAGGGTCTAATCCCACCCACCATAGGTTGGGCCTTCCCTACCAGCTGGACAATCTCCTTCAGGTTTGCTCTGGGCTTAACTCAACCACTAGTTCTCTACAGATGTGCCCAGAACTTAAACATTCCCAATTTAATAATCTTCACATAAACCTGTTATTAACATTCTGGACTGTATAATTGCTTTTTAAATTTCTAATTGTAAAATAATTTTGGGGCTGGAGAGGTGGCTCAGGGGATAAGCTTCTGCCTTGCAAGCAGAAGGTCCTGAGTTTGGATCACAGATCCCACGTATAGATGCCGGACGGAAGCGGGGGCAGCCTGCATTTCTGGTCCTGGTAGGACGGAGCCTGTGAATCCCGGGGCAGAATAAACAAGGAGGAGGTGGAGGCGTCCATGGTGGTTCCCGAATTCGTCCGTGGTTCTACACACATACACATACACACGCACACTACATACACACACACACACTACACACACACACACACACACACGCACACGCACACGCACACAATTGAATAAAAAAATTTAAAAAAAAATTAAAAAAAAATAAATAATTTTGTGACTGGAGATTAGGAATATAACTGAGGATTCAGCACAGAGTTCTACCAGACATTTAAGGAGTTAATAACACCAATACTCCTTAAACTGTTCCATCAAATAGCAAAGGAAGGAACACTACCAAATTCCTTCTATGAAGCTAATATCGTTTTAATACCAAAACCTAATAAAGATTCACTTAAAAAAGAAAACTATAGGCCAATCTTCCTGATGAACACAGACGCAAAGATTCTCAACAAAGTCTTAGCAAATCGGATTCAAAAACATATTAAAAAGATCATTTACGGGGACCAAGTAGGCTTCATCCCCGGCACACAAGGTTGGTTCAACATACGCAAATCAATAAATGTAATTCATCATGTAAACTAGTCCAAAGTCCAAGACCACATGATACTCTCGATAGATGCAGAAAAAGCTTTTGACAAGATCCAACAGCCTTTTATGATCAAAACGCTAGAGACAGTGGGAATGGAAGGAACCTTAATCAATATAATAAAAGCTATATACAACAAGCCCACAGCAAGGATTATGCTCAATGGGGAACAATTGGAATCATTCCCACTTCGATCAGGAACTAGACAAGGCTGTCCACTCTCACCACTTCTATTCAATATTGTACTTGAAGTCTTAGCTGAATCCATAAGACAAGAAAGGGACATAAGAGGGATTCAAATACGCAAGGAAGAAGTCAAGCTATCCCTATTTGCAGATGACATGATCTTATACCTGAGTGATCCCAAAAACTCCACCAGAAAGCTCCTGGAACTAATTGAGAAGTTCAGCAGGGTGGCAGGATACAAAATAAATGTACCAAAATCAGTGATCTTCCTATATGCCCAGAATGAAAGAAGTGAAAAAGCCTTGAGAGAAACAATACCATTTACTATAGCCCCTAAAAAAATGAAATACCTTGGTATAAACCTAACTAAGGAGGTAAAGGACCTTTACAATGAAAACTTTAAAACCCTAAAGAAAGAAATTGCAGAAGACACCAGAAGGTGGAAAGACCTCCCTTGTTCCTGGATTGGCAGAATCAACATCGTAAAAATGACCATCCTACCAAAGGCAATATACAAATTCAATGCTATACCAATCAAAATCCCAAAGCAATTCTTCAAAGAAGTTGACCAAACACTCTAAAAGTTCATATGGAGGCACAAAAGACCCAGGATAGCAAAGACAATCCTGAGTAACAAAACCACTGCTGGAGGTATTACCGTACCAAACCTAAGTCTATACCACAAATCCATAATTATAAAGACAGCCTGGTACTGGCTCCAAAATAAACACACAGATCAATGGATAAGGATTGAAGACCCAGATATAAGCCCACAAAGTACAGCCGTTTGGTCTTTGACAAAGGGACCCAAAGAATCCAATGGAAAAAGAACAGCATCTTCAACAAATGGTGCTGGCAAAACTGGATCTCCACATGCAGAAGATAAAAGCTGGACCCGTACTTGTCACCATGTACAAGACTTAATTCCAAATTGATCAAGGACCTTGATATCAGGCCAGAGACTATAAAAACCATAGTTGAAAGGATAGGGAACTCCCTTGAGCTGATTGGGCTAGGCCAACAGTTCCTAAACAGACATCCAATGGCACAGTCACTGCTACCAACTCTCAACAGTTGGGATCATGTGAAATTAAAGAGCTTCTGTTCAGATAAAGAGATTATAACATGAGCTCAAAGGCAATCCACAGAATGGGAGAAAACCTTCACTAACCACACATCTGATAGAACTCTGCTGTCCAGAGTACACAAAGAACTTAGAAAACTAAACACTAAGGAAACCAATGGCCCAATTAAAAAATGGGCCCTGGAACGTAAAAGAAACTTTACCAGGGCTGAAATTAAAATGTCTAACAAATATCTTAAAAAATGCTCCACTTCCTTAGCCATCAGGGAAATGCAAATCAAAACTTCCCTGAGATATCATCTCACCCCGGTCAGGATGGCAAAAATCTACAGTACAAACAACAAGAAATGTTGGAGAGGATGTGGAGAGAGGGGAACTCTCCTACATTGCTGGTGGGAATGCAGGCTCATACAGCCACTCTGGCCACCCGTCTGGAGATTCTTAAAGAAATTAAAGATTGAAATGCCATATGACCCTGCTATTCCACTTTTGGGAATAACCCCCCATACAGCAGAGGTTCACCTCGATAGCACAAGCACGACCCTGTTCATAGCAGCACTGTTTACAATAGCAAAGTCATGGAATCAGCCCAAATGTCCGACAGTTGACGAGTGGATAAGGAAACTGTGGTACATCTATACAATGGAGTACTACTCAGCCATCAAAAATGATGAATTACTGGAATTTGCCAGGAAATGGATGTCATTAGAAACAATTATATTAAGCGAAGTATCCCAGACCCAGAAAATTAAGTGCTGTATGTACTCCCTAATAGGTGGCTCCTAGTACCAAACCCACCCAGCCCACCTAGAGACAGTAATTGCAAGGATTATGAACAGGAGGGATGGGGTAGGAGGGCCACACCAGAAACAAGGAGAGAAGGGACCATGTTACAGCAGGGAAAATAGGCCTCCACCAAGGACCCAAATAAGTAATGAGACATCTGATTAAGTTCACAGACTTTTGTTCCTGATCATTTACTACTGAGGGGGTGTGATCTCACCAGAAGAGGAGGGCATATAGTCTGGCAGATAAAAAGTAACCATTTTGCAAATGGGTGATAGACCCCTCCCTTACTGTGGTTTCCCACTTTTATTACATCTACCTTTGAATGTGCTTTTATCACAAGACTCTAACAGCTTTTTGTCTCTGGCCAGGGGGTAACATACAATGCCCACCAGGATGGAGTGGAGGGCATTGCAGGAGCAGCAAAACTGCAAAAGAAAACCAACAAACCACAATCCAGAACTTCAGAGACTCTATATCAACCACCTAGAACTAGGCCAGCTTAGTCTCTCCCCATCTTGAAGCTCAGGGAAATTTGCGGAAGAGGGGGCGGTAAGAGTGTAAGAGCAAAAGGATGGGAGGAGCAATGATATATAAGATACTCTATACTAGTTAGGGCTGAAGCAATCATAATTGGACTTTGCATGCCCTGCGCATTGTCCAACACACTGTTGACCTCACAAAGTCTAGCATCTGCTAAAGGCACCAAGAGCCTTGGAGGTAAAGGATTGGCAGCCACAGCAGTGTTCCTATACCTAAGGGGAACACGGCAAAGGTTTCAGGGAAAGGCCACTGGGTCCTTGTACGTCATCAGAGAGGAGGGCCCAGAGGAAAATCAGACATGCACAAGAAAGGACTCTCTGGGAATTGGGGCGGGAGGCACTGGGGGATGGGGAGGGAGAGGGGTGAGGAGGGGGAGCAGGGGGTACGGAGGGAGGAGGAGGAAGGGAGGGAACTGGTGTACCTAATAAGTTTGTATGAGCTGAAATAAAAAAAAAAGAATATAACTGAGTCTGTTTTTTTCACATCCATTATCCCCACATCAGTACTTCTCTAGGGATCTTAGATTCTAATTGATAAGAACCAATATTTTTACATATTTATGTCCTTATATAAAAAATTTGTAATTACATTGTAAACTTTGATAAAATTTATTGTCTTGTATTACAATGTGCATTACTTATTCTCAACTTCTGTCACTAACCATTTTTATTATTTTTGAATGACAGTCATAACTTCAAATCATATAGAATCTTCTTATGACACTTAAACTAGAGTCATTATACATAATGGAACACACTTTTTACACTATAATTCACAGAAAGACTTTGAAGACAATTTCCACTAGATATTTTCCCTAAAATTAATATAACCATTCTAAATGTCTTTTGACTTTTGTCTGAATAGTATATCTTTGCCTACCTGTGACTTTCACCACATTTATTTCTTTGAAGAGATGTTTCTCCATTATTTCATTTTCTTTTATTGGTCGTTTAGTACAATAACTTTAGTGAAGTTCCTGACAGTTCAGATGTTATGCTAGCCATAAATCTTTGACAGCTCTTGAAAAGCTTCCTGGGCCTTCTGAAATCCTTACTGACATTAATCTCACAAGTTGAGGAACTTTCTAGATTTGTGTAGCATGCAGAAAAATACTACTTAGAATGCAGGGCCTGGGTGTTGTGGAAGGTTTCTCAACATAGGAACTGATTAGTTTCTGAAAGTTAAGTGCTAACAACCTTATTTCCATGTAGTGTCTTTTACCTGGTGACTATTTAACATCAGAAACCCTGACAAATGACTGGAAGCAGTATTAGACTAACATGTGTATCCCTATGCCTCAGATTACTAAACCGGACCCTTTCTGCCTGCCCACCTGGGATGCATGCAGTCCAGGGAAGACACACTGTGCACCAGGTAAACACCCCCTGCTCACCCCCAAGCCCCAGATAACCCACCCGTCCCAGCTCCTCCCACCAGCCAGTCTGAGCAGGCACTGCTCCAGGCCAGGGATGACCCTTAGCCCACACCCCAGTCCCCAGGTTAATTGTGCCCACCCCCAGCACCTCTTCACCCCCCAGCAACTCCCCCCACCTGCAAGAGATGCACACAGTCCAGCGACGACACACTGCATCCGAGGACCGCTACCAGTCCAGGGAGAACACACTGCTCATCAGAATTCAACAGAGTCCAAAAAACATGAAACCAAAGCTCTAGGGGACAAAGGCCACACATCTGAAATCCTCTAAATTCATCCTATCACATGGGAGAGATTCTCCACATCCAGCCCAAAGATAAGTAACCCCCCTTTTTACCATTCTGTTCCTTTCAATTATTAGTCACTGTAGAGTAACTTTTCCATATAGCCACCCCCAAAACATATACAACTTCAGGGACTATACCACTCACCCTCACATGTCATCATGGTAGTAAATCGTAAAAGTGCACTACCATAATAATATTCACCCTCTGTCAACCCCCTGTACTAACAGTCTAATAGCCTCATCTAGGAAATAACTATAACAACAAACATAACTAACACCAAGGCAAAACACTAGAAATAACTGCCCGAGAGTAGTGATACCAACTAATTCAGTTCAGTCAAAAACACGCAGAAATTGAAAGATCTTAAGAGATAAAACAACAATGCCCAAGTCAAAGTGCAAATCCATGAGAAACGAAACCCAAGAAAACAAATCTCCCACCAAAAGAATGAATCCCATAATGATAGAATAACACTCTAACCAGAATAAATCCACAGAAAATAGCCAGAAAGTCTTAACCAAGATAACAACATTCAAAGCATAATCATTACCATGATCAATAACTATGAAAGAGGAAATTCAGGAGGAGTTAAATAACCGCATCAATCACTTTGAAGAGGAACGCAACAGACACTTGGAGGAGTTGAGAAAAACAGTTCAAGAAACAAAAACAGGCATAAAGCAGTTAAAACAGACTCAAGCAGAGTTTAAAACTGAATTAAAAGACAATTATCCTCAACCCAGAACTCAAAAGAGACTCTTATCAGCAGAACTAACTAAGCAGAAAATAGAATTTCAGATCTTGAAAACAAAGTGAGAGTATTAACCAGATCAATGGAAGAGGTTGTTAAAGCCAAAAGGTACTTGAGAGAAATATTCAAGAGTTATGGGACATCCGAAAGAAGCTTAACATGCATATTCATGGAATACCAAAGCAAGAATCCCAAAACACCACACCTGAGGAAAGTTTTCAAATTATCATCAAGGAAAAACTTTCTTCATATAAAAAAGGAGAGACCCATCCATATACAAGAGGCATTCCACACCCCAAACAGATATGACCAAAATAGAAACTCATCACAGCAACTAATAGTTAAAACACTCCACATTCCACACAAAGAAATGGTGCTGAGAGCTTCAAAGGAAAAAAACAAGTCACTTTTAAAGGAAAACTTATAAAAATAACAAATGAAAACAGTAACAAGTGGAAATTTCTCAGTGGAAACAGTAAAAGCAAGAAGAGCTTGGAGAGACATTGAATGAGCAAAAACGTCAACCCAGGCTGATATATCCCGCAAAACTATCCGTCATGAATGAGGAAGAAAGAAAAATTTCCAGCACAAAGACAACTTGAAGGCTTACATAGCTACCAAACCAGGCCTTCAAAAAATGCTAGAAAAGATACTCAAGCTTGACAAAAAAGAAGTGTATCCAGGACAGAAAGGAAGTATAATACCACCAAGACCTAAAAGCCAAATAATACACTTACAAAATCCACTAAACATTAAAAAGTGTCCAGAATTAAAAATAATTTCTCCATTATAATATTAAATATCAATGGAATTAACTCACCAATCAAGAGACACAGATTACAAACGTGGATTAAAAATCACAACCCATCAATCTGCTGCCTTCAGGAAACTCAAGTCACCACAAAGGAAAGGCACATCTTAAAAATAAAAGGTTGGTCCAAAATTCTGCAAGCTAATAGAACCAGGAAACAGGCAGGGGGTAGCTATTGTGCTAACAGACAAAGTGGACTTCAAACTAAAAAAAATCACAGGAGACACGATGGATACTACATTTTAGTCACATGTACAATTCACCAGGAAGACCTCACAATACTGAACATACAGGCACCTAATATGGGCTCCTCCACATTCAATAAGCAAACAATACAGCGTCTAAAGTGAGAAATCAACCCCCATAATTCTTGGAGATTTCAACACCACCCTCTCAACATGGGATAGATTAACGTCAAAAACTTAACAGAGACATATTAGAACTTAATCAAACCCTTACTGAAATGGACCTTAAAGATCTCAATTGAACTTTTCATCCACGCACCAAAGAATATACATTTTTCTCAGCAGCACATGGAACTTTCTCCAAAATAGACCACATATTGGGCCACAAAATGAATTTCCACATATAGAGGAAAGTTAAAATTCTAGCCTGTATTCTATCAGACCACCAGGTTTTAAAGCTTGACATCTGCAACACAACAAACAACAGAAAATACATTAACTCCTGGAAACTAAACATTATCATGCTGAATGAGAATTGGATTCAGAAAGAAATTACAAAGGAAATTCAAGATTTCCTGAAAATGAACAATAATGAAAATACAATTTATCAAAATATTTGGGAATCAATGAAAGCTGTCCTAAGAGGTAAGTTCACAGCTCTTAATGCCAACATCAGAAAAATAGAAACATCAAAAATAAATAATTCAACAATGCAGCTTAAAGCTTTAGATACACTAGAGTAATCCAATCCCAAAAGCAGTAGAAGAGAGGAGATTAGCAAAATCAGGGGAGAAATATCCAATTGAGATAAGTAAAATGATACAGAGAATCAATCAGTCAAAAAGCTGGTTCTTTGAAAAAATCAATAAGATTGATACACCCCTAGCTAAATTAACCAAAAGCAAGAGAGAGAAAACCCAATTTAACAAAATTAGTAAAGAAAATGGAGTTATCACTACTGATACCAAAGAAATTCAGGGAACTATAACATCATATTTCAAAAACTTATACCCTGTAAAATTTGAAACACAAAAGAAATGGATGAATTCCTAAGTAAGCACAACTTATCTAAATTGAATCAGGAAGTTGTGAATTATTTAAATAGTCCTATAACATTTAAGGAAACTAATGAAGTAATCTTGAATCTTCCTACCAAAAAATGTCCTTGACCAGATGAATTCAGCACAGAATTCTACCAGACATTTAAGGAGCTAATACTCCTTAAACTGTTCCATCAACTAGCAAAGGAAGGAACACTACCAAATTCTTTCTAGGAAGCTAATATCATCTTAAATCCAAAACCTAATAAAGATACACTTAAAAAAGAAAACTATAGGCCAATCTCTTTAATGAACACAGATGCAAATATTCTCAACAAAGTCTTAGCAAATTGGATTCAAAAACATATCAAAAAGATCATTCATGGGGATCAAGTAGGCTTTATCCCAGGCACACAAGGTTGGTTCAACATACACAAATCAATAAATGTAATTCAACAAATAAACCAGTCCAAAATCCAAGACCATGTTATACTCTGGATAGATGCAGTAAAAGCTTTTAACAAGATCCAACAACCCTTTATGATCAAAAACCTAGAGATGGTTGGAATGGAAGGAACCTTTATCAATATAATAAAAGCTATATACGACAAGCCAACAGCAAGTGTTATACTCAATTGGTGAAAACTTGAAGCATTCCTGCTTCTATCAGGAACTAGACAAGGCTGTCCACTCTTACCACTTCTATTCAATATTTTATTAGAAGTCTTAGCTGTGGCCATAAGACAAGAAAGGGAAATAAGAAGGATTCATATCGGGAAAGAAGTCAAGTTATCTCTATTTGCAGATAACATGATCTTATACCTGGAACTAATACAGAAGTTCAGCAGGGTGGCAGGATATAAAATAAACGTACAAAAATCAGAGGCTTCCTATATGCCCAGAATGATAGAAGTGAAAAAGTCCTGAGAGAAATAATACCATTTACTATAGCTCCTAAAAAAATGAAATACCTTGATATAAACCTAACCAAGGAAGTAAGTAACCTTTACAGTGAAAATTTTAATACGCTAAAGAAAAAAATTACAGAAGACACTAGAAGGTGGAAAGACTTCCCATGTTCCTCGATTGGCAGAATCAACATCATAAAAACGACCATCCTACCAAAGGCAATATACGGATTCAATGCTATACCAGTTAAAATCCCAAAGCAATTCTTTAAAGAAGTTGACCAAACAATCTCAAAATTCATATGGAGGCACAAAAGATCCAGGATAGCAAAAATAATCCTGAGTAACAAAAACACTGCTGGAGGTATCACCATATCAAACCTTAATCTATGATACAAATCCACAGATTGGTACTGGTTCCAAAATAGACACACAGATCAATGGATAAGGGTTGAAGAACCAGATATAAGCCCACACCATTTCAGCCATTTGATCTTTGACAAAGGGACCCAAAAAATCCAATGGGAAAAGAACAGCATTTTCAACAAATGGTGCTGGCAAAACTGGATGTTCACATGTAGAAGATTAAAACTGGATCTGTACTTGTCACCATGTACAAGAATTGATTCCTAGTGGATCAAGGACCTCAATATAAGGCCAGAGACTACCTTAGTTGAAAGGGTAGGGAACTCCCTTGAGCTGACTGGACTAGACCAACAGTTCCTAAACGGAAATCCAATACCACAATCACTACAATCAACATTCAACAGATAGGATCTTATGAAATTGAAGAGCTCTTTTCAGATAAAGAGATTGTAGCTGGAGCACAAAGGCAACCCACAGAATGGGAGAAAATCTTCACTAACCACATATCTGATAGAACTCTATTATCCAGAGTGCATAAAGAACTTAGAAAACTAAACACCGAGGAAACAAATGGCCCAATTAAAAACTGGGCTTTGGAATTTAAAAGAAACTTTACCAGGTATGAAATTAAAATGTATAACAAATATCTTAAAAATGCTCCACGTCCTTAGCCATCAGGGAAATGCAAATCAAAACCTCCCTGAGATATCATCTCACCCTGGTCAGGATGGCAAAAATCCACAATACAAACAACACCGAATGCTGGAGAGGATGTGGAGAGAAGGGAACTCTCCTGTATTGCTGGTGGGAAAGCAGGCTCATGCAAGCACTCTGGCCAGCCATCTGGTGATTCTTAAAAAAGTTAGATTGAAATGCCATATGACCCTGCTATTCTACTTTTGGGAATAATTCCCCATACAGCAAAAATTCACCTAAATGGCACAGGCACAACCATGTTCATAGCAGCACTCTTTATAATAGCAAAATCATGGAATCAACCCAAATGTACAACAGTTGACAAGTATATAAGGAAAATGTGGTACTTTTATACAATGGAATAATACTCAGCCATCAAAAATGATGAATTAATGCAATTTGATGGGAAATGGATGGAATTAGAAAAAATTATATTAAGTATCCCAGACACAGAAAATTATGTGCACTGTATGTACTCCCTAGTAGGTGGATCCCAGTACCAAACCCACTTAGTGACACATTCAAAGATAAATCACTGTAATACCTACAGTAATTGCAAAGATTATAAACAGGAGGGAAGGGGGAGGAGGAGCCCACCAGAAACAAAGAGAGAGGGGATCATGCTGCAGCAGAGAAGACAAGCCACCATCAAGTACTGCAAGTACATAATGAGGCATCTGGTTAAGCTCACAGACTTTCCTTCCTGGTCACTTGCAACTGATGGGATTTGATCTCACCAGACAGGGAAGGCATAGAGTCTGGCAGATAGAAGGTAATCATCCTGCAAATGGGAGACTGACCCCTCCCCCTTCACCATGGTCTCCTACTCTTATTCCATCTACTTTTGAATGTACTCTTTAATAAGACTCTATTTTAAAAGGTTTTTATCTCTAGCCATGGGGTGACATCCAATACCCATCAGGATGGAGCCAAGGGCAGTGCAGGAACAGCAAAACTGGAAGAAGAAGAAAAAAAAGAATAACAAACCATAATTCAGAACATCAGAGACCCTATATCAACCACCTGGAACCAGGCCAGCCTAATCTCTCCCCATCCTAAAGCTCATGGAAATTTGCGGAAGAGGGGGTGGTAAGAGCCTAAAGATGGGAAGGAACAATAATATGCAAGATACTACACACAAGTTAGGGCCAAAGTAATCATAATAGGACTTTGCATGACCAAGGTCTAGCATGCATCACAGGCTCTAAGATCCTTAGAGGCAAGGGATTAATAGCCCAATAGTATTCCTATACTAAAGGGGAACACAAAAACGAGCTCAAGATAATGCTACTGAGTCCTTACACCTCATTAGAGAGGAGGACCCAGAGAGAAGTTTGACATGCACAGTAAAGGATGCTCCAGGAATGGGGGAGCACTGGGAGAAAAGGAGGGAGGGGGAAAGGAAGGGGACAAGGGGGGAGGGTGCAAGGGAATCCAGGGAGAGGTGGAGGGCGGGTGGGGAATGTGGTACCTATCAAGTTTATATGAGTGGAAAATAAATTTAAAAAAATAAAAGAAAAAAAGATTACTAAACCATATTCTTGTTTATACTTCACCATGACTTTTTAAAATTGCTAATACTTTTTTATATATAACACAAGTCATAAGTATGCTGACAAAAGAAAAAAGAACTAGAGTTTTACCATCCACAGAGAAGCACTTTTATTTAGGTATATGGCCTTCTAGGCTCATTTCTGGGCATTTATAGATTTTTTAAAAATTGGGATTAAAATTGTACATGCTGCTTTGTATCTTCTTCACTCAATTCTATCATGATTATCTTACTGTTTCATTTTATTTCTATATTGTTGTTAATGTCTACATGATAAAATACTTGTTCATAATGTGTCACAGTATATTAAACTGTCAAATTTTTAAGTTTCCAATTTTTCACTAAGAACTTGCAATGAAGAATATGCAAAAAAAACACAAAAAAACAAGAAGACCCTACAGGGAATTAGATTATCATGCTTGGTTGGTAGTAAACAAGCAAAATAGCCTTTATCAGGTAAGTAGTTGTAGGTTATAAACAGTACATTTTGTTGCTCTCAAAATACCATCCCTCTTCATATTCAAAATTTCAAGGTAGCCTGGTGTTTATGTACTCAGTGATAGCAGAGGAGGGGAACCCTGTTTATAAACAAGGAAGACTGCAAGCTAAATGATGAACTGTTGTCTACTGGCAACTAGCAGAGTTCTCAAGAGAGTTGGCAACAGCACTGGAGAAAAATGTAAGTGCTTTGATTAAAAAGGAGTCAAAAAATTAATGCTTAAAAGAAAAAAAGAAGGGATCAAAGGAAAGAGATGTTAGGATCCTCTAGTATTTCTTAATAATTTTGTTTGTACTGTAAAGCAAATGTTTTTGAGATGAATAACTGGTTTTTGTCAGAGTGTAAATCTGAATATGCAAATTAGAAACCAACTCCATTCTCTAACAGAGAACTACAGTAATAGTAATAAATCTGTCCATAAAATTTAATAAGGAAACTTGACCTGATATAATATCTAGGTTCAGTTAGATCTGTATTCATTTCTTGAATAAATATGTCATTTTATCTAAAATAGAAAATAGGATATTTGTCATAAGTTATTTATGTTTTATAAAACATTTAATGTTATATATGAAATTATATGGAAAGATATTGAAAGTGTTAATTGTTATAGGCATTAACTGAATATGGAATATTGTATTTATTTAATTTTTTTCTTCGTAAGTTCAGTGAATTTCCATTGTTTCAATTTTTTACCTTGAAAAAATCATGTATAAATATATAAATGCTTAAGATGGTGATGAAAGTAGATAAATGTGACAAAGTGATACAAGCCCTTTAAGTCAGAGAAGCATTTCAATTGTGAACATGAGAGAAGTTATTGGAAGACTTATTTCTTAAAATGGAACAAATCTATGACCTAGCTAAGAACACAGAAGTGCATTTCAAATTCTTCCACTGTTCCTTTCTGAATTTGACATTCTGTACCTTCTCAACCACCACTTTTACTACCTTCACCTCTTTTGTTGATAAAGCAGGGAAACTTTACTGTCTGTTGGGGCTATTAAGGCTTTGATACATCTAAATCAGAAGAAATTGATGTGGTTTTGTTCTACATTCATAGAGTACCACAACATCGACCACATGCTTTTCCTCCAAGTTTTTTTATAAGACAGAAAGCATTGGAATCCTGATAATTGCAACCTTTCTGCACACATAAAATTCCATCTCCATTTTTTAAAACAAAATTCACATTTTTAATTTTTAAAAACAATATACAACAACTGAAATATTTTTTGCTTTTTAAAATACAAATTAATTTAAGAAAGAGTATGTGGTAAAGATACCTTTCATAAATATTGAACCATAAATATATACTTAATATTTTGCAAAGTTGTTGGAAAATAATGCATAGTGAAATATACAAATTTTCTTATTATATCACAATAAAAATTTCTTTATCTCTTCAACTTTACATGATGTAACACAACAATGATAATGTAGTGAACAATGTGAACCAATGGTAATGAGTGTGGAATAAGTTATAGATAAAGCTTTCAAGGCAACACTAAGACCCTATGCTTGACTGTAGCTTCTGACTTTATTCCAGTGCTGTCCATTATTTTCTTGTCCTTCACATTCATATGTGTGTCCTGGAGTCTGGACCATGTCCTCAATTTGCTTCATTCATCCAGCCATTGCTGAGTCACTAGTGATCCTAGCAGTTACTGGTTCAAAAAAAGAAAAAAAAAAACAAAAAACACTAGTCAAATCCTTCCATGTGACAAGGAGAATTAAAAAAAATGGAGAGAGTTACTCATAGAGTATATTTATTAAATGATGAAAATGCAGAACAGAGCTGAATACAATAAAGACTGTGGGTGTCTGAGACACAAGGCCACACTAATCACAGTAATAGGGGATCTTCTCCAGAGAGAAGCGCTAGTGTGTCGACAATGTCACACATACACACACACACACAGTTTCTGAAATTACATTGTTCAGTGGGATCTTAAAAAACTATTTTATTTTTAATTTTTTCTTTCTCAGGAAATAATATCATTAAGTCCTTTCTTAGATACTTTAGAGAGAATCTGATAAGATAAAAGAAGAGTTTTGAGGGTTGCAAGGATATCCAAAATATGGTTTTACTGAACATTAATTTTATAGTCTTGATTTTGAGATATTCATAAAAGAAATGAAGAGTTAGGCTATATATGCTTAATGCTCTTGAAAAAAATTTTGAAGTTATCTTCATATTAAAACTATGTCATCTGTATGTAGACAGCCTCTGCCCCAGGCTAGCGGTCCCCCACGCCTAAGGTCAGGTAATCAGGTAAGGAATGAGGGAGAACAGAAACACACAATTCTCTAGGCTGAGTGAATCTGGACCCATTTTATTGAAATTTTGTAACAGCTTTTATACTAGAAAATTTTAGGGCAAAGAATGTGTCACTGCACCTGCAAACAGAGGAAAACAAACACAGACCCTCCCAGTCTCCTATGCTCAGTAAGAATAAACAATTTTTCAGTAGCTAACCCATTGTTTGAGGGAAAAGATACAAACAGATTCTATTCTCCCAGTATTTCCAAATCTATCTAATCTATAATGCTCCACCAGATAGCCATGGGGTTGAGCTCACATGGTTGTTATTGTTTTAACAGAGATTGCATTTTTAAAATATACAGAGAAGGATTGAGCTCCTTTTGACTTCAATAAGGAACATGCTTTTCACTACAATTAACTATACATGTGCCCAACATCCCATAAGTCCCAGCATGAGCTTTTGCTGTTGTCCTCTCCAGGTTGGTCCTCTTAGTCAGGCGGGTTGAATTAGCACCAGGCATGGCAGCAGGGTTTAGCTTGGGAAGTTGCATGTGGTCCAAACAGACCATACAGGCTTGCCTGGTCCGTTCCTCTTACATATCCATCCTTTTTGACAGCCAGCGGGAGCCAGAGTTCTTTGCTCTGACCTTGTTGACCTGGCCTCAGAGGGGGTCCAGCATAATGGACTGGTGTCTAGCTTAGGTCGGATACCACCCTCGTGTGGAACCTTACCAGTCATTGACTGCTGGCCCTTGAAGGACTTCATCTCTGGAAGGCATGCCAGGATATGTGGATAGTAGATTAGACCAAGGCCTCATGAATCTCTGCAATCCAAGCTTGAACCATGTCTCTAGGGGGGCCATGGCTTGCATGTTCAAGGGCCATAAGCACCTGGAGCGTGGTCTTGTTGATGAAGTGCTGCTGAGAGATATGCTGAAGAAAACACTTAAGCAATATAATTATTAAAGGGACAATTCCTCCTATGATAACATAAATTACAATCCAAGAGGGACCAAACATCCTTTTAAAGTTCTAGTGAACAGATAGCATAGTCTCATATTTCTAGAATTTCTGAGTTAGTTCGTAGGTGGGAATTGTACCCACCTATGTTTTAAGACTCTTGAAGTTACTCTCTAATTTCTTTAAAATCAGTGTATACATTCTGGTTAACAAGCCTACTTCTTACTGTGTGTGACTAGACATAAAATCTCCAGTTGCAATTTGACTTTAAGTTAAAAGCAAGCTTTTTCTCTAGATCAGAGAGCAGGAAGCTAGTCCCAAAAAACTTAAGAATAGGTAGAAGGCACACCCAATTCCCAGAAGAATTCCTCATGCCACAGCAAAACTTAAATTATCTAGGAAGAATTCCTAGCACCTGCCCATGGGCATTACTGTGACATTCCCCAGGGAGCAGACTTTAGGGCCCAACTGAGCAGGAACACCAAGGACTAACAATTCCTGTACTTTACTTATTTTTCTTATTTCAAATGATGCCATATCCTTTTTCCAAAAGATGTTTCTTTGAATCCATCATATCCAAAATGAGACCTAGTCTACCAGATTGGTTGGATTAGGACACGTCAAGCCTCCACAATGCAATGCAATGTTAAGTGTCCAAGAATTCTTGACTCTCAACTGGAAAGATTCTTAACTAGAAGCTAAAATGAAGGAGCTTTAGTCTCGGCTCATGCTCCTTTAGTTATCCCTCTCTCTCTAACCAGCCATATAAATTTAAAAAAAAATGCTGGGTCTTATGTAGCCCAGGCTGACCTACAACTTACTCTGTAGCTTAGGTTTGATCCTCTTACCTTATTTCACCAGTGCTGGGACTGAAGGTGTAGGGTACCTTATTTTTAGTCTTTACTATGTTTGGTATATATCGGAGAGCTTAAATTACTTCATTAAATGACTTGTGGTGAACAGATGTAACGGAATAAGAAAATCAATCTTTCATAAATTAAAAAAGAGAATCCAGGTTTCTTGTGTGATTATATGAGTTTCCATAAACTCAGACAAAATTCCCTTAATGTATGGTGGAAAGGAAAAGTGACTGCATGTTTTATTACTTGCACAGCTGTCGTAATTACCAATAAATTTGAAAGCAAAGGTGTTATTTATTCTCTGCCCTACACCTTTTAGCTATTTTAAATATTTCCTGTTGCATCTTATAATCAATTAAAATGAAAAGAAAGCAGTTGTAATTTATAAAAATACTACCTGTTTATTGAATTCTCTCAATAGGTCTGGTCTTAAGTCTCTAAGTACTTTGCATGAAGAAATACAAGTGCAGTTTTTCAAAATACATACAATGTGGAAGATGTGTATATTTTAAGAATCTCTTTGCAAAAGTCACTCACAGAGCTACTTTTTGTTATCAGAGTGCAATGATCATATCATTGAGACAAAGTTTTTATTTATTGAGCTCATTTTCATATCATGTAGCAATATTGATATGTTAAAGAATCATCAAAACAGGCTTTCTTTTTTGTGACATATATTATCTCAAGACAAGGTAGATACTGCATGTACTATGCCATCTGGTTTAAAAAAATGAAAGAAACAACCAGACTGAAAGTAGTGAACAATTATTTTTGATCATTCAGGCTGTATATAAGTGATATATTATTCTCCTTCCCCCCCTCCAATAGTCCAGCATGCAGAGTAATTCCTGGAAATCTTTTCAGAATCCACTGCTAATTTTCCCAAGTACAGTGTCTGACTGCAGCCACTTCCACTAATTCAACCCATTCTTTTACTCATCATATGTCCTCATCTGACGGTTGCTAAAATTTTGCAGTCCTCTTCAATTAACCAGAATAACTTAGTCCATAAACATGGATTCTGAGTCATACTGGCTTTGACATTTCCATCAACAAACAGGAAAGTGAGTCTACTGGGATTTATCAAGCAAATTGTTAAAATATTTCTTTGTGGCTTTACCATAGCAGTTCCTGGAAGAAACATCTGTTAAGGACATGTGCCCATTGCCTATCCAGGAACTCAAGAGAAGTAAGAACATAGAGTGTAAATCCTGGGGAGTAAAGCTGGATGAATGAAGGGAAATCCCCCATATAGTGGGGTGGCCTAGAGAGGCCATTTGGTATGCCACAAGAGGCCTGAACCTCTACAATAGTAGACAAGCCAGAGGGAATCTTGGGGTCCATAAAAGAGGACAGACAGGAGGGCAGGAGTGAGTGGAATGGATTGATGAAGGGAAAGGATGGAATGGGGGGGGGATGGAGGGAAGCATGGATAAGTATTCAAGAAACTTATAAAATAAGAAAAATAAAGAAAAGAAACCAGCTTAAAAAAAGAAACATCTGTGACCAGAAAGATGAAGACTCTCTCAACACTGACTAACAAGGGAAAAAATTAGAAGGACAAATTACAAGTTTTGAAAAGATTAAAGGAGTTTGCTATTCTGCTTCTACAACTGCGTTGACACAATGTGTTATTGTCCAATTTTTTCACTTGAAACATCCTTTAAACATCAACTATACAGTGGCAAAAGACTCTATAGGCAGCCATCAGCAGTAAAGCAAGGTTTCATTTCCCAGAGGCATGTTTAATTAAGTTTGTCTTTCTTGACTTCATTTTTGCTAGAATCTTGAAAGGACAAAACCCATGCCTTTAAGTTACCCATCTTGATATTTTCAAATATTTTTTAAAAGGAGATTGAGCAAAGTGAAAGAAATGGAAATTCCTCTGGTCCATATTGGCTCAAAATTCAAACAGTCTTTTACAACAGGGCATCTTAGCTTCTCATGGTTAAAAAAAAAGACATAGAATATGTCCATAATCATCAAACCTTCATGCAATATTTAGTCTACAACAAAAGCATGAGGCTCTAGGAAATTAGCATTAAAGGAATATACAAATCACAAAAATCACATCTTTTAGTTTTAACAGGCAAAAAATGTTTTTGCCACAGTGTATTTCAATATTTAATTTTTGTTTAATACTAACATAAGTATGGATGAAATGTGTTTTCAGATGAGAAATGTATTTGAAACATCATTTTGAACATGACTATTCTAGAAAAAATTAAATGATTTAATATTTTGTAACATCAATTAAAATGAGAAATAATATATAACATTCATTATATATAGAATGGTCCTGACTACTTTACTCTTCATTATCCTTTTAAAAATAAATCTCTCCAAACTATAGCCCAGGTTGCCATCTGGGCATGCAATTACAAATTAACCACTAGGTAGAGCTTATTAAAATGTTTTCACAGTAACACATGAATGAATTCATGAAAATGAAATTCATTCTCAATTTATGAAAGTTTCACATTAATATCTTGTATGCAAATAGAGCAATTATAGTAGAACTGAATATATTTTTAAAAGTAAAAAATGATGCTAAATTGAATAGGATCAATAATCTAAAAACTTTCACCTCTTCTCTCTCTTTCTCTTGTTTCTAAACACAAGTGCCAGACTTCCTAATAACAAATTTAATAACCAGTAAACTTTCATTAGGAAAATAAGTTATTTATTCACACATAAGTTGTGGCTCCAATCCTCATCTTGTCTAGCATGTTTTAAAACTGTCACCATTCATTTAAAAAAAGTATCAAATCTGGCTTTCATTTAATCTCTGAAGAGAACCTATACATCTTGGTAATTGGCAGGATTTCAGCTGGTAACTAGTAAGAATACATTTTGACTTCTACCAATATTAAACTTTTAATAATAAAAACTGAGATTTTTTTTTCAGCAGGTTGATAGCAGGAAAAGCTGCAATAGTTAAAACACTGGAAGAAAAATAATTAAATCTGTTCATTGAGAAACCCCAATTTCATTCCAGATATTCCATAAGGCAGGTAAAAATGTGCCTTAACTTGTTACTTATCCTGCTTCAAAATTTCTCATGAAGTTTATTGGTCAATTAGCTTATAAATCACATCTAATCAATATGCTTTCAAGACACAAAGAAATGTGAAGTTGATTGCTTGCACAGTGTGCTGAGGTTGTCCGCGTGCACTTCAGCATTTCTGGTTAAAATGGAGAATTTTGTGTGGTCACAAAATAAGAGTGGGATAAGATCATCTACCAACTCTTATCAAGTAATAAACAACATGGCAGGGGGCACTTGATTTTTCTGACTACTGACAGCTTTGCACATCCCCTTAAGAACTACTACTGAGCAAGGGGACCCTCACACCTCTCCATTACATCCTGTGAAAATAAATTGAAAATAGATAAGAAAACAAGGGTGACATGAACAAGAGAAAGCCTGGAGAGTGAGAATTTGTTAACTCCCCAGGAGGCAGTTAATGCAGAAAAGCTGGTCTTTTTACAGAAAGCCTACTCCACACTGCATCTCCGGGGCCTTGTGCTCATATGCCAGGGTGCCTGCTTTTAGCTTCCTATATCCCACTACAGGAAGAGCAATTCCTCTGTAAGTCTACTATATTTTATACATCATGCTTTTTTGAAGTCTTCCAATAATAAAAGAAGACATAACTACAGAGGATGTTCATGATTTTGAAAAAATGTAATCCTTCATTTTTTATGCAGAAAAAGTTTATGGAAAGCATTTTGAAAAAAATGAATAAAATTAATATAGATTGATGGAAAGAAGTGATTGACACTTGCTAGTTTTACAGAATTCATGATAAAGACATTATTTATGGTAATTTGTAAACTTTTTTCTATTTAGCCCCTTATGGATTATGGCTGATTGGTAAAATATTTATTTATTTATTTATTTATTTATTTATTTATATACTTTTACAAACATATTGAGTACTTCTCCTTGCTTCCATCCATTGCCCCCCCCATCCTTTCATCAATCCATTCCCTCCCGCCATCCTGCTTGTCTGCTTCTACGGACCCCAAGGTTCTCTCTGGCTTATCTATACTTGGAGGGTTGGTTTCCAGACTTCAGCAGCATACCAAATTGCTTTTTGTCAGGTCACCCCACTGATAGGACATTTCCCATCACTCATCTCCCTTTACTTATCAAGGTTTCCACCGGATGTTCTTATCTCTGTTTTTTAGTCTATGGGGTGATGTTGGTATGTCAGTCATTATGCAGGTCTAGTAAGGGCAAGTTTCACTTTTCTGAGTTCCTAGACTTAGCAATCCTTCCTTGAGTGGAATATCTCAGTCCAAAGATGAACCTTCCCATCTTTAGATTCTTATAGTCTCATAGCCCCCTCTTTTTCAATGTTCCCAAAGCCTTAAGACGGAGAAAGATTAGTTTGGTTTGATTCTGGGTTAGCCTTGCTGAGTCACTGGTACTCTGCATTATGGATGACTATTGCTGTCCACTTCACTGCTCTTTGATTGCCCTAGGCTGCATCCTGTCAGGGTGTTGAGATTCTCTGCCTCTGTTGTAGATTTCTAGGCCAAACGTTAAGTGTTTTTCCAATCTATGGATATAATAACTTACAGAGCAATTGGACATACTGTCTCCTGCCTGTGGGTTCATTGGATGTTTTTCCCTATTGATATATTTCCTACCCTTTTTTAGGTTCTTGTCCAGTTAACAGTAATGTGTTCCATTCTGACAAGCAGGTCTTGCGTTTTTGGTTTTTCTCCTTGAGACTCATGTCACGATTACACTGGTGGTCACCTGTTGCCATGGTGATTTTTATTGCAACTTATAAATCTCACACATTGATGAGGCTTGTGATTATTTCTCTCCCCCAGCAGCTTCTACACTACTTCTTGTTACTGTATAAGCTATCCAGCAAGGAGGTTGTTCTCAGACCAGTTCTATTTGATATATTTTTCATATGTTCTACCATCCAGATGTGTTGCATCTTCAGTAAATCCATCTTAACATAGTTTTCTGGAGAGCAACTGGAACAATGGCAAAAGCCTATAATGTTTAGGGGCCTTTGACACCTCTCTGACCAAAATTTTATCAGGAAGTGTTACATTCATGCTACTTTTAGTATAATTTTGTCACTGGATTCTAAGTGGATCAGCTTAAGGTTTTTTTTTTTTTTTTTTTCCATTTTCCTCACTCTATGCTCCTCTGCATAGGGACTGCCCATTCTTGTTCCTTTCCTCTAAAGACATTTTTTTGACATATTACTAGCATAAGAGGTTCTTTTAAGATTACTTTCCACAATCTTAAGGTTTTTCTTTAAGTTCCTCTGACCCTTCTATCTCCTTGATTAATTACTATTAATACTTATTCTTTAGTTGAAAAGTCATCTTATATTGAGGTGACATTTTTAAATGAAAGTACTATGCTTAACAATTTTAAGACTATCTTCATCTTGAATTAATACATTTGTTGATATGCCAATATGATACTAATGCCCAAGCATTGCAAATGTATTTTTCTCAATGTACTTTTACAATTATTCTCAGCAAACTTTCTGGGACATCAAAATGGTTAAATTTACATGCCAATCAAAGTGGTAGAGGAAGTTTGCAGGTATTTTAGATATTTTCATGAAGATATTTGGATGTTAATACTGAGATTGGTAGACTCGGAAGTTGAAGTAGTTGATTGTCAGTTGCCCTCAGTAATTTGGAGAGACCTCATTTGATCATTGAACAACTGGCTAGTAGAAAAAGTGCTGAAACTTTCTGCCTTGGTACCTGTAGTCTACAAGCTTTTCATGAAGCCTGGTTAAGGACAACTTACCATTTATGTCTTGGGGGCTGTCAGTCTTCATGATTCTTTTTGTCAATATTTTTTATACATATATAGTATTGCTTTTTTTGTGTGGAGAATTGAGTAAGGCATTGTCAAATTTATTCCCATATTCAACCTTTCCTAAATTGTAGAACTTTATTATTTACTGATGTAATCATAGTATTTGTGAAACATTAAAATATCTTCAGAACTCTTAAAGTATCCAGACACAATATTCAATTTATTAAAGTAATATCTATGTCCCATCATTTAACTGCAGATATATAAGCAACTCCTTTGAAGAGATCTTAACTAATGTTTTTCAGAATGTCTCATCTGTAAGTGTAATGATATGAATTTCAGTTTAAAACTATCATTTTAAAGCTGAAGAGCTCTCTTTTATTATAATGGAACCTGTGCTGGTGAATCTTGGTTGTGAATTGGAATAGATCTGCAATCAATTAACGGAGAAGCAGTTGGACCAATCTATGAGGGCTTTTTTTTGATTCTTTGTAACTGAAAATTCAACCTACTCATGGCAGCCTAGTTAGCTAAAGGAAGTCCAAGAAAGGACAACTCTGCCTCTCCCTTGATTGCCTTCATCCTGCACTGGTAAGTTCATTATCTTCCACGTATCATTCTGGAACATTCCTTTTTCCCATTTGTGTCTTGTTGGAGTGTTCATCTACTTTGTTGCTTCTGGTATCACTGGTTTTCCATTACTCACTGATACCTTCCTTCCAACATAGATGGGAGATTACAAGGCCTCTTTAACTCTCCCAGACCATGTGGGAATTGCTGAGACATTCAGGCTTAAGAACTAAGTATCAACCAACTCCTGTGTTTCTCTAGTGTACATACAGGAAATGTTGTTCTGCCCAGACAATATTAAAGAAGCCATTCCAGTAAATTTTTCATTCAAGTAGTTCCTATAAAGAATCCCAATACAGACCTTCTGTTTATAACTCTCTAAAAACACAGACAAGGAGATGATTTGGGAGAGATTTATCCTAGAAACTTCATGCTTCTATATATTCAGTGAAATATCTAGAATTATTATAGAGCTCATATTTATAGTGGTTTAATCAAAGTCTGCAGAAATAAAATATGAACAAAAGTTTAATTTGACTTGGTAGCAATTTTGTCTGTTTTGTTTCAAACAAATTAGGGCTTGAAAAGCTGCTTGAAACTTTAATTACATTTTAAGAAAGACTGTTATTTCCAATTTGCTTCTACTAGATCTGGGTAGTGCCTGAACAGATTTACTGCTTATTGGATTTCAGACAAAATTGATCTCTAAGTAAGTCGATTGAACTGTAGAGCATGTTGCCAGAGGCTTTGGTGGTTATGCTGATAAGAACACTCACAAAGACACACACACACACACACACACACACACACACACACACACACACACATACACACACACAGCCACATTCATACATTAAAATATACGAAACATACAGCATTGTCTCTCTGAGCCTGGTTTATTTTGCTTATCATACTAATTGGATAGAAATGTATTATTCATTTTCTAGGTTCTGTCTTGAAAGGTTGCTAAGCTTTCTCACCTTGGCTCAGACTAGTGTATAAAATATGATGAATTCTCTTTGTATGGATGCAAAAATCTCTGCAGACTGTTAGTTTTCTTCAGAGAGTCCAGTCCCTTTCTACAACTGCATCTTAATTTATTAACTATTCCTGAATAGCACTGAGAATCCCAGACCTCTGTTCTCTAGTTAGGGGTGGTAGAGCTGATATTCTTCTCTCTGTTTGCTGTATTTGTATCTTAACTTTCTATTCTTTTAGGACAACTTTAAATATCTCCAGTGCATACTCTGTACTCTGGCTCTTTTATCTTGATTTCTTTTTGTATTTTAATGGAACACATTCTTTACTGGCTTCCCATGTAAGGAGGAAAAGATAACTTGATAGGCCCTCAGTCCACTTAAAAGTGGAAGGAAGGAACTGGCTGCACAATGTGTATAGTCTTCTGTCTTCCACAAATGTGATTCTGCACACAAGCTCACACATCAATATAAGGTTTGAAAACATATGAGGACTTGAATATTTGACAATGTTATTATTCAATAAATATTTGAAGAAGTGCAGGTCTATTTTTAATGGTGTCCAAGGATTCTGCTGTATCTTGGTATTGTTACAAGAGAAGAACGTCAAACTGGGAAACATGGGGTGTACTTTTCTGTATTGATTTATCATATTTGTGTTTGAGCTCTTTAATTTTTTTAAGTTTTGTTCATGAATATAGTGAATTTATGATATTTGCAACCTTAATATCCAATCCCACTATCTACATTTTCTATTAACACCTTTTTTTCTTTTCTATGCATCTATTTTCCTATTTTAATGTCTTTTTCCTTCTGTTTTTATGTCTTTTTGCCTTTGATGACGTGTACCCATTTACTTGCTAGAGCACCAATCATGAATCTGCATTAACTCTTATCAGACTCTCAGAGAGGTATACAGCCTCTGGAATTCTTTCAAGAAATATTGATAGGAAAAATTACATGAAAGTCTTGTGAAAATACATATATCTACAGTGAATTCATGGATACAAAGCCTTGTCATATATAGAAGATAATGTCTGGTTACACCTCTGCCCCACTTCAGACTTTCATGATTTTTCTGGCCCCTTTCCTGAATCTTAGGGTGGAGGGGAGCAGTGGACATTCTGTAAGTCTGAGTAGCACAAAGTCATTAATTGATTGATTAATTAATTTAAATTATGGTTAATGTAAGTGACCATCTCTTCCAAACTTCCCTCAGCTTTTACCTATCCCTGCTATGCTAATTTGACATATAACTCTCAATTTGAAAATTGACAACTGAGTTTTGGGTACATCTGTACTTGGAATTTCAAATGTTCCCTGAACAAGCCTGCAAAAAATTATGTATTGATGCAAAAGGACTGCCCCATGGAGTGTAGCACTATTCCCTGAACAGGTGAATAAGATGTAGGGAGTTGGTTTGGTCTATTTTGTTAGACTTGTAGTCTGGTAAGTGAGGTTTATACCTCTCTCAGCAATCCATGTGGACATTGTGTAGCTTGTTTTCTCAGTTCCTGGTGTTGGTATGTGATCACCTAACAGTTGGACTGTGAATTGTGACAAAAGTTATAAGGATGAGCTAAATCCCTGGCTCCCTTAAACCTTTGGTTGTGAAAATATATTAGCAACATGCAGATAAACTGCAACACTGGTCTTTCTTTTCCTAAGTGACCTTCATTGTAATATCCCATCATAGATTTTCTCTTCTTTCTGAAAGTGTCAAGTAAGCAGCAGAGCCCTTCTTCAAAGTTTCACAAAATAACCTGCTACTAAACCAAGTACAGAGCAAATTCTTTTGGCCTCTCCCTAAGATACCTGGAGTTTCCATTTGTGTTTGTGATCTTTCTAATTGAAATGTGTTGTGGTTATTTGTGTGACTGGAGAATATAGAACAGAAAAGTTCCACCACAATGAAATAGAAAATACTTCAGAAAATATTCACTATGCCAATTTAATTTTCTCTCTAGACATTACCATTAAATAAGTAATATTCGTGTGCTGTAATATACTTATTTTTTGGATAATGTTCAATGACAACAAACGTATTTCATATTGAGATCCATCCTTTACCTGATTTTATTATGTAAGGATACTCATGTGTCCATTTAAGACTTTAATAGCTGAATGAAAGTGAATGTCTAAATAGTCTTAAAAACATATTAATACTTACGTTTTTATCCTTAGTTGAATGGAAACCAATTAATTCAGGCAGGACAATGAAATTGACCCATGACTGACAATATACAGAAAGGACCATTTCAAGAAACAGTTAATGAGATAAAAGTATTTTCTTATAAGAGAATTATATAAATAATATTGAAAGAGGATCATCGTGAAATAAGGGGTAAAATAATGGAATGAGTTGAAAAATATTAAGATATCATTTAGTAAGATTATGTGGCAGTACAGTCATATGCATATGACCTTTTCATAAGATAATGTAATAGAAAACTTTGCCTTTGCTACAATTGCAATTCTTTGTGATATGCAGTTAATACATGAGATTTTAGATAATGAAAAGTTAATTTTTTGGGATTATGCAGAAATGTTCTAAATGATGTACTGAATAAATGCAACAGCTTCCTCAATGAAACTAAATAAAAATATTTTAAAACATTCAATGTTATTTTTTATTTCTTGAGCAGTATTCAAGTAGTGGTCTAATAACTAGGCAGTTACTGAAGTAACATATTTTAGATAATTGCAGACTTATTATCTTATTTAAAGATAAGAATGAAGTTAGTGCAGGTAAGCCCCTTGCTCATGCTAAAGAGCTCAAACTTTTTTTAATTTTATCAAAATTCTATAAATAATTCATTTCAACTATAGGGATTGCTATTCACAGAACTGTTATATAAGAATTGCAATTCATAAAACTGTTATCAGAATAATTCCTAATGAGGTCTGGAAAAATTCCTCACCAGGCAAGAGTGCTTATACACAAGCATTGAAAACTTGGGTTCAAATCTGTGGAACACAAATGAAAAGTCTGACAAGGTCATAACTTCTTATTACCCAAGCTCCATAGGAATGTAAACAGGAAGATCCCTGAAGCTAGGTACCTGTGTGGCACTGTTTCAAGGGAAAAAGGCAGAGACTGATAGAGCAGGGCACCCAATGTCATCTCTGGCCTCTTTGAATGTACAGACACAAATTTTAACACATATATGGACATAGACTTGCATACCTATTCTCAAATATATACACATTCTCACATCTATGAATGAATCTACAAGAAAAAGAAAAACATAAAAGAAATTATTTGACAAATTAAAAAGAGAGACTTAATGACTCAGATGATTGTGTCATGTCATCCATTCTTCTTAATTTAAACTTAAGTAGAATTATTTCAACTTACTTCAGTAATTGTCATTTATCTTAGTAATATTTCTGCTATAAATTTGTACAATGAAATTTAGAATTTTTTTAAGTTTTGAAAACTTCAAAGTTTGGGAATAAAATTTTCTGAAAATTTAACATCCTACATTAAGAGTACATCTTGTACAGTTAACTTGCAACTCTATACTCAGTGAATGAATTCCTTGGAAACGTTCATCATAGGAAGTATGTTTCTAGCTTAAAAATAAGTTTCAAATCTGAAGTCTCTCCATGGAGGATCGTGAGCTCTGCTGGACTCAATGTATTGTGGAAAAAGGTTTTCTCTTATTCCTTATAAAGCTTATGCTTTTCAACGTTATTGAAGAATGTTCCCATCCTTACTTTTAGCCCTCTCTTTATGGTGTAACCACTGAAGCAAAGCTGTTTAATATAAAATAATTTTTTATTTCTTATCAAAAAAATAAGGTCTAGTTGCTTAGACATTTTTAGATGGTAGAAATAAGTTAAGTTTGGGCTTACCTAGCATTTAATTAGATGTATAAATTTTGAATTTGTTCCAAATAATAACTATCTGAAAATCTATAATCTTCCATGTCTTCTGAGAAATAAACATATTTATATATAATTTATATATACATATTGCAATTATAGAGGAAGCACAGAGCTGTTACTTTTACAAAAAGGGAAAATTCATTTTGCTTGGTCCTTCAGCTTGAAATAACTAGCAATTCATATAGGATACATTTTTATTAAGAATTTTTCATATACAAGCAAAGTGGGTTTATGTCCATGGCCTCCTTTCTATCCCATCTCCACCTATCCTCTCCTATTCTCCCCTTCCCTTCATCAATGTAGCCAAATCCCTCCTGTCTTCATATCTCTCTACATGTGTGGATTCTTTTGTAGTATATTTTACCACACCATCTTACACACAGTTTCCTGAGCCTTGAGGGAAAGATTTTCATGGCCTAGTTATGGCTGAGCATTCCAGGATTGCTGGTTTTCTACACACTGGCTAGTTGGGGTTTTCTGCCTCATTAATCTTCGATTGCAGTGGTTGTATCTTGGTTGAGTGCTGAGAGTTTTTCTTATCTAAAGGTTTAATAAGAAGTGTTCAGGGGCTGGAGAGGTGGCTCAGGGGTTAAGCCTCCGCCTTGCAGGCGAAAGGTCCTGAGTTTGGATCCCAGATCCCACGTATAGACGCCAGGCAGAAGTGGGGGTGGCCTGCGCTTCTGGTTCTGGTAGGGCGGAGCCTGTGAATCCCGGGGCAGAAGGAGGTGGAGGCGTCCTTGGTGGTTCGCGAATTCGTCCGTGGTTCTACACACACACATACATACACACACACACATACACACAGACACACACACGCGCGCAACAGTTGAATAAATAATAAAAAAAATTAAAAAAAAAGAAGTGTTCAGATGACAGTTTACTTATAAAGTACTTATAGTTAATATTAAGTCAGACAAAGTCACAACCTCTGCTCTAATATCTGTTTTCTCCCCTTTCGCTGTTGTTTAGGCAGGTTTACAGTATCACACATATATTCCCTGACAGTAGTGTGTGTTGGGGGGAGTTATAAACCATTCAGAAAGTAATTAACTACCCAAAGGCATACATAGCACTACTGTTTCACTGAATTCTTCCCAGAGTTGTAGCTTGCAGCATTCATAGCTGGGTGAGGCCACTGATCATCTTTTAACTAAGAAATTTGCTTTTTTTTTTGTTCCCCAATCCATACTATATAATATCCTCTTTCTTTATCCCCTTTAATCATTTCCTTCCATAATTACTTTATTCCTCTAATTTGCCTGTTTTTATTTTGTTCAAGCTCTTTTATATTCTTTGTCCACGCCCCTGATTTGCTTTCTTTTGTATCTTGTGGATGTTATAGAACTATCCATTTGAATTTACATCCTAAATGTTCAATGCTAACATACACTTATAAGGGAGAACATGAAGCATCCATCTTTCTGCATCTAGAGAATCTCATTGGGTGTAATTTCTTCCAGTTCCATTAATTTATTAGCAAATTTCACTGGTTTTTTTTTTTCTTTACAGCTGAATAGTATTCCACTGTGTGCATGTATCATGTTTTCATGTCTATTGTTGGACATCTAAGCTGCTTCCATTTCATTGTTACTGTGAACAGAAGAACCGCAATGAGCATGAATGTACACGTGTCTCTGTAATAAGATGCAGCATTCTTTGGGGAGTCGCAGGAGTTGTATACATATTTAAATTTTTAGGAAATTCCATAATGATCTCCAAAGTGTTGTACAAGTTTGCATTCCTACCAGCAACAAGTAAGAGAACATTTCTCCCCAAATGGAATATTTTTCCCTCTGGATTTTCTCATGTTGCTCAGGTAGCAAAATCTGAGGCAAATGGTGATAGATGCAGCTATTGTTATTTAAATATCTATACATAAAGTATAAGAAAATTATTTTGTAACTAAAAACTAAGCCATTATTGATTCAAAACATTTCATGAACTTATTCAGGATAAATTAATAAAAGTGGATAATATAAACTCAAAGAATGTTATCATTATCAAAAATCTTGAATAGCAGTAACACTGAATTTTATATGTAACATGAGACTATAAAGAATTACTTTGAAATGACTTTACTTGGCAGAAGACAGGCATGCACAAATCCTAGTTCTGTAGATTTGGTTGAAAAAAAAGTCCAAAAACACAATGAAGAGAACTTGAAACTCATTTTCCAAGTGCAGTAAAAATAACAAATCTTTTTGTCACAACTGCAGTAGAGCTGATACAGAATTAAGAATTCTCAATCAAAAAAAAAAAAAACAACAACAAATAAAGGTGACGGTGAAAAACATATGAGAATCTGACTTGTGCAGTGAATTTAGAATTTATTCTCAGAGTATTCCACAAGCAGTGAATACTTATTCCATTGGTTGGAACCCTAAAGCCATAAAGATCCAGACGAAAACCCAGAATCAAGCCCAGGATTAGATTCTACTAATTTGACATAACTATTAATTTCAAATTCCTTAACTCAGCTTTGTATTCACAGATTCCTCTCTTTTTCCTTCCTTTCCTTCCCCTTCCTTTTCTTTCCTTTCTTCCTTCCTTCCTTTGATATGGTCTTATTGTGGTCCCATATTACTCTGGAGCTTACTGCTTTTCCCAGGCTCACCTACAATTCGTTGTCGTATTGCAGCTTCTTAAGTGCCACACCTTTCATATTTAAAATCGTATTTGTAGGATTTGATGAGGATATCTTTGAGTGGATAATTTTAGTCACAATACACAGTTACAACTTTTACTGATTATTGCATCACAACTATTTCAATAAACTGAAACAAACATGTTTCTATGAAAATCTATTCCATAAACGTACAGCTCAAGGCAAATTTACAAAGTTCTAAATGTGAGCAGGTCCATCAGATGGGATGTGTAAACATTCCTGAGAAATTCCACACACCCAATCCATGGCTTAGAGAACTCAAAAGTGCCTCTGAAGATCAGGGTACTGACTTCCTTGCTTCTAGGCACAGCTGTGTTTAAACTAACACAGGATGACAGATGTCTATTCTGTTCCTAAACATCTTCTGTGAAAGAGATTTTTACTACCACTCTCAAAAACACATTTTATCTTTTCACACAATGAATTTTTAAAATCTAACTTTTACAGTACAGACATTTGGTAAACATGGAAAACTTTGCCGCTCAAAGGCTCATTCAGGCAGCCCAGTATTGGTGCTTTGGGCCATAAATCAGAGACAGATAAAACTGGAACAGTATGTAGATACTATTTTTATCTTACCATAAAAAATTAAAACTGAAGTGCAGTAGGGCATAATAATGACTTTTGATCTTTCCTTCCCTATTATTTAAAAATTAAATTTAGTAAGACAAAAACTTTTAGTATGAAGTGATTCAAAAATATCCAAATAGAAAAGCAAGTGCCAAATCACCTGGTCATTCCAATATTTATATTATTCCTTATTTACTTCTCTTCTAAAATGTACCCATTAAGATGGCAGATGTGTTAATAACACCCTGTGCTATTTTACCAAATATATTTCATCCAGATGGATGTCAAAGGGCATGACTTGCTGGCATAGTAAATAACTCTTGGAATTCTGTGATATGTTTTAGTTGACATCATTTCCTGATATTGTTCTCCTCTCTCTCTCTCTCTCTCTCTCTCTCCCTCTCTCTGTGTAAGTCTGTGTGTATGTGTATCACATGGATGACCACGTCATTTCATTTACTGTCCCTCCAATTCAGTAATTTGCAAGTGACTGTTTATTTGTGGCATTTCAGAGATAATGCCAACAGTGGTGTAGCTTTTCTTATTTAAGGTATGAAATAAGAAAAGGGGGGAGGGAATTCCTATATTTCCACAGTATATCAAGTAATGCAGGAAATTGTTAATCTTTAATGATTCCAAAACTTTAGGAACAAAATCACTTTGACACCAAATGACCATGATCATTAGTATAAAAAGTGTAGATTTTCTCATTCACATCATTTCATCCATTTCATTTTAATGCTGCACATTGTTTTCTTGTTTGTTTTTTTTTTAAAAAACTGTAGTAGTTTGACAATGCATCTAATTTTTTGATTATATGGTTTAATTACTATACATTGTGCAATAATTTTAAAGTGACAGACATAATGTATTTTGGAAATTGTTCAGCATCTGATATATTTAGGTTTTTGTCAAATTAAGTACAAAATTTTTAGATGATTAATTATCATTTGGAAATTGGTGTCAAGCCAATTAACCAACTGTGAGAACAGATCAATCTATAGGAACTGGATCAAGAATAAGAAGCTGGCTTAACTGTGTGCATTCTGGAAAAGCATGAAAAAGCATGATTTGATCCCTCTGAATCTATTTCAAGATATATATCTCCAGGGTTGAATGTTATCTGTTCTTCATTAAATAGTTGTTCCTAATACATAATTGCTAGATGATTACAACATCTTCTTTTTCAACTTTGCTCTTGTAAGAACATCTGAGGATTCATTCTTTGTGAGAAAGTCTGTCCTTTGTATTATTCTCTGGGGATTTCATGAGTTTAACTTTGTCAGAGAAGGGGATTGTCTTCATTTGGGTAATGGAAATGATGGCTTATAGTGTGGTGTATAGATATAGGGAACTGGAAAGAAAGAAAGTATGAGCGATGGGTTGATGCATTCTTACCTTAAAGTTAGCTAGAAATTAAATGCTTGAATCTTATAACATAGTCTGTTATTGTATTATAGTGTCTTATTATAAAATCCTTTTGTAAATTATTAGGTTGGGATTTAAAAATCATGGCAACATTTCTTTGCAAATATGAAATCTTGCTACTTGTGGGGAAATGCTAATTAGCAGAGTCAAAGATTTGAACATCATTCAGTGAAAACTCCATTTGTACTTCACTTCTGAAAAATGAAACTTTTTCACTAATAAAAAATGGTTCAAAATGAAAATTTTTATTTTTAATTCTTTAAAGAAATGTCTTCTTTAAGGATGGAAGTGGAATAACACAGCTGCTTAATCAAATGGAAAATTAGGAGAGAATGGCAGCATTTGGTATATTACCCATGGATGATAATTAAAATTCTCAGCTTATCATCTTTTTCTTTCCTTAATCCAAATGACTACACATCAAACTGCTGCTAGATATCTATGTGAATGTCCACAGACAAAATAAGTCCCAATTTTAATCAAAAAAGTATCTCCATGCAGTAGATAGTGGTGGAATCCATAACATGATACTATGCAAAATACAGAGAATAATGGGTATTTTAGGACTCAGTGCTAGTGAAGGCATTTATACATCCCCATTTAAGGCTTAGGGAACATTGCAGAAGAGCATGAAGAAGCACACAATGTAGAAAATATTTTAAGTACATGTGTATGCTTTCATTAGAATATTTATTGAAAAGAAAGTACAAGGATACCTATCTAAACTTTAGATAGAAACTATGCATTTGAATGGAAATTTCATTATTGTGTTTTGATTAAGTATGATATGTGTACATGAAAATTAGGGGGAAAGGGCCTACTTTTAATGTAGTAATTTTGTTTGATACTTGAAGAATTCATGCGCAGCTGATACGTGCTTTGAACAAGTTCAAAATATCTAGGAATTCTGAACTAGAAATAGGATTCAGAACTAACAAATAGGCAAACTGAGTTTGATAACATGGACCCTATGCATTTTATTTAAAAACAATGGGAGAAAATGTCTTAATAAAAATTTTCACTGTCCTCACAAATAAAGGGTACATGAACAGTTTGAGGCATGATAGTAACACCTTGAATAAGACAGATATGATGCAAAACATTGCAACTTTAGACACTTTATAATTAGTGACCACTGAATTAACGCTAAGGAAAAGTTTACCTGACACAAAGAAATAGCAAAGCAAAATAGCAGAATGGTCTTGAATAGTTTAAAGCAGGGTCAAAAATCACATTCCAATAAGAAGGATATTCATAGTATCCTGAGACATTTTTAACTTCTTCAGTGGAAGTAGATAATTTACAGCTAACTAGGCAGTGCCAGTGAGCTGAGAAGGTTTCAATTTACTTGGAAACATTCAGAATCATCTCCATTAATATGTTTCCCAAAAATATTTCTAAGCTTCCTGGATTTGTGATTCAAGAGGTTTACCCTGATATAATTGGCATATTTTTACCTTGAAAACTGAAAATAGCAATACAGCATGCAAGTGTCTAATATCGATAAGAAAAATGTTTCCATCACTAAAACATTTTGGAATCTTCACTATGTAATCTTTACTTGGAATTGGTTATGTAAAAATAAATAAACTAACCTAGCATAATAGTAATTCATTCACTGAGTTCTGAGTTGAGCTCTAAAGTTACGTAGCATTTTTGCAAAGGAAGACACTCAGGAAAGAGACCTGAATGATTATCAGCCTTTGACGAAGAAACAGGTCTTTGCAAAAGAAGGATTTTAATTCAGAGAACCACACATTACCAAAGTGCACAAAATGAGTGATTGTGGATTGCTCAGCTCTAAATGGAATCTTGAAATCACCAACCTGCCCAATCAAGATTGAGGGAATTTCAAAGAAGAGGAATTTCCTCCATGATTTGCCAGTGATAAGTGATCCATGTCACAGAAATGGCTTAGGCCCCTGCAGTACAGCCATCTAGATGAAACTCAGTGGGAAACATGTAAAAACATGTGAAAGTAAGAGCCTAAAGATGGGGAGGAGCAACGATATGCAAGATACTCCACACAAGTAGGGCTGAAGTACTATAATAGGACTTTGCATGACCTACGCAATGACCGGCATAGCATTAAACCCCCAAAGTCTAGCATGGATCACAGGCACTAGGATACTTAGAAGCAAGGGATTAACAGCTGCAGTAGTGTTCCTATACTTATGGAGAACACAAGAAAGTTTTAGGAAAGGCCACTGAGTCCTTACACCTCATCAGAGAAGAGGACTTAGGGGGAAGTTTGACCTTCACACTAAAGGATGCTCTAGGGAGGGGGGAGGGAGCACTGGGAGAAAGGGAGGGAGAGGGGAAGAAAGGAAGGGGAAAAGGGGGAGGGACAAGGGGATCCAGGGAGGGGTAGAGGGAGGGAAGGGACTGGGGTACCTATTAAGTTTGTATGAGTGGAAAAAATAAATTAATTAATTTAAAAAAGATGTGAAAGTAGGAGGAAAAATGACTGGAAAAGGGAAGCAATGAGATGGCATAGGAGGGTGTGATACAATTGGGTAGTAAGAGTTGAAAATGGCATTACTTCATTGTATTAGTGTGTGAGAATGTCATAGAATAAGCAAAGCAAATTATAAATCAGATTATTCAACTGGATGGAAAAAAACACACACAATTGTCCTATGCAGAGTCAGAGTGGCTATGCATGTTTTCTGAATGTTGGAGAATGGTGGAGTCTGTCACCTGACTCAATTTGGATCTACACATTCACTTCAGTATTAGTCACTGGTGTAGTATTTAGGAGGTAGTGGATTCAAAAGGCTTCTACTTGTGCAGAGGATTGGGTGGCCTTGTAGTCGGACCCCACAAATGAAGGGTATCATTTTTTTTGTAACTTTCACCTTGTGAAGACAGAACATCTCTTCCTGTGCCAACACAGATAATACAGGAATGGAGGCTGGTCTTTCACCAGGCACCAAACTCAGATCTGCTATGAGGAAAAAATTTATGCTGCTTTCTATAATTTCTCAGCTTAAATATTTTGTTACAGCATAACAAATGGATGAAAACAATTAAGATTCAGAAATCAGATCTTCTCAGGACACCGTTGAGATGCAGGAAAATAATATGCTAAAAATAGAAAAGTGAACAAAAATGAAAAGTTTGCTGGTGGTATTATTTAAAAAAAATTTTCCCCACAATTGGCTGGGGACGTGATTCCATCTGCAGAATGCTTGCAGCTCTAGCATGAAAACCTTAGTTTGGAACTTCAACATTGGTGTAAAAACTGGTGTCATTGTGAACATCTATAACATTATGGCTGGGAAGAGGAGACATAACAGGATCCTTTATGCTCATTGATTAGTGACTGCAGAAAACCCATAAGTACAAGTTCAATGAGAGGCCCTGTCTCAAATAAAAAAGGTGGATGAGTGGTCCAGAAAGTCATCCAATGTCATTTCTTCTCTCCATAGGCACGCACACACATGTGCATGTTTATATATCTCTTACACACAAAAAATTAACACACACAAATAGCATACATAAAGGTACTAATGATTGTAATCAGAGTAAATTCTTTAGTTGCTCAATAAAATGATATATTTTTAGGAATTTTAGAAATAAAATTTTTGTTTTTATTTAAAAATCTTTAGAATATTTACCAAACTTGGCAATTTTGGAGAATAATCATTATTGCTTTTAAAATATTAATATTTAACAAATACCCGAAAAGGAGAACTATGATACACACAAACAGAGGGACAGGAAGAGGGATGGGACAGAGCAGGATGGATGGAGTGTGGGAGAAGGTGTGCGGATGGAGATATTGTAAAAGGAGGGAAGTGGATAGGGATGAGGTAAAGGCAATTTTTTTATTATTATTATAATTATTTATTCAACTGTGCGCATGTGCGTGTGTATGTGTGCACACGTGTATGTGTCTGTGTATGTATGTCTGTGTATGTGTAGAACCACGGAGAACTCGTGAACCACCATGGACGCCTCCACCTCCTTCTGCCCCGGGATTCACATGCTCTGCCCTACCAGGACCAGAAACGCAGGCCGCCCCCACTTCTGCCCGGCGTCTATACGTGGGATCTGGGATCCGAACTCAGGACCTTCCACCTGCAAGGCAGAGGCTTAACCTCTGAGCCACTTCTCCAGCCCGGCAATTTTTTTACAAGCAGTTTGATTGTAAATAAATTAAATAAAAAGAAAATATTAATAATTAGAGCTTTCCTGGCTGAAAGACTGATTTTTTTTAATTCTGAATTTAAGTCTTTGATTTAAAGCCAAAGGTCATTTCATATATAGTGATACTGAACCAATTCTTAATTGTTACTAATAAAACTCATTTCTATTGTAGCTTTTTATGTCTGTGCCCTGTAAACTTTACATCTAAATCAAGTCATATTTCTCCCTTATATAATCCTCATTATTATGTTGTTATGTTGATTTCACAGTACTCCAAACTAAATGAAGACTGAAGGTAAAACACCAGAGTACCAAACTATAGGCAATATAGGTACACTGTGTATTTAATATTTTTTTCTGAATTTCTTTAAGACTGAATGTTGTGTATATAAAAAAATAGCATGTATATAAAACGTTCTGAACATTTTCCCCTCTACTTTTACTCATCTCCCTCCACCTCCTCCCACCAATCCTTCTTCCCATAAGTCTTCCTGTTATATTTATGCTATTTTGCTTTGTTTTGCACCCCAGTGGGATGCATTAGGGTCTTTTTTTTTATAATTGAGATAACTTTATAGAAATGTAAAATTTTCATGGATATCAACATATAACTGTCATAAAAATATAACCCCTAGTCAATACAATTCATCAAGTTTTGTTTTTGTGTGTACTTTCCGCTTTCCTCATTTTGGTAATCCTGATGCTTTTATTAAAATCTTTGTAATTGTTGGTATATTTAGCACTTTGTGAACCCACAATTTTCAAAACTTATAAGCACATCTTCTTGAGTTTTGTGCAAGTTTAGCTTCTTCAAGATTCAGTATTCTCTTCAAAAGTTTTCATTGTGATCCTCTGACTTAGCACAAGAATAGTTGAGTTTCTTTACAGTTGCTTAGCCATAATGTGGATCCCACAGTTTATCTTTCTGCCCCTTCTATATTGTAACACTATTACACTAGTATATTGTAAGGAAGAGCAAATATGTTGCCGCTTGTATCTTTCCATCCTGAATGCCTTGAGTGTACACAGAACGCTTCTGTTTATGCTGTTAAATTCTGTAGGATGAGTTCAGAGTCACATCTAAATATCTTCTTTATGCATTACTATGGTAGAAATGGCTGTAAATTCAGGTATTTCTGCTTCTGAGGCAGAGTCTTAATCCTTGACCCATCTCTCCAGGCCAATAATTTAATTTTTATACATAAGATTAAGATGAGTCATTGGTTGCATAGTCCCTACATTATGTTCCCACTTGAAACTACAACCAGATCAGAAGATGACCACTGACATTATTAATAGTTAATAAGAAAATAGTCTTGTAAAAAGGATTGGGTATTCTTAGACAACTCCAAAGATGATGTTCTCCCTTTTAGGTCCTTTGCACCACGTGAGGACACAGAATCTGTCTGCTACAGAGGATCCACAACAGCAACCACTTTAGGACTGTAAGCAGATCAGTTACCAGACACTAGCTGCAACTGTACACTGATATTGAATTTTAATATTATATAAATAGAATTAAATTCTTAAAATGCTGTTATAGTAAGTCCAGAAACCACAAAAACAAATTCCTTCTCTGCACCATGATCTTGCCTTTTGTGTTCAGCGCATATATGCTTTACCCTTCTAATTCTGTCTTGCATGATTACTGATTCCATCGTCATGAACGAGACATAGCAGCACTTGAATTAATGTATTCTTGTATTCAAGAGCATCATTCCTGTTAAGAAATGTCTATCCAACTGTAAAGGTAGATGATTTCACTAATCAGGATGTCTCCTGACCTCATCAGCAATGTGAATGGGAAGCAAGCCTTTGTCTAATCATGATTGCTCATTCCATACAATGTTGTCACAAAGATGAATTATGAAGGAGGCAGTATTCCAGGAAAGCTTAGTTGTTAGCTTAGACACTTTGTCTTAATTTAGAGAAAGACTAATACAGCCTGCCAGTTTCTTTACCAAGAAGTAACTCTTAACCCAGAAATCTGCTTCATTCTCTATTTCAGATAGTATGTGACTTAAAAAGGAGTCTAAAAAGTAAAGATGATCTCATCACACATGTGTTTATGTGTAGTGCGCGTGTGCGATTTTTATCTTACAAAATGAAGAAAAAAGCTTAGAACAAGGGATTTGTAGGAATGTATTCAAATTTAACAAGGTAGCAAGAACTTTTTCTGAAACATTAATGCTAATACACAATTCAGCCCAAATCAGTCTCTTTTGAAAGAAGCAGCAGTAAGGGATATTTCTTGCTTCATTGAACTCTATAATCCCATCACTGAGTGAAAAGAGTACTAGCCAGTTTGTAGGCTACTGTACTTCAGTAAACCAGAGATGTGATAGTTTAAGTATGGGATATTTATAAAGTATCTACACATGGATAGAGGTTTAGTAAAATTAGTTTTCATTGGTTCAATTATGTTTGCTTTCCTACTACCTGCATCTGCTAAGTCAAATAAGAAATCAAAGCAAATATTTAGATATATTGTTCATTATATTTAATTCATTTTAAAGGAACAAAATAGCATAGAGCAGATATTCCAAAAAAATAAAAAGGCAGGAATTGGCAAAATTTTCTGCTTTTTTCATGTCTTTTTAAATGTCTAGCTTACTGAAAAGTGACTATGTTCTCATATCTGTTTTGTATTCAAGATATCTTCATATGTTGAAGCATATAAAAATTTATAGTTCTAAAAAGATCCAATGGATATTTCTATTGCTGGAAAAATAGAAGATATTTGTATGTGCTCTTCAGGTTAGTATGGACATTTTTTCAGTTCACATACTATCAGCTACTTATTAGACTCTTAAGTCATATTTCAAGTTCAAATTCATTTGGAGCGACATTAATGTCTACTGGATTAAGAAATGATAGTAGGGGAGTGAAAAAACAATATTCCACACATGTAAAAATCTTCAAATATTGATATAATCTATCTAATATAGAATAGTTGTTCTTTTTGTTTCATCCACCAGTTTAATCAGAAAATTATCCAAATATTAATGAGATGTAAGTCTCAGAGTGACAGGTGTAAAACTGTAAAAATGAATTTACATTTGAAAGATCACATTTACCATAAACAGTCAATCATTGCCATAAAGTGTCTGGCTTCCTTTGCTCTTTGGAAAGGTGTCTTTCAAATGTCAAATGCTCACATCTTAGTAATTATAATTTGCTGTGTTTTTTTTTAAAGTAAAGATGGCTTCTTATAATCAAAAAAGCAGTTAGTCCGCATGTCAACTGTTGCTCACATGGTGGACCATAGCCAGCTCTCATATCGAGCAGTGCAATAATACATACTCCATTCCATTGTCCAAACCCTAAAAGATATGTGTAGCAATACTTATATACCATAAGTAACACTATATTTCTTCAATAAGATATTTTTAGTAGATTGAACCTTTTACCAGTGGGTGCTGCTTGGTTTCAGTTGTCAACTTGACCCTTGAGAAGGGGACCTCTGAATACACCTCTAAGATATTAGCTAAATTAAAGCATGGCTCTGGGAAAGCTGCAGGGAATTATCCTTCTTGCATAATCATTGCGGGAAAACCCAACCTGTAGTGGATGGGGCTATTGTCTGAACAGATGGATAATGATGGAGAGAGCTGCCTTTTTATTTAACAAAATATTATTCATATGTTCTCTCATTTATTTTTGACTTTGTGGTGTGACCAATTCCCTTGATTTCTGCAATATTGTGACCTCCTGAAAAGATGTACTATGATCTGCAATCAAAGGATAAATAAAAAACCCTTTTATTTTTCCTAAATTTGCTTGATCAGGTAATACAGTAACAAACACTGAAACTAAAACAGTCACTAGTTCCTGAGAAGTGGGACATTAATGTGAAAACACCCACCAAGTAGTTGGTAAAAGAGGAAAGTATAGTATCTGGTGTTTTGGTTAATTAAAAAAAATAATTTGTGTCCTTTTACCATTGATTTATTTTATGTTATTATTTTTTTAATTTTTTAAAAAATTTACTATTTATTCAATTGTACGTGTATGCATTTCTGTGCCTATGTGTGTGTGTGTAGAACCACGGACGAATTCGGTAACTACCATGGACCGCCTCCACCTCCTCCTTGTTTACTCTGCCCCGGGATTCACAGGTTCCTCCCTACCAGGACCAGAAACACAGGCCACCCCCACTTTTGTCTGGCATCTATACGTGGGGTCTAGGATCCGAACTCAGGACCTTCTGCCTGCAAGGCAGAGGCTTAACTCCTGAGCCACCTCTCCAGCCCCTGATTTTTTTTATGTTATTATTAATATATAGTGAGCAAAAGAATTTAGCAGTCTGGTAGAAATAGTACTAACCTTGTGGAAATTGAGAAACCTTTTCCCAGATTCAGGGATCCATTGAGCACAACATGAAAATCAGTGATGTGTATTATAGAGAACATGTGATCATTAAAGTGAGAGAGAATAATTGAAAGAAACCAGCACCAATTGCTCTTTATGTTCAGAATAAAGGAAGTAGAATAAACCCAGTGAAAATCCAAGGCAGAGTAGTAGAAAGTAGAATTGGATTAGATAATTTTCAAGCCTATGATTTTGATAAAAGCAGAAAAATCTCAGTGAATATGAATTTTAAAAGTACATTAAAAGGAAATATGTCTCTCTTCTCCTCTCCCTGTAAAACACATTCCTTTGTCTACAATTGGTACTATTATATATCATTCATTGTGGTTATGTAGGACATCTTTATGCATGGCTCTTTCAGTATTTCTTCCACTTTTATATTCTGCAACACTTTTGAAAATACTCTGTTTTTATCTACTCTCAATTCTATTCATGTCCCAGAGTTAAATAGCAAGCTACATTGGCTAGTGGACACAGTTCACAGTGGCTAATGCCTTTGCATGAAGTCTAAATATTAAAAAGAAGCCCATGTATGTTTGCAGTACTATCACCCACATGTGTATATGGACACCAGAACAAGAAGTTTCCTCAGATGTCTGGGTTGTGTTTTCAATTATGTCTACAAGAATTTGATTCTTTATAGTTTTAAAGAGGTTTTTTTTCACATGCCTAAAGTGGGTCTTCATAACCAAATTATGTAATAACTTGATATTTTAAGTGGTCATATATAGTTGTTATAGTTGTTCAGGGAAAGAGGCAAGTAAAAACATAACCTTGCATGTGAACACAAACAACCTTGATCACACACATACACACACACATATGCACACATACACTGGGAAGGCAAAAAATGAAGAGTGATTTCAGAGGACAAATTCTTGTAGCATGGGGATTAACAAATCTGAACTGTAAGCTCAGGAGGAACCAGCAGAATAGGGACTTGATATCTTGTGCTGCTGCACTGAAAATCATAGTTTTTATGACTTAGATATTTGACTGATTAAAGAGCTTCATCTATGTCACTGACAGTGATTTATTCAAAGTCAACAGACAATAAATTTGAACTATATCTGCAATATTTTTGTTGCATACCCAGTTTAATATATAAATATCTGGGAACTAGAGGCTAGATTAGAACTAACAGACGTGAGAAGTAGCATGCTAGAGTTTCTCAGCAATCATATTTCTAATCATGGTCAACACTTTTGAAGCTCACTTCTCAAATAAAGACAAGGACTAAAACTTGACTGTGAGGTCCTTTTAATTCAATGGTGGTATGAGTAGGGTCATAGACTATCTTTGTTTTGAGATAAAGCTTGGAGATACTAGAATTCCATCAGGGATCAGACTACAGAGACTTCTTTCCTCACTACTTCTTGTCTTTCTCATGTTGGTCTGACAATTGGAATGAATCCCTTGAAGAATCAGAATTTATTTCATTAAAAACAACTTTCCCCTTAAGTTTTCATTGTTTTTATTGTTTGACAGATTCATAGTATGTACAATAAATTTAAGTAATTTCACTTGATCCCATCCCCTTCCTTCTCCCAAGGAAATTTTTCTTTCCAGTCTGTCTCCCCCTACTTACATGACTTGGCTGTGTGACCCACTGACTTTAATAAGGACTGCATGTTAGTGCAGGTGCCTGGATTCTATAATACATTAAAACCAAAGCGTCCAGAAAGATCCATCAATTAGGGCAAGGAGAAGCAAAGTTAAATCGCAAAGGGATAGTTTTTTTTTTTTTTTTCTCTCTCTCTCTCTCTTCTTTTTTGGCCATTGCAAGATCTCTGATAGTTTTCTTTTGTTTTTAATCCCAGAACTGGTCTCACTTCCAACTAACATGTTTTGCATCTGGGAAACTAGGATACTTCTTTAGAAATCTGCCTGGGGTAGGAATTTTCCACTTGGCCCCTCTTCTCTGATATTTAAATCTAACAAACATTAAAACTGCCATATTTAGAGTAATAGATGATATGGAGAATTGTTTTATTATTAGAAGGAAAGAGTTTTATGATTCACAATATTTAAATACTATCTGTTTGGTACCAAGGTGACAACTAGCTTAGTCTTAATTACCTCCAAGTAAATTTGACATTAATTCAGGCACAGCACTCAGAAGTCATGAGTCAGCACTTGGAACATAACAGATCATATAAAGCAAAGATATATGAAAAATACCTGAAATTACTTGTGCTAATTTTCTGTAATGATTCAATTATACATGTTGAAATTTTGGATGCTAATGTAATAATTTTTAAATTATGTTCCAAAAGCAGTAATTCTTCAAGGCTCTGGGGTACACTCCATCTGATGGGAGGACAAATTGCCAGGCACAGAAAGTAAAATGTAAGATTTTAGTAACTGCTCAAAATTCGTAGTAACATGTGATTTTAAATTCTAAGTTGAAAACAATCTCATCGTTCCTACCCTTCTGTTTCAATGATCTTACCACTTTAACATTTCCCAAGAAGATTCTCTAGTTCATGAATTTCACTTTATTCTTTTGCTTGGTATGATAATAGGTTTATCTGAAACAAGGCAAGGTCAGTAGGTTGTTGTGAGTAAAACAACAAAACTTAAGGGGTGGCACTTAATAGAGATCATGGGTCTAGGAAAATAGAAAAATAAAACCTATTGAATTAGCATCTTTATCAAAGCACATGTATAAATAGTTTTATCCATGAAGATATGCGAATTACAGTTATCATCTCCTGAGCTTTGTAAATGCAAGCTTATCTGTGACAAATGATGCTTATTGCTTATTTGATTAGGTAGGCAGATGGTAAAGCTATGATAATTAATGGTCTAATTTTCACTGTGATGTCCAATTTATTTTATACATTATTGCATTATACTCAATTAAAGCAAGCTAAATATTCATTTTTCTTTCTCTATCATTTACCTATTATCTACCAATCTGTCCTTTTATTACTCATACATAAATTTGCTTAAAATAATTTTTATTAAAATAATATTTCTTAAAAGTAAAACTATCAAGGGGCTGTAAAGGTGGCTCAGGGGTTAGGCCTCTGCCTTGCAGGCGGAAGGTCCTGAGTTCGGATCCTAGACCCCACGTATAGACGCCGGGCAGAAGCGGGGGCTGCCTGCATTTCTGGTTCTGATAGGGCGGAGCCTGTGAATCTCATGGCAGAGTAAACAAGGAGGAGGTGGAGGCGGTCCATGGTGGTTCCCGAATTCGCCCATGGTTTTACACACACACACACACACAAACACACACACACACACAATACATACACACACACACACACACGCACACATGCGAGTACACACAATTGAATAAACAATAATAATAATAATAAAAAGTAAAGCTATCAAAATGAGTATTTACTGAACATCTTCCTATATGATTCTTATATAAATGATCTCATTTTTTACATTTTTTATCATAACTATAGTACATTGACCATAAATCAGAACTGATATCTATAAGTTGGAAATGAGGATCCAATACTGGTGTATTTACAAAATTTTTTTTACATGTGATTCGTGATTTTCCATTTGCAAGGCCGAAGAATCTTCAATCTAAAATTAAAGATCAGGTTTTATTGTTACCCAATAAAGCAAAGGTTATCTTCCTGTTAATCATCACTAACATGTTTTAAATGGTTGCTTTCTTAAAGTAATATGATAAGTTCATTAAAGTCATCTTCTTCAATTGTTATATAGTGATATAAGATTAAAACAATGCTACATAAACTTTTTAAAGTCATTTCATTAGCATAGTAAGAAGCTTTGAGAAATGACTTTCCATTAGGTTTTATTTTACTAACATTACAAGAGACTCAGCAGCTTCTACTGTGCTAAGTATCTGTATTCATGTAATTTATTTAAGAAGCACTGCAAGAGTTTATCTGTGAAAAAGGTAGGTGAAGGGAAGAAGAACATAAACTGCTAAATGATGTCAAATCAAGCTGTAAGGTGAGATGTAACCCATAATTCTGTCCTAAATGAAAATGATTCTTCATTATTTGCCCAACAAATGACAGGTTTACTTCCATTTTCCTGGTACTAATCATTGGCTAAGAGTTCAACATGCTTGTTCCAGCAAAATGCTTCCCTGGTTCATTGAAGTTGTTGCACCAGTTACCATACATGCTTTTTATTACTGAATAGTATTATACTACCTGAGTATAGAGATTTGCTTACCTATTCCTTTATTTAAAGTTTTTCTATTTTCAATTGTGGTTATTATTAATTAAGCACCTATGACCAACTGCTGAAGTCTTTTGTTGGAAATAAAGTTTAAATTCATTTTAAAATTCATAAAGTTAGAAGTAATCTAGTTACATGGGAAGTATATGTATGTTTAATAAGCATCCATACACTTTTATAGAAGCTTATGTCATTAACAGTCCTCAATACATGCTTTGAAATTCTACTGATGTGCATCTTCTTCCAAACTATACCTTGCTACTTTATTCAAATTTTAATTGTTTCAATAGATGTGCATGTTTATTAATTTTGGACCTTAATTAAGTTTTATGTATGACATTTATTTATTTGCCACTATCTATCATCTATTTATTTCTATTCATTCAATATATCATCTATGTATACATCTAGAATATATATATCTACATATGTATCACATAGATATGAAACAGGTTTCTCAGATCATTGATGGATATTTTAAAGTATTGTCATTTTCATATCTTGGATATAATATTTATGGGAGATAAAGGCAAATATTTTGACCTGCATATTTTTTTCCTTCCTTCCTTCCTTCCTTCCTTCCTTCCTTCCTTCCTTCCTTCCTTCCTTCCTTCCTTCTTCCTTTCTTCTTCCTTCCTTCCTTCCTTCCTTCCTCTCACCCTCCCTCTCTCCCTCCCTCCCTCCCTCCCTCCATCTTTTTCTCTCACTCTTTCACTCTCTCTCTTTCTCTCTTTCTCTCTCTCTTTCTTTCTTTTTTTCTTTTCTTGTTTTTGTGAAAGGGTTCCAGTATGTATCCTGGGCTGGCTTTGAGGACTTGGAAATCTTTCTGTTACTGTCTGCTGGCCACTGGATTTACATGCATGCATAAGCATGCTCAAGATGGAATTTCTTGTTTTATTATATTTTAGGCTTTATTTAGAGAGAGAGAATGCGTGTGCATGTATATGTGTGTACTAGAGGGCAATGTGGGTACCTGTGGAGGACCACGGGTGACTTTAGGAATCATCCTGGATTGCTTCTACCCCCTTTCTGCTTCTCTCTGGGTTTTCCCAGGCTCAGTCCACCAGAGCCAAAAGTGCAGACTACTGCCACTTGAGCCTGTTTTTATGTGTTTTTATGTGAGACCTGGGATCCGAACTCAGGTTCTTTTGTTTGCAAGGCAGAATATTAGCCATTAAGTCATTTCTCCAGTCCAAGATAGAATTTATTAAGAACACATTTTGTTCTATTTGAAATTAGTCTCTGAGTGCCTTGACTCATCTTAAGTCATTTTCTTTTAAACACTTTCTTTCAAACATTTTCTTTTGAACTTAAGAGGATGCAAACAAGAATCAAAGGAAAATACATGCCAAAGATTTAGGAACTTGCTTTATGCAAAAATCTACTGTAGTTTGTAAGGCAATATCTCAGATCCTTAGAATATATAACCCCAGAATTCTACTACTACCTTTGATTTTGTGTGTATTTCATGTAAAATTTTTCTAGATGTAGAATGTAGAATATTTAGAAGTAATGGGTTTGGGAATTTCCTATTTTTAGTATACCATTCATTCATGATTAACAAGTAACAAATAAGGGTCAGTGTGACCAAAGCTCTTTTTTACTTATATGATTAGTACATTGGTTTCTAATTGGTGGGCTGAAACTATTGACCTGGTATTTTTGAAGTTTTGAACCTGAAAAAGGTTCTGTCCAACATAATAAATTAACATTATTGAGTATTAATGTTGTCAACCAATCTATGCTAAAATTTACTAAAGGTGTACTATGACATAACTTATGAACCTTATAAGCTAATAACAACTCTCTGTGGTCTTAACCCTGAGTCTGCCTATTCTGGTGTGTGTACCTTTTCTTCTTGGACTTCTTTCCTTTATACTAAAGATGTATGTTTTGTACCTTGTTTCTTTGAGGAGAAAAAAATGTTTTTTATTACTACTTGTACTATAAAACTACCCCCAAAGTGCATATCTTCAGCATGGTGTATAAGGATGTTTATCTAAATCTGTTCTTAAATTTCTGTGATTTAAGACCCATGAGATTTCTCTATTTGGTTATTTTATGATTAGTATGGTAAATTAGGCTGTGGCTGTTTGAGGAAAGAAGGGGAAGGGAAGTTTAAAAATGTGTTAGTTATTTTATATTTACATTAAGTTGTAGTTTCATAATTTCATTGCTGTAATAAATACATGACCCGAAATATTTAGGGGAACCTGGGAATTTTATTCATGTCTGCAATCTAGGTTATAGTTTATTATGACAGAGGAAATCATGCCAGTGAAAACTGAGAAAACTGGGCACACTTTATCTACAGTAAGAGCATCTACGATGACTTGGAGGGTTGGAAGGCTAGAGGGTCAAAGAAACCAGGCGGCCAGAAGGAAGAGTGAATCCTAGCATAGCTGCAATCAGCATCTCTTCTCTTTGGCGGGTCCTTTTTATATGATGTAGTACTGGGAGGATCCTATGAGCTTTCTAAAGAACCAGCTTATCAAACACTGGCACCTGCACAAAGAATATGACTTCTATTATAATCATTCAGTTAAACTGATCTCTTACAGGCTTTCTTACAGGTCTACCTTAACCAAATATCCCTCATAGGTATTCATAGAGGCCTATCTAACCTCACCAATGTCAAATTGAAAGCTGAAACTAATCAAAATGTGTCCCAGTAAACAAATGTTATTAATTATATTGGTTGACATTTACTACTCAGAATTGTCTTTTTCTCCATACCACTTTTTGTTTCCATATTTACTGTACCATGTCACAATAATTGAGTCATTTTCCTTCTACCTTTCTGTAGCTACATAACTTACCCCATACCACTTCCAAAGTACTTCTTGATAGGCTCTCCTTTGCCTTTTCTTTTGATCTTGGAATTTCATCATTTTATTATAAATAATTATTAGATATATAAGAAAAAGAGGGGGAGAGAGAGAGAGAGAGAGAGAGGAGAGAGATAAGGATCATGCTATGATACATGAGTTCAGGTCAGAGGCAATTTGGGAATTCAGTTTTCTGCTTCTGCCATGTGGAGTTCTGGGGATAGAACTCATTTTTCCCATTTGTAGGCATGCACCCTATCCACTGAAGTATTTCACTACTCCATCATTGTGATAGTTAAGCCTGGGTATCAACTTGACACACCCAGTATTAACTAAGATGGGCTGAGACCACATTTGGAAGGATCAACTGAGACCACTTGAAAGGATTATTCCTGCCTTACATCCTATCAGAACCTCCAAAGAGCTCATAGGATCCACCCAGTATTACATCATATAAAAAGGAGCCACCAAAGAGAAGAGATACTGATTGCAGCTGTGCTAGGATTCGCTCTTCCTTCTGGCTGCCTGGTTTCTTCGGCTTTCTAGCCTTCCAACCATCCAAGCTGTCGTAGGCTAGACTAAAGACTCTAGGAATTCTCCAGTGTTCAGCCATCACCCACTTGATTACCGAACTGAGCAGCTATCAACAGCCATTGTTGGACTACCTCGGCCATACTGTAAGCTGAATCAATACATTCCCTTTATTATATATATACATATTTATGTATATATATATTCATTGTGTCGATTCTTTATCTCTAGAGAGCATGACTAATACAACATCATTTTCTTTTTGTTGTGTTACTTATTTATTTGTTATTATTCATTTTTATTTACTTAGTTAACAAAAAGGAATGTGGAGCAAGAGAAAGACAGACAGACAGAGAGAAAGGGGATGCACACATATGACATGGTGCATCTTACTAGTCTGAGGGCCTGTTTACAGAAATCAGTTCTCTCAAACTTGTCACAAGGTTTACAAGCTGGCATCTCGCCCACTGTGCTATCACTAAGGCCTCCAAATTACCTCATTTTCAATTTCTTCATTACGGTGAAATAAAATAGTATGTATTTCCAAAATGCAATTTTTACCTTCATCCTACTGTTGCTACATGACCACAGTGAAGTTTTGAGATGATTATGTTCTTCCTCCACCAAGGAACAAACCAAATGGGGCTGGAGAGATGGACAGGGTTTAAGTAAAGTTCTGTCTTGCAAATAGAAGGACCTAAATCAGATCTCAGAGCCCACATGTAAAAAGCATATAGAAGTGGTGACAGTAGTGCTTTTGATCCTGGAAGGTGGAGCCTTTGAAACCCCAGAACAAAACCAAAAGAAGGTAGAGCAATCTAGGATGATTCCTGAAAATAACGTTTTGGCCTCCACAGGCACACACTCCCCTCTGAGACACACACACACACACACACACACACACACACATGAATTAAAAAAATGTATCAAACATAAAAATCGCCCAGCCATGGCTTTGTCCAGACTTGGAAATTAATCCAACTCCCCAAATGCACATCACTGAAAACTACTTTCAGCAACTTAAGGAAAATGGACAGAATATCACCTAGTGGTTACTAAAGAAAATGAACCAATATAGAAAATCTATATAGCACAGAGGTTTATTAAATTGGTATTGCAGTTTTTCTTCTTCTTGTCAATAAATTCATGACCAAACAGTTTAGGGGAACGAGAAGGTGTCATTCTAGCTCACAATTCCAGCTTGAAAGGGGAATTTATACCAGGAGCAGGAACCAGGAAAACTGGCCACATCATATCCATAGGTTTGCTGAGAGACAAACCTTACTTGTCAGACTATGAGTCTGTACAACTATGCCAAACTACTGAATGAGCTACCTATATCTTATCTACCTGCTCAGACAATGGTTCTACCCACTATGGACTGGAACTTCCCTCATCATTCACACAATGTCCTGTACTATTGTTTAGAGCTTGCCTTAATGATTAGTTCTCCATAAATGTGCCTAGGTATTCGATCTTCAATTGCCAATTTCCCATCTATGTACTTAACTCCCATATTTTGCTTACTTGACAAAGACTGTATCACCTAACAATGACTATTACCTCATGGGAAAGGTAGAAGATCCAGCCTTTGTGTATGTGTCTGAATGTGTGTGTGTGTGTGTGTGTGTGTGTGTGTGTGTGTGTGTGCATGATTGGGTACATCATATGTACAGCAAAAGGAATAGGCAAACCACAATATTGCATAAGTACTTTTAAACACCAATTTGCAGACTCTGAACATTTTTTAAACCACTGCCTCCTTGAATCAGAGCAGCCATGATCATCATCATGGAATTGTGAGATATCAGACTGAGGTGAGGGTCAAGATCTTTCAAAAGAGTGACTCCACATGTTGGTTGCCAACTTGATAGACTCTGGTATGAATTAATAGGTACACCTTTAGAATAATCTTTGAGGATATTTCTAGGAAAGATTAATAGAAGTACATATTTCACACATACATACATATATAACATATATAACATGTATGTAATATATTCCTAGAATGATTCATGTAATAGCTGTAATTTTTCTAGAAATAAAACATAAGATAAAGAGTTTGATAAAGAGACCTCAGTATCACAATAAAGCAATTATGGAAGGCATAAAACAAAGAAATTTCATTTGGAGATAAGAGGTATAAGCAAATTTATTCCTGATTTCACTAAATGGAGAACATAGAAAGAAAATTTCAGTTTTCTTAAAAAGACTGAATTTTTTTCAATCGAAGCTATTCCTTGGATTTCAATAAACAGTCTGGTTGTCCTTGGCTTCCTTTTCTTTGTGAATGAAGAACTTTGTTCTCTTTGGTCTGGGAATAGCTTTTCCTGGTGATGTTTTCCTTTGGCTGGGAAACAGATTAAGGGCTTCTCTTCCTGGCAGAACCTCCATTCAATTGGATGCAACTACTGAACTCACTTGAAAGAGCACTTTTATTTATTCTGGCCAATCACATTTATCTTGCAGAGGTCTATAAATCTGAAAATTAGAGGAAATTTTCAGCAACACAGATTTTAAAAGCACACCTGCAAATCGGTTTTCTTAACTATACCCTGGAGGGGTTAAGAAGGAAAATCAGTAATGATATTTTAGCTGTGAGACCGCACACAGGAGTAATGAATAACTCTTAAGTTCTGTTTTACCATGGAAATGTGCCTGTGCATTTCCCTTAGTCATAAGCTTTCTTTGCCTTCCCGTTCAATTGCTTCATCCTCAGAGAGACAAAGCACTGTGGTTTATAGAACTGCTGATTTTCTTTGAATGTTTATAACAACTAAACTAGATTAAAACTAGATTAAACAGAGCTATGTGAAACAAGTCTAAGAAAGAATGAAGCAGAGTTTCTTTTGACCATAAAATGTTTTACCTTGGCCTGTTAAAGCAATCAGCTTTTCTGCTCCCAGTAAATAAGTTTTTGAAGATTATAAACTCTTCTTTTGCAGTGGTATTTCCTGTTGTCCTCTTGGCGGTTAGCACTTTGGAGAGTGTCATGCTTAGTAAATCTGACAAGCTGTAAAAGTTTGCCAAAGGAAAGTGCACTAGACCAAAGTGGAACATCTCTGTAGAGGGATTTTCTTAGACTCAATAACCAAAAGTAAGGTAATCTCATGTGTAATCTTTGAAAAGGAAAATGCATCCCTTTCCTGTAAACTTTTTAAAGCAGGATGATAAAATACTCAAAATATAATTTATGTGTTAGAGTGGTATTTGTGAGCCCTAGTTTCTGGATTTTTCTCTGAAAAAGTGCTCTGTCTGGAAAGTACCAATATTAATTTGTACCTACACCAAAAGTGATTTTTCCAATATGCCTATGATCTATCACTACCAATTGGAGACAAGTTCATAAGCCTGATATCAGGGTATTCACTGTACTTCCACAGTAATCATAAGATTTCTAGACATTTGTTTCATTTGTTTTATTTTAAATTCATTTTTATATACATACATATATATGTATTTACATATTTCATTCTGATTATTATATTTGAAATATTTAATTTCAATTTTAATGTATTGAATGAATAAATGCAACAAAAAAACTTTATCTCTGTTTTTTTTTACGAATAGCATTCTGAAAATTTTCTAGTAAGTAAATAGTTTATGGAATTTGTTAGATAATATAAGTCATGCTATGATTATCCGTTGATATATGTAGCTGTTGTACTTTATTTTTGTGATAAAAGTTTTCTTTATTTATATTCTTTTCTTCCACTATAAAATTTCTATTCCAATTGACTGGCTGGATGTATTTGTCCAGAAGATGCCTTTTTTATTTATGCTGTTTTTTAGTAACATAAGACAGATATCCATTGATTAAACAAATCTGATATTGTAAGATTTTCTGTATTCTTATGTGAAAATAAGGAATTTAAGTTTTCTTACTTTACAGAATGGTAAGGACTGATTATTTATCCTTGGACGTCTTTGCTGATGACCTCATTCATCCCTCTTTACAGGAAAAGGACAACTAACAGTAGCATTTCATATCTCTGAAAAAGAGAGCCATGTTCCTATACAAATGTAGTTTTGCTCATCCAATAGTATTCTGTGAGGGGTGGATCTTGTTCTTTTTTAATAGTTCAAAAATAATGGTAGAAATGAAATATTGAAAGCTACCTGTAACAGTTGCTCTTTACTATTAGTGTGAGAGAACATCCATATCAAATAATTTAAGGGAGCAAAAGAAATTTATTCACCTTACAGCTCCAGATGACAGAGATCTTTCACAGCAGAGGCAACAGGGCTGGTGGCTGAAGCCAACAGGTTAAGTCACTCCCATCCCCTATGGCTGTAGGATTTCTGGAGTCTCTTCTTCCCAGTCTCCTGTTTTATGGTTCCTTTACTGAGAAGTTCCAATCTGATCTAGGTAGGTTCCAATTGGATCTAGGGCTGGTCTGTTGTATTGTAAATCTATTGATCCAGATAATCTTTTCAGGTGGTCTCAACTGATCTTAGTTAATCCTGAGTCGAGTTGACACCCAGGATTAACTATCACACCTTTTTGCCAATGCACTTTTCATTTCTTTAGCATGTGGTATAATTTTTACTTGGCTTTTTGCAATGAAAATATTAAAGCCTTAATGTGGAAAAAAGTGCTTTTATTCTATTTTTATTTACCCCTTTCTCCCATTCACCATCCCTTCAGTTTTGTGCCAAAAGTGGCCTTTGGTAATTCAGCTATAAATGGCTCAAATCCTTTTCTAATTGATACATTAATAAAGAAGGGAATTTTGTAGCATACTGTTACAATGTAAATGTATGAGAGCAAATGTGGAAATTGCAAACATTGCTTGATAATATTGTGAAGTACAAAGGAGAGTGAGCAAATAAGACCACTAAAAGAATAAGGTAATGGTCACATTCTCTTAGGCTTTCTGTGTAACTACAATCCACATAGGAAAGCCTGAGATTTTCACAATTAAAGAAATTGACATGTATTTAAGACACAGTGAACTCATTGTTCTTCCTTGAATGTATACCAAATGATTAACTTCACCTTTGCTAGACATTTGCAGTTGAAAGGAGCATCTTTTAATGTTTATGGTTAATGTGTCAAATGTCCTATTAGTATGATGTAAGCTGAACTCTTTATTTTTTATGCATATATATTTTCTTTTTTTTATTTTTCTAGTTTTACAGGCATAATGAATGGTTGTTCCTGTCTCCCTTCTCCCCTCCTTTCCTCCTTCTTCTCTCACCCTTCCCTCCCTTCACCAATCCATCCCTCTCTTTCCCACCTTCCTTCCTATCTTCTTATGTGGGCCCCAAGGTTCTCTTTGGTTTGTCTACATTAGTATGATCTCAGTTCTCTGTTACAGATTATGTGGCCTTTCCTTAGTGTCCACTGATAGGGACACTCTCCTTCACCTGCCTAGCTCTGGCTCTAAGGTTCCACCTTCACTTAATTTCTCCTGGGTTCCTTGCTTTTCTGTGGGAGAAAGCTGATATGTAGTCTTATTGCAGCTAGTAAGGATATGTCTCATTGCAGTAAGTTCCTGGATACAGCAGCCCTATCAAGAGTGGAATGCCCTGACCCACAGTGGATCTTTCCCCCTTTGGGATCTTACAATCTTAGGAAACATTCTGAGCCATAGGATGGGGAGAGATTAGGTTAACCTGATTCCTGCTGAGTGTTTTTAGGGTTACACATTCTCTGCATTCTGATTGGTTGTTGTGTTTCACTGTTCTTGCGTTGCACTAGACTATGTCTTGTTTGGGTGTTGAGATCTTATGTTTTCAAAAGACAAAATCAGAGATGTATAGAAAGAGGTTTGCGATCCAGTGTTTGTGGTTCATATTGAGGAAGCTAATACTGGCTGCTGTCTGTTTTCTTCCTTTCACTTATTTACATTGCTGGGCTTGTGTTTCCTGTCATTGTTAGGAGGAGGAGTTAGGGATTAATAGGTAGGTAGTCAGTTACTTGCAGACTAACCCTACTCCCTACTGTACCCTATTCTTGTTCTTAAAACTTGTTCTTAAAAACTTCTTACACAAAACACTTTTTAAATTGTTTACCCCTGTTCTTTTGTTTCTGTTCCCCAACACACACCCCTCCACTAGTTTGTGCTCCTTTACATTTGTGGATATTGTAAGAGTTTCTGTTTTATTACATCAAACTGAATGCTAAATGCTAGGATCCACTTATAAGTAAGAACATACAGTGTGAGTCTTTCTGCACCTGGGATATTTCAATCAGCATAATTTCTTCCAGTTCCTTCCATTAACTGGAAAATTCCATTAGTCCATCTTTCCTGACAGCTGACTAGTATTCTATTATATATATGTACCACATTTTCATTGGTTTTCACTGGCTCCGTTTCTTTGCTATTGTGAAAAGAGCTTCCATGAAGATGGTTGTACAAGTGACTCTGTTGCAGGATGCGGTGCTCTTTGGGACTATTCCCAGGAGTGGTATAGCTGGATCATATAGAATTTCAACCTCCAGTTGATCTACAAAGGGGTTGTTTAAGTTTACAGTTCCACCAGCAATGTATGAGGGTCCTCTTCTCACTGCATCCATGCCAGCATTTGTTGCTGGTGAAAAAAATATGCTCCCCCATACCCCCACACCAGAACTAAGTGCAATACCTGCTGCAGCTCCCTGGCCAGCAAACCCAACAAGGAGATCCTGTGTTATACCTTCAGGCATGAAGATCCCAGTGCTTTCTCACTGACCTTCATCTGGCCCCCTCCCCTGATATGGAGAGCTAGATAAGTGACTTCCTGGGTTGTACATGTAGGCACAGAACTCAGTACTTTTCCTGCTCAATCCCCTCTCCTATCCACACCCTGTAAGAGGCAGCTAAGGCTGCTGCTGTTCTTTCTCCTGCTCTAACAGGCAGCCATCTTTTCCCTCTCTCAACAAACATGTCTTACGTGAGCCCGGCTGCTGTTGCTTCCAGGGGTGGAGGTCGCTATGAAGATGGGCTCATCATTAAGGAGATCACCTTACAGTTGGCTATGTTTTAGACCTTAGCAATTCTGAGCGGAATGAGATAACATCTCAAGGTCGTTTTAATTTGCATTTCCTTAATGGCTAAGGAGTCAAAACATATTTTAAATTTTTAAAAATTTTTCCTAGGTTTACCTGCAAAAGAAAATCAACAAACCACAATCCAGAACTTCAGAGACTCTATATCAACCACCTAGAAGTAGGCCAGCCTAATCTCTCCCCATCCTGAAGCTCAGGGACATTTGCGGAAGAGGGGGGGCGGTAAGATTGTAAGAGCAAAAGGATGGGAGGAGCAATGATTTGCAAGATACTTCACATAAGTTAGGGCCGAAGCAATCATAATTGGACTTTGCATGCCCTGCGCAATGTCCAACACACTATTGACCTCACAAAGTCTAGCATTTGCTAAAGGCACTAAGATCCTTGGAGGCAAGGGATTGACAGCCACAGTAGTGTTCCTATGCTTAAGGGGAACACCGGAAAGGGTTCAGGGAAATGCCACTGGATCCTTGTAAGTCATCGGAGAGGAGGACCCAGAGGAGAGTCAGGCATGCACAATAAAGGACTCTCTGGGAATTGGGGGGGGGGGCACTAGGGGATGGGGAGAGAGGGGTAAGGAGAGGGGGAGCAGGGGGTTTGGGTTGAGGAGGAGGGAAGGAGGGAACTGGTGTAACTATTAAGTTTGTATGAGCAGAAATAATAATAAAAAATGTATAAAAATTTTTTTCCTAGGTTTACAAGTATATTGAGTTCATATCCCTGCCTCTTTCTTTCTCCCACTTTCCTTCTTTCTTCCCATCCCTTCATCAATCCATCCCACTCTCTCCCACTCCCTGCTTGTCTGCTTCTATGGCTCCAAGGTTCCCTCTGGATTGAAGGTAGAAGATTTTTTGCCTATTTGTTAGTCATTTGGATTTTGTCTTGTGAGAATTTTTTTTTCAGTCCTATAACCCATTTTTGAAGATCTTTGTGTACTCTGGATATTAGTTCTCTATAGAAAGTATGGCTAGTGAAGATTTCTCCCATTCTGTAGGTTGCTTTTTTTGCTCAATTAACAGTCTCTTTTGCAGAGCAAAAGCTTTTTAATTTCATGTAGTTCCACTTGTTTAGTGTTGGATTTACTCTTTATGCCTTAGTGGTCCTATTGAGAAAATGCTGGCCAAGGCCAATCAATTTGAGGGTATTTGCTATATTCCTTCTAGGAGTTTATAGTCTCTGAGGTCTTTGACCTAGTTGAAGTTCATTTTCATGCAGAGAGACAAATTAGGGTCTACTTTCACTTTTCTGCATGTAGATATATAATTTGGCCAGCACCATTCATTGAAGATGTTGTCCTTTTACCAAAAGGCTTTCTTGACACCTATGTCAAAAATCAGTTGACTAGAAGTAAGGTTTAAAAAAGGGGGTGTTTATGTAAGAGAAGGCTTAAAGGAAAGGTAAGAACAGGAATAGGTCACAGTAGAGATTAAGGTTGGCCTCCATGTAACCAACCACCTGTTTCCCACACACCATGACAGGGAACATATCTGCAGCACTAGTCCAAACAACAGTGGACAGGGAGGAAACTGACAGTGGACAGGGTCAGATGTATAGATACTTATGGATTTTTCTTGAGAGGGGCATTAATTATCTGTTTAATGGAGTTCCTTTTTCTCCACTGTCTTGGGGTCTTTTTTCCCCTACCACCAAGTTATGTTCCTTTGTGGTAATAATGAATATTATAGAGATTGTCCCTTGAGTATATCATTATGAGAGCTTAGCATTAGGTTCCACTGAGAAAGAACAGACAACATATGTCTTTCTGTGTCTGATATTTTTTTCTCAGTATAACTTTTTTCAACTCCATCCATTTAGCATCAAATTTCCTTAATTCGTTTTTTGATAGCTTTGTAATATTCTGTTGTGTATATAAATACCACCTATTCATTATGTTTGGGTCTTCATTTCTTTTTTATTTATTTATTTTATTATTTATTCAATTGTGCATTTGTGCATGTGTGTGAATGTGTATATGTCTGTGTGTGTGTGTGTGTGTAGAGCCACAGGCGAATCTGGGAACCACCATGGACCACCTCTACCTCTTTCTTGTTTACTCTCCACCGGGATCCACAGGCTCGGCCCTACCAGGACACTTCTGCCTGGGATCTGGGATCTGGGATCCAAACTCAGGACCTTCTGCCTACAAGGCACAGGCTTAACCCCTGAGCCACCTCTCCAGCCCCTGATATGATTGGGAATGCTTCCAGGTTTTTACCATTTAGGATGATTTTTGCCTTAAGCTTGTTGTATTTGACATTTACCATATTGGGAATTATGCCTTTTAACCATATTTTCTCCAGTCTTTATCATAAATGAGTATTGGTTTTGTCAAAAGCATTTTCAGCATCAACTGAGAGAATACTGAGATTTTTGTCCTTGTATTTGTTTATATGGTAAATTATATTTATATATTTACATATATTTTACCAACTTTGTGTATCTGGAGTAAACCCAACCTGATTGTAGTGAATGATCTTTTTGAAATGTTTTTGTTTTGTTTCCAGCTTGCTAGAATTTTGTTGAGGATCTTTGTTTCTAAGTCCATCAATGAAATTGGCCTATAGTTTTCTTTTTGTTATCATTGTATTTAGTTTTGGAATCACTGTAATACTGGCTTCATAGAAAAAGTTTGGAAGTGTTCCTTCCTTCTCTATTTTGTGGAATAACTTAAGGAGTATTGGTATTAACTGTTTTTTTAAAACTTTAATAGAATTCTAAAATGCAAAATTTCAAACTTTTCTTGGTAGGCAGGTTCCTATCTCACTTTCTTCTCTTGTTATAGAAATATTTAGATAATTTAATTCCTGAGGTTTAATTATGGTATATTATATAGAAATTTTTGATTAGAAATTAGAAATTCTACCATATCTTTGTGATTGTCAAATTTGGTGGTATATAAAATTTAAAGTATAACCTCATGATTTTTGGAATTTCCTTCATATCTGTTATGATAACTCCATTTTCATGTCTAATTTCATTAATTTGGGTTTTCTCACTTTTAGTTTTGGTTAATTTGACTAAGGTTTTGTCAATTTTGTTGAGCTTTTCAAAGAAACCAATTTTTCATTTGATTAATTCATTGCGTTGCTTTCTTTGTTTTAAGTATTTTTCTTTTCATCCTACTAATCTCCAAATTTCTACTTCTTTGGGGGTTGATTTATTCTTGTTTCTCTAAAGCTTTAAGGTGCTCTACTAGGTTGTTCACTTGTGATGTTTCCATTATTTTGGATATCGGTATTGAGTGCTATGAATTTTCCTCTTGAGACCACCTTCAACTTATACCAAAAGTTTTAATATGATGTGTTTTCATTATCATTGAGTTATAGGAATTTTTGAATTTCCAGTTTTACTTCTGTCCAGATCCATTCCTCATTCAGTAACATATTGCTAATCTTCCAAGAGTTTGTGCACTTAAGGCTGTTTGCCTTATTTTGGGTGTCCATCTTTATTCCATAATGGTTAGATAGAGAACAGGTGGTGATTTTATTTATCTTATATTTGTGGAGGCTTGCTTTGTCTATTTTGGTCTATTTTGGAGAAATTTCCATGGGCTGATGAAAATGAATTTATATGCCTTGGTTTTGAGAAGAAATGGTCAGCAGATGTCTGTCAGGTCCATTTGGTTTATGGTTTGATTTAGTTCAGTGTCCCTCTGTTCTGTTTTTGGCCTGTTGATCTGTCTAACTGTGAGAGTGGAGTATTGAAATCCCCTACTATTGTGTTTGAATTGATTTGTTGTGTACTTCACAGTGTTTATTTTTTTAAACAAATGTTGGTGAGCCTATGTTTGGAGCATATATGTTTAGAGTTGTGAATTTTTTTGATATAATGTTCTTTTGACAAGTATATAGTGTCTTTCTGTATCTCTTATGATTTGTTTTGGTTTGAAGTCTATTTTGCCAGATATTAGGATGGCTACTCCTGTTTATTTTCTAGTTTTGTATGATTGGAATATTTTTGGCTATCCTTTGACCCTATTATATGTCTGTCAAAGTGAGGACCCTCCCCTAGGTCGTTGTGGTGGGTCTTGCTACTAGCTGGAGTGGGCAGTATTTGTTAAGATTGTGGGGTTCTACACACACACACACACACACACACACACACACACACACACACACGGGGAAGGCTATAGGCCGCCAGGACAAAGAAAGGCAAGTTTGCCACTGCTCCTCCCCCTCAACTCTCCAGAGACTCGAACACAGCAGGGAGTTTGTCAAAGCAAATCTCATTTATTGTGGGTAACAAAACAGCTTAAATAGACAAAAGACCACAGGGTGCGAAATGGGCAGCCAATTATACTAAAGGTCAACATAGCATGCAAGCTTTACAGGTCAGACTCAACGTATTTCTGTAAGGAAGGCAGGTTGACTTCTATAAGCCAATTAGGCCTCTCTGTAATGCGATCAGGGTTACACTCAGGACACTAGCTCTCAGCACCATCTTTGGTCCCATGTGCTCAACTATGCCCTGCTGTAATTCCTGGGCGGGCCCAAGATAAGATTATACCTCAAATTCTACTGCAATTATAAACATCCTTGTCACTAAACATTAAAAACAATGATGATTACATTTCTAATATCTTTTAGGGTTCTGATACAGATAATAAAAGGTGAATAGCTTGTCTGAACTTATAGAAATATATCCTTCTTCTTCTTTCTTCATTAATAGTTAACCTCTACACCTAGTTACTTTGAAAGCATCTGCTTAATCATAAACAATTCATTCTCCAGCACCGAATTTGTTGTTTCATTGAAAAGTAAATTAGGCATGGAAGTACATTCATGTAATCACAGAAATCAGTCATCTGAGGCAGGAGATCTAGAACTTGATGCTAGTATGGGAGTCACATTATTTTTTCAAGAAAAAAATAATGAGGGAAGATAAAAGGGAAGATGGGTAGAAGGGAGACGGAGGGAAGAATAAGTGAAGGATGGCTGGAAGGAAGGAAGGGTGGAAGGAACGGTGGAAGGAAGGAAAGAAGAAAGGAAGGAATGAAGGAAGGAAGGAATGAAGGAAGGAAGGAAAGAAGGAAGGAAGGAAGGAAGGAAAGAAGGAAGGAAGGAAGGAAGGAAGGAAGGAAGGAAGGAAGGAAGGAAGGAAGGAAGGAAGGAGAAAAGTGCTGGCTGGAAGTAAATAAAGAGCCTCCCTTGAAGATCATGTTATCTCTTCTGTAACATGTCTGCAATAGTTAATATATGCTCAATGAATTAGTTTATTGTATTTTGAGTGTGTGTGCCTGTGTGTATGTTTACATATGTGTGCGTGTGTCTCTGTGTTTGTGTATGTGTTTTGTGTGCTGTAGGGAAGTTATGTATGATATATATTTAGATATCATGTGTGTGTGTGTGTGTGTGTGTGTGTGTGTGTGTGTGCACGTGCACTGTGGTGCCTTAATTTGTACTAGGTAGCCTTGCTTATTCTTAATGCCTACTTGATTTTAAGATGCTTATCTCTGAGGACATCAGAATATTAACTTGACATCCTTCAGCTTGAGCTAAGCATAGTGTCTGTCACTCTCAGCAGAACCATAGGATATGAACCTTGGAGGCTGTCACATTTATGATTACACATGAGGTTATCTGAGAGAATCAGGCAGAAAGAAGGAATGGGGGTAAAAGCAAATTTTCAGGCATTAGTTAACTGAGACACCACATCAATCAGTATAGGACTGATGTGAGATTCTCATCACATTCTTATCAGCCTTGTGGATACATGGTCCCTCTTTCCTGAAATAGGATTGGTTTTTGGCTGTTTGCAGTATAAATTCATGACTAAAGTTGTTTCACTGACAATCAATAAAGGTGGATTTTCTATCTGTCAAGTATTATTCATGAATATTTCTTAAAAGTTTGCTCTTACCTTAGCTTTTCTTGAATTTAGTCATGTTTCAAATGAAGAATATTACCTGAAATAGCTAGCTGCACATTTTATGTACTGTATATATGAAATAATACATATAATACATAGATTACTTATGTAAAAATCATCATTTCCTCACATGACAATTCAACTTAGCTTTTTCTTAATTAACAGAACTGAATTGCTTTAAAGCAAGTTTTATTTTCATTCTCTCTACTATATCATAAAGCACCAAAAATATTTTTACTATCTTGAATACTGAATAATGGCAATGATATGTTTGTCCCCAAAACACTGAGAATTAGTGAGAAGCAGATTCATATTTGGAGCCAACCTATCAATTGGTTTTGTAAATCAACTGTAAATCTAACTTGATAATGTTGGAGAAAATCAGTTAATCTTTCTGGTGCCTATCTTCCTCCCTCTGGAATAAGATTGTGATGGGGCTATCACAGATTGTGACAGTTGCTAGGACTTTGCAAATAATTTTCCTATTTTGATATGTGTTATTTCATTAAAATATGGAACTCATATTGTTTTGGGATGTGAAAGTATGGTCATATGTACTGTAATAAAGTATTTGTTTATATTCATCAAAATACTATTGTGAAATTTGAAATACATCCTTTTAAAGATTAAAACATATGTTTTTATAAAATGTGGACACTAGTTCTGTTGCTATAATTTAATCATGAGCTAACTCCAAAGCTCAGTAATACAAAGTAGGGAAATATCAAAATGATGTATAACAAATATATCACCACCTATGACTCAACACTGACTAATTGGAAGAACATCGTACTACCAGTTAAAGCTTGCTCATATGAACTGAAAATTAAGTTTTTAATCTAAACATACAGACCTTAATATTATAAAACTACCCAAATAAATCATTAAAATAAATAAATTTTAATTTTTGCTGCGTAATGAAAGGGTTTGTGTTCATTCATATCGTCCCACACTTGCAAACTGACATGGTTTTGGGAGGACCTGATCATCCATCATTATGAAATCTCCATCTCTGCTTTCCTTGTGCCATCTGCCTCAGTCAGACACACATCAATTGTCATCTCACAACTGTTTTTTTTTTTTTTTCCAATTAAAGCATTCTTTTCTACTAGAATGACACCCACATTAATTTAATATGGCTCTGAATGGTGTCTTGGAATATAATCATAGAATCACTACCTTTTTTCCCTTTCTTGTTGGTGGCATCACCTCCTCTTTATATTGTTCCTCACTTTCTTTTTCTTTTCTGTTTGCTTACTCTTTCTGCCAGCAGATGTTCAATAACAATGCAGATTTTACTGCAACCTCTTGGATTCAGGTTCTGTCTTCCCAATTGCAGATGCATAAAACGTTTCCATGATTTTCCTTTCAAACTGTTCCAAATGCATCACCACTGGGCAGCATTTTGACACTATTAGAATTCTTTACATATTCATGTGCACATCACTTAATTGCTTATATGCTTATTAATAAAATATATGCAATTTCTCCCATTTTGGAAAAGTTCTTTTGTAGAATCTTCTGTTTCACTAGACTACATGTTTACTATATGCAAACAGGTCCTATTCAATCTATTGATCCTCTCATGTTATCATGTTAAAACACCAAAGAACTACACAACTTGAAAACCAGGAATCTACTTTTTTGTTCTGAAATCTGGAAGTCCATAAAGGGGACAAGCACAGAAGATTTGTGCTTTAACACAGTGTCCCAGATAATCATCTGTTCTCCGTGTGTTTGTAAGTGTGTTTGTATTTGTGTGTGTGTGTGTGTGTGTGTGTGTGTGTGTAACAGAGAGGTAGAAAGAGAGAGAGAGAGAGAAAGAGAGAGATAACATTTTTAGAATCTTTCCTTCCTTCCAGAATCCCAGACCTATTGGATTGTGGTACTACCTTTATAGAGGCTTTATTTCAACTCTGTGAGCTATTTTCAAAGTCTATCCCTAAAAATAGTCGTTGAAATTCTACCATTTCAACACTTGAATTTGAGTACTTGGGAAAGACTACATTCCATTTATAGCTCAGTTCTTGTCTTGAGGTACTTGCATTATCTTGTGTTATATGGTTTATCAGAAGTTCCTTGCTCCTATAGACCCAAATCCTCTTCATCAGTTGTGGAGAAACCTGCTCTCTCATACATACTTTTGATGCTCAATCTCTACTTTTAATGATTTCACTGACAACATGGTTTCAGAGTTGTTTGTTAACATAAAACATATGACAGTAATGTAATACTCGAGAAGTTTTTCCATGTACAAATCTCTCTACATATTCATTTACTTTTTAGCATTGAATTACAATTCTGTGGAGTATATATAATTTTATTTTATTTGCCTTTGTGAGTGTGTGTATGTGTGTGGGCATCAGAAGACATTGTATGTACTTAATGGAGACTCAAAAGTGACTTCAAGAATTGTCCTGGATTGCTTCTCTTTTCTGCTTTGCTCTGGGATTTCCCAAGCTCTGCCTTCCAGAGTCAGAAGTACAAGCCACTAGCATTTCCACTTAACATTTTACATGGGATCTGTGATCAGAACTTAGATCCTTCTACTTGTGAAGCAGAATCTTAATCCATGAGCCATTTCTCCAACCAACTATCATTCTATCCAACTATCATTGGTAAGTGAATTTAATTTCTGAGGGAGATGTATGCTGGTAACTTTCATTCTAACAATAAAATCTATTACAAAGTGAATTTTAAAAAAATGAGTTGGTATTAGTGCCGTAGACCAGAGTCACGGCCTCAAGACCAGGGCTCCCCGGGACTGGGTGGAGAACAGAACACAGGAGACTCCCTCTTGTCCAAGTGAATTCTGAACCTGTTTATTGAAACTTTCATGACAACTTTTATACAGAAAATTTTGGGGTAAAGAATGTTGCATATACAATAGATAATTTTCTAATCAGCAAAATCACCTTCAGAGTGGACCCTTTTTTTTTTTTCAAGAACCTAACCTATTGCCTGAGGGTAAAGGCACTTAACTGAATTATTCTCTTATCTAATCTATAATGCTTCACAGAATAGCTATGGGGCTGAGCCCACATTTTAACAGAGACTGCTTTTTTTAAAATACACAGAGGCAGAATGAATGCCTTTTGATTTCAGCAAGGAACATATTTTACAATTAACTATAGGAGTCCCCAACACCCCAGCATGAGCTTTTGCTGTTGTCCTCTCCAGGTTGATACTCTCAGTCAGGCAGGTCGATATAGGCACCAGGCATGGCAGCAGGTTCTAACTTGAGAAGATGTATGCAGCTCATGCAGTGTCTATTATCCAAGCTTAAACCACATCTCTAAGGAGGGCCTTGACTTGGATACTCAAGGCCCATAAGCTATAGCTGGTTCTGTCGATTGAGCACTACTGAGGTATGCAATGAAGAAAACATTTAAGCAATATAATTATTAAAAGAATAGCTTCTCCTATAATAGCATCCTTCTATTCCTTAATAGTAAGGTTGCTTATGTCTTTCTTTGAGGAATTCCAGAAGTGTATTGCCATCAGTTAGATGACCCATCTGTGAACCATGCATACTCCAAACCTGGGGTCCACTCAGGCCCCATATGCCAAGGGTGTCTCTTTCGGGGTGGAGGCAATCATTGGTGGGAGTTCACTCGAATGATCCATCTCTATAATTTCTCATAAGAGTGCTGTTTGGGATAGGAAAGACAGGGCCCCCTTTGCTTCTGACATGGCTTCTCTCAGTTTGGATTGCAAATACCATCTCCAGGGGCAGTCTTGGCATCTAGACTTTCTGGCATGATGGTCTCTTCCTTGGCCTTCAGCTAGGGTAAGAGGGTATTACAGTTTTTTTTAAGGTTCTAGTGGACTGATAGCATAGTCTTATACTTCTGGAATTTCTGAATTAGTACATAGGTGGGAATTTTACCCACCTATGTTTTAAGACTCTAGAAGTTATTCTCTAATTTCCTTAAAATCAGTGCACACATTCTGGCTAACAAGTCTACTTATTGTAAGTGACTAGACATGAAATCTCTATTTAGTATTTGACTAAAACTTAAAAAGCATGCTTCTTCTATAGAACAGAGAGCAGGAAGCTAGTTCCAAAAAAATTCTAAGAGCAGGTAAAGGGCACTCCTAATTCCCAGAATTCTTCCTGCCAGAGGCAAAACTTGAATTATCCCAAAAAAACAAAACCTATATAAGGGACACTCCTAATTCCCAGAATTCTTCCTGCCTGAGGCAAAACCCGAATTATCTAGGAGAAAGTGTCCAACCCCTGTTCATGGGCTTTACTGTGACCTTCCTCAGGGAACAGGCTTTAGGCCTGAGCTGGGAAGAAACACCAAGGCCTGACAATTCCCATATTTTTCCTTATTTCTCTTAAAGAAAGCCATGTCCTTATCCCAAAACATGTTACTTTGAATCCGTCTTTTCCAAACTGAGAAATATTCTACCAGATTAGTTGGATAGGGACGCGGCATATTAGAAAAGCAGTGCATCAGCCTGTGTGCTAGGGTAATTTCTCAGCTGGATATTTAGGCAATCTAAGAACAAACACAGAGCATCCTAACATAAAAGTGTATTGGTTACATGACTTGCGGTGAATCCTGAATGGATACTCATTGCTAAACATATCAGACACAGAAGGTTCAACCAATCTCATGGTCACAAAGAGTTTCCTGGCTAAACACACTGAGAAACAAAAGTCAGGAATATGGATAAGAGATTTGTAAGGAAAAGGATGATGGAAACAGAAGGAGGAGAAATGGAAAGTTACATACATACACAGAATTGTCAAGAAAGAACATCTTAATGAAAATCAATTTAAAAATGTAGTATTCCCTTCTTTCAAGATGTTGCTTTAATGAGAAGAGCAAAATACTATTCTCTCTGTTTATTCTATTTAAGGAAAACACTAGCTGTCTTTAGTATGAAAGTCTACAGAGGTAGCAATGTTAGAATATAAGGATAGTTTCTTTCTCTGGAGCAAAGATAAGACTAGTTTCATCCTTAGAAGGGTATTTCTCTAGAGCAAAGCAATGGCAAGTTTAATGTATAATTTCAAGTTTCTTCAAGTCTGACTTTTTTTTCTTCCAAACAACCACATGTCCATGTGGCACCTAATTTTACTTGTGTTGCCTTGTGGGAACAGGTTCTTATAGAATCAGGACATTTATGCTAATAATGCAGCTGTTTATGTGGCTGTGAGTAATGAACTAGCCTTAATTTGTGACCCATGTTCACAGCCATCAATTGAACTGCGACATGCTGAATTATAAGCTTAAATAGGTGGAACCTCAGACTTTTGGTAACTCAAGCTGCCATGCGTAGTTTAACAATTTCTCTTTTCCAGTTTAAAAATTTCTTTTTATTACATAACCTAAATTTCAAACTTCTACACCTTGCTGTCCACCAGTCAGATCAGGATGAAGAACAAAATACGATAGATAATGTAGTTTAAAAACAGTAATTGTAACCTGGAGAGATGACTTAGGAGTTAAACCTCTGCCTCAGAAGCAGAAGGACCTGAATTCAAATTCTGGATTCCATATAAAAACTCCAAGCAGAAATGGTGGAGGCCTGTACTTTAGGCCCTAGAAGGCAAGGACTAGGAAAAATCCAGAGCAAAGACAAAAGGAGGTAGAACAATCCAGGATGATTTCCAAGTTTACCCCTGAGTCTCCACAGTCACAACAATGCTTCTGATAGACACACACGTACACACACACACATACACACACAATAGATTAAAAATGCAATAATCGTATTTCATCATAATTCTTGCAACAGGATTTCCAAGATCAAAAAGATGGCAGGTTTGGCTTACAGAAGGCTCTCTCTCTCTCTCTCTCTCTTTCTCTCTCTCACTCACAGGGCCTCTTCTATGCCTAGGCATCTTTGAGATCCAATAAAAAGAACACAAATTAATGTGTGATTTTTAAAATAAACTGTTAAAAATATAAAAATGCTAGTGCACTAGTTATAAAGTTAAGTGGAAAAGTTATATAAACAACGTAATGTAGAAATTTAAGACTATCCTATTGCATCAAATAGAGAAATGAGTATTTTGAATATTTTCAGATCCTACTTAATGTGATTCACAGCTTAAATTACATTTTAACCCAAGCATTTTTGATTTTTTTTCAGCTTTCTTGAATCCTACTTTAAATTATTTCTTCTTTTAGTAATTTACCATTTTCTTGAAAGACATTTACAGGAAAATCTGAGAAAAATAAATGAGAAAAGTAAGTGAGAAAGGAAAAGGAAAGGAATAAAACAGCTTTGTTGTGACACTTCAGTTAATCACATTTTTAATGATCTTTATATTTTGTTGTGATTAAAAAAGTAATAGCAAATGTACATTATTTAATATCAAAATTGTGGGATCTACCTAACAGTTTATAATATAAACCACTATACTTTTAGTTACTGATTCACTGCCATTTCAAGAAGAAAAGTGAACTGAAATTGGAAGTGCATTCACATATACTAAACTAAACTACAGATCAATATCATTTATCGGTTGTGAATCTAAAGGTTGATTTTAATTACTAGAATCTTTGTCAGTATGTTTAAAAGCATTCATCTATGCTTCTGAAAACCTGACAAATGCCAAACAATATAAACAAAGATAAAGCATTTCAAGACTATGCTAATTTCTTTTTGGTGAGTACAGATGCTCCTTGACTTACAATAAATGATATAAATTAATGATAGCTGTAAACGTTACTCACATATGTGATCTTTGCTTAGCAACACATATACTCTAGAGTGTCAAGTGTTTACTATCCTAACTGCAGTGCAGTTTTACTTGGGCTTGTTTCCAATGCCTGAGTTGTCAGACAGTACTTTAAAAAATATAAGTAGCTCAGAAAAATGTTCAGAATTCATACTCATACAACACAGCTTCTAGTAAGTGTGTGGCACTTTAACACCACTTCTAAAGCATGAAGACTGTTAAACCAAACAATCTTAGATCAGAGATCATGTTCTTATGAAGCCGTACATTCCCTCTCACGTGTCTCCAATCTGAGTGGGGAGAGCTGGCACAGTGCTCACCTTGAAGTTTAGGTTGCTGAATTCACACATTTGATTGTAGTTGTTTCATCAGGTTTGTAACAATCATAAATGTTTTTAAGAAACATTGCAATACACGAGAAAGAAATGTTCTCTTCTCATCAGCAGAGTCATGTAGAAAGTCACATAAGAAAGATGGTTTTACATCTCCCTAGTGATGAGCAATTTATACAATTTCTTTTTTCTTCATTTCTTTTTTGGGAATAGAAAGATGGTTCACACGTTAGAGTCTTTGTCTAGCAAGCAAAATAAACTGAATTCAGATCATCAGGTCCCATGGAAAAATACTGGGTAGATATGGTGGTGGTCTGCACTTCCTACCCTGCAATAAGGAAGTAGAACAATCCAGAATGATTCTTGATATCATCCTTGAGAATCCATAGCTGCACACACACTCACACACATTCACAAGTACAAAAAAAAGTAAGATTTACTTAATATTGCTTCTTAATTTATTATTTTTATTTCTTCTACATGAAATTTACATTTTATTTAGTAGATTGGGTTTTCATTTGTCTTTATGAGCAATTTGAATTGAAGCACACTATGATTTATTTGGGCTTAGGTTACTTGTTTTATATGGTGTCTTTTGTGTAGCCCAGATATGAAAAACACATATAAGAGGATGTATTTAATAATTTAAACAATTATTTTTCATAATAATTGATATAATATTTTGCCAATTTCTAGAATGTTATCTGTATTCTTAATTTGAAAAATGAAGGTCTAATATTTCCCTTAGGTATATTTTTTTTTCTATAAAATTTGCACATTTGATATCCTTGAACTAATTTCTTCCTTTCCTTCCTTTCCTTTTCAATGGTAAGTAAGATCAGGCCTCTTTCATAGTAATTTAAGTTCACATGTATACATATCTGTGTCACTGCTATGCATCCAAAGTCACAGTTCTCCCTTCAAGAGCATAGTCTTAGATATACAACTTCCATCTACAAGTCTAGAACACCACAGACTGTCCTGTGTCTAACCTAACCCAAGGGTGATGGCCAAGTCTTCAACAAATGATCCTTAGAGGACAGGTAATTTCCCAATTGTGCCAATTTGTTGAAATTGAAGAGTAATGTTTTAAACTTTTTAAATTTATTTAGAGTGAGTGGTCCTGAGGAAGATCAAGGTCCTTCTGGATTTATCCTCTCATGCTCTACCCGTCAAAATTTGGGTCTGAAATCTGAAAGACCCCCGTCTTTCAGTCAGGAACGAGGCCACCAAGAGAAAGACCAAGACCCTTCTCGCTGCAATAGCATGAGGTTTTATTTAACGACGCGCCGGGAGGCTCCAGCAACCTCTCATGCAGGAGAGACTGAAGCGGCCCCGAGCAGCTCGGGCAAGGGGTTTTTAAGGGGTCTTGGGGTAGGGGAGGTTGCTTAGCTGAGGAATTTTCTATGACCTTTACAGTCATTGGTCAGCAAGAGCTCGAGTGGAGTTGGCTCTTGGTGATCGTTCCAGTCCACCTGCTTAACCGCAGGCTGTTCATTCTGGGTGACATTCATTGATGGAATTCCCCTTTGTGCAAACTTGCTTTTCCAGAACTGAAGGGCTGGAGGTCTTAAGGGGTGGGGAAATACCTGTAAAAAGCTCAAGGCTGTACATAGTTTTAAGCAATGACTAACAATGGATGCTTGGATGGCTATAAACAATGGATGCCTGAATGACTACAAGCAAGGGCTATACTGTGGGCCTGAACCGGCCTGTTTTGTGAATTTTAGGGCTAGGGTCTCAGGGTCCAACAAAATCAAGATCTTCAGCTTGAGTGGGAGAGTCCCCTGAGCCATCTCTCCAATCAAGAGTTATTTTTTAAAAATTTCCATATTAACATTATCATTTTTCTTAAGCTGATTTTTGCAATCATATCTATTTTTGAAATATACCTTCTAAATTCAGCTAAAGTAATTGATTCTTTTATATTTATTTGCAGTTTCTCATTGAAGAATAAAATAAAACTAATTTTATTCCAGGAGTATATTCTTGCAATATGTTTAATTCTTGCTAACATTTACAAAATGATTTGATTAGAATTTTGTTTTTACTAAATCCTTGGTTGTAATTTAGCAAGACTCAATGGAGGAGAAATTATATAACAGTGCTAGAATTGCCTCTGTTCATTGTTAAAAATCAGTAAAATAAAACTTTTTAATATCATGGACTCAATATTGGTTTTTTTCTTATAATGTATGAACAATGGAAGGTATTTTTATTAATGTAAAAGTCATGTAAATGATAGAGCTCTGTCATTCTCTTTCTAACTAATGAATCAAAGTGAAGTTTCAACAAATGCTTTCTTCATGCTCTCTCAATTTTCCAATAATTTAATGAATGGTATTGCAGGGTTCCACAACCTCACTATCCTGATAGGTATCAGAATAGGATCAGAGCAATGACACAATAGTGGCAGACAGACTACAGGTGCAAGGTCAACAATCACCACAAACAATACAGTCCTGCCAATCCTTAGACATGTTAATATGCCTTAATGGCCTCATTCATTGTGGGGAAAGAGCAAGCTGCTAATAGGTCAGGAACCAGTGATACAATTACAATGATAAAGCTCTGTGGCTACCCTTTAGAAGTGCTAATTAACATGTAGAATGCTTTCAAAGAACAGGAAGAAATATTTAAAAAAAAAACACTTCTACCCTTGATCCCAATTGGAGACAGAACAAGATTCCATCCCTGGACCTTGCAGGAAAGTCAATAGGAGTCACCCTAGAACTACATTGGCATAGGAGGCATACTGCAGCTGAAATCATGAGGAATGCCCCTGGCATCTGTCTTCAAGAAATGGAGATCTCAAGCTTGAGTATTCCTACATAGTATATTATTTTTATTTTCTTATATCTACATGATACCTTTTCATGTGTTAAATGTTGAGTTTTTGTGAGTGTTTTATATATCTTTTCTTTTTTTCACAAAAAGCAAAAAAATCATTTAAAAATGTTTTATACAGCTAGTGAGGTGACTCAGTGGTTAAGGTACTTAGTATTCACACAGAAGGATCAGATGGTACAGACTCCATGTTTAAAACATTCTGGGTATGGCAGCTGTTCTGTGAATTCTAGGCCCTGAAGGTGGAGCTTGGAAATCTTTACAGAAAAAAAGAATAACCAGGCTAGACCTGGATGAGTTCTAGGTTTACTAAGAGACATGGCCTAAAAAGAATAAGATATAAAATTAATCAAGAATGATTCCTCACATGAACCTCAGGTTTCCATATGTGCACACACACACACACACACATACTTGCACACTAGCACACACACACACACACATATGCCTACCTACAAGCAAACATGCATACACATAGAAGGAACCCCTTCCATACAGAAACAAAATGCAATATGGGATAAAATTTAAAATGTTTTATGGCTTTAGTCTGTAATATATTCCATGAGAATATTTCAAGAATTGCTATTTGAAGGCATGAGGTTTCCCTAACACATTCATAACTGAGATTAGTATCTAGTTAAGACTATTTATGGAATAATACCTTCTAAGATATAATACTCTCAGAAATGACAGGTTTGTGTAAACAAAAGTTGTTATGGAACCTAGAAAAGGCTGAAAATTTTTAATCATTAGTATTGCATTTATGTAAACTTGGATTTGCAGTTCTATAAGAGATTTCAAGAACTTCTAGAGATGAAGTCAGTGAATTTTGTTATTTTTTTACAGCACTGAACTTCCTCAGATCGTATGCTTATGATCTAATGATGCATGGTTGAGGTGATTCTTCAAGCAGGATCATTACTCTATTTCCTAAGAACTTCTGTTGAGCTACATACTAATATTCAACCATTTGGTTTGGAAAGCACTACATTTTTTAAAAATACATTTTGTGTAAATACATTTTGAATCCCTTTGACTCCAAGCATTCTCAAGTTTCTATTAAAAATACTTACATATGTATAATCACTATAAAATTTCCAGGAGCAGATAGCATTAGGTAATGTCAATTCATCTACTTCATATAGAAATTTTTGCCAATTTTTGCCTGACATATGACTTGTTAATTGTTTCCAATGAATGACTGATACACAGTTGGTTTCCATATGAAAATAAAATGATTCATATTTTGTTGATGTATTTATACTGGCAAAGGTTATTCTTCATCTAAGCAAAGTTATGGTAGATTTGAGACACTAACTCAATTCATTGGAACTGTTTCAAGTTAAACCTAATCATCAATATAGTGGACTAGTTAAACTGTTGTTGTAAAATGCTGCCAGTGAATAGGTCTTTGACTTTTCTTACCATTTTCATTTTGACATTTGACAGATATGTTGTCAATGCTCTGATTCAGAAACTGACTTTGCCCAATTTTTGTAACTGTATTTGTCCAACTTTTCCCAGCACCTGCTTGAATGTTACATGGTAATAGAGTTTCCTTGGTGAATAAAAGATAGTGTGTTTCATTAACCAAATGTTTTTCAGCAATCTTTTCCCTCACTATGTCTTCGTATCTTGAAATATAATACATAATTAACTCTTTGTACACTTATTCCATCAATTATTCAATGTTCACTTATATAAATTATTACACTTTATAGTAAGTTAGCCTTTAATGAGCTCATTAAGTTGTCCAAGATGATATGACTAAAATTGTACACGCGCACACATACATATACATATGTGCCTACACACATACACAGGTGTACGTACACACATACATGCATATACACAAACATGTACACACACACAAACACACACGCGAACACATACACATACAAGCAAGTATACATATACATACACAAACACATGTACACATAGGCACACACACATACACAAACACATACACACATATGCACATATATATAAAATGTATATTATTATATATCATATAATTTATGTATATATGAACTCAGACATTTGAAATTATTTATATTTTATATTTATAAAAATTCACTCTCAACATTTCTAAGAAATATTAGTAATATATCAAAATTGCATAATTGACATCAATAGCTATGATAAAATCATAGTAACAAGGCCATCTATTATATACCTTTTTTCCTTTTAAATATGTGCTGCTTAGTGATAATGTGAAAGCGTCCTTTCCCTTTGATACTTCCCTTTAACAGGTTCAAATTGTTATTTGGACCATTTAGCTTCTGGTAAAAGGTAGAGTGGTAATGTTTCTAGGGTAACTTTGCTTTCAATGAATTGTACTGCTTCTGGTCTCCTTGTAGTTGGTGCTACTGTTGCTTGAAGCTTGAAATTTAAAGACAATTTGAAGGTAGGATTTCACAAGGAAAATGTATTTGCCTTCATGAATAGATAGTTGTGATGGCTCATCTTCATTGTCAACCCAAATGAACACAGATTCACCTGAGTTTGTCTGTGTTTGTGAGAATATTTTCATGAAGTGTGACGAGTGGAGTGACCATTGCTGGATGTGCCTACATATGGAAATATGTTGGAAGCCTATAGAGAATCAAAAAAGCAAAGCCCTCTGAGTTCTGTGATGTGATTTTTTGTTTGTTTCCTATCTAGCACTAAGAAAGTAGCAGTTTTCTGCAAATATTTCTTCTAGCATAGGACCAAGAAACTCTCAAGCTATGAGCCAAAACATAGCTTCTTTATGTTGTTCTCTCAGGTATTGTTTTATCACAATGATAAAAAGGAAATACAGTCTACTGACTCCTCCTGTAAGAGTGAATGGTGAAATTTCTTTTTTTTAATACATTTTTTATTATTTCCGCTCATACAAACTTAATAGGTAGACCAGTTCCCTCCCTCCCTCTTCCTCCCCCCCAACCCCCTCCTCCCCCTCTCCTCCCTCCTCATCCCCCAGTGCTTCCCCCCATTCCCAGAGAGTCCTTTATTGTGTATGCCTGACTCTCCTCTGGGTCCTCCTCTCCGATGACGTACAAGGATCCAGTGGGAACAGCACCCACGTGCGGCTGTCTGCTTTGACCCGGGACCCCCCTCCTGGGCCCCCCTCCACCCCCCGACCGCCAGGCAAGCTTCCCAGGTGAGTGAGCAAGCGAGAGAGCCCCGCCCAGCCCAGCGCAGCCCAGCCCCCCACCCCGGAGCCTCCCGGCCAGCAGCACCCGTGCACAGTCACCGGTTTAGCCCCTGGGGCCCCGCCCCAGACCCCAGCCGCTCTCGCCCTCCCACTCCCGTGCGCATCCCCAACCCCTCCGCCAGGTCGCAGGTGAAGAATTCTGCCATCGACATCAGACCCTCTGACTCTCTGGCCCACCGGGGACCTACGCTCATGGTCCACGGAAGGCACACTGCTACTCAGAATTCAATAGCGTTCAAAGGAAACTCAAGCAAAACTCTAAGGAACAAAGGGAACACAGGCCATACATCTGGAATCCTCTACAACCATTATATCACATGGGTGAGATTCTTCACATCCAGCCCAAAGATAAGTAATTTTTTTTTCTTTTCTTTTCACATTACTGATCCTTTCTAGTATTAATGCTGTAGATCAACTTCCTCATACAGCCACCCCCAAAAACATACAACTCCAGGGAGTACACCATTCACCCTCACATTCCACCAAGACACTAAATCGTAAAAGTGCTCTACCATACTAATATTTACCCCCTGGTTACTTACTGATGTAGTAACAGTCTAGTAGCCTCATCTAGGATATAACAATAACAATACACAAACATACCCAATCCAAGGCAAGCACTAGTAATAACTGGCAAGTGTAACAACACCAACTACATCAGTTCAGTGAAAAGCACACAGAAACTGAAAGGTTCTAAAAAAACAAAACAACAATGCCCAAGACAAAGTGAAGATGCATGAGAAACAAAACCCAAGAAGACCAATCTCCCACCGAAAGAATCAATCCCATAAAGATGGATTCCGACCAGAACAAATCCACAGAAAACCAGACCCAACATAACGACTTTCAGATATGATCATCACCATGATTAATACTATGAAAGAGGAAATCCGAGCAGAGTTAAACAACCATATCAACCGCTTTGAACAGGAACAAAACAGGCAAAACAGGAGGAGTTGAGAAAAACAGTTCAAGAAACAAAAATAGGTATAGAGCAGTTAAAACAATCTCAGGCAGAGTTTAAAATTGAACTAAAAGACAAGTTATCTTCAACTCAAAACTCAACAGAGAGTCTTATCAGCCGAACAAATGAGGCAGAAAATAGAATTTCAGATCTTGAAGACAAAGTGGGAGAATTAACCAGCTCAATGGAAGAGATTGTTAAAGCCAAAAAGATACTGGAGAGGAACATTCAAGAAATATGGGACACCCTGAAGAAGCCTAACATGCGCATTCATGGAATACCAGAACAAGAATCCCAAAATACCACACCTGAGGAAATATTTCAATTCATCATAAATGAAAACTTCCCACAACTAAAGAATGAGAGGCCTATATAAATACAAGAGGCATTTCGCACTCCAAACAGATATGACGAAAATAGAAAATCGCCATGGCAAATAATAGTCAAAACACTCCACATTCAAGACAAAGAAAAGGTGCTGAGAGCTTCAAGAGAAAAAAAGCAAGTCACTTTTGAAGGTAAACCTATTAGAATAACAAATGACTACTCAATGGAAACAGGAAAAGCAAGAAGAGCTTGGAGAGACATACTTCAAGTATTAAATGAGCAAAAATGCCAACCCAGACTGATATACCCGGCAAAACTATCTGTCATGATTCAGGGAGAAAGAAAAGTTTTCAGCACAAACACAACTTGAAGGGATACATGTCTACCAAACCAGGCCTTCAAAAAATGCTAGAAGTGATAATCAAGCTTGAAGAAAAGAACAAGCGTATCCAGGAGGACAGAAGGGAAGTATAATACCACCAAAATATAAATATCAAACAACATGCTTACAAAATCTACTAAACATAAAAATTGTCCAGAATTAAAAATAATTTCTCCATTATAACATTAAATGTCAATGGTATTAACTCACTGATTAAGAGACACAGATTACAAACTTGGATTAAAACCACAATCCGACAATCTGCTGCCTTCAGGAAACTCATCTCACCACAAAAGATAGGCACATCCTAAGAATGAAAGGCTGGTCCAAAATCTTGCAGGCTAATGGAACCAGGAAACAGGCAGAGGTAGCAATAATGCTTTCAGACAAAGTGGACTTCAAACCAAAGAAAATCATAAGAGACACAGATGGATACTACATTTTAGTCACAGGTACAATTCACCAGGAAGACTTCACAATAGTGAACATATATGCACCCAATACCGGCCCTTCCACATTCATTAAGAAAACCCTACAGTGTCTAAAGCAAGAAATCAACCTCCAAACGATAATTCTTGGGGACTTCAACACCGCCCTCTCAACATGGGATAGATCAACAGGTCAAAAGCTTAACAGAGACACTTTGGAACTTAATCAAACCCTTAAAGAAATGGACCTTACAGATCTCTATCGAACTTTTCACCCACGCACCAAAGAATATACATTTTTCTCAGCAACACCCGGAACTTTCTCTAAAATAGATCACATATTGGGCCACAAAAATGAATCTACACATATACAAAAAGATAAAATTCTAACCTGTGCCCTATCAGACCACCACGGCCTAAAGCGGGACATCCACAACACAACAAACAAGAGAGAATACATAACTCCTGGAAACTTAACAATATGATCCTGAATGAGAACTGGATTCAGGAAGAAATTAAAAAGGAAATTCAAGATTTCCTGAAAGTGAATGATAATGAAAATACAACTTACCAAAATCTCTGGGACACAACGAAAGCTGTTCTAAGAGGTAAGTTCATAGCTCTTAATGCCTACATCAAAAAAATGGAAATATCAGAAATAAACAACTTAATGATGCAGCTTAAGGCTTTAGAGAAACTTGAGCAATCTGATCCCAAAAGTAGTAGAAGAGAGGAGATTAGCAAAATAAGGGGAGAAATATCTGAAATCGAGACTAAGAAAAAATCAACCAGTCAAAAAGCTGGTTCTTTGGAAAAATCAATAAGATTGATACACCCCTAGCTAAATTAACCAAAAGCAAGAGAGAGAAAAACCCAAATTAACAAAATTAGAAATGAACATGGAGTTATCACTACAGATATCCAAGAAATCCAGAGAATTATAACATCATATTTCAAAAACTTATACTCTGTGAAGTTGACAACACAAAAGAGATGGATGAATTTCTAAGTAAAAACAAACTACCTAAATTGAATCAGGATGTTGTGAATTATTTAAATAGTCCTATAACATATAAGGAAATTGAGGAAGGAATCTCGAATCCTCCCACCAAAAAATGTCCTGGACCAGATGGATTCAGCACAGAATTCTACCAGACATTTAAGGAGTTAATAACACCTTAAACTGTTCCATCAAATAGCAAAGGAAGGAACACTACCAAATTCCTTCTATGAAGCTAATATTGTCTTAATCCCAAAACATAATAAAGATTCACTTAAAAAAGAAAACTATAGGCCGATCTCTCTGATGAACACAGACGCAAAGAATCTCAACAAAGTCCTAGCAAATCGGATTCAAAAACATATCAAAAAGATCATTCACAGGGACCAAGTAGGCTTCATCCTCCGCACACAAGGTTGGTTCAACATACGCAAATCAATAAATGTAATTCATCATGTAAACCAGTCCAAAGTCCAAGACCACATGATACTCTCGATAGATACAGAAAAAGCCTTTGACGAGTTCCAACAGCCTTTTATGATCAAAATGCTAGAGACAGTAGGAATGGAAGGAACCTTTATCAATATAATAAAAGCTGTATACAACAAGCTCACAGCAAGGATTATGCTCAATGGGGAACAATTGGAAGTATTCCCACTTCGATCAGGAACTAGACAAGGCTGTCCTCTCTCACCACTTCTATTCAATAATGTACTTGAAGTCTTAGCTGAAGCCATAAGACAAGAAAGGGACATAAGAGGGATTCAAATCGGCAAGGAAGAAGTCAAGCTATCCCTATTTGAAAATGACATGATTTTATACCTGAGTGATCTGAAAACTCCACCAGGAAGGTCCTGGAACTAATACAGAAGTTCAGTAGTGTGGCAGGATACAAAATAAATTTACAAAAATCAAAAGCCTTCCTATATGCCCAGAATGAAAGAAGTGAAGAAGCCTTGAGAGAAACAATCCCATTTACTATAGCCCCTAAAAAAATGAAATACCATGATATAAACCTAACCAAGGAGGTAAAAGACCTTTACAATGAAAACTTTAAAACCCTCAAGAAAAAAATTGCAGAAGACATCAGAAGGTGGAAAGACCTCCCATGTTCCTGGATTGGCAGAATCAACATTGTAAAAATGACCATCCTACCAAAGGCAATATACAAATTCAAATACAAAAGACCCAGGATAGCAAAGACAATCCTGAGAAACAAAAACACTGCTGGAGGTATCACCATAACAAACCTTAGTCTGTACTACAAATCCATAGTTATGAAGACAGCCTGGTACTGGCTCCAAAATAGACACACAGATAAGGGTTGAAGACCCTGACATAAGCCCACAAAAATACAGCCATTGATCTTTGACAAAGGGGCCCAAAGAATCCATTGGAAAAAGAACAGCATCTTCAACAAATGGTGCTGGCAAAACTGGATCTCCACATGCAGAAGATTAAAGCTGGACCCATACTTGTCAGCATGTACAAGACTTAATTCCAAATGGATCAAGGACCTTTATATAAGGCCAGAGACTATAAAAACCATAGTTGAAAGGATAGGGAACGCCCTCGAGCTGATTAGGCTAGGCCGACATTTCCTAAACAGACATCCAATGGCACAGTCACTGCTACCAACTCTCCACACTTGGGATCTTGTGAAATTAAAGAGCTTCTTTTCAGATAAAGAGATTGTAACATGAGCTCCAAGGCAACCCACAGAATGGGAGAAAATCTTCACTAACCACATATCTGATAAAGCTCTACTGTCCAGAGTGCACAAAGAACTTAGATAACTAAACTCCAAGGAAAACAATGGCCCAATTAAAAAATGGGCCCTGGAACTTAAAAGAAACTTTACCAGGGATGCAATTAAAATGTCTAACAAATATCTTAAAAAATGCTCCACATCCTTAGCCATCAGGGAAATTCAAATCAAAACTTCCCTGAGATATCATCTCATCCCGGTCAGAATGGCAAAAATCCATAATACAAACAACTACAAATGCTGGAGAGGATGTGGAGAGAGGGGAACTCTCCTACATTGCTGGTGGGAATGCAGGCTCATACAGCCACTCTGGCGAGCCGTCTGGTGATTCTTAAAGAAATTAAAGATTGAAATGCCATATGACCCTGCTATCCCACTTTTGGGAATAACCCCCTATGCAGCAGAGGTTCACCTCGATAGCACAAGCACGACCATGTTCATAGCAGCACTGTTTACAATAGCAAAGTCATGTAATCAAGCCAAATGTCCAACAGTTGACGAGTGGATAAGGAAACTGTGGTACATCTATACAATGGAGTACTATTTAGCCATCAAAAATGATGAATTACTGGAATTTGCTGGGAAATGGATGTCATTAGAAACAATTATATTAAGTGAAGTATCCCAAACCTAGAAAATTAAGCACCGTATGTACTCCCTAATACGTGGCTCCTAGTACCAAACCCACCCAGCCTACCTTGAGACACTCAAAGATAAATCTATGTAATACCTACAGTAATTGCAAGGATTATGAACAGGAGGGATGGGGTTGGAGGGCCACACCAGACACAAGGAGAGAGGGGACCATGTTATAGCAGCGAAAATAGGCCTCTATCAAGGAAGGCAAGTAAGTAATGTGACACCTGGTTAAGTTCACAAACGTTCGTGCCTGATCATGTACAACTGAGGGGGTATGATTTCACCAGAAGGGGAGGGCACATAGTCTGGCAGATAAAAAGTAATCATTTTGTAAATGGGTGATTGACACCTCCATCTCTAAGGTTTCCGACTTTTATTACATCTACCCTTGAATGTGCTATTTAACAAGACTCCAGTTTAACTGCTTTTTGTCTCTGACCAGGGTGTGACATACAGTGCCCATCAGGATGGAGTGAAGGGCATTGCAGTAGCAGCAAAACTGCAAAAGAAAATCAACAAACCACAATCCAGAACGTCAGAGATTCTATATCAACCACATAGAACTAGGCCAGACTAATCTCTCCCCATCCTGAAGCTCAGGGACATTTGCGGAAGAGGGGGCGGTAAGATTGTAAGAGCAAAAGGATGGGAGGAAGATTCTCCACACTAGTTAGGGCTGAAGCAATCGTAATAGGACTTTGCATGCCCTGCGCAATGTCCAACACACTATTGACCTCACAAAGTCTAGCATCTGTTAAAGGCACCAAGATCCTTGGAGGCAAGGGATTGGCAGCCACAGTAGTGTTCCTTTGCTTATCCCTTCAAGTTGTCTTTGTGCTGAAAACTTTTCTTCCTCCTTCAATCATGACAGATAGTTTTGCCGGGTATATCAGTCTGGGTTGGCATTTTTGCTCATTTAATACTTGAAGTATGTCTCTCCAAGCTCTTCTTGCTTTTACTGTTTCCATTGAGTAGTCATTTGTTATTCTAATAGGATTACCTTTAAAAGTGACTTGCTTTTTTTCTCTTGAAGCTCTCAGCACCTTTTCTTTGTCTTGAATGTGGAGTGTTTTGACTATTATTAGCAGTGGCGATTTTCTATTTTGGTCATATCTATTTGGAGTGCGAAATGCCTCTTGTATTTGTATAGTCCTCTCATTCTTTAGTTGTGGGAAGTTTTCATTTATGATGAATTGAAATATTTCCTCAGGTGTAGTATTTTGGGATTCTTGTTCTGGTATTCCATGAATGCGCATGTTAGGTTTCTTCAGGGTGTCCCTTATTTCTTGAATGTTCCTCTCCAGGATCTTTTTTGGCTTTAACAATCTCTTCCATTGAGCTGGTTGATTCTCCCAATTTGTCTCAAGATCTGAAATTCTATTTTCTGACTCTCTGTTGAGTTTTGGGTTTAAGATAACTTGTCTTGTAGTTCAATTTTAAACTCTGCCTGAGACTGTTTTAACTGCTCTATACCTATATTTGTTTCTTTTTTTTTTAAATTATTGTTTATTCAATTGTGTGTGTGTGTGTGTTTGTGTGTAGAACCACTGGCGAATTTAGGAACCACCATGGATGCCTCCATCTCCTCCTTGTTTACTCTGCCCCGGGATTCACAGGCTCCGCCCTACCAGGACCAGAAATGCAGGCCACCCCCGCTTCTGCTTGGTGTCTTTATGTGCGGTGTAGTATCCCGACTCAGGACCTTCCGCCTGCAAGCAGAGGCTTATCCCCTGAGCCACCTCTCCAGCCCCCTATTTTTGTTTCTTGAACTGTTTTTCTCAACTCCTCCAGGTGCCTGTTGTGTTCTTGTTCAAAGTGGTTGATACGGTTGTTTAACTCTTCTCAGATTTCCTCTTTCATAGTATTAATCATGGTAATGATCATACTCTGAAAGTTCTTATGTTGGGTCTGGCTTTCATGGCTATTTTCTGTGAATTTGTTCTGGTCGGATTCCATTGTTATGGGATTGATTCTTTCAATGGGAGATTGGTCTTCTTGGATTTTGTTCCTCATCGATCTGCACTTTGACTTGGGCATTGTTGTTTTGTTTTTTAGGACCTTTCAGTTTCTGTGTGTTTTTCACTGAACTAATGTAGTTGGTGTTGTTACACTTGCCAGTTATTACTAGTGCTTGCCTTGGATTGGGTATGCTTGTGTATTGTTATTGTTATATCCTAGATGAGGCTACTAGTCTGTTAGTATTTCAGTTAAGTAACCAGGGGGTAAATATTAGTATGGTAGTGCACTTTTACGATTTAGTGTCTTGGTGAAATGTGAGGGTGAATGTGTGCTCCCTGGAGTTGTATGTTTTTGGGGTGGCTGTATGAGGAAGTTGATATACAGCAGTGATACTAGAAAGGATCAGTAAGGTGAAAAGAAAAAAAAAAAGGAAGTTTACTTATCTTTGGGCTGGATGTGAAGAATCTCGCCCATGTGATATAATGGTTGTAGTGGAGTCCAGATGCATGGCCTGTGTTCCCTTTGTTCCTTAGTATTTTGCTTGAGTTTCCTTTGGACTCTATTGAATTCTGAGTAGCAGTGTGCCTTCCGTGGACCATGAGCGTAGGTCCCTGGTGGGCCAGAGAGGCAGAGGGTCTGATGTTGATGGAAGAATTCTTCACCTGCGACCTGGGGGAGGGGGGCAGAGGCACGCGGGAGGGCGGGAGGGTGCCAGGGGCTGGGGTCCCGGGCGGGTCCCCAGGGGTAAGCCTGCGGCTGCTCGGGTGCTTCCTGGCCAGGCGGCTTCCGGGTGGGGGGCTGGGCTGGGCCGGGCTGGGCGGGGCTCTCTCTCTTGCTCACTCACCTGCGAGGTTGGCAGGGGGTCGGCGCGGAGGGGGTGGGGCCCCGCGGGCAAAGCCGGCGGCCACACCGGTGTTGCCTGGCCAGGCGGCTCTGGGGTGGGGTGAATGGTGAAATTTCTAATAATATTAGAAAGACATAGAAATTAGTCATATGGGGAAGATCTATGGGGAAGATATAGGAAACACTATGTAATCTTTTGTATGAAGGAATGATCATCATATAGAAAATAATTTTCAGAAGGCATTAAAATATAAGTGAACATTTATAAATTTGGAAAATATAAAGTCATCTAATATGTGTGAAGGAATGATTATCATATAGAAAATAAGTTTCATAAGATATAAAGAGATATTTGAAGATATATATGTATGTTTAGAAACTACAGACTAATCTAATATGGGTATATGAACTTTCTTGCATAAAAAATATGTACTGATATTTAAGTAACTATTGTATCTTTTCATAAAAATACATTCGTACTACAATAATATGGTCATTTTCCTCATTATTTGGAAATACTGCATTATTAAACAAAGGTAAATAACGATTAGTGTGCAGTTTGTAGAAAGTTATGGATAAAATTTATATTATTTCATTTTTCATAATAACCCTTTGATATAGGAAAAGCTATCATGCTTATTTCACAAATAGAGAAAATGAGGCACAATGGGTTAAATAATTTGTCCACAGTAGTAGTGCAATTCAAATTCAGGAAACATGAGTATCCGGAATATACAAAGTACTCAAAAAATTAAAAACCAAGGAGATAAGTGGTGCAATTAGAAAATGGGAAAAGTAGAAAAAAAGTTTAGTAGAAAAAAAGAAACTTTTTTTCTAAGACAAAATTAAAATGAATGACAAATATCTTTAAAAATGTTACACCTTCCTAGCCATCAGGGAAATGCAAATCAAAACTGCCATGAGCTGTTATCTCATCTTGGTCAGAATGACTAAATTCCAAAACACGAAAAACAACAAATGATGGCGAGGATACTGGGAGAAGGGAACCCTCATACATTGCTTGTGAGAGAGAGCTTGTATAACTACTCTAGAGATCAGAATGGCAGTTTCTAAAAATGTTAAAAATTGAAATACCGTATGATCCACCCATACTACTGGTGAGAATATTCACAAAGACTGTTTCATCTTGCTATTGAGACATGTGTACACTATTTGGAATAGCAAAGTTATGAAATCAATCTAATTGTCCCACAGTTGACAAGTAGATAATGAAAATGTGCAACATACGAATACCACTACACAGCTATCAAAAAGTAAGTTATTGAAATATGCTGATAAATTGATGGAGTTGGAAGAAGTCATACTGTGCAAAGTATCCCAAACATAGAAAGATGCCACATGCTTTTCCTTATAAGTAGACCTTAGCACTAAGCCCTCATAATGACATACTCAAGGGGAAATCTATGTAATATCCATTATAACCACAAAGGAATATAGTATAGGAAAGAAGACTCCAAGAAAGTGGTGACAAAGGAACAGAGTTAAATAGGTTTTTTTTTTTTTTTTAAAGGCCACTATTAAGAAAGCCTGTAAATATTGAGACATCTGATCCTGTCCACTGTCATCATCCCCCTTCGCCTCTATTACCCCCACCAATTCATTGTTGTTTAGATTGGTTTATAGTGCTGAACATGTGTTTCCTGTCATAGATTAGTAAGCAGGTGATTGGTTACCTGGAGGTGAACCCCACTCTCTACTATTTTCTATTCCTGGTCTTCTCTCTCCTTTAAGCCTCTTCTTATATAAAGGTTTTATTTTAAACAGTTGTTAATCTTTGGATAGAAGAGGATCTCAACTCCCAGACAGGACACAGCCTAGTGCCTTGTAAGAAGAGTGAGGTAGACATAATAAAGAATGCAATACCAGCAAGCATGCAGTATTCACCCAGAATCAGGCCGGCCAATTATCTCCCCATCCTAAAGCTCAGGCTACCTTGTGGAAGAGGGGACAGTGATATTACGAGAGCCTGAAGATGGGGACAAAAAATGATGATCCAATGGGAATGCTGGGAATCATAGAAGCAGACAGACAGAAGGATGGTAGGGAGTGGGATAGACTGATGAAGAGAGAGAAGGGAGGGAAAGGGAGAGAAAGAGTAAGCATGGACAAAGTAGGGGATAAGGAGGGAGGCAATGATTGTTACTCATTGTGTTTGTAAAACTAACAATAATAATAACAGAAACTCATAAAAGGAGGTACTCTTTCCTGGAACCCTCATACATTGCTCTTTCCTGAAAGATTAGTCTGATTTCTATGTAAAAGTATTAGCATCTCCTAGCTGTGTTTAGAAACACACAGGCTAGCAAGCAAGAAAGGGATATCTATTTAGAAATGCCTAATGGAGAAAAATTAAGAAATTTTCATTACAGAAGTCATAAATTCAACTAAGAATAGAAATTGTGAACACTAATAACTGTAGAAGGAAACAGGAAGTTTTGTGAGGAAAAGAGACATAGGCAGAAAGATGTGACTATTATTCACATGACATAAACCTTGTATTAACATGTCCTGATCATTTCAAAATTTTTGTTTTCTTATAATAGCCTGAATTTAAAGAATGTCTTGTTCTTAACTAATGGGTGGAGACATGACCTCTATCTGAGTTCACAAGGGTTGAGCCACACTTAAAAGAAATGGTTTATATAAATTCTGGAGTTCATTTAATTTAGTATTGAATTTAAAATGATTCTTGTCTTGAAAATTCTTCCTGAAAACATTAAAAATAATATGGGTCCTGTCTTTCACAGTGCATCTGATGAAAAGCATATTTTTTTTTTGCAAAATGCTGATTTGGAAAAGTAAAGGCTATTTAAAGGAAGAGAAGCTGCCTGTGAAGGAAAAAATGTTAGAAAAAGATTCCCCACAACATACACTATGAATGATCAAAGGGGACCTTGAAATTCAATTGTAGTAAAGGATAAAAGAGAAAAGTGAAAGTATGACTATTTCTCTTAATCATTCTTAAGTGTTTTTAGCATTTAGCACAATCATTAGCAGAAAATGCTTACAGTTTGGGAAAGGTTTTGCAGAAAAAAATAATAAAGCATGCATGAAAAAGAAAGAACAAATGAAATGGTCCAAACTAAATTAAGAAAACATTAAGTTTAACACAGTGTTTTCAAATAAAGTATGGTACATGGTAAACAAGTATAACACATCTGATTATTTCAGTTCATAATGGTAAATTTTGTGGTTTCCTCCAGAGATCACAGGAGGATTTCTGAAGGTTGGAAATCCAAATGATCAAGATTGCCCGTCACCCAAAGGTTGTACTGCTTTTATTCTCTGTACATTTTTTCTACAGTTTTCTTTACAGCAAAGTAAGAATATATCATAAAAAATTCTTTGCATTTTTTATGAGTTAAAGACAGGCAATAAGTCAATATTCAAATTTTGAATGATTTTAATGAAAAAGGGAAGGGAGGCAGAAATGAAAAAGGAAAGAAGGGAAGAAAGGAAGGGAGAAAGAGGGATATACAGGAAGTAGACATCATAGTGTGTAAATAAATAATTATCACATAGAAAATAAGTTTCAGAAGGCACTAAAATGCACTCGAAGACCTATACATTTAGAAACTATAAGATTACATGGGTGTAAAATAGGAAGGTTAGGGAAAGTGAGGGAAGGAACAAAAAGGACCAAGGGAGAGGAAAGGACACAGGGAAGGAGGAAAGATGAGTAAATACTGCTTATTCCTCTAAAAGGTACATATATCCATAGGTATGTGTATATGTGTATTTTAATGTAACAAAGTGACAGAGAGTTTCTGATGATTTTATGAACTATAGTATTATGAGCTATCAAAGATATAAAAGAAAATAAACATATACATATAACTTTCAAGAAAAACCGCTGGTAATTTTCAGAACTGTTTGAAAAAGGATATAAAATTTAAAAAAAGGATATTTGAAATGTTTTACTCCAACACTGATACTTAGCAAAAAGAAAAAAGACAATAATTTCCTAAAATGCGCAAAAACTTAACTGTACCGTTTGCATGCTTGTTACTCCTACTGTCAATCTTGTGCCTTCCATTAGTACTTAAACTCTTAAAATGTAAATTTTTAATCTATCAAACAGATGCAATTAACTAATCTTAGCATAATTCGTCCTGCATATTCTCAAGTTTCTCAGCTTATGGTATTATTTTAGACAGCAAAAATTTCTTTCTTGAAGGCTATTTGCTAAACAATGAATCATGCATGTAATGTACACTAATTACTCTGTTTGGCATATCTATATACTCATAAGTCAGCATGTCAATAAATATAGCAAACTTATCCTACACATGGAGCATTCTTGTATATTTTGCTACATGCCCTATTACTGTAAGTGCTTCAAAGCTAATTTATAGTAGGACTCTTAAAAAATTAGCCATTAATTTGCACAGAGTAAAGACATCATATACTTTTCCTTGTGTCTTCCCTGTGTTTATTCAGTTCTCCCCAGAGCTGGTCTTAATAATTATAATCAAATAAAATCTTAAATTTAAATTGGTACCATATGTAGATATTTCCATATCATTTTATCCACTATGTAGGTTAATGAAAACACAACCAGAAGTAGCTTTTTTTTTATTTCCGCTCATACAAACTTAATAGGTATCTGGTCCCCTCCCTCCTTCCACCCCTTCCTGGACCCCCTTACTCCCTCTTCCCTTTTCCTCTTCCTTTTCCTCTCTCCCTCCCTATCTCCCAGTGCCTCCTCCCCCCATCCCTGGAACATCCTTTAATGTGTATGTGAAACTTTCCTCTGGGCCCTCATCTCTGATGAGGTGTAAGGACTCAGTGGCATTTCCTAGAACTCTTTCTTGTGTAAGTATAGGAACACTATTGTGGCTGTTAATCCCTAGCTTCTAAGGATCCTAGTGCCTTTAGTCCATGCTACATTTTGAGGGGTCAATAATGTGTTGGTCATTGCGCAGGTCATGCCAAGTCCTATTATGATTGCTTTGGCCCTAACTTGTGTGGAATATCTTGCATATCATTGCTCCTCACCATCTTTAGGCTCTTATAATCTTACTGCCCCCTCTTCTGCAAATTTCCCCAAGCTTCAGGATGGGGAGAGATTAGGCTGGCCTAGTTCCAGGTGGTTGATATAGAGTCTCTGATGTTCTGAATTATGTTTTGTTGATTTTTTTTTTCAGTTTTGCTGCTCCTGCAATGCCCTTGGCTCCATCCTGATGGTTATTGGATGTCACACCCTGGCCAGAGATTAAAAAGCTCTTAAATTAGAATCTTATTATAAGAGTATATTCAAAGGTAGATGGAATAAAAGTAGGAGACTGCGGTGTGGGAGGGTGAGTCTCCCATTGCACAATGGTTACTTTCTATCTGCCAGACTATATGCCCTCTCCTTCTGTTGAGATCATACCCCATCAGTTGCAAATGATCAGGAAGGAAAGTCTGTGAACTTAACCAGATGTCTCATTACTCACTTGCAGTCCTTGATGGTGGCTTATTTTCTCTGCTGTAACATGATCTCTTTTCTCCTTGTTTCTGGTGGGGCCCTCCTTTCCCATCCCTCCTGTTTATAATCTTTGCAATTACTGTAGGTATTACAGAGATTTATCTTTGAGTGTCTTTTAGTGGGTTTGGTACTAGGATCCATCTGTTAGGGAGTACATATGGCAATTAATATTCTGTGTCTGGGATACTTCACTCAATATAATTGTTTCTAATTCCATCCATTTCCTGGCAAATTCCATTAATTCATCATTTTTGATGGCTGAGTAGTATTCCATTGTATAAATGTACCACATTTTCCTTATCCACTCGTCAACTGTTGAGTATTTGGGTTGATTCCATGACTTTGCTATTGTAATGAGTGCTGCTATGAACATGGTCGTGCTTGTGATATTGAGGTGAATTTTTGCTGTATGGGGGGTTATTCCCAAAAGTTGAATAGCAGGGTCATATGGCATTTCAATCTTTAACCAGCAGTAGCTTATCATCATAAAATATACTTTAAACTAGAATTTATGTTTCTGCCTCTCAGCCACAGTTTCACAGTTGGTAGACACATATATTTTTATCTCTGTAATTTTTCTTCATTTATGAATGTTATATATTTATTTATGTATATACATGTTGTTAGCTTTGATAGTCCTTTTTCTCACTGATATAACACTGTTGATATCCATCACACTTGACCTATGAATATAAAGTCTATCATTTTATTATTGAGCATTACTCCGTTGTGTATAACAGGTCACAGATGTTGAAAGCGGTGATGTGATTGGTCATTAGTCATGGATAAAAGAGCTTGCAGCAGTTTGCTCCTCAAGTAATTATTTACAGCTAATATTCCTTACTGAGTAAAATTTGAATTCTGCTGTTGGTTGATTAATGTTTTTGAAAAAAAAACCTGTTAACTGAACTGTTGCCTACATAAATTATTCTTGCAAAATGTGGGATGCCCTTATGTATTGCAAAATATTTTATAAATGATATTATACTGTATTACCTGTAATTACAGTTACATTCATATTCTTTATTGATTTTAAGGTTTATCTCTGTCTATATGTATGACATTAATTTATCAGTTTCCATGATTTTATTTAATAATATTCACCTGTATTAAATTTTCAAATAATCATTTGTTTACTTGATTATTTGCCATTCATTTATATAGGTATTTTTATCTGTTTGCTTGTTTTGTGATGCTAGTAATTGAATCTAATAACTCACACATGCAAGGAAACTGTGATACCACTAAAGTATATTTTCCTGTTACATGACTTTATTATATGCACTAGGAGTATTATCCATTACATGTTCAGAAATTTTACATATACTAGAATCATTTGGACATATTAAAGGAAAAATTCATAACAGAAAATTCTAATCCAGTTGGTTTGAATTTGGCTCTATTTGTTATCCAAATCTATGTATCACTTTATCACTAACTATCTAGCTAATCTATCTATCATCTATCTATCTATCTATTTACCTATCTATGTATCACCTAGCTATCACTTTTATTATCTGTCATCTTTCATAGATCATCTTTTTGAAAGAGAGTTTGCTGATCAATTTCAGGATTACTGTTGATTTCATACCATGCACTCACTTCCAAAGCAGTCAGTAGCTACTGCAACAAATTTGTTTGGAGTAATCAAAGAAATGTTTATTTCTTTGTCACTTCTGCCAGTGGCTAGTTTAAACTTAAATTACCTGTCATTTGCTAGCAAAGTGTGTCCCCTCTAATAGTCCCATTTTTAGTAATATTAAAGGTCTCAAGACTAACTTGCTGGTGAAGAACACTAGATACTACATATGAAAAAGTCAATATAAATATACATTTATCCTTAGGGTCAATATTACATTTGGACTGCCATATATAACTATCTCACTGAGGTATTCTTAGTACTATGTATTATTTAGTGCATAGTTTTTGAGGTTTAAGCATAATGTATAGAATATCTTCCATTTTCTAATATTTGTACAAAGTATGGGGTATGAAGTGAGGACAGAAAATCACAGGTAATAATTCCACAGGATTTGACTTGTTGCTTCAATTCATAGTCTAATATTTTTATTCCTGAGTAAATTACCTAAAATGTATTTTCACTAAGAGAACATGAACAAACCAAAATAAAACAATGACAATATCAGAAAACATCTAAAAATTATTTTATTAAGGGAAACTTTTCTTACTGTAGGTGAAGTTACAGAGTAGAAAGCCCTACACTCAGTTTCCAATAAGAAGTTCATTGATTAATCCACAAATTCTTTTAAAAAATTGAAAAAGTAGGAAGATGAATATGTTCTACATAATGAAAATTTAGTTTCTACAAAACTAGTAGAAGATGTGGGAATCCTTCCACCACTGTTATAGCTCATTGTGAGGAAGAGACCTGCAATTCTACAGATTATCCAAGATAGGAAAGAATTTTTTTATGCATTCATACACCAAGTATCTGGGGACTTTTTAGAGGACAACTTTATGACTTGCCTATCTTGAAATTCTGAAAGTTCTAAAACATTGTATGTGTGCAAAGCAGAAAGGAGATAAATATAAGTGACATTAAACTACCCAATCAAAAGGCATCATATTGAAGGAAATTTTAAAGAGACATTGTACAAATGGGAAGGAAAAAAGAACACTAGTCTATGTTATCTATAAGAATTTAACTTTGAAAATATTAGTGATGTGATAGAGAAAACAAAGAATAGATACTCCTGAAAATGGTCAATGTAAAGACTAGGTTGTGACTACTTGTTAAGGAAACAGACTTTAGCCAAGACTATTATTGAAATAAAATGATGTTTTATAATGATAAAATGATGAATTCACCAGGAGAGAAGAGTTGAGGGGAAGAGATTGAAAATAATATGACATAACAATTTACTAGCATAAGTAATTTTGAACAATAAGAATAAAGCTACAATTATAACTTTTCTTCATTTTAACATATAATTCTGATTTAAGGTAATTAAAGAACTTTGGGTTGCCTTGAAGAAAGATGAAGATGATACCAATGGATCAGAACTGAGACCCCAGGAATATACTAATGTTTCTGTGTTCTTCTGACCTCAGAAATTGTCAAAAATGTACAAGGAGAAGGATAGTATCTTTGGCATGCGAAAGAATGATATTGGAAACTTATTTTAAAACACAGAATTTAAATTAAATTGCATGGGGGAATGAAACATAAGACCAGGAACTGTGAAATCCCTACCTGAACCGACAGGTCAACATCTAGTTACATATCCTTGACAATGTTTCATACATATGACAAACTAGGCAACAAAACCCAAAGCAATCAAAGGGGCATTAAATAAAGTAAGAAGCTTCCATTTAGAAAAGAAGCCAAAACACAATGAAAAGACAATCTATCTAAGATAACCCATATACTATACACTAAGAATAAATATGTTTTAATATAAGAATGAATATGTTTAAATCTCCTGTTATTATATATTTCCAATGTACATAAGAAATGAATCCCATAGTAAAACAGAATAAAACATTATTACCAAATTTGTGTTTTGTTTAAATAGGAAACAAATCTCAACTATTTTTCAAAGAATAATTTGTCAAGTTATATATGGAAAAATGCCCAGTATTGCCAGTTGTCTGGAGTTCATAGGCCAGAACAACAAGGAACTGAAATGTCACAGATGTTGGGAAAACTGTTATAGGAAAGCAAATATCAGCAAATATGTAGAGAAAATGAAACTGTGCAACACTGCTAAAAATTCAAAGTAGTACAGACACTACTGAAAACAGCTTAAAGGTTCCTCAAAAATATTTTAAGCAGAACTACTACATGATCCAGAAATCTCAGTTCTGAAGATTTAATCTATAAGTTGCCAACAGACTGTGAAGATTGTAGTATTCCAATGTGCACTACAGCACTACTGATAGGAAGCAACATGTGGAAATAGTCTGAATGTCAATATGTAGACAAATGAATAAAATATGTACATACCTTAAATTATTCAGGTACAAAGAATAGTATTTTAAAATAGCATAATATGGAAATAGTAGCTGAAACAAATCATACACAAAAAGAAAATTATTTCTCTGAAGTATCTAAATATCATTTATATCCTGATTTGCAGGGATTAAGTGAAGGTGGATATGTAGTGGTTACTAATCAAAAGTATAAATCAGAGCATAACAATACAAGCTATCTGCTTACTACATGGTATATACAGTCAAGGTTACATGATATTCACTCAAATATTTCTCAATATTGTGATTCAGCTTTATGTTCTTATTACAACAAAATAATAATAAGAGAAGATCCTCTCCATTTTGTGGATGGTTTTTAAGAGTTATTTGTTGTATCCCTCTATCACCAGTGATATGCTGATCAATATTCATTTGACAAAGTATATATGCAAATATTTCAAATATGTTGTTTAAATTTAGGACCTGTAAAAAGAATGTTCTTTTGTTAAGCAAAGAATGTGTAATACAGAGCATACCACATGGACACAAAGCCCTACTGTGAACTCAGTTTTAAGTATAAAGTTAAAGTGCCTTTATTTCAAAGTCTCTATAAACGAGGCCAACAACTTCAAAATGAGTGTTCAGTATTTCACAGTCTGCGTACAGATTTTCTTTCTTCAGTTCTAGTTATAAAGCCTATCAACTACAAAAGATTCCTTGAAGATATTTTCTCTGATCTCCCACACAGAAGTGTAGTGGTTTAAATGTCTGTCCACAAGTTATTGAAACTTCTCCATTTAAGAGGTAGACTTTAGTCTTTCTTACCTGAAGTGTGAGCTGGACTTACTGCCTTACATTTCCTGAGACAATGTCAATATGACATTTTGTAACCTGTAGACTATATAGTGAAAGGTTCTATGCCTATCTGATGTCTCTGCAACTTCAATTAATTTTACAAGGAGAATAATTTTCTTTTATGAATCAGGTCTTTAGGCAAAAAATATGAAGCCTCCTAAAATCAGTAAAGAACTAAAGCTTTCACTCAACTCTTATATCAGTGTACTATCCTATGGGTGGTGGTCTTCCTAAAATGAACCCACTGCATAAATACAGCCGTATATTGCATCTTAAGATGTCTTTATAGTAATCTTTAAAGAAACACTTAACAAGGATGTAAAACAAAGATAAACTTGAATTTCTGACCCAGAGAAATTGTGGACTAATAATTAATTACTGTTGCAATATTTACAGTTAATTTATCATGGCAAAAATCTTTATTAATTTAAAAGCTATAAAGCATAGTTTAAATATTTTGACTGTATAACCTGCTGGAGTGTTTGATGCTTACACGGAATTAGTATTTAATTAAATTATTCAGAAAAATCAACTGATTAGAGTTAAGAAGGAAGAATTAAAGGAAAGATTTATGGTATCCAGTGCACAGTAAATGTAATCTTAGAAGTCAAAGTGTGTATATTTTAGTTAAATCATTAACAGTGAAAATATTTTAAAAATTTTTTGACTTTTTTTGATGATACATTTTTTGATGTATTTTATAACTAAAAAATGGAAAGCTCCTACCTTCTTGGCTAGATACTACTCCTGCCTATGAAAACAATACAGGGTATATTAGATAATACAGTTTTGATGTTTGCCCAATACATTTTCTATGGGGAAACATCTAAATATAAAAGATATGAATACATAATAGTTTGCTATGTACTTGTCAATAGAAAAAAAAGTTGATTAAAATCAGCAAAGGTCATTGCATTCTTGGGTCCACTGCCTTCACTAACGGAACCTTGAGTGACTGGCAGAGCTTCAGCAACTTCAGTTTTAGTCGTCGAAAAACACTGAGAAAATACAGGACTTAATCAAACATGAGCTATAGATGCGAATCCTGAATTCTGACAAAAAGTATTATTAAGGGTTAAAAAACCATTAAATGTACATCATTAGTGATCAGGTAAATGCAAATTAAAACTATGTTTAGAATCCATCTCACTCCAGTTAGTATGATTTTTATCAAGAAACCAATGACAATAAATGATGGTAAGGATGGGGGAAAAACAACTTTTGTTTGCTGTGGATGAGGGTGTAAAGTCATACAGCTACTATGGATATTTGTGTGAAGAGTCCTATAAGATCTCGACATAGAACTGCCATATGAATGTGAATTAGTTTAAGAATCCACTAGAGTGCTTCCTTTCATGTGATGTGCAGTAAGATTTTTCCAGTATTTTATTTTCCTGTTTCTAGAGCCAAGCTTGGTTATTCCACAATGTTTTCTAGCCTTTTCCAGATATTTGGACTTTGAGAACTGTCAAGAATTCAAGGATCTTAGAAAATTCCTTGGACATAAAATAATATCTCTATCATTTGCTCTTATCCTCATTGTTATCCCTTATTTCTCCTGGTATGAAATGAATCACTTTAATTGATAAATATTTCAGAAACCTTATGAATTCTTTAACCTCTTGAGATTCCAGACCTGCCCACACCTATGCCTGGAATGTTCTTGAGATTAAGAACACTATATGAATATGAGCAATTTCAAAATCATGTATTTTATTATTTTGCATACTTTATGAACTTACCATGTGTTATTTGCAAGTTCTTCTGAGTACAATGGGTATTGATCATCAGATTGATTATGTTTCTCACAAGAGTCATTATTTAGAGAAGTAAGTTGAGATCTATAATTCTCATTCTAGCCTGTTAATTCTCTATTACTCTTTTCAGACATATGTCATCAATAAGGAAAAGAAAGTGGAATTTCCACAAAGGTCTTCAAAATCCTGATTGGGGATGGGCAGTTCTAACAGAGACTAGGAAATAAGAAACATCTTCCTGTATAAATAGAAAAACAATTGATTTTAATGCTTTAACAGGTATAAGAAGAATATGTGTGGTAAATTGTAATAGAACTAAAGAAGTGATCAATCTGTCCAGGAAGCTTTGGTATTTTTAAGGAGCAACAAAGTTTATGCAGTGTTAGAGACCATAAAAGTTAAGAAGAAATTAAAAATAAGTCGTTCTTACAACTACCTTAGTGAAAGTACAATTTTAGTCACTTTGATTAAAAGTGGCTCAAATTTTCACTTATGCCATCAGAAAGGCTATTTTATGCAATCATTTTTTACTATATACATGATTCTTAATAAAAACAAATTACAGCAAAGATATAATGAGGTCTACTATCAACTGAGAGGTCAAATCTTGTGTTCAAAATCAATACTTTCATTATCTAATTAGAAAAAATGGAGACTAAAGAACCTGTAATTAACCAAGTTCAGTTAGCACTGCCATGCTTTCTACACCTAAAAATAAGCAAACATTTGCCTTCCAAAAAAATGGCTGCCCCTTTTTTCTATGTATAAGCAGATATATCATCTGCTTGACCTTGAATTTTCAGCAAATTATTCGGATTTTACTCAGTTAATATAATTTTATTCTTTTTTCTATATTCTTTTTATTAATGAATTTGTTAAATAAACATTTTATATACATTCCCCTTGCCTCCCTCATTTTTCCTTCCCTCTTTCCCTCCCTTCTTTCCCACTCCCGTCCCACCCTCCCACTCTTCCCTATATAGCTCCAGTCTATTCGCTCTTATCCTCCTGCCTTTGGTTTTATGGGTCCTGGGGTTCGCTTCGTATATTCTGTTCCCGTGGGGGTTCAGGCCTCTGTGGCACACAGAGAGGCCCTTCCTTGTGTGGGGAGTACCCTGATATGGGTACTCCTCAACCTTTGTCTAATCCTTTGCCCCTAAGGATCCTACTGCCTTGAACTATTTCTCCTGAGATCCGGGACATGTTCACCACTGTACAGGTTTGATGAGATCAAGTCCCATTATCATGAATTTATGGTTGTGATTGTCCTTTCTTGAGTGGAGTGACCTGTCCAGTGAGAAACTTTCCATCTTTAGGCTCTTATAGTATTACTGCTCCTTCTTTTGCACAGTTCCCTGAGCCTCTGGATGGGAGGGGATTTCGCTGGTCTGGCTCCAAGTGAAGATTACAGGGTTGCCAGTGCTCTGTATTCAGGTTGCTTGTTGTTGCCCATTTTGCTATTCTTGCACACAAAGCTGCATCCTGTCTGGGTGTTGAGATCCTCTCCAATCCAACAATATAGAAACTATTACAGAGAGGCCTTTATATAAAAGAAGACTTGAAGGGGAGGGAGGATCAGGAATAGGGAGAGTAGTGGGTGCGGTCAAACTCCAGGGAATCATCAGGCTGTCAATTAATCAATTATTCCCCCCCCATGATGGGGAACACACAACCACTCCTTTCAACGAATCCAAATGCCAGTGATTAGGAAGGAGAATGACTATATATTGGACATATATCTCACTAATTATAGGCCTTTCTCAATGATGGCATTATTTATCTATTGAACTTTGTTCCTTTGTCCTCATTCTTTTTGAGTCTTCTTTGCCCTATATTACTATTTTGAATCCTTCATGGATTTGAGTAATGAATAGATTTTCCCTTGTGATTAAGAAAGTTTGGAATTAGTTTCCACTTATAAAAGAGAGCATGTGATGTCTGATTTCCTGTGCTTGGGATACGTCACTCAGTATGATTTCTTCCAGCTCCATCCATTTAGCAGAAAATTTCATCAATTCATTTTTTGATGTCTGTTCAGTATTCTATCATGCATATGTGCCACATTTTCATCATCCATTTGTCAACTGTTAGATCTCTATCTAGGTTGAGTTCATGACTTTGGTGTTGTGAACAGTGTTGCAATGAACATGGATGTAGATGTACCACTACAGTGCAGTGAAGTAGCTTTTGGAATATACCCAGCAGTGGTACAGCAAGATCATACGGCATTTCGATTTTTAATTTTTTTAGGAACCACCATAATGATCGCTATTGTGGTTGTACAAATCTACATTCCCACCAGCAATGTTTGAGGGTTTCCTTCTCCCCACATGTTCTCCAGCATGTGTTGCATTTATGCCATTCTTACCATTTTGATTGTGAGACGATATCTTAGGGTAGTTTTGATTTGCATTTCCCTGATGGGTAGAAAGGTAGAGGCTTTTTAGGGTGTTTGTTAGATATTTAAATTTCTTCCTAGAAAAAATTTCTTTTAAATTCCATGGCTCATTTTCTAATTGGGCTGCTTATTTCCTTGGTGCTTAATTTTTCTGATTTCTTTGTACACTCTGGATAGTAGTCTTCCAATAATAATAGTGATTAGGGAAGATTTTTCTCTCATTCTGTGGGTGGTCATTTTGCTTGGTTGATGATATCTTTTTTTTAAATTTTTTCCATGCATACAAACTTGATAGGTACCCCATTCCCCTCCCTCCCTCTACCCCTCCTTAAATTTCCTTGCTCCTTCCTCCCTTTTCCCCTTCCTTTCCCCCCTCCCTTCCTTTCTCCCAGTGCCTCCTCCCCCCCCCCCGCCCCATTCCTTGATCATCCTTTACTGTGCATGGGTTGACAATATCTTTAGCTGAACAGAAGCTCTATAATTTCATGAGACCCTGTTTGTGGAAAGTTGTTTCTTTTTCCTGAGCTTTTAGGGTCCTGTTTAGAAAATGTTTGCCAATTACTTCAAGGGGATTATCTACTCTTTTTTCCTAGAATTATTATAATCTCTGGTCTACTGTTAAATTGTTTGATTTATTTGGAGTTGATTTCTGTGCATGGTGACAAGTAAGGTTCCAGTTTCAATCATCTGCCTGTTGATGTCCAATTTTGCCAGCACCATTTGTTGAAGATACTGTTCTTTTGACATTGAATTTTCTGAGCCTCTATGTTGAAAATCAGATGACCGTATATGTAGGAGCTTATTTCTGGGTCTTCAACCCTTATCCATTGATCTATGTGTCTGGTTTGAAGCCAGTACTATACAGTCTTTATTACTGTGGATTTGTAGTATAGATTAGTACTGGTATGGTGATTTCTCAGGCGTAGTTTTTATTACTCAGGATTACTTTACCTATCTTGGGCCTTTTGTGCATCCATATGAATTCTGAGATTGCTTTGGTAATGTCTGTGACAAGTTTTCTTGGAATTTTGATTGGCATATATTGAATCTGTATATTGTTTTTAATAGGAGGGCCATTTTTATAATATTGATTCTACTTATCTACGAGCATGAGAGGAGGTCTTTCCACCTTCTGGTGTCTTCTGAAATATCTTTCTTTAGGGTTTTAAAATTTTCATTATATAGGTCTCTCACTTCTTTGGTTAGGTTTATACCAAGGCATTTCATTTTTTAAGGCTATGGTAAATGGAATTGTTTTTCTTAGGACTTTCTCACTTTTTATTCTCAATGTATAAAAAAAGCCACTGATTTTTGAACATTAATATTGTACCCTGCTACTCTGCTGAACTTATATATTAGTTCCAGAAGTTGTTTGGTGAAGTTTTTCGGGTCTCTCAGATAAAAGATCATATTGTCTGCAAATAGGGATAACTTGACTTCTTTTTTTTCTATTTGTATCTCTTTTCTTTCCTTCTCTTGTTTAATAGCTTTAGCTAAGACTTCCAGTACAATATTGAATAAAAATGATAAGAGTGGACAACCTTGACTAGTTCCTGTTTGAAGAGGGAATAGTTCAAAAATTTCACCATTTAGAATGATCCTTACTAGAGGCTTCTTACATATAGCTTTTATTATGTTTATTATGTTCTTTCCATTCCTTTTGTTTCCAAGACTTTGATCATAAAGGGATGTTGGATCTTTTCAAAAGCTTTTTCTGCATCTATATAAAGAATATGATTTTGTTCCTTGGATTTGTTTATATAATGGATTACATTTATTGATTTGTATATGTTGAACAAACCTTGTGTGCCTCTGATAAATTTGATCTGAATGACTTTTTTTGATATGTTTTTGAACCCAATTTGGTAAAATTTAGTTGAGAATCTTTGCATCTGTGTTCATAAATGAGATTAGTCTTTAGTTTTCTATTTATTGTATTTTTAATTTGGTTTTAAGATTAATGTAATATTAGCTTCATAGAAAGAATTTGGAAGTTTTCCTTCCTTTGCTACTTTATGGGATAGTATAAGGAGTAGTGGTATTAGTTATTCAAATGGATAATTCTGCATTAAATACATCTGGTCCTGGAAATTTTTTGGTGGGGAGATTTGTAATTACTATTTAAATTTCATCACTTCTTTTAGGACTGTTTAAATAATTCAATTCATCCTGATTCAGCTTTGGAAGCTTGTACATGTTAAGAAATTCATCCATTTCTTTCTGATTGTCAAACTTTGCAGAGAATAAATTTTTGAAGCATGGAATTATGACTCTTTGACTGCATTTTTCATTTCTAATTTTATTAATTTGAGTTTTTTCTCTTTTGACTTTGGTTAATTTGGCTAAGGATTTGTAATGGTTACTCTTAACTATTAATATGAGAAATAATGCCAAAAGCCAAACAATTTAAAGAAGAAAGGATCATTTATTCAGCTTACAGTTCCAGAGGGGAGAAACAGTTTTTCATGGAGGACACAACATGGCTGGCCGGCCAAGGCTGGAGATAGGCAAAGTCACACCCATCTGAGAAGTTGAGAGCTATCAAACCACTTGCTGCAAAAGCAGACTAATCCTGGAGTTAGGGTGGGACTAATCCACCTCAAGGCCCACCCTTGTGACTGTCCTCCTCCAGCAAGGTTCCACCTTTCAGGGTGCCATGACCTTGCCAAATACATGGGACTGTGGGGGACATATGTCAAACCATGACTCCCCACCCCTGGCCCCCACAGGTTCATTGCCATTTCATTATGTAAACCATACTCAGTTCAACTTTAAAAGTCATCATAGACTATATCAAGAATCCTAACACATTCCAAAAGTCCAAAGCCTAAAGCCTCCTATAAAAATCAAAAGACAAGTTGCATATTTCCAGCATATGGAATAAACATTCCTATTCCAAAAATAAGGAATGGGGTCATATCCAGGAAAGATCAGACCATAACAAGACCAAAAACCAGTAGGACAAACTCCAAATACTGGAGCTCCTAGTCCAACAGATAAGCCTCTCATTGAAATCATCTCAGTTCCAAAGGGCTTCCTTTTATTCCACCCCTCCAATGCTGCTCCCCATAGAACACATTACTCTCTTGGGGTGACTCCTTCCAGAGATTACATTTCCCACTGGCAGATGTCCCACATTGTCTCCTGCATCTCTAGCATCTTTACTTCTCAATGGCAAACCAGACTTTAACTCCACAGCACAAACTATCCTCCTTGGACCTCTAAACTGCAGGCTTTCTGCCACATGCTGCCTGGTTTCCATCATTTTTGAAATCTTGGAGGAGGAATCCATGATCTCTTCCCTCTTGCATCACAGATACCTCTAAAACCAGAACCGCATAGATAATTTTGCTAAGACTACCCCCTTTGAATCACAGCAGATTCTACTTCTCTGTGATAAGGTGTTGGGGGGGGTATTTCTCTATGAGAGAAACAGACTCTTGCTTTGGAACTCCATTCCTTAAGTCATTTCTTCCAAAAGGATTTGCACTCTTATAGGTGGGAGTCTTCTCAGAGGATCTTGCCCTCAGAATAGAGCTTCTCCTTTTACCCAAATTGAGAGCAGGCTTTGATTTACTAATGGAACTAATCTCTTTAACAGCAATCTTGTTCTCTGCTTCTTCCTGGTTCAACTCTGTAAGTTTGTGATTACATTTTTCATCATCAGATCTTACAGTTACTGCTTCTTCCTTCCTGATTCCTTGTTCTTTTTCATAACTCTGAAGAAAACTAAAAAGTAGCCAGATCACGTTATCAAGACTACACTGCCTTGAAGATTTTTTTTTTTTTTTTTTTTTTTTTTGGCCAAGCACTCCAGTTTAACTTCAGGCAAGCTTTCAGGATGCCTGCAAAACTTCACTAAACTCTTTGCCAACACATGGCTCCATTTGTTACTCATCCAGCTGTAAACACAGTTTCTGTTCCCCTTGTTCTCCTCTAGATGCAGGCTTCCACTGCCTGTGTCTCTCACAGCATTGCTTTGTTTGGAGCTCTCACAAGAAATGCCCATGTGGCCCCATAGCCAAGACCCAAAGACTTTCCCAGCACAAAGTCCCAAAGTTCTCCATATTTCTCCCAATAAACAGTTCCAAAGACACACTAGCCACATCACAGTATTGGCCATACTGCTGGGTACCAACTTCTCTCACCTTCACAAACAGCTTCACATTGTGGTACTAGATGTTCTTAATCTCACAGCAATATTCCATTACTTGGTACCAATTTTTGTAATACTTACTCTCAAGTATTGCTGTGAGAGAAAGCACCCAAAGTCAAGCAATTTAAGGGAGAAAGGGAGATTTATTCAGCTTACACTTCCAGAGGAAAAAAACAGTTTTTCATGGCAGAGGAAGTGTGGCTGGCAGGCCAAGGCTGGAGGCAGGCAAAGTCACACCCATCTGAGAGGCTGAGAGCTATCAAACCGCTTGGTGCAAAAGCAGACTTTTACTGGAGTTAGGGTGGGATTAATCCACCTCAAGGCCCACCCTTGTGACTGCCTTCCTCCAGCAAGGCTACACCTCTCAAGGTGCCATGACCTTGCCAAAGACAGGACTGTGGAAGACACATTTTAAACCATGGCAGGGTTTGTCAATGTTGTTGACTTTTTCTTTTTTTTTTTAAGCTTTTTTTTTTTTTTTTATTCAATTGTGCGTGTGTGTGTGTGTGTGTGTGTGTGTGTGTGTGTGTGTGTAGAACCACAAGCGAATTCGGAAACCACCATGGACCGCCTCCACCTCCTCCTTGTTTACTCTGCCCCGGGATTCACAGGCTCCGCCCTACCAGGACCAGAAATGCAGGCCACCCGGCTTCCGCCTGGCGTCTATACGTGGGGTCTAGGATCCGAAATCAGGACCTTCTGCCTGCAAGGCAGAGGCTTAACCACTAAGCCACCTCTCCAGTCCCCTACTTTTTCAAAGAACATGATCTTTGGTTGATTCTTTGGATCATTTTCCTATATTCAATTATGGACATTTCGCCCTTGATTTCTGTTCATCTGCTGCTTTTGGGATTGCATTGTTCTTATCCCTCTAAAGCTTTGAGTTGGATTCTTGAGTTATTTTTATGTTTCCACTTTTTTGATATAGGTATTGAGTGCTATAAACTTTCCTCTTAGGACTGCCTTCATCATATCCCAAAGAGTTTGATATGTTGTGTTTGATTATCATTTATTCTAGGAATTTTTGAAGTTCTCTTTTGACTTCTATCTGAACCCATTTCTTGTTCAGGATCATGGAGTTTAATATCCAAGAATTTGTGTATTTTTTTGATGTTTGCTTTATTGTGGATGTCTATCTTTATTCCATGGTGGTCAGATAGGATACAATATATTATTTCAACTTTCCTGTATATGTAGAGGTTTGCATTGTGTCCCAATATGTGGTCTATTTTGGAGAAGGTTCGATAAGCTACAATTATGTTTATTCTTTATTGTTGGCAAAGAAGGTTTGATAGAGGTCAGTCAGGTCCATTTGAGTTACAGTTTGATTAAGCTCTATTGTATCACTGTTCAGTTTTTGGCTTGTTGACTTATCCAATGGTGAGAGAAGGGTGTTGATGTCCCCTATTATTATTATATTTGGATTAGTTTGTTGTTTTAAATGTTGCAACATGTTTAATGAATGAGGCCAAGCCTATATTATGTGATTATATGTTCAGTATTGTGAAGTCTTCCTGATGAATTGGTATTTTGATGGATATGTGGTAATTTTTGTGTCTCTTATGATTTATTTTAATGTGAAGTCTATTTTGTCTGATATCAGAATTGCTATTCTTGTTTCCTTTTTATATTAGATTGCAGTACTTTTGACTATTCTTTTGTTCTGAGAATTTGCATATCTTTCATGGTGAGATGTGTTTCCTGAAGTCAGCAGCTTGCTGGGTTTGATAGTTGATCCATGTTTGTTGTCTATGTCTTTTCATTAGAGAAGTCATTCCATTTATGTTTAGAGTTATAATTGAGAAATGTTTGTTGGTTCCTGCCATTTTCTGTGTTTTGTGATTTTTACATGTTTATTTCTTTGCTAGGAAGTTTTTTTGGCATTATTTTTTCCCTTCTGTCTTCTTGCATATGTTTGTCCTTTTCTTTGAACTGAGTATTTTTATAGCATCTTTTGTAGTCCTAGTTCATGTAAGCCTTCAACTTGTCCTTATGGTGGAAGATTTTTCTTTCACCCTAAATAATGAGTGAGAGTTTTGATGGTTATATTAGTCTGAGTGGGCATTTTTGCTCATTCATGGTTCCTTATAACCTCTTCTGGTTTTTACTGTTTCCAATGAAAAAGTCAGCTATTATTTTGATAGGTTTAGCTTTAAATGTGACTTGTTCTTTTTCTTTTGACACTCTTGACATTGTCTTTGTTGCATATCTGTGTTGTTCTGACTATAATTTGTCATGGCAAGTTTCTGTTTTGGTTATATCTGAATGGTGTATAATATGCCTCTTGTTCTTGGATGGGGACCACTTTCCTTAGATGTGGAAAATTTTCATTAATGATAGTGTGAAAAATCTTTTCCTGCGTGGTTTTATGGGTTTCTTCTTCTGGCATTTCATGAATGTGAAGGCAATAATACTCTTCTCCAGTATAAGTATATTTTTGGCTTTTTCAACCTCTTTAATTATACCAATTTGTTCTGCCCTTTTGTCTTCTACTTCGGATATTTTATTTTCTGCTTTGTTGGTTCTGCTTTTAATACTTTCTAGTGAATTTTAGACTATAGCTACTTTACTTTTAATTTCAAGCTCATTCTCTATACAGTTTTTTTCCCTAAATATTCTAAGCCTAGTTTTGTTTTTTTAACTGCCCTTTTCTTTTCATCTAGGTGCTTATTATTCCCCTGTTCATATTGGCTAACGTGACTATTTGACTCTTCTTGGATTTCCCTCTTTCATTATTTTCATCATGGTAAAGGTCATGCTTTGAAATTACTGGTCTTGGTATTGAATTCTTAGATAATATCTGGAGGGTTATTCTAGTAGGGATACAAGTTTGGGTCAATATTTTTGTGGGAAAGTTTTTTCATGGTTTCTTTTCTTTTTTTGTTTTCTTTCTCTTACTTGTAGATTTATAGTGTGATTTGGTCATTTTGTGTTTGATTTTTAGAATCTTTCTTGGTGTGTGTTTATGACTGTTATGAGTCAGACAGAATTGCTGAACTTAGACTATTATTGCTTCTTTTTACCTAAGTCTTAAAAGTCTTTCTAGGGTTCCTTATTTTTATTTTGTGTGTAAGATGATATGTTACCAAAAAAAGGTGGATGAAACTCTAAGGTTTCAAGGGTTGTTATATGTGGTTTGTGTTAAGTTTTATTTCAGCTTTATGTTATGAAATAGGTTGGGTTTAGTAGTCAGGGGTTGGAGCTTAAAGTGAGTACTATGGCAGTACTTAGCCTTTTAGGCTTATGAGGGTGAATAGTTAATGCCTTAAGGAGTAGGTGTGTGGGGTTTTGGTTATGCTATAGAGAGGTCTGAAGCAGAGATGACTGACTGTCAACTGTGATGAGAAGGACACTAAAAAGACTTACTTATCTTAGGGTTGGATGTGAATGTTCCCTTCTGTTGGATGGAAGGAGCTTTAGCGTCCTCAGTAGCAAGATGTTGGTGCTTTGGTTCCAGGTGGGTGCCCATGGACTCTGCTAAAATCTTCAAAGTTGTATTATTGGATGGCTGATGGGGGGGTATTTGTTAGGCTAACTGGCACTGGTCTCCAGAGACAGAGAAAATCTGATTCACTCATGCCTGCTAGTGTCCCAGATGTAGGAATGTCCCTGTAGCAGACTTCCAACACAAAAGGAACTCTGATCTGCTTCAGCCTGCTGATGACTCATAGTCTAGGGGAGTGGCCAAGAGGCTTCCTAGAACTTACGACCCAACCTCAGGAGGGAAGTCCCTAAAGCTGGCTCCTAGTCTAAAAGGAATTCTGATCTGCTCAGACTGCTAGTAATACAGAGACTAGGGATGTGGCCAAGGGGCTGATCACAATTTACCACCTGACCTCAAGGAGGAAATCTGATCCATAGATGCCTGCTGGTGTTCCAGAGCTAAGGATGCCCCTGCAGCAGGCTGCAAGCCCCCAAACTCTATATTCCTTAGAATATAAAGAATATAATATATTGACAGTGTATAAAAGACAGTATATTTAGAGTAAATTGCATGTGTTTGTGAACTTTATTTGATTTCAAGCCAATATATTATTCACTGAGTGTTACAAACTTTATTTTATTTTAATTTTTTATTTGTATTTTCTGCTACTTACCATTTTTATTACCAATATCAATATTTTGATTATTAATCATTTCACATCTTTATTTTGGAATTGGTTTTTTTTTTGTGGGGAGAAATTTTATCATAACTTTCAGACATCACTTCCATGAGGTAGGATTCTAAGAATCAACTGCAGTGGAATTAGTTTTTTTGAAGTCTAAATATCTATAGATATTTCATATGGTTTCTAGTAGCCATATGGAGCTACTTAAACATATTTGAAAAAGTTGTAAAAATTTGTCAGACTAGTGATATTTCCAGAATCCATATAAATAGGAGCTATTAATTCCCATGTATGCCAATACTGACACTGGACTTTTTCATCACATGAAAAATTCTGTTGTGTAACTTAGTCTATGTGTAAAACTTATTGTTATTACATCATTTGGTGGTATTTTTCTATAATTCACACACACACACATGCACACACACACACACGCACACGTGTATATATATATGTATATAATGTCTATTTGTTAGACCAAAAGGGTAATTCATCTCAAGAGTCAAAAGTCAAATCCAAGCAAAGGACTTACCATTTATGATGCTATTTTCTCTGAATTCTTAAATGCATCTTATGTGTAGCAAAAGCAGTTTTGATTACTTCAATCAATGGAAGTAAGGAAGTGTACTAATTATTGGTTTCTACAGCAAATCAAGACTGCTTCAATAACTCTACTTTTTTTTACTAAGAACAAAAGCTATGTTGTTCTGTTCTTCTCTAGTATATTTTCAAAAAGCAAAGTTTCTCTAATCTTAGTATTTAAGGAATAAGTTTTCTTCATAAAATTTTCCTGTAATATAATAGCCTATTTAATTTCAAAGAAAAAAGATTTTATGGACTATGTCCTTGATGTTCATCAGAATAAAACGGTTTTATAATTGCTACACTTCTACGAGAAGTGTAGCAACCAGAAATTGAAGTTGGCAAGTTATTTCCTTTCAGCTTTGAAGATCTTGTGTTATGGTTTGGGTTGTGTACTCTGAAATGGAGAATCTTGCTGACAGTCTGATTGTGTTTGATTTCTAAGAAGTCTGTCTTTTCTTCAGCTGTTTTCACTTAGTTTTTTCTTTGGTGTTCCCATGTGAGTATCCGCCATCTATGTCTTACTCTCCTTGTATTGATTTTACTCATTATTCATTTTGTCTACCAAAAATGAAGAAATCTGTACCAAAGATTCTAGAAATTCGTCCATACTCTCTTTTCAAGAGTCATTACTTGATCTTTTCTTCAGAATTCTACTAGAGAAGAATAATATTCTACCTTATCTTTCCTGTTCTATTATCTGCATTTATTTTGTATGTTCAAGACCACCTTGCAGTATCATTTCACACATTATTTTTATTATTTCTTCCTCAGTTATGCTATAGTCTCTCTTAATCTGTCTAATCAGTTTCTAATTTCAATACCATACTCTATTTATATAAGTTCACTTACATACATGCTTTAGATTTAAGACCCATTAAATAAGATTCTATTTCTTTGATAATTTTACTGATTAATTTCTGGGCTCATATCAAGCTTAGGTCTTGAGAACCATAATATATTTAAAATACTATAAATATAAAACATTACTTTCCTGTGGCTTTTGCCTGAATAACTACCATGTATTCCAAATCAGAAATTGAGTCTTCTGAAAAAAAATTATTTATGAGCTGAAATTTATAAGATGATATTTCAGATAGTAGTTTGTGTACTGATTTATTTCCTAATGCTTCTTAGAAAAATATCAGAGTGAAAATTTCCAGTACATTTTTTTAGTCAAGTATAATCACATAAGCTGAATAGCAAGCTGAGTTCTAGAAACATAAAAATTTATTAGCGGGTACTATGTAAGGAATTGTATAAGTAAGCTTAAGTAATTGTTTTGATATTGTTTGAACAGTAATTTTTTTAAGTCAATGAGGACATCATACCTAATTTTTAACTCACAAGTTATGATATTGCTTTTGAAAACTAAAATAAAATCTTTTACATATTAAATGACTCATAAACTAATCAAAATAACATTTACTATGCCTTCCTTTTACAGTTTTATTTTTTATTCTTGTAGAATTTTATACAGAATATGACTACAGTGAATTTAAGGTATTTAAACAATATAATCCGCAACCCTACCTTCTTAATTTTCTCATCATAACCCTTGTTCCCTGCCAGTCTTCCTCCTATTTTCATATTTTTTCACTGAGATTTTTCTAGACTTCATTTGATAGCATGTGTCTGAATATTTGCTAGAGTATGATTCATTTCAGTGGGTATACCATTGAAGAAAACATCTTCCCTTCCCACCCCCATCAGCATTAACCCTCATTAGTCTCTCAGTGTGGTGTGGGGGCTCTTGACTTTTTACTACTCCAATAGTGAAATGTTGACAGGAGAGATCTTGGGCAAGTCATATGAAAATATATGAAACTGCAGTGAATTCATGGATGTGATCTCCCTGTTGTACTCAGAAGAGCTGCTCATAGTCTTGAAAATCTTCAACCTCTTAATAATCTTACCCAATTTTCAATAATGGCTCCAGAGCTTAGGGATGACAGGGATGGATGTTCTGCTTGTGGCTGAGGATTCTAGAGTCATTTATTTTCTGTACTTGGCTTGTTGTGAATTTAAGTAGCAAACAACTTCCATTGTAATGGTGTACCTTTAGGTTGAGTACTGAGTGTTCCTCCCTCTATGATTATAATGAGAAAGGTTTAAAAGAGTTTGATATAGTATCTTTATAGCTAAACCTAATAATCTGCACCCCTGAGGCCTATGTTTTCCCCTTTTATAAGCTCTTATCCTGGGAAAGAATTAATACCCAATGACTCCAAACTGAACTTCAATCAACATCTACTTATCTGAAAGTAGCGAAAATAATTATACACTATAACTTATGTATTAAGCATAAGTGAACTAAAAATATAAATCAAAGAACATAATGAGTGACTTAACTCCAGATGCCCAACTTTTATGATAAAACAACACAAGAAATCATGAAATTGTGTCTCCTCACCAAATTTCCAAACCTATGTCATAAATTCTCACTGAGGGAATTACGCACCAGTAAAGAGAGTAACAATGAAGATAATGAACTCCAAACATCAATTTTAAATATGATCAAATATTTCAGACAGTATGAATTAAAGTCCTAGACAAATATGAAGAATCATATAATAAATGGAAAGAAGACTAAGAAAACATAAACAAAAGCTAGACACAATTGAAAAGACTCTAAATATCTGAAAAAAGACTTAAAAAACACTTTAAAAACTCATACTGATCTGAAAACAAACACAAAACACTGAAAACCTTGCAAACAGATAAAATTGGAAACAAAAAAGTTAATCAGCCCTATTAATAATTCTGTAGAACGTCTCACAACTAAAATATCAGTGCTTGAAAACAAGATGGTGGAATTGCGTGAGTAAATCAAAGAAATCAATAAAGTTAAAAATATTCATGAACAAACCATACTGGAGCTTTGTGACACAATGAAAAGCCCAAACTTACCGATCATGGATATTCCAGAAACCAAAATCACTGAGAAAGTTACAGCATGCATATTCAGTTATATTATGTAGGAAAACTTCTCTGATATAAAAAGGAGATGCCTATCCTGGTTTAAAATGATCAAGTAGAACATAGCAACAAAAATTTCCCCACATCACATGATAGTTAGAACAGCAAGACAGAAATTCCATCTTAAATAAAGACAAGGCTATCAAAATAACAACTGACTTTTAAATCCAAACTATAAAATTCACAGGGCTTTATATGTAGTTTTTAGTTATACTGCAACTTATGAATAAACATAAGAGCCAACCCAAGTGCACCAAATTATCAGTCATAATAGAAGATGAAAGAAAAATATTTCATGATAAAAACAGGCTAAAGGGCCTTATAAATACCATGCCAGGTATGCAGAGAATACTGGAAGTATATACTCAAGATGGATGGGAAGAATAAATATACACAAGAGGCTACAGGAAACAAGCAAAACAGAAAATGGCTGAGCAAAGGACTGCAGACACAAACTATGCCTTTTTAATTTCAATTACAATAAATTATTCAATTTTTCAAATATAATATGCCACTTTTTAATAGGACCTACTTCATAATAAAGTATGTAGCGAGACCATGTTTATTAAAAGTGAGACTGCCACTTACATTATTAATCTGGTGTGATAAACTCAGTATTAAGGGTCATGATGTTTAAGCTTAGTTATTAACTTGACACATTAAAGCTGAAGTCCTAAGTCCTGGGTACATATGAGATGGACTAATTAGACTCAATTCAACCTCTGAACATGTTTGTGAGGATTAACCTTGATTGTGTTCACTGATGTGCAAAGATTCATCTTAACTGTGAGCAGGACCATTCTGTGGACAAGGATCCTGGACTGCATAAAACGGAGAAGCAAACTACTTTGAACATGTATCTCTCTCTGCTTTCTGACAGCACATGCCTTAGGCGCTTGCCATTTTGAGGTCCCAGTTGCGATGGACTGTACCCTGAGATTGTCTACCCTTTTGAACACTCCCTTTATCATGTGGCTTTGGTCAGGGTATTTTATCAAAGAAAAAGGAAAGAACTAAGAGAATGTTCAAGTATTGTGCTTTAGAGGTTGAAACTATATACGAAAAGCTCTCACAGGAAACAATCATGTTATCTGTTCTTCATTTTGTGAATTCCAAATCACAAAGGTATAAGAAAAATAATTTTGTGTCAGTCAGTAAATCTTAGCAAGTATTTTCAGTTCTGCCATTGATACAAGAAAATTGTATGGTCTTGATTTCTAATTTTGCATATTAGAGAACAAATGATAAATCTTACTGAAATTGTTACCCTGGAATTCTCATAAAATATATAGATAAAGTTAGTTGACTGATATGTAATATGACTAACTCCAAATATATACATTTACAGATAATAATGAGATTTAGCATGTTAATTAAACTTTGGTGCAACAATGTGAATGAGAAAAAGTAATATTATTACTTGCTATGAATAATAATTTGGGTATTTATTTATGAGCAACATTATAAAGAAACATTATTCAGGTTTTGAAAATTAGCAAACAGACTACTGGATAGTGTTTTTCTTGCGTTTTTCCTTATTCTAGTGCTGAACACTGTCTAGTAGGAATTATCTTCTCCTGTAAGGACATGTATAAATGTTAGGCATTTTTTTTACTGTTGCTTAGTTTTTTGAAACCTTGCAAGCACTGAGGCTATATTAAATAAAGCCAAGAAATTCCTGTCATAATGCAGTAAAATTTATTTCTTCTTACTTGACTAGAGATTGGTAAAGTCTGTTGGATTTATTACTACTCATGGTTCAACTAATTTTACATGTAATGGTAGTAATGACATTGTAATATTTTAATATATGTCCTATTCTAATATATAAGCTATTCTTCCACAAATTTATTCACATCCCTAAAAGTTTCTGTTAATAATTGTATATGCAAGTTTATTTTACATATATATGGAGTACTTTTAATGTTCAGAAAATAATATTATAATTGAAAGGTATGTTTTTTATTCAGCATTTTTGGATTTTTAAAATTTTTTTGTGTTATGTAGTCTGCATATTTCAAAGTATAACACTTCTTTCTACTATTTCTATTCAAATTTCTAAAATGTACAGACAACTCTAATTCAATTTTAGTTCTTTTGGAAGCACTTTTCTAAAAGACAGTTGCAGTAGAAACACTAGAATATTCAGAAAGCTGTTGGAACATGTTGACAATTTGCTTGGTTTTCTACAACTCTTGATTGAGGCAGGATGAAGAATTGGTGATTTCTTGCGTAAAGAAAGAAGCAATCAATCTCTGACTAAAAAGAAATAAAACTTTCTGAGAATTTTCATCACAGGTATGTGATGGTTTATCTAGAAGTTTCATGAAACAGAAACTAAACCAACTTTATCACTTGTTTCTAGAATGTAGGTTTCTCTGCCCTTCCAAGTTCAGAATTCACGGCACTTGACCATTCCAGAAACTTTATCACAATATTTTATAGGTATGATAATTTGAAAATATGAGACATCAAAAAATTTGACTTGTTTTATGTATTAAATCAAAATCTAAATAAAGTTTATGAAAATTTTTCTTTAAAAATAATTAGATATTTAATATGGTTCTTTTAAAATTGAAGCTCGTTAATTTAGTCCTATGCTCCAGAAGCATTAGCTATACAAATTTCCTGTGGTTCTTTATAAATATACAAATTTACAAGCCATCAAACATAATCCTTTGACATGATATGAGATTTATTTAAACATTAATGCCATTAATCCTTGCAAGGGAAACAGCAATTAAGTACTTTAAAGATCATAAAATTATCTGCACAATTGTTTTACCTAAAAATTTTCATTCTCAGACCATAGTCATAATTCTCATAATAAGGAACTAATGATCCTGTTGCAGGTCATTTTTATTATTGTTATACCTAGGACTTCTGTATTCTTTTTTAAACTTACATTAAATCTGCTGCAAATTATTTTGTTGTGTAGCTATTCACTCAAATTGAAACATTCAAATTTGTAGAAAGGAAAGAGGGTAGTAAGTCTCAGAAGAAAAAACTCACTCAGAAACACTTGGAACTTCAGAAGGTTGCGCTGTATGTTTTAAAAACTAGTAACAATTGCTGAACAGAGAATCTTGGAGGCAAGTTTTCTGCATGTCTTCTGCAGCGCATCATTGCTGTAGAATTTGTGAGTCATCAACCAGGATAGGTTGAGAAACACAATGATCCAGCTGTCTTTGAATTGCTTGTGCAATTCAAACAAGCACTCAACTAATGGCATTAAAAACTCAGTAGGTCACTAAAATAGATATGGGCAGAATTATGCCTTTTTTCCTGTCCTAGATGAACTCTCTGGAATCTATGAGCTGTTTATTAACAGCTTTTGAAAAGTTACACAATTTTCTTCTTTCTAGTTTCTCATTCAAAAATTAGTGGCTAAGAAGAGACTTCATGTAAAGACCTCTCCCCTGTGCTGCCTTATTTACTACTCTCTCTGGGAGATAAAATCTCAGCTAACATACTTTAGACAATCAAAATTATGTGTTCTTTATCTGGGAAGGGGGACTTCTGTTAATCCCCAAGCATGAAATTATCCTGATAAGAACAAGGATATGCAATTAGCATTCACCAGATAGTAAAAACATGATTTCTATCACATCGCCAAAAGCCTAGGTGTTAAGACCCAGAAGCAAAGAGACATCATGTCATAAACCGGCACAGGGAAAATGATGACTCTTATCCTATTCTCTAACTTCAAGCTGTCTTCTGTTATAATGCTTTCCAACCTTCAGGTTAAACTATGGTTTCTTGGAAACTAGGCCCTGAAATTTAGCAAAACTTGTATTTCTTAAGTAAGAGAAGAAAGAAAGGAAGAAAGAGAGAAAGAGAGAAAGAGAGAAAGAGAAAGAGAGAAGAGAGAAAGAAAGAAAGAGAAAGAAAGAAAGAGAGAGAAGAGAGGAGAGAGAGAAAGAAGAGAGAAAGAAGAGCGAGAAAGAGAGGAGAGAGAAAGAGAGAGAAAGAGAGAAGAGAAGAGAGAGAAGAAAGAGAGAGGAAAGAAAGAGAAGGAAGAAGAGAGAGAAAGAGAGAGAAGAGAAAGAGAGAGAAAAGAGAGAAAGAAAGAGAGAGAGAAAGAGGAGAGGAGAAAGAAAGAAGAGGAGAGAGAAAGAGAGAAAGAGAGAGAGAAAGAGAGAGAAAGAGAGAAAGAGAGAGAAAGAGAGAAAGAGAGAGAGAAAAGAGAGAGAGAGGAAGAGGAAGGAAGGAAGGAAGGAAGGAAGGAAGGAAGGAAGGAAGGAAGGAAGGAAGGAAGGAAGGAAGGAAGACAGAAAAGAAAATTGGGTTCATTACTATGAGAATCAAGGCCAGAAAAAATAGGAAACACTGTTCCTGAAGTGTTTCTTCTTTGATTTTAAATTTGAAGATAAATAGAAAAGCCAATAAAAAACATAAGTCAAATCCTTTTTTCTAATCTTGTTTGTAACTCTAAAATTGTAAACACCTTCAATGTATCTAGAATATATGTTAGAAATTTTATTAGCCTGCTCTGTTTATACTTAAAGCTAAATATTTAATCAACTACATGCTTAATAGTCCAATTAATTATTTTTATATAAAATGGCAAAAAGATTACATAAGTTCATAAACTTTTGAGTAACGGAAGATTAGGATTTTTGAAACAGCTAATCAAAACTTTGGTATGGTATCAAGTTTCAAACCTACAGGAGATGGGCAAGAATAGAGTTCTTATGATATGTTTCCATTTGTGTGTGTGTGTATATGTGTGTGTGTGTGTGTGTGCGCGTGCGCAGTGTGGTGTGGTGTGTGTATGCATTATGTTTGCATGTGTGTAAGTGTATCTATATTTTTTATATTTGCACATTTATTTCTGTGTGTACAAGTATGGTTGATCCATGTGTGACATAGATGAATGAAATCATTTGTTTTTCTCTGAAACCTAATTAAAACTGCCCATTAAAGAATAATTTAGTTTTCCAGCCAAATCTCTCCCCATCCTAAAGCTCAGGGAACCTTGCAGAAGAGGGGTGGCAAGATTGTAAGAGCCTAAAGATGGGGAGGACCAATAATATGCAAGATACTCCACACAAGTTAGGGCTGCAGTAGCCATAATTAGACTTTGTATGACCTGCGCAATGGATGACATGTCAATGACCCCCCCTCAAAGTCTAGATGGATCACAGGGGAGAAGGTTCTCCAGGCAGTAGGATCCTTAAAGGCAAGGGATTAACAGTCATTATAGAGTTCCCATACTAACAGGAAGCCCAAGGAGGGACTCCTGGCTATGCTACTGAGTCCTTACCTATCACCAGGGTGGAGGACTCAGAGGGAAGTTTGGCATTCACATAAAAGAATGCTCCAAGGGATAGGAGGGAGGAAGGGGGGGGGGCAAGAGGGAGAGGAAAGGAGGGGAGTGAAAGGAAGGGGGAAGAGTGTAAGGGGTGATGACTGGGGAGGGGAGGAGGGAGGAAGAGGTCAGGGGTACCTATTGAGCTTGTATGATTAGGAAAAAATAAAATGTGGGAGAAAAAAAGAATAATTTGGTTTTCTATTACTGTATAAAAAACTGTCACAATCCTGGAAAGCTAAAGTGCTGCAAATTTGTTATCTTAGTTTCTGAGACTCAGATGTCTGGAGCAGATCTTCCTTAACTATGTCTTCTTTTCATTTACCCAAGACAGTAATCAAGGTGTTAGCCAGTTCTCTGTTCTCAGATATCAAGGTTTTCTTCCAAGACCAAAAGTTGTAAGAACTGTTTCTTATGAGAGTAAAATGAAGCATGTAAATCATTAGAGAAAACTCAAAGTGTTGCTTCTCAGTCTCCAGAACATGACAGTTTACATCTTCAAGGTTGGCAGAAGCTCTTGTCTGCCATCACAGGCCTGACATATGGTCCATCTAGGAAAATCCGTCTTTTACATTTGTCATAGTTAAGCACAGGTGTCAACTTGACTCTTGAGGGTTTGAGCTCTGGGCACAGGTGTAGAGAGTTGATGGTTGAGTTAAGCCCAGAGCAAACCTGAAGGAGATTGTCTGGCTGCTGGGGAAGACCCAGCCCATGGTGGGTGGGATTAGGCCCTGGATAAATCACAGAGAGCTAGTTGAGAGAGTTGGCATCCTTCTGTATACTTGGCCAGACATGCTGGTCTGGCAAGTAAGGATTGTCCATCTCTCAGCCGTTATGGTGGCCAGTTCCCTCGGCCCTGGTGTTGGTGTGTGCTCTCCCGTCAAGCTGGACTATGAACTGTAACCAGACTATCGTAAGAAAGTAAACACCTTGTTCCCTTAAGCTGTGTGATGGTCATTTATCAGCAACCATGCAGGCAGACTGCTACAGAATTTGGTACCCAGGAAGTGGGGTGTTGCTGATAAATCTGACTATGTGGATTTTGTGTCTTTTGAACGGTTTCGCTGGACAAAGTTGAAAATGCTTGAGAGTTTTCACTTTGTGGATTTACAAATACCGTTCTTCAGCGTTTAGTGGGCCAATTGCTGAGGGAAATTGTTTGGGCCCAATTTGTGATGAGGGGAACAAGGACTTTGTTAACTAAATTTAAAGATGATGGACTGGTTTGCTTGACAAAGGAGAGCTGTGTTGGCAGCCTTGAAGGTTTGAATGTGCAAAGGGCAGGCAGTAGAATATCTGCTGCTGTTGGACAAATGAGTATCAGTGAAGGAAAACCTAGTAACTTGCACTGAGACGGTGGAAGACGTGAAAACCACCGTATGGCAAGTTCCTGGTTTGGAAACTCAATTTCCTTCAGGGGCGAAAGCCCAAGTTAAAGCTGTTTCTTGCCCTTTGCAAGTTTGGTTGCCTAGAAGAGAGGCTTTGCCAGCGTCAGCACGTTGAAGTTGGTGCAGCTGTGGCTCCAGTGGACTAAGCTGTGTTTCAACCTCGCTTCGGAATCTGGCAGCGTCCCTCAGGTGATACTGGTTTGGGCAAACTACTGAGGGGTTCATGGAAAGCAGCAAAAGCTTGGCACCGAGTGGCAGGCGTAGAGTTCCTGCAAGAGATGGTGAAGCTTAAAGCTGCAGAGGAGAACCCAGAGTTGTGTTTGAGATGCCAGAACTGTGGGACTGCTGCTGAGGACAACTGCGAGTGGAGATTCAGCCTGGTTCAGAGGAACTCTGCTCTTACAACTTCAAGCTGCAAACAGGGACTAGGAATGCCTCGAATCTTTGAGCTGCCTTGACTACGTGATGAGCAGCAGAAGATGGATACTGAAGTACAGGATGCGGTGATTTGCTGGACTTTGTTCTTTTTAATGTTTTCTTAAGATCCTTCTGTTTTAATGTTTTATCTGTTTTAAAGTATTTAATTTATTCTGATTTAAGAGTTTTAAGGTTAAGAAACTTTGAACTTTTAAAATATTGGAACTGAAGTTTTAATGAAAGAACATTTTAAATTTGTCCATGGAATGTATTTATATTTTAACATCTGTGGGGACAAGGAAAGGTTACAGTTTAAAAGTGCTATTGTTTTTGTATCAAGTTGACAAGGGGTGGAGTGTCATAGTTAAGCACAGGTGTCAACTTGACTCTTGAGGGTTTGAGCTCTGGGCACAGGTGTAGAGAGTTGATGGTTGAGTTAAGCCCAGAGCAAACCTGAAGGAGATTGTCTGGCTGCTGGGGAAGACCCAGCCCATGGTGGGTGGGATTAGGCCCTGGATAAATCACAGAGAGCTGGTTGAGAGAGTTGGCATCCTTCTGTATACTTGGCCAGACATGCTGGTCTGGCAAGTAAGGATTGTCCATCTCTCAGCCGTTATGGTGGCCAGTTCCCTCGGCCCTGGTGTTGGTGTGTGCTCTCCCGTCAAGCTGGACTATGAACTGTAACCAGACTATCGTAAGAAAGTAAACACCTTGTTCCCTTAAGCTGTGTGATGGTCATTTATCAGCAACCATGCAGGCAGACTGCTACAGAATTCAATGTCAATTGATTTGTTTACTTTTGTTTCAAGGGTCACATCACCTCTTGCACAGTATATTGGTTTGAGGCAAGTCACATGCATTACCTCATTTAAAGAAAGGACATAAATAAGGGTGTGGTATCAAGGCTGGGTATCTTGTGAGCCATGTTGGAATTGCCTATACAAAGTAATTTGGCCTTATGGCCAGTGTTGAAACAGAAGGAAATAAGCATGCAGTGTCTCTGCAGCTGCCTGGCTGCATCAGTGTGGACCTTAGGTATGGAAACTTGATGACAGAAAGACTTGAAGTCTGTATTCTCTGGGTAAGTTTGCATGTCCCTATTGCAGACTGTAAAAAGTGAATGCCTTACACTTGCTGAAAATATTTTCTATATGTCTGAAAAATGATGTACTATTGAAAATATTGTTACAGAAAATGTATTAAGAAAATATTCAAATTTCAGTCAGTGCTTTCAAGTGTGCACTCACCACCCAAAAACTTCTAAAAAATGTGAATATAGCTAAAAATGCAAAAAATCCTATAAAATATGATATCCTATATCAAGTGTAACTTGAAGATAGGTGAATAAAGAAAATTAGCTACAGTAGATGAGTGACTTTTCTTCTTCAATAGTTGTAGATTTAAAAAATTAACCTATGAGGAATAAAGCAGAAAATAAAGAAAATAACAAGAATGCAAAGATTATGTAGAGATTGATCATGTGGCTGTATTTTATTCTTTTTTCATTTGCTTGAAAGAAGTACATAGATGATTTTTTCTTGTTTCTTTTCTACTATGACCCTGTTTGATTAGTGAATTGCAGCAAGTAGATTTTTTTCTTCTATCTCCTTCTGACTTCGCTCTGGGATTTCCCAGGCTCTGCCCACCAGGGCCAAAAGAGTTACTACTGTCAATTTTATGTGGGATTTGAGATCTGAACTCAGGACCTTCTGCTTAGGAGGCAAATATTAATCCCTGAACAATCTCTCCAGCCCAGCCAGAAGATCTGGACATAGCTAGAATATACTTTTCTCATTTTCAATGAACAGTCCTGAAAAGATGAACCTGATGGTACAGGTTGTACCATGCAGAGTACCTGTGTCTCATACCTGACATTGATCTCACCTTGAGACAGATGGTCCCTGAATGTGGCTCTCAGAGGCAGCCTGACACAGATGTTTTCCAACTGTGACTCCCCTCTTTCCACTCAATCAAAAGATCATTTTGTTTCTTGTGTGACTGAAGCAAGTACCTCTTCAACATCACACTCATCCCCGCTTCCTCTTCTATAAAAGTCCCTTTCTCTCTCCCCTCTCATTATGTATTCACTTAGAATTGCTCACAAGACCACAAAGAAAGGTGAAGAGTTACAGGAGCAATAGGCAACCTATCAGTGGTTATACCCCTGAATAAGATACATCTCACTCAGCAAATATTATCTGCTTAGAGATCCTCAGGTACATAAACACTAATGGAAAAGATAATGCTGTTGTATTGCTAAGTGGACATGGTGAACCTGTCAAATTGTCAAATACATATGTCCACAGGTCAGATCTGCTGTCAGTTTTGACCTGAGAAGCTTCTCATTGCTGTGGGAGATGATCACCATGGAAGCTCAGAACCACTCAAAGTAACGAGACTAATCATCTGTCCAGTCATGGTTAGATACAATACTTGAAGATTGAAAACTAGAGCTTTTCTTTGTAAAAAGCCATGGTTGAATTAGGCAGTGAGCAAACTTCAGGAGATAGTCTGCTTAATGCGGAAGGCCCAGCCTATTAAGGCAGGTGGGGTTTGTCCCTGGACAGGTGGATAAGATGGAAGGCAATGATTAGAGAAGTTGGCATCCTTTCCTATACTTGGCCCAACAACATGCTGGCAAATAAGGATTGCCCTTCTCTAGGAAGCATTGCAGTTATGGTGTAGCCAGGTTCTTTAACCCTAGGTGTTGGTGTGAGTTCTCCTGATAAGATGGATAAGTGACTATAATCAAATATCATGAACCAGAATAAAACCCTTATTTCCTTTAAGCCATTTGGTTCTGAATTTATCAGAAGGATGCAAAGTAACTCAATAAGCCCTAAAGAGAACTTTAATCTTATCCTTATTCTCAGTAAGAGTTAGAAGAAATGGTGGAATGTTGTGACAAATTGATTCTGGGCTTGACATGGCTATTGTACTATTAAATCTGAACAGTCGTATTTACCTGCATAAGGCTTGCATGCTATTGGGACTCCTACCATTCCCCTATGGAGGGTGGGAAAATAACCATGACTCCATTCATCATCATCTATTCATCAGATATAAAAAATAATTTATAACCTATAAATATATAGCAACTGCAATACATGAAAAACAATACAAAAAATAAAACAGAAGGTAAAAATAAAAACAAAACTAATAATGGACAAATGAAAGAATTTATTCCAATAAAAAATATACTGCTATTCCATATTCTTCACACAGCAAATAAGGCACTTTTGTGGATAACAGATGGGACAGGAGAGCATATGAGGAAAATAAAGTTTTTGATCTCATTTAATTTGTGATCATAACTTGAAGTGGAATGAGGGCTTTATCTTGATTTACCAAGTCTTTTCCTTGACACTGAGTTTCTCACTGCTGAGTTTTCCTTAAAGTAAGAGGAAAGCTATTAAATATCACAGTAGGACTGCATAGCAACTGAAAAAACATTGGGGAGGATTTTAAATAAGTATTATTTATCAATAGAATGAAGCACACAAAACTCAGAAGTAGTTTGCAAAAATGCAATATATTATTATCTATTTAGCAAATATTAACCTATACCAAAGTAACTACATAATTATGTCTTATGTTTTATGCCTTAAACATTAGATGATCTGTTTCATATAATTTTCCTAGGTTGTGATATAATTTAGTATGCTCATTTTATAAGTAAAGCATATTAAGTAATAAGTTTCATTACATTCTCAAATATTTTTATAATACATTTTCACCATGTAAACTTTTTTTTTATTTCAGCTCATACAAACTTATTAGGTACACCAGTTCCCTCCCTCCCTCCTCCTCCCCCCGTACCCTCTGCTCCCCCTCCCCACCCCTCTCCCTCCCCATCCCCCAGTGCCTCCCACCCCAATTCCCAGAGAGTCCTTTCTTGTGCATGTCTGATTTTCCTCTGGGCCCTCCATGTAAACTTTTTGTTAGCTGCTCATTGCTAGAATTATTTCTTGTTTCCATTCCTAAAATATTATTTTTAGGACAGCATAACATTTTATTTTCAGTAGTACAATCTTTAGTAAATATTAAAACCTGAAGAATTCGCTCTATAGATTTTTGCATTTTTAGAATATTTTGGATATCATAGGTTGTTGGCTTTTCTAGAAAACATTTGAAAGCAAATTATTAATTTTTACAAATTAATTATAGAATTATTACCTGGGTTGAAATGTATATCAAAACTATGGTAAAATTGCCAGTCAACAATATTGAATTTTCTCATTGATCAATATGTTATATTCTTGAAACATTGTCAACAAGATTTATTTAGCTATGCACATTGCAACAGACTGGAACATTTAAAAAATCAGGAGCATTTTTATAAAGTTCTTGTTTCTGTGAATAAAATTTCAAGAAATTCACTTTCAAATGATCTCACTGAAGTTATTAATATTGATACGTTTTAAGAAATATCCTCATTCCCTAAGAATATACTATTTTTCATATTTGTAAAAGTTATAATTACTTGGATACTTTACATAAGCAATTATAACTAATTTTTATTTCTGTACTTCACTTTCTTGCATTGTTAAAATTAATAGGTTACAGCAACAAGAAGAGTCTTTGATTTATATCTGGATATTAACCACCTGTTGTTTGTATTTCTTTTCTGAAGGATCTAAATTTTCTTGGAGTATCATTTTCATTAACTTGAATAATTAGTTTTCTGCAAAAGAAATAAATTATTTATTTTTTCCCTAAAGTTCATTATACTACTTTTCACTTTATAAAATAACAGATACATTTGTAATTCCTCACTACTTATATTGCTTCACCCCATAATTTAAAGATTGTCTTATTGTTTTCTCTCATTATCAGTTTTAATAAGAAGTCAGTTTTCTTCTGAATGACATACATAACAAATTTATTCAGTCTGCATTAAGGATTACTTTGAAATTTTAGTTTCTTGACTATTATAATCATAAGCATTGACTTTGATGATGCTTTGGATTGGTTTACCAAATTTTTGAAAAATGCAAATATACCGTTTCCCAGTTCTTGGCAACTTTTGGTTATTATGTCTGCACATGATTACAAATTTTTAAAATTACATCTTCTATGACTTCCAATTCATCAGTATTGTATATTTTCTTATCGCCACTCATAATTTTGACACTGACTCATATTTTTAAGTTTAACCAGGCTCTTTTCATTATTATTAATCTATCTACACAATGTATAATCTGCATTTATAGTCTTTTAGTTCACTCCATAGTCACTAATATCACATTTTTAATCATTTTTAACTTTATTTACTTTTGCATGTAGTGTGTGTGTGTGTGTGTGTGTGTGTGTGTGTATGTGTTCAGAGAGCACTGTGTGTCCTTGTAAAGGACAAAGGGTGACTCTGGAGTCATTTTGGATTGCTTCTACCTCCTTTTCGTTTTGCTCTGAGATTTCCCAGGATCCTCCCACCAGAACCAGTAGTACAGGATGACTCCTTTATTGCCTGGTGTTCTTGTTTGTTTGTTTTTATGCTTTCAATATTTTTAATTTTTTTTATTTAGTTTACAAGCATATTGTTTACTCATCCCTGCTTCCCTCCTCCTTCCCTCCTATCCCAGTGCCTTCCCTTCATCAATCCATCCTACCTTATCCACTCCCTCCTACCTTATCCTACCTGTCTGCTTCTAAGACCCCAGTGTTCCCTCTGGCTTGTCTACTCTTGTGAGGGTTCATGGGTCTTGTAGCATAAGAACTTGCCTCTATTTGGTCCACCTCAATGATATGTGCATTTCCCTTCACTCGTCCAGCTTTAGACCCAACGGTTTTCATTGTTAAGTTTCCATTCTATGGGTATAATAACAGCTATGTACAGATCAGTTTCATATACTGTCTTCCTACCTATAGGTTTATTGGCTGTCTTCCATATTGATCTATTTCTTTTCCACTTTTTAGGTTCTTGTTTTAGTTTACAGTAACAGAGGTATGTACCATTGTGACAACTGGGTCCTGGAGTCCAATCAGGAATATTACACTGGTGATCCCCTGTTGCCATGGTGAAAATATATCAACTGGAATTGGTCCAAAGATTTTATCCTTGCTGGATAGCTTACACAGTATCAAGGAATACTGTAAAAGCTTCAGGGTAGAGAAATAATCACAAGACCCATCAAAGACATGAGATCTGCAAATTGCAATATAAATCACACTGCCTGGCATTTTTACATGGGATCTGGAATCCAAAAGTAGGACCTTCTGCTTGAGAGGCAGAGCCTAAACCCTTAATTCTTCTCTCCAGCCCTGATTTTTAATCCTAAATGTGCATAATTGCATGTTTATTTTCAGTTGCAGAGATCATTTTTGCACCCAGATGGGGCAGAGAATGAGAGTGAAGGTTTGTCCATCATATTATCCTTACTGACCCAGACAGAACTAGTAATATTAATGATTACCATTAATGATAATCATGAATACATGAAGCAGCAGTATAAATATATCTGCATTCTTTTCACAAAACTATGTGTTCATAGCGATCATTATGGAGAAAATGAATGATTAAGAATGATGGATAGCATGATTTAAAGTTCTCTTTACATTCATAAACCTATACTTGAGTTACAGCAGAAATATGTAATTCTTTAACAATTTATTTCTGGCTTATTCTTATCACAATATATCTTCAGAGATCTTTTGAGATCAGGCCACTTACATATGTTTACTGGATGCCTATTCCATCTAATGTTCTAAATCAAACTCTTATTCTGGGGATTTTAGTCATTCTGGTGGAGAAGCCTGGTAAATATGATAGAATAGAAAAATTTTCCAATACTTACTGGCAAGTATTTTTTTGATACCAAAGATAGTTTATAGTCTACAATATGTGAGTTAGATGTCATATAAGGAGATACGGATGTGTTTAAGATTTGGTTTGAGAAGGTTGGTAGGGAGAAATGAGCAGTGCAGCATAAGGTATCATCAACAATCTTGTCTTTTGTGGTTAGGTGCAATCTGACTAGTTAGCAAGTGAGCTAGAAGTGGAATAAAAAAGGAAGCAGTAGGGACATATGGCAGCTGGCACCATTGATGTTTGGAGTGCCCTTTTGTAGCCTGACATCCTTTAAGCTACATTTGAGTTCTGCCCTTTACATTAGAAAATGAGCAGACTGGACACATCCCCAACAGGCATGCATGCTTGACAATGCGCATCCTGACAAGCAGGAAAAGAACCACTGCATGGGAATGTTGATATCAGAGTTAGCACAGTATAGTGGTACCAAGTCAATGTGACACCGTAAGGAATTGACATAATGTCATCTCAAAAGTCATGGACTGTAACCAATTGTTAACCACCCACAGTTAAGAATCCCCTGGGCTCAGTGCATCTGGACTCTATTCTCTGCTTTGCTTCATAAATTTGTGTTGAGCATTGTCTTCCAGAAGAATTATTTCCTTGGGGAAGACAAGACCATGGACAAACCTTCACCTGGAAGTAGCTTATAACTCTATTAAGGAACACAAAAAATTATAATGACAGCAGGTAGAGCACTTATTAAAGAAAGGGATGTACTAATTAAGATATAGAATAAACGAAACAGAAGTGATCAGGAAATATTTGAAAAATTATTTTGATTTTGCAAATTTCCATTTATAGAACATGAAATGTTCTATAATGTATCATTATATGTTATATTAGACAAACAAGACTGAGTCAGGCTTTTGAATAAAATTTTCTTGATTACATAGAATAAAATGAAATTATGGTTACACACATTTTGAGAAAATTTGTTGTATATCATCTGATATAATGTTCAAGAATGCTGGCAGAACATATATCAAAACATACAAAGTGACATATAAAAATGAATAGGATAAAAATGCAAATCTTTTTTTATGGATGCATTTCTACTATTGTAAGCTAAAACAGAAGTTGTAGATTCTTGCAATTGCTAAGAGGTAACAAATTAAAATAAAAAGTTTAGATTCACTCTAATGCTTGAGGGTAGCAAACTAAAATAGAAGGTTTAAGTTCACTTAACCGCTAGGAGGTAGATCTACAATAAAGGGAATGAATTAAAGCAGTTATAGTTTTAAACAATATTGAATTGGTAGATGCAGTGTATTGTTATTGTCACTAGAGGGAAATCTGAGAGGGATTTAAGAGAAAGTAACTTTATTGTTATGGCTGTGGGTTGAGTAAAAGATCCTGTGTGAGTAAATTTTCTTAACAGCATGCTTACTTCAAGGGAAAATGAAGCATAGAATGTTTGGGGAAAACCATATTGTCAAGCTATACTGAAATAATTGTTTCTCAGCAAGAAGCAAGATCTGTCAGATGCCTATGTTTAGACTCAAGAATTCTATTGCCATATGTTTTTTTTTTTTTTTGTAAAATACATGGTATTTCATCAGATAGTTTGGAGACAAAATTCAATGAAAATAACTATTTTAAGGCACATGTCATTATGGTTGGTGATTAAAACAGAACAAAACAAAAAACCTCTCCCAAATAAACAAACAAATATCACTTGCTGAGTTTCAGTTTTCAACTGCAGAGCCAAAGCACACGGTATTAATTCTCAGGGTTACTGAGATGTAATTTTTTTTAGAATATAAATCAAAATATTATCAAGTGAACACAAACATTAACTCTCTGAATGACAATGTCTTTGTTTTGCAATAAAAAAATAAACAGGGAATACGCTGGCCAATTAATTTCTTTTCTCTCTCCTCTATTTGTCTAAAACTAAGCACTAGTGATTTCATCCTTTGTCCACTACTAGGTTTACCAGCTGAGCTTGGCAACATACATGTCTAATCCTAGTATGTGCAAAGCTGTGTCAGGAGGATCATGAATTAAAGGTGAGATTGAATTACATAGCATGAAGCTGCAACACCAATACCCACACATGCAAACATGCACACATATATCCACACATACACTCAGGCAAAACAAGAGAAGCAGTAGACATTTGAAAATATTTATTCCTTTTCGTGCTTCTTTTCTCTTTACACATTATGACAAATCATCACTCTATATTTCAGGATAAACATATAACCTTTACTGAAGTGGTGATCTAGACTAAAAGTTAAAAATATATGCATTAAAGTCTTTATGAGAATTCACTAGCTTGTGAGATTCTCCTGGCTGATTATGTTTCTTTACTGAGATGGACCTTTTAGATTTTTTTAAAAATCTCAATAAAATGAAGCATTACTCATTAATTTGCACAAGCTCAGAATTTGTTAACAAGTCAGAACTTTTCCTACTTCTTCACAACCCTGGAAAAATCTTTTATTAACTCATGTGGCATCTATCTCCACTTAACAGTCTTTATTATTTTTGTTGTCATTGTGAAAAAAGTACATAAGTCAAGTGACCAAAAGGAGGAAGAATTTATTTCAACTCATGGTTTCAGGGGATACAAATAATCAATGTTTGAAAGACTTGTGGTCAGAGAAGCTTGTGGTTGTGATAGTGAGTATATACTCAGATGTAGGCAGATCAGGAACTAAAGATAGAACAGAAAGATGGGTCAGTCTGTAAACCTTCAAACCTGCCCTTGGTGATACATTTCCTCCAGCAAAATAAAGAACAACTTCAAATTTATGAATTGAAAAAAGTATTTAACTGACTTAACCAAGGCTTTACAAGTCTATGTTTCTTAGAAACAGCTTGCATTTTAACTGCATTTCCTAAAATATGAACTTCATTTTGAAGTCTTCATACATTGGCATATACTATTCTACTAGACATATTTTTTGAAGACAGCAAACCAGAATATACAGAATTGATACAGGATCATCACCTGAAATCACTAGAGAAGCTCAGCTTCAGACAGGTCATGTGATCTGACAGTTGTAGTGCCATCAAACCATGAAAAGTTTTGGGGGGTTTATCCTTCGTATACCTAATTGGGTCAGTATTGATCACCAAAGACTGGTGCTTATGTGAGCTTCTAATTACACATATTTTCTATGAGTTTCTATTTTTTATCTATCTTGATAACATACCTGGAATTTAATACTGTATTCTGGAAAATAATTTAACATATCTTCACAAATAAACCATATAACTTATGCAAATTTTTAAAGAATGTTAAAAATATCATATTTTGGTCATTTTTCTTTGGAATTTCCAGTGAGGTATCCCATGTTCATGTAAAATTACTTTTTAGTTTTCCAGTTGTTTTTTACCTATTATCAATAATAACCTCATAGAACTGTAATGTTAGTCTAGTGTTAATAAGGTCTTTCAATATTTTGGTGACATGATTCAGTGAAAGAGTATACAATAAGAACTGAGGAGATTATAGATTTACTACTATTCTTCTGCACAAGGGTGAATTCTGAGCAAAAGAATTTGCTTTCCCCCCTCAGGAAGTCACGATTCTTATATGTGCCCTTTAAAAATTTATATGACTTTATTCATTTATTCATAATATATTTTAGTATAGCTAAGTCTCTTGAAGGCAGTATCAATTTTTATTTGCCTTTGAATTCCCACTGCATTGGAATGTTTGATATAGAGATAGAGTTCAATGGAAGAATATTTAAGATATGAGTAAGTTACTTATTGTCATTGTAAAATATATTATAAATTCTAATAAATATATGCCTTAGACAGGAGGCTATGAGTTAAAATTGTCTTGATGATGAAGATTTACTTTTCTGCAATCATAACTCATGTTGCTTTGCTTGTGTCCGTAGAGAAGAATCTATCCACTTTTATGCTTCCTCATCTAATCAATAAAACCATATAATTTTAGTTGGGCAGAGATAAGTACTCAGTAGCTATCCTAGAAATATATTATATCATGGATTAGTGTGCAAATATATTTGAAGTGTTAATGATTGCACATTACAATTACAATAATAAAATCAAACTAAAAAAAGTGATGCTATTTTTTATCTCTAAAAGTTCTGTCTTATTTAGTTTGGAGTAGACCTATATTACATTTTTAAAAAGTTTTCATATATTTTGCATATATACTTGCAGTTAAAAATCATCATTCTGTCAACATTGTCAAACTTTTGCACATTATGGAGATCATTTCAACTTTTGATGTTTTTGTATTACTGATAATTTAACAGAGATTTGAATTTTTACATGCAGTTTTTTAGATTATTTCTATGGGTATAACTTAAGTGAGATTACCAAATGAATGCAGACTGAAATATTAGTGGTAATAATGGGCAAACTTGACCAAAATTGTCTTTGGTTTGACATAATATTAGACCAGTTAGACTTATATCCAGAATCTTATTAAACAAGTATACGACTCTAGGATTTCACTCTACTTTCTTCTTTGGGTGACTCTGAAGTTTAATACTCCACACAGCCTCTTGTAGAATGACTGAGCAGAACATATGCACTAGCTAAGTTGATTATAATCACTGAAGAAGGAGTTTTATTAAAGTAGCTGAAAGGCCACTTTTATAGTACTATCAATCTTCTAGCAAGACAACCCATCCCAAACCACAACATTCCACTATCAAAGAAACAAGAATGTAGTATAAAATAAGTAAGAGTTCAATTTTGCTCCAAGAAAACAATGTATTATGGCTCAAATTGTACAGTTCTTACTCCTGAAAATGAAATGGATGTGGTTTTTAAGAGTGACTTCAACTCGGACTTGACACTGAAAGCAAAATTTCCTTTTTTGATTAAGTGTCTTCTTTGCTTTGAACTAAAAAACAATCAGAGATGACTAGGAAAAATTCCAGCTATAGTCAGGAATGTTTTTTCCTGAGGTGATTTAGAAAAGGTATCTTTCCTAATATGCTTTCTGATATGCTTGCTGTTTCCAGGAATGCAAAATCATACCTTCTTGATCCAATAAATCTTGAACATTATGTTATGTTCTTACTCTTGTGAAAAAATAAAAGATCTGTAAGCTAGTATTAATCATGATTCTAAAACTATGTTAAAAATAATCTAATTAAGAGAATAAGAACCAAAGAGATCTCTGAACTGAGCTTTACTAAGCAGAGTAGATTTTTGATTTAAAAGTCTAAACTTTGAATGACAAACAAACACAGACAAACAATATGGTTCCAGTAATGGAAACCACAAACCTGAAATTTATGGTGTGAGACAGTTTAAGGAAAATTTTATTTAAGCTTTGATTGTAAAAATATTTTGGGTCAATCTTCTCAAAAAGCACCTCATTTAACTTTGTGCTTAACAACTTGAAATGATAATCAAAACTCTCCCTTCAAGATTTTCACTAAGAAGAATATTGAGGCAGGATTCTGAGCACATAGGTAGCTTATCAGAGGGCTTGAGAAGCAACATGGAGTAGCTTTTCTTACGTTTTGCTGTGCTTGAGAGTTGTATGCGGATACCTGCCCACACTTCTATTCTATCCTAAGAGCAGCAACAAATTTGTCTTCACTTAAGTATGTTTAAATTGGCCTGTTTTGAAAAGAGTTCTGCTGTGTGGGTTGTTTTTTGTTTTCCCGTGCACACACACACTGAGAGGACTCCACGCTGTCAGGGCAGAGAGCGGTGAGCGTGCTGCAGGTCCTTCCCCCCACCACCACCTGCCAAATCCAGGGGACTCGGAACTCAGCAGGGAGCTTGTCGAGGCAAGACTCACTTTATTGGGGGCAATAAAACAGTTTATATAGACAGCAGACTGCAGGGCATGAAACGGGCAGCTAATTACCTTCATGGTCAGCACAGCTCACAGGGTGCATAGGTCAGATTTAACATATATCTATAAGGGAGACATGTCGACTCCTATAAGCCAATTAGGGTGCTCAATAATATAAACAGGGTTACGCCCAGCACACTAGCTCTCAGTGCCATCTTTGGTCACATGTGCTTAGCCATGCCCTGCTCACTCCCTCCCAGACTGTTATTTTTGGGCAGGCCCAACATTCTGCCACATCAAGGCATACTGCAGCCATTGGGACCTGCAGGCATGTCAGGGGGACAGAGATATGCTGACATGCAAGGCTGTTTACTTGTGAGATTTAAAAAAAATGTTAACATTATATATGCTGAACTTCAGACACTGGACATTTTAATTTGTATAATTTTCCGTTGACACTCATTCTGAATTTAAGGGCTTCAATCAAAATAAAATTTAGAAGTTAATTCTTACCAATGGGCAGATATACTTCTAAGCCACATATATATCAGGTACAGTGGCATATGCTCACAGTACAGCACATGGAAAGCTACACCAGGATGAACAGGGGTACTTTAAAAAACAGCATCAATGAATAACTTAAAGTACATAAGTGAATATATGAAACCAAAAATACATGTATTATATATGCATATGCATATCTTGAATTATGAAGAATTTGGTAAACTGTGATATTTATGTAAGTCAATGAATTGAAAAATAATATAAATTTGATATTATAAATTCTCTAAAAAACATTTAGAAAAACGAAATGACCTATGTCATGTGGCAAAGTAAGATCTGAAATAAAAAATTAAAATGTGTATATGAGTAACAACTTTCCTCAAGGCTGAGCTCTCTCTCCCTTCTCCTTTCTGTTTGTCCAGTTTTCTCTTTCTTCTCTCTTATGTTTCACCATCATTTTTCTAGCTATCATTCATGCCAAAAATGATAGGTAAGATTATCTTGTATTACCATGTCATTACTTCATAAGCATGTTGTCCAAAGAGTAGTGCAGATGGATAATAAGGATGTATATAACATTTACAAATAAAGAACTTTTTATTCTCCACAGGGAAAGGTTATTCCCATTGCCACATGAGGAGTTTGAATTTAAAACTATCATCAAGCAAATAAAATATAAACATGGAAATATGCTTGAAGTAAATACAAAAACAAACTAATAATTCAGTCTAAGATAAAATGTCAGCTCATGATATGAAATAGAAAAGTGAATAGAATGAAAAGAGAACTTAACTAAAATGACTTTGTGATACTTTCCCTGTATATCAAAGTCATTCACTAATTCATTTTATTACAATGATGGTTACATTCCAGTGTCAACTTGACAGTTGCATGATGTTGGGGAATAGCTATGAAGAATTGATGGTTGGAGCAGGGCCTTCCATAAACCTGCAGGTGATCTTGATATGAAAAACTCAGTTCATAGTAGGTGGTGCGTTCCAGTGTTGAGCCAGATAAAAGGAAGTGCAAGGAGGAGGAGCTTGTTCTTCCCTTAGCCTGTGTCCACTGACTGCGTGAGTTCATTGCTGTTGCACTTCTTTGATGCTGTTGAAGCTGCTCCCTCTGTTCTCCTCTGACTTCAGAACTCATCCCTTTCTGCCTCATGACTGTTCCCACTGCAAATGGAGCCTAGTCTCCTGGCACGTTCCACTGTTCATCGCTGTCAGAGCTCAGCAGCTCTGGCCTGGCTGCTGTCCATCCCTATCATGGGAGCCCAGCCTTTTCAACCCTCCAGTTTGATAGAGGCTGGAGACCTTTCTGGGATCCTTCAGTCATGAAACATTCATCTCAAGAACAAAGCAGCAATGGGTGACTATTTTTAAGGGTACTGTTTTTGTTTATGAGTTGATTGATGAGATTATTAAATATATCCATTCTATCGGTTATATATATACATATGTGTATGTATATATATATATATATACACACACATACATACACACATTCTATCAATTCTGTTCCTTTAGAGAATCCTGACTTCTTATCATCAATAGGGAGAAAGGCTTGAATGATATCTGACATGTACAAGGTTTCTGCTTCCATGGGGCTCTAATTGAACTTGATCATAAGAGTTTAAGGACCTCCTTTCTTAACTTGTACCAACACAGAGTTGGTTGAGTTAACAATTACAGTGTTTCATAACTTAAATGTGAACCTCCCCCTCTTGTCTCATTGTGATTGAATCCTTAGCTGGTGTGCATGACTGATAAGGTTGATGAAATAAGGCATGTCACAGATGGGCCTGGAGGTTTGGTAGCTTTTCTGCTTGTTTTTCAAGCTCTTGCTCTGCTGTCTTCATGCTTTCTGGGATAACATGGGCCAGTTTCCTGACTGTGCCTACAGCAATGTTTTCTACTATGTGATTCCCTCTCTGACTGACAATATTGTTTCTGAAACCATAAGCCAAATAAATGCACTCTTCTTTCCTTAAATTGTGTATGCTCTCACATACATACATAACATAGGGGGAAAAAGAGTACTACATACTACAATAATCTTCTACTGGTTTCCCAGTATTGTCCAAGAAGTTGATCAATTAAAAACAGAATCAGAATCCACCTTTAAAAGAAAATTCAAGGGCGCCCTAGCCCCTCATGGCACTCTAGTGTCATGAGTCCGTTTCTTGTTCCTTGTTCCTCATGGATTCCATGTCTAGGCACCGTGAGTTCTCTGGGGCGTCCTAGCCCTCATGGCACTCCACATCTGGAGTCCATGAGTTCCAACCTTTCCTCTAATAAACTCTACCTTAATCCTCTAAAAAAAAAAAAAAAGAAAATTCAAGTGGAATAATATTTAAAGGAAAGAAAGTTCAGATAAAAAAAGAGAAATGAAGGGATAAAAAAAGGAAGGGAGGGAGGCAAACAGAGTGGAATATATTAGTGAAGGCAACAAAACTGAATATTCATCTTGGTTATTCCAGGGCACCTGTTACCAGCACTAGAATGCCTCAATGAGAATGTACAGTCTAGAGTCAACATTTAATTAACCAACTTCAAGTTCCACAATCTCCAGAGACAACCATAAACAGTAATTGCCAAAGGAATGCTCATTTCTTCTCTCACTTCTGATGAAAACCCTGTCTCTCCACCTTCCCCCCTCCACCTCACCAATTCTAAGGTATAAAAGTTTAGTTAAAACCCAACCCTCTGACTCAGGTCCATTCTGTTCATTGCAACTGGAGGGCAGGTTTGAATGCATGTGTGCTCTATCACTATTGAGGTTGGTCTCCCTGCTTCTTATTTTCTGACTTTAGCCCTGGTCATGTTTTCTTTCAATTAGAAATTCACATTTGTACATACAAGTAGTAGTGTCAATTTCTGGGTTTTCTCATTTGTGGTAAATTTAGGCACATTTAGTGTGTTTGTTTATTAGCTCGAAGTTGATATGCTAAAGGTTCCCCAGAAACTGACAAGTGGAGTCACAGAAAGAACACTAGACTACTACTATGAGCAATGAGGGCATGGATTCAGAGTTATAAAATTCAAAACTGAAGTATAAATAAATACCACAAATATTTTTAAAAGTGAGTAAGTCATTTTCCTTAAGTCATGTTTCTTCCTTTTTTGACCCTGAAAAATTTAAAAAAAATTTTTTTTATTTATTATTTATTCAATTGTGTGTGTGTATGTATGTGGGTGCATGTGTGTGTGTGTGTGTAGAACCACGGACAAATTCTGGAACCACCATGGATGCCTCCACCTCCTCCTTGTTTATTCGGCCCTGGGATTCACAGACTCCGCTTTACCAGAATCGGAAGCCCAGGCCCCCCCTCCCCCCCCCCCCCCCCCCCCCCCGTGCGCGCTTCCTCCTGGCGTCTATACGTGGGGTCTAGGATCCGAACTTAGGACCAGTCACCTCTCCAGCCCCGACCCTGGAAAATTTTTTGACCATATAAATTGCAGACATTTCAGTCTACTATTTTCCCATGATATTGATTTTATGTTTTGAAAATAGTAGCATCTGAATTGTAATTGGAAGTTTTGAAAGCAAAAATTTTCCCCAGTTCAGAAAATCAAACAAAACACAAAATTTAACTTTGAACATATCCATTACAACTAGATTTTGTTCATGTTGTAACAATTTGTTAATCAAATTCATCATCAAGAAAATTAAAAACAAATCACCAATTGACTGAAATTTTTGCTTGCATATTTTTGTCACACAAACTCTAATCAAATTAGATAAAAATATCACTCAGCACAATAATAAAATGGCAAAATAAAAATATTTGTATGGAAACAATAACTATGGTGGAGTAACTTAGACAAAATTTTTAAATTTAACCTCAAAAGAAATAATTGGAAAACAGAAAACTATACATCAAAAAGCTGTCCTGAACCAAATAAAAACTGTGGATATCGTGGATTATTTAGTAAAGGAATAAATCTGATAAAAAGAGAGTGACAGAGAGAGAGACAGAGAGAGAGAGAATATAAAGGACAAAATTTATTCTGTAAAAGAAAAAAGCAAAAAGAGATTTTTAGCAGTGCGGCAATGCAAATTGGGAGGTAGATAAATATGAATGATATGTTTGGAAGGCTGAAAATCTTTACCAAACATTGAATTCATAACCAGTAAAACAACCACTTGAGAAAATTAAAAATGGATAATTCACCACCAGTATATATGGACACAGTAAAACTCCACCACCTCCCCTTCATGCACAGAAAATACTTCAGAATAGAGAGCAACTGGTACAGACTGTGGAAGAACAATACTGATTCAAATTTTCCTGAAAAATTGAAATCAGTCTGTAGTGCAAATTTAAAATTTTCTGCAAAGGTTGAAAATCAATGATGTGTGAAATGTGAAAAATAAATACAACAGTACATCTAGAAACCTATGAACACCCATACATATAATTCTCTTTTGATATGTAAGTCAGTTAAGAAACAATGGAAAAATGAAAAAATTATGTAATTGTAGTTTCATAAAGAGCTGTGATGTGACAGTTAAATGGAGCAAGTTCATATTTCCTATATGTATATATTACCTCAATCTTACATTCATATTATACAATTTCAATAATCTAAATTGACATTAATATATTTTATTAGTTTTTGGCAATTTCATTATTTTTCCTTTTAATCATATCTCTTCGTGTGTTGTGTTTATGGTAGGGTATATGTATATGTTTGTGTGCAAATGTGTATATGATATATATACATATATATGTGTGTATATATATATACACATATATATATGTGTATATATATATGACTGTCCTCAGGAAGATAAAGAGGAGGACCAGGTTTTCTCTATTTCTTTTTTGAATTCACACTCTTCCATTGTCTATTGATTAATCTTTTTTTATTCAAAAATACTGTGGAGTAATGGCGAGATGGCTCAGAGGTTAAGACTCTGCTTCACAAGAAGAAGGTCCTGAGTTTGGATACCAGGGCCCACATAAAAATGCCAGGCAGAAATGGCAGTGGCTTGCACTTCTGGACCTGGTGAACAGAATCTGAAAAATCCCAGAGCCAAGCAAAAAGGAAGTAGAAACAATCCAGGGTGATTCCAAATGTCACTCCGCTCTCAGATACACACAGACACACACACACACACACACACGATAGATAGATAGATAGATAAGTAAAATGATGTAGAGATAAAAATCATATAATGTACGATTTTTGTGTGTGTGTTCATCACCTCCTTTTTTAATTTTTTAACATTTTTTATTATTAATTCCACTCATACAAACTTAGTAGGTACACCGGTTCCCTCCCTCCCTCCTCCTTCCCCAGACCCTCCTGCTCCCCCTCCCCTCACCCCTCCCTCCCTATCCTCCAGTGACTCCCCCCCCCAATCCCCGGAAAATCCTTTAATGTGCATGCCTGACTCTCCTCTGGGCCCTCCTCTCCGATGACGTCCAAGGACCCAGTGGCATTTCCCTGAATCCTTTCGCATGTTCCCCTTAAGCATAGGAACACTACTGTGGCTGTCAATCCCTTGCCTCCATGGATCTTGGTGCCTTTAGCTAATGCTAGACTTTATGAGGTCAATAGTGTGTTGGACATTGTGCAGGGCATGCAAAGTCCAATTATGATTGCTTCAGCCTTAACTTATGTGGAGTATGTTGCATATCATTGCTCCTCCCATCCTTGTGCTCTTACAATCTTACCGCCCTGTCTTCCGCGAATTTCCCTGAGCTTCAGGATGGGAAGAGATTAGGCTGGCCTAGTTCTAGGTGGTTGATATAGAGTCTCCGAAGTTCTGGATTATGGTTTGTTGATTTTCTTTCGCAGTTTTGTTGCTCCTGCAATGTCCTTCACTCTATCCTGATGGGTATTGTATGTCACCCCCTGGCCAGAGATAAAAAGCTATAAACTAGAGTCTTGTTATAAGAGTATATTCAAAGGTAGATGTAATAAAAGTAGGAAACTGCAGTGCGGGAGGGGTCAATCACTCATTTACAAAATGGTTACTTTTTATCTGCCAGACTATATGCCCTCCCCTTCTGGTAAGATCATACCTCCTTAGTTGTAAATGATCAGGAACAAAAGTCTGTGAACTTAACCAGATGACTCATTACTTATTTGCAGTCCTTGATTTCTCTGCTGTAACATGGTCTCCTCTCTCCTTGTTTCTGGTGTGGCCCTCCTACTCCATCCCTCCTGTTCATAATCCTTGCAATTACTGTGGGTATTACAGAGATTTATCTTTGAGCGTCTCTAGGTGGGCTGGGTGCATTTGGTACTAGGAGCCACCTATTAGGGAGTACATATGGCACTTAATTTTCTGGGTCTGGGATACTTCACTTAATATAATTGTTTCTAATAACATCCATTTCCTGGCAAATTCTAGTAATTCATCATTTTTGATGGTTGATCAGTACACCATTGTATAGATATACCACTTTTTCCTTATCCACTGTCAACTGTTGGACATGTTGGTTGATTCCATGACTTTGCTATTGTAAACAGTGCTGCTATGAACATGGTCGTGCTTGTGCTATCAAGGTGAATTTTTGCTATATGTGGGGTTATTCCCAAAAGTGGAATAGCAGGGTCATATGGCATTTCAATCTTTAATTTCTTTAAGAATCGCCAGACGGCTCATCAGAGTGGTTGTATTAGCCTGTATTACCACCAGCAATGTAAGAGAGTTCCCCTCTCTCCACATCTTCTCCAGCATTTGTTGTTGTTTGTATTGTGGATTTTTGCCATCCTGACTGGGGTGAGATGATATCTCAGGGAAGTTTTAATTTGCATTTCCCTGATGGCTAAGGAAGTGGAGCATTTTTTAAGATATTTGTTAGACATTTTAATTTCATCCCTGGTAAAGTTTCTTTGAAGTTCCAGGGCCCATTTTTTAATTGGGCCATTGGTTTCCTTGGTGTTTAGTTTTCTAAGTTCTTTGTGCACTCTGGATAATAGAGCTCTATCAGATATGTGGTTAGTGAAGATTTCTCCCATTCTGTGGGTTGCCTTTGAGCTCGTGTTACAATCTCTTTATCTGAACAGAAGCTCTTTAATTTCACAAGATCTGAACTGTTGAGAGTTGGTAGCAGTGACTGTGCCATTGGATGTCTGTTTAGGAATTGTTGGCCTAGCCCAATCAGTTCGAGGGAGTTCCCTACCCTTTCAAAGATGGTTTTTATAGTCTCTGGCTTTATATCAAGGTCCTTGATCCATTTGGAATTAATTCTTGTACATGGTGACAAGTATGGGTTCAGTTTTAATAATTTTTCCATTGGATTTTTTGGGCCCCTTTGTCAAAGATCAAATGGCTGTGATTTTGTGGGCTTATATCTGGGTCTTCAACACTTATCCATTGATCTGTGTGTCTATTTTGGAGCCAGTACCAGGCTGTTTTTATAACTATGGATTTGTAGTACAGACTAAGGTTTGGTATGGTGATACCTCCAGCAGTGTTTTTGTTACTCAGGATTGTCTTTGCTATCCTGGATCTTTTGTGCCTCCATATGAATTTTGAGGTTGTTTGGTCAACTTCTTTAAAGAATTGCTTTGGGATTTTAATTGGTATAGCATTGAATTTGTATATTGCCTTTGGTAGGATGGTCATTTTTATGATGTTGATTCTGCCTATCCAGGAACACTGGGAGGTCTTTCCACCTTTTGGTGTCTTCTGCAATTTTTTTTATGAGGGTTTTAAAGTTTTCATTGTAAAGGTCTTTTGCTTCCTTGGTTAGGTTTATACCAAGGTATTTCATTTTTTTAGGGGCTATAGCAAATGGGATTGTTTCTCTCAGGGCTTTTTAACTTCTTTCATTCTGGGCATATAGGAAGACCACTGATTTTTGTACATTTATTTTGTATCCTGACACCCTGCTGAACTTCTCAATTAGTTCCAGGAACTTCCTGGTGGAGTTTTTGGGATCACTCAGGTATAAGATCATGTCATCTGCAAATAGGGATAGCTTGACTTCTTCCTTGCCAATCTGAATCCCTTTTATACCCCTTTCTTGTCTTATGGCTTCAGCTAAGACTTCAAGTACAATGCTGAATAGAAGTGGTGAGAGTGGACAGCCTTGTGTAGTTCCTGATCGAAGTGGGAATGCTTCAAGTTTTTCCTCATTGAGCATAATCCTTGCTGTGGGCTTGTGGTATACAGCTTTTATTATATTGATAAAGGTTCCTTCCATTCCTACTGTCTCTAACGTTTTGATCATAAAAGGTTTTTGGATCTTGTCAAAAGCTTTTTCTGCATCTATCGAGAGTATCATGTGGTCTTGGACTTTGGACTGGTTTATATGATGAATTGCATTTATTGATTTGCGTATGTTGAACGAACCTTGTTTACCGGGCATAAAGCCTACTTCATCTCCCTGGATGATCTTTTTGATTTTTTTTTGAATCCGATTGGCTAAGACTTTATTGAGAATCTTTGCGTCTGTGTTCATCAGAGAGCTTGTCCTATAGTTTTCTTTTTTAAGTGTATCTTTATTTTAGGTTTTGGGATTAAGACGATATTAGCTTCATAGAAGGAATTTTGTAGTGTTCTTTCCTTTGCTATTTGATGGATCTGTTTAAGGAGTATTGGTGTTATTAGCTCCTTAAATGTCTGGTAGAACTCTGTGCTGAATCCTTCAGGTCCAGGACATTTTTTGGTGGGAGGATTTGAGATTACTTCCTCAATTTCCTCATATGTTATAGGACTATTTAAATAATTCACAACTTCCTGATTCAATTTAGGTAAGTTGTGTTTACTTAGAAATCTATCCATCTCTTTTGTGTTGTCAAACTTCACAGAGTTTATGAAATATGATGTAATAATTCTCTGGATTTCTTGGGTATCAGTAGTAATAATCGTATGTTCATTTCTAATTTCGTTAATTTGGGTTCTCTCTCTCTTGTTTTTGGTTAATTTAGCTAGGGGTGTATCAGTCTTATTGATTTTTTCAAAGAACCAGCTTTTTGACTGGTTGATTTTCTCTATCATTTTCCTAATCTGGATTTCAGATATTTCTCTGCTTATTTTGCTAATCTCCTCTCTTCTACTACTTTTGGGATCAGATTGCTCTAGTGTTTCTAAAGCTTTAAGCTGCATTGTGAAGTTATTTATTTCTGATGTTTCCATTTTTTGGATGTAGGCATTAAGAGCTATGAACTTAACTCTTAGGACAGTTTTCATTGTGTCCAAGAGATTTTGGTAAATTGTATTTTCATTATCATTTGCTTTCAGGAAATCTTGAATTTCCTTTTTAATTTCTTCCTGAATCCAGTTCTCATTCAGCATCATATTGTTAAGTTTCCAGGAGTTAGTGTATTTTCTGTCATATGTTGTATTGTGGATGTCCAGCTTTAGGCCGTGGTGGTCTGATAGAGCACAGGTTAGAATTTCAACTTTTTTGTATATGTGTAGCTTGGAAGATTTTGGACCAGCCTTTCATTTTTAGGATGTGCCTATCTTTTGTGGTGAGATGAGTTTCCTGAAGGCAGCAGATTGTTGGAATGTGGTTTTTAATCCAAGTTTATAATCTGTGTCTCTTAATCGGTGAGTTAATACCATTGACATTTAATGTTATAATGGAGAAATTATTTTTAATTCTGGATATTTTTTATTTTTAGTGGATTTTGGAAGCGTATTGTTTGATATTTATGTTTTGTTGGTATTATACTTTCCTTCTGTCCTCCTGGATAAGCTTGTTCTTTTCTTCAAGCTTGCGTATCATTTCTAGCATTTTTTGAAGGCCTGGTTTGATAGACATGTATCCCTTCAAGTTGTCTTTGTGCTGGAAAACTTTTCTCTCTCCCTCGATTATGATGGATAGCTTTGGGGGTTACATCAGCCTGGGTTGACATTTTTGCTCATTCAATACTTGAAGTATGTCTCTCCAAGGTTTTCTTGCTTTTACTGTTTCCATTTTGTAGTCATTTGTTATTCTAATAGGTTTACCTTCAAAAGTGACTTGCTTTTTTTCTCTTGAAGCTCTCAGCACCTTTTCTTTGTCTTGAATATGGAGTGTTTTGACTATTATTTGCCATGGCGATTTTCTATTTTGATCATATCTGTTTGGAGTGCAAAATGCCTTTTGTATTTGGATGGGCCTCTCATTCTTTAGTTGTGGGAAGTTTTCATTTATGATGATTTGAAATATTTCCTCAGGTGTGGTATTTTGGGATTCTTGTTCTGGTATTCCATGAATGCGTATGTTAGGGTTCTTCAGGGTGTCCCATATCTCTTGAATGCTTCTCTCAAGTATCTTTTTGGCTTTATCCATTGAGCTGGTTAATTCTCCCACTTTGTCTTCAAGATCTGAAATTCTATTTTCTGCTTCATTTGTTCTGCTGCTAAGATTCTCTGTTGAGTTTTGGGTTGAAGATAACTTGTCTTTTAGTTCAATTTTAAACTCTACCTAAGACTGTTTTAACTGTACTATGCCTATTTTTGTTTCTTGAACTGTTTTTCTCAACTCCTCCAAGTGCCTGTTGTGTTCCTGTTCAAAGTGATTGATTTGGTTGTTTAACTCTTCTCGGATTTCCTCTTTCATAGTATTAATCATGGTAATGATCATACTTTGAAAGTCATTATGTTGGGTCTGGCTTTCTTGGTTATTTTCTGTGAATTTGTTCTGGTCAGAATCCATCATTATGGGGTTAATTCTTTCGGTGGGACATTGGTCTTCTTGGGTTTTGTTTCTCATGGTTCTGCACTTTGACTTGGGCATTGTTGTTTTGTTTCTTAGGACCTTTCAGTTTCTGTGTGTTTTTCACTGAACTGATTTAGTTAGTATTATTACACTTGCCAGTTATTACTAGTGCTTGCCTTGGATTGGGTACGTTTGTCTATTGTTATTGTAATTTCCTAGATGAGGCTATTAGGCTGTTAGTACATCAGTTAGTATGGTAGTGCACTTTTACAATTTAGTATCTTGGTGATATGTGAGGGTGAGTGATGTACTCCCTGGAGTTGTATATGTTTTTGGGGTGGCTGTATGGAGAAGTTGATCTATAGCAATTGATACTAGAAAGGATCAGTAAGGTGAAAAAAAGGAGGTTTACTTATCTTTGGGCTGGATGTGAAGAATCTCTCCCACGTGATAGCATGATTATAGAGGGCTCCAGATGTATAGCCTTTGTCTCTTAGAGTTTTGCTTGAGTTTCCTTTGGACTTTATTGAATTCTGAGTAGCAGTGTGTCTTCCCTGGACCACATGCATAGGTCCCCGGTGGGCCAGAGAGGCAGAGGGTCTGATATTGATGACAGAATTCTTCACCTGGGACCTGGGACTTGGCTTAGGGCCCACCCAAGCTCCAGGGATGGAGGAATGTGAGCAAGTTATGTCTAGCGGAGTCGCGGACCATAAGAAGAAAGGGCTGTGGTCCGGCGCGGGGGCCTAGGCAAACCAGAGGCCGCCTGGGTGCCGCTGGTACACGGGGGCACCTGGTGGGGGGCTGGGCAGACTCACCAATGTATGATTTTTGAGGTTGGGTTTTTGCTTTAAAGTATTTCCCTTGAGGTTCATCAATGGGCTTGCACACACCAAGATGTCATTAATTTTCAGTGCTGATTGCTATTCCTTTGCATGAATGGGATCAGTTTGGCCATTTGCCTACTGTGACCTGCCTAACAGTGTTCGCCTTTGAAATAATGCTGTTCAAAAACAAGTAAAAACACTGTGTACTAAAGGATAAAGAACCAGATGTTTCCTGCATCCATTTTTTTATGTTTAGTTTATCAAGACTGAATATGTTCTTGCCTTGAGTAGTTGCTTCATTCTCCATTTCAAACAACAATGTTCCAGTGGCTCCATTCCTTTGTATCCTTGATAATCTTTGGTATTCAAAACAAAATTTTAGGAAAAATTAGGCTGAGGATGTAGCTTGATTAGAAGAATATGATCCTAATATTCACAAAACCCAGAGTTTGAGTCCAAATACCATGTAAAACAGACAAGGTAGGTAGCATATTTCTATGACCCCAACACTTGGGAGTAAAACAGGTTGATCAGAAGTCAAAGACACTCTCCTTTCTCAAATTGCTGTAGCCATGCAGTGTTATTGCTCTTCCATCTCCAGTTAAAGATAGAATGCCTGTCTTTTCCCCTTGCATTGTTAATGCTAGAAAATGACACACTGAAGAATTGCCTTCTCAAGTCTAAAGCATAATGACTGGAAAATCATTTTTCAAATTTATTTTGCTTGAATTATTTATTTTAACCTTGACTGCACTTAAGTCTATCCTATGAAAAAATGCTTCTCATATGATTTTACATCTCTATACTTTTTCCTTTTTCTTTTAAATTATGGTTGCAACATTTTAGGATGAAAAAAAACAAAAGCTTTTTTATGTTTTTTTAAGTTTATTTTCAATTAAATTAGCAGTGAATTTACATTTCATTACTCACCCAACCTCTTTTCTCTTTGGTGTCTCCCTGGCTGTGTGATCATGCGGGTCCCTCTAGGATGCTTTCATGAGATGATACCTGAGAACCCAACAGTCAGTGAATAGGTAGTACACCAGTGTGGATAAACTGCAGAGTATAGGTGTTCCCTTCCTTTCTCATCCAGCACCTGTTTCGGATGGTCTTTTAGGGTAACTGTCATGTCTCATGGGATCGTCCCTGTTCCATGGCAAGGTGTTGAATGTTTCTGTAGAGTCCAGTGGAAGTAAACATTATTACATTGAGTTTTTGGCTATGGCTGCCTTGATATGAACTGGGGCTTCTCTCTGTCATTACCTGCCCCAAACTTCAGGTTCTTAGATCTTACTGCCCCTCTTTCTGCAAAGTACCCTGGTCTTTGTGATGGTAGTGAGTTAGATGTCCTTATTAGGACAGGGTTGTCTTCAGTCTTCTTTACTTTGTGCTTTGGCCATTTATTCAGCACCTGTTCCATATGCATTGGTTCTCTGCATTGTACATCACCCATTGCACTTCACCCATTGCACAGGGATAGTTCTTGGTTGATGCTGAGTGCTTTGTAGATCTATGAGTACAATGATAAGTGTTTATATAGTAACCTACTATGAAGCAATTATAGTTAATATGAAGAGTTTTTTTTCCCTTTTAGGGCCTATGGTCCCTTTAAATTCAGGTATTTGATTCATTTTCAGTGCCAGACATGTGTTCATGGAATCGTAAATTGGAAGGTTTCTCCCTGGCTGTGTTTTACATGCTTACTGCTAATTTGTACTCCCATATTCTGTCTCTTGTGTCCTTACTTCTCTCCCTGATAAAAATGATCTTCTTATTATTGTCCTGTATGGTAAATATCAATAAGTATTTCCTGGAGTTTTTGCATATATATATATGATAATATGACTGAAAATATTCTTATATATTAAAATTATGCTCTGTTAAAGAGACGTGAATAAGGTAAAATACTCATTGAGTACTGCTACACTACTTAATTTTAACTCAGGATACTCAGGTTTGCATTGTGTTGGTACAGTTGATAACAAAAATTCCCTGAAATATTTTATCATAAGATTATTTGACATGGGGCCTGGAGAGGTTGATCAGGGGTTAAGCCTCTGGCTTGTAGGCAGAAGGTCCTGAGTTCGGATCCTAGACCCCACTTATAGACTCTGGGCAGAAGCAGGGGCGCCCTGCATTTCTGCTCTTAGTAGGGCAGAGCCTGTGAATCCCAGGGCAGAGTAAACAAGGAGGTGTAAGCCGTCCATGGTGGTTCCTGAATTCGTCCGTGGTTCAACACACACACACACACACACACACACACAACATGCACAATTGAATAAAAAAAAAGATTATTTGACGTAAACAGCTTTGCTGTGTTAATCTTATGTCAGTTTAAATCTTGAAGATAAAAATGTAAATTAAAAAATATTTTCAGGATATAGCCAACAATCAGTATAGATGAACTCATTTCAGCAATGAATAATTCTATGGATTTGTAGTATTTCATTAAGTTTAAAACAGAAGTACAGAGATCAAGATTAGTAAGAAATATACCCAACATCACATATCAGGAAATAGCATCACTTGAATCAAGAAGTCTATGCAATGAAAATAGACATTTATAGTTTCAAATGTGATGGATAATGGTTATTAAAAAAAACATCTCAATGTTTATTTTTTCATATAATTATTAACATTGCAATATAGGTCAATAATGAAAGAGTGTTTATAATTTCATGACCTGAATAAAGGCAAATTTAATTTCCTATGAGGCTTGATGCAGGTTCAAACTATAAACCTATAAAGCACTACCTCTTTGTATTATTTCTTTCCTTTCTTTGTGATACCGAGTATTGAAATGACAATCTTTAGTATGTTAACTATGTGCTTTTCTGTTGAGCTACTGTTCTCATTTTGTCCATGTGCTTCCTAGCTACTTTTCACAATTGACACAACTATTATTTCCAATGTTTACATTCCTCCAATTTGAAAATTACAGTTAAAAGGAAAAGAATTAAGTAACTTTTCACATCTAAAAGGATCAGTTGACATATCTGATAGCTGAAAAAACTAATATTTTAGTTCATGATGTATCCCAGAAATAAACAGAATTTCTAACTCAATGTATCCCAGAGAAAAATAAGCAAGTATGGGGTCTCCCAGACTACTCAGCTGGCTCTCCTTTACCAAAAGTGAGATAGAGAATGCTATGAGTTATCTGAGAAGAGCTAGGTCTAGTTTTTCCCCTACACATTGGAATCTAAGCTGTGGCCATATGCATTCCATGGCACTAAAAAGAGAATTTACACTTTGCCTAAACCTTTGCTTGGAAGCTGATTTCCTTAAGCCTCATCTAGACACCAAAACTTGGTTCCTATTATGACCATATTTCAGTAGAAAGGTTCTTTCTCTCTAGGTTCTACAGAGTATAAGTCACAATGCTCCCTGTATTTATTTCTTTAAGTTGTTTCCACATTGCTCACTGTGACATTTTCCTAGTTTCTCTGAAATTCCAAATTTCTTTTAGAGATTCTTTTTGCAGAAATTATTTTGTCATATTTCTTGGAGAAAATTGCAGCCATGCATATGGCTAAGATTAAATGTGACTGTCTTTTATTTGAAAACAAATGAATGCAGATCTTTCATAGAATGACAAGAAGAAATTAGGAAAAATATAATTTCTTAAAAATGTAGGTATAGCTATTCAAAAACAATGAAATGACTAATTAGAGAGTGTTAAAAGAATTATAATCAATCTTTCAGGTAATCATATCATAGACATTGGAAAGTAAATTGAAGAAATGGTCAGCAATTTTTATTTTATTTTATTTAAGTGTACTATATCCCATCATTATATATATACATGCATACAGTATGAAAACATGTGCCGATATTACACTTTAATTAAGAAAAGCTATTCCATATTGAGAGGCAGGAGAACCGGATGATGAAATGGAAGAGCTACGTGTATTATGTTTGCTTATGTTGTTTTATATAAATAAATAATTTTTCAATCATTGGAAGTAGATGCTCTAGGAAGTTGGAAGTCTAGATTCCACAGTTTACATATCTGTATTTTGCTGAAAGTGTTTTGTATGTGGCATAGGACTATATTAGAGACTTGAAAATATCAAATATCCCCTTTTCACCCCACCCCGCTCCGCCGTTCGGGACGCGCACGCGAGGTCCAGCCGGGCCTCACCCCGTGCCCTAGGACCCCAGGTCAGCCCACAGGGACCCGGCTCCGACTCCCACCATCCAGCCGGAGCCGCCTGGGGGCCGAGGGACGAGGAGGACCTCCCCCTGCGCCCGGGCCGCGCCCCAGCTGCTCTCGGGTTAAATAGCTCCACGCCGACGCGCCCATCCTCCCTTTTCACCCCACCCCACTCCGCCGGTCGGGACACGCGGGACACGCGTGTGGTCCACCCGGGCCTCACCCCGCGCCCTAGGTAAGTCCCCGTTCGGGCCCCGCCCACCAGTACCCCAGACCAAATAATTCAGTTTAGTGAAATTGAGAGATCCTAAGAGTTAAAATGACAATGCCAAAGTCAAAGTGCAAATCCATGAGAAGTAACACTCAAGTAAACAAATTTCCCACTGAAGAAATTAATCCCATAATGTTAGACTCCAACAAGAACAAACCCGCGGAAAAAGGCCAAGAAAGCCTGACCCAGGATAACGACTTTCAAAATACGATCATTACCATGTTCAATACTATGAAAGAGGAAATCCGGGAGGAATTACATAATCGAATCAATCGCTTTGAAGAGGAACACAACAGACATCTGGAAGAGTTGAGAAAAACAGTGCAAGAAACAAAAAGTGGCATAGAGCAGTTAAAACAAACTCAAGCAGAGATTAAAACTGAGCTAAAAGACAAGTTATCTTCAACCCAGAACACCACAGAGAGTCTTATCAACAGAACTAATGAAGCAGAAAACAGAATTTCAGACCTTGAAGATAAAGTGGGAGTACTAACCAGCTCAATGGAAGAGGTTGTTAAAGCCAAAAAGATACTTGAGAGAAATATCCAAGAGATATGGGACACCCTGAAGAAGCCTAACATGCGTATTCATGGAATACCGGAGCAAGAATCTCAAAATACCACCCCTGAGGAAATTTTTCAAACGATCATCAAGGAAAACTTTCCTCATCTAAAAAAAGAGAGGCCCATTCATATACAAGAGGCATTCCGCACCCCAAACAGATACGACCAAAATAGAAGCACACCGTGGCAAATAAGAGTTAAAACACTCCACATTCAAGATAAAGAACTGGTGCTGAGAGCTTCAAGGGAGAAAAAACAAGTCACTTTTAAAGGTAAACCTATTAAAATAACAAATGACTTCTCAGTTGAAACAGTAAAAGCAAGAAGAGCTTGGAGAGACATACTTCAAGTATTGAATGAGCAAAAATGTCAACACAGGCTGATTTACCCTGCAAAACTATCAGTCATGATCGAGGGAGAAAGAAAAATTTTCCAGCACAAAGACAACTTTAAGGGATACATGGCCACCAAACCAGGTCTTCAAAAACTGCTAGAAATGATACTCAAGCGTGAAGAAAAAAACAGGCATATCCAGGAGAACAGAAGGCAAATATAATACCATTAAAAGCGAAGTAATATACTTATAAAAGCTACTAAGCATAATAAATGTCTGGAATTAACAATAAATAGTTTCTCCATTATAACACTAAATGTTAATGGACTTAATTCACCGATCAAGAGACACAGATTACAAACTTGGATTAAAAATCACAATCCATCAATCTGTTGCCTGCAGGAAACCCATCTCACCACAAAAGATAGGCACGCTCTAAAAATAAAAGGCTGGTCAACAATTCTACAAGCAAATGGAAGCAGAAAACAGGCAGGGGTAGCCATTATGCTGTCAGACAAAGTGGATTTCAAACCAAAAAAATTATAAGAGTCACGGATGGATACTAGATTTTAGTCAGAGGTACAATTCACCAGGAAGATTTCACAATACTGAACATATATGCACCCAATACGGGCCCCTCCACATTCATTAAGAAAACCCTACAGCGTCTAAAGCAAGAAATCAACCCCCAAACGGTAATTCTTGGGGACTTCAACACCGCCCTCTCTACATGGGATAGATCAACAGGTCAAAAGCTTAACAGAGACACTTTGGAACTTAATCAAACCCTGAAAGAAATGGACCTCACAGATCTCTATCGAACTTATCACCCACGCACCAAAGAATACACATTTTTCTCAGCAGCACACGGAACTTTCTCCAAAATAGATCACATATTGGGCCACAAAATGAATCTACACATATACAAGAAAGTTGAAATTCTAACCTGTGCCCTATCAGACCACCACGGCCTAAAGCTGGACATCCACAACACATCAAACAAGAGAAAATACACTAACTCCTGGAAACTTAACACTATGATGCTGAATGAGAACTGGATTCAGGAAGAAATTAAAAAGGAAATTCAAGATTTCCTGAAAGTGAATGATAACGAAAATACAACTTACCAAAATCTCTGGGACACAATGAAAGCTGTTTTAAGAGGTAAGTTCATAGCTCTTAATGCCCACGTCAAAAAAATGGAAACATCAGAAATAAACAACTTAACAATGCAGCTTAAAGCTTTAGAGAAACTAGAGCAATCTGATCCCAAAAGCAGTAGAAGAGAAGAGATTAGCAAAATAAGGGGAGAAATATCTGAAATCGAGACTAAGAAAACGATAGAAAAAATCAACCAATCAAAAAACTGGTTCTTTGAAAAAATCAACAAGATTGATACACCCCTAGCTAAACTAACCAAAAGCAAGAGAGAGAAAACCCAAATTAACAAAATTAGAAATGAACATGGAGTTATCACTACTGATACCCAAGAAATCCAGAGAATTATAACATCATATTTCAAAAACTTATACTCTGTGAATTTTGACAACACAAAAGAGATGGATGAATTTCTAAGTAAACACAACTTACCTAAATTGAATCAGGAAGTTGTGAATTATTTAATTAGTCAACAAATGGTGCTGGCAAAACTGGATCTCCACATGCAGAAGATTAAAGCTGGACCCGTACTTGTCACCATGTACAAGACTTAATTCCAAATGGATCAAGGACCTTGATATCAGGCCACAGACTTTAAAAACCATAGTTGAAAGGATAGGGAACTCCCTCGAGCTGGTTGGGCTAGGCCAACACTTCCTAAACAGACATCCAATGGCACAGTCACTGCTACCAACTCTCAACAGTTGGGATCTTGTGAAATTAAAGAGCTTCTGTTCAGATAAAGAGATTGTCACATGAGCTCAAAGGCAACCCACAGAATGGGAGAAAATCTTCACTAACCACATATCTGATAGAGCTCTACTGTCCAGAGTGCACAAAGAACTTAGAAAATTAAACTCCAAGGAAAACACTGGCCCAATTAAAAAATGGGCCCTGGAACTTCAAAGAAACTTTACCAGGGATGAAATTAAAATGTCTAACAATTATCTTAAAAAATGCTCCACTTCCTTCGCCATCAGGGAAATGCAAATCAAAACTTCCCTGAGATATCATCTCACCCCGGTCAGGATGGCAAAAATCCACAATACAAACAACGACAAATGCTGGAGAGGATGTGGAGAGAGGGGAACTCTCCTACATTGTTGGTGGGAATGCAGGCTCATACAGCCACTCTGGCGAGCCGTCTGGAGATTCTTAAAGAAATTAAAGATTGAAATGCTGTATGACCCTGCTATCCCACTTTTGGGAATAACCCCCCATGCAGCAGAGGTTCGCCTCGATAGCACAAGCTCGACCATGTTCATAGCAGCACTGTTTACAATAGCAAAGTCATGGATCAACCTAAATGTCCAACAGTTGACGAGTGGATAAGGAAACTCTGGTACATCTATACAATGGAGTACTACTCAGCCATCAAAAATGATGAATTACTGGAATTTGCTGGGAAATGGATGTCATTAGAAAGAATTATATTAAGTGAAGTATCCCAAACCCAGAAAATTAAGCGCAGTATGTACTCCCTAATAGGTGGCTCCTAGTACCAAACTCACCCAGCCCACATTGAGACACTCAAAAGTAAACCTATGTAACACAGTAATTGCAAGGATTATGAACAAGAGAGATGGGTTAGGAGGGCCACACCAGAAACAAGAGAGAGGAGACCATGTTACAGCAGAGAAAATAGGCCTCCATCAAGGTCTGCAAGTAAGTAATGAGAAACCTGGTTAAGTTCACAGACGTTCTTTCCTGATCTCACCAGAAGGGGAGGGCATATAGTCTAGCAGATAAAAAGTAATCATTTTGCAAATGGGTGATGGACCCCTTCCTCAGTGAGGTTTCCTACTCTTATTACATCAATCTTGAATGTGCTATTACAACAAGACTCCAGTTTAACAGCTTTTTGTCTCTGGCCAGGGGGTGACATACAGTGCCCAGCAGAATGGAGTGAAGGGAATTGCAGGAGCAGCAAAACTGCAAAAGAAAATCAACAAACCACAATCCAGAACTTCAGAGACTCTATATCAATCACATAGAACTAGGCCAGCCTAATCTCTCCCCATCCTGGAGCTCAGGGACATTTGCGGAAGAGGGGGCAGTAAGATTGTAAGAGCAAAAGGATGGGAGGAGCAACGATTTGCAAGATTCTCAACAATAGTTGGGGCCAAAGCAATCATAATGGGACTTTGCATGCCCTGCGCAATGTCCAGCGCACTGTTGCCCTCATAAAGTCTAGCATCTGTTAAGGGCACCGAGACCCCTGGAGGCAAGGGATTGACAGCCATAGTAGTGATCTTATGCTTAAGGGGAACAAGAGAAAGGGCTTATGGAAATGCCACTGGGTCCTTATGTGTCATCGGAGAGGAGGACCCAGTGGAGAGTTAGGCGTACACAATAAAGGACTCTCTGGGAATTGGGGGTGGACGCACTGGGGGAAGGAGAGGGGGAGGAAGGGGGAGGGAGGGAACTGGTAAAAAATTTTAAAATGTATAATTAAATTTTCAATAAAAAAAAAGAAAATAAAAAAAAGAAAATATCAAATATCATTTATAGAACAACTAAATAAGCTATGAGCAGAATTAGAGTTAAAATATTTCTGGAATAGAGAGATGGCTAAGTGAATGATGTGTTTGCCACAAAAGCAGCAGTTTCTGAATCCTGATCCCATAACTTAAATAAAGCTTCAGGCTACGTGGCACACACCTGCAATCACAGCACTGTGAAAAGAGCAGGTGGTGGAGATAAGTCCAACACCAGGGCTCATTGCCAGACAGACCTGTCAAAGTGGTGAGTTCCACCATCAGTGACATAATCTATCTCAAAAAATAAGATGGGGAACTGTAGAGGACATACAGGGATATGCATACAGCCACTGCAGCCACTGTACAGCACGAGTGAGTTCATCTGTGCACACGTGAACACACACACACACACGTACACGATACTCAAAAACACTGTTCTCCACAATTACATTGCCATTTCTGTAGCATATAATATAAACTAAATGTGTCTATATTTTATGATATATACACTACTATATCTCTGAATTTCTGAAGATTTTTAGAGTGAAAGTTGATGATGTAGGAAATTTTCCTTAATCTTTTGAAAACATAATTGTACATAAATTTAGGAATGGTAGGTTTTCTGATTACAGCTCAGATCAATTTAAACCATTCCAAATATGGGTTTGTAGAGCAAAGAGCTGCAACAAGGATTGCAGCTTTGCTACAAACATTTCCAAATAAACGAGCCTTACTTTCCTATAACTATTTTAAAACTGTAATAACTTTTATTTTCTCAAAGATGACCATGTTCAACTCTTCTGTATCCTTTGCTTTTCTTCTACATTTGTCTTTTTGTAGATGTTATAGAACCTAATGGAACTATTAGGTAAAGCAACTATATTTTTGTCCCAAGTATGTAGATGATATTCATACTAAAAACAGTTTTACATGTTTTCCTTATTAGCTAAACTGCTTAAAGCATCATTTGTCAAAATGGAAATACATTGCAGGTATGGTGGTGCATTCCACAATCACGGTACTTTAGAGTCTCAAGCAAGGGCATCATGAGTTCTGAACAAACTTAGGTAGACTTCAAACAGGACAAATCAAAACAAAAGATCTGAGATTTAATGGTAAAAAATATATTCCAGTACCATGTCTCATAATAACAAGATAACTTCAGCTTAATATAATGCATTTGAAATGTGAATTTCCATTAATCACATTAAAGTTAAAAATAACTCATGAAATTATAAAAATTTGCAATTAAAAGAAAATTTTCAACTATATTGTTGTTCTAAAATCACCAATCATATTTGTTTTCCTTACATTGGCCTATTCATAGTACAAAGCATTAATTAGCTTGTCAGTTACTGGTGCAGATGAGATGAATAAGGAAGGCACACATGTGGTTCATTACAATAAAATATTTTAACACAAGTTATTTGTCCTTTTCTATGTATTTGCATTTCTGAGTGTTTAGAAATACAACTGGCATTTTCGTCAAGAATGATAAAAACTTTAAAATTTTTAGTTGAACGCATTGGTAGTTGTTCTTCTTCCCTCGTCTACAATCTCTGTCTCCTTTCAGTAGAGATCAAATGCTGATGTTTCCTTTGAAGTCTCTACATCATCAAGGAAAACTTTTTTTTCTCCTCATTGAATGCCCTCAATATTTCCCGTTTCAGTCCTACTATCTATTTAAGCAGGAATTGTTAATTGGGAACATATTTATCCCAAATTCTTCCCTTAGGGGAAAGTATAGAGCTATTCTTTGCTTTCTCTTATAGGATCTAGAACAGAATACTGCAGATATCGTAATTTTGAGATTTGACAATGATTGTCCTTAGTGAAGATATGTATAACTTGAATATCAGATGGAGATTTCTAAAATGAATTTTGTGAAGGTGAAGCCTCTATCAAATATGCATTTGTATACTCTTTAAATAATATTTTTAAAATATCAAAGTATCAAGTGAGTTTTTATTTTATGTTGAAGCACATGATTCTAGATTCAACTAGAGGGAATGGTTTTAAAGAAGAATGCAAGTTTTATTAAAAAAAGCACACAATATTTTACTGTGTCTAAAGAATAGAAAAAACAAGCCTTCTCAACTCAAAAAGTGACTTTTCTCCAGTCTACCCAAAAAACTCAAAATCTTGCTGAAAGATTTACTATAAGACATAAGTAGATGTGTGAATAGAAAATTGAAATGAAACTGTTTGAAATGTTTCTCCATGCTAATATAAGATTTTTGCAGCTTCAAACAGGCTGTGCACAGCTTTACACTAAGTCAAACACTTCAGTGCCTCAAAAGCAAGTTCAAATCTTTCTGCACTATCTCATCTTTTAAAATATTATGCTATTTTTAATAGATGAGAGAACCAACATACTTTAAAAGTAAGCAGCTATCTTATATTAAATCTCATTAGAACTTAGAGTTTCTCTGGTTCACTGTCAAAATGCAAGCATGCAGTTATGGGCTTCTGGTTTCTACTTGGAAAGCCAATTTCTTTTGAACGTGAGATAAGATGGATTGTTGTCATTGCTCTGGTACTTCAGGAAAATAGAAGATAGCAATCCCCGAGAAGTCTCAAGGAGGAAACATGTCTTAATCTGGTTGAAATCTAGAATGTAAAACAAGCTATCCCTGTTGTCTATAAATCTCAGGATTTGAGAACTCTTCATCTCTTACTCTGGTGGGAAACTTTTATGCATATACACTTGCTCACTGTCTACATTTGAATTTCCTTTCTTTCTGCCCATTTTCCAGCAACTGGGAAAAACTGGCACTATGACCCTGGCATTCAGGCGCTCAGAACAGCACATCCTTTCCTTAGTCTCTAGGTCCAGACAGCCACAGCCAAGTGGTTTCCCACAGAGAACCCCACCGAGAGTTGCTTCTGTCTTTAAAACATCTTTACCACATCCTAAATGGAAAGAAACCCAATTGTGAAAAATCCTTTGTTGAGCAAAAAGCCTATAATCTCCGAGGGATGTCTTTTCTTCACAAGATCCTTTGTTAGCATTGCAATTTCTGATATAGCTTTTAAAACTAGATATCATTTGTATGTTCTGTAGATGATCAAAGAGCTCAGAATAGAAGAAACAAAAAGGAAAAGAATCTGTAATTTTTGCAAATATATGCAGAGTACAAAACAGAATCAAGTGGGCAAGGATCACAGTCCTCACGTTTGTAGTTTTGGTTTGCATGTTCATAAAGTGATTTCTTTTGTTTAGGTGTACTGAGAATTATCAATACATAAAACTTATATATGTTATCCCAATATGCCCTACCATTGAGTTATATAGCCTCAATCTTCTTTTTGTTTCTTATTTTTAAATAGAGTTTCACTAAGCTGGCCAAGCTGTTCTTGAATTCATACTGGGGACTTAAGGCTTTGAAATGGCCATTGCCCTTCTCAAGTCTACCTAAAATTACTCTTCTGCATCACCAGGAACACAGCACCTGAACCATTTGTGATTTTCAAATTACGAGTTCAGCCAACCCTGTCTTGAGGTATCTAGGAGTTGAAATACTCTAAACTGCTGTACTATTATTTTTAAGTGTGAAATGTCAACCATAGACTTTGATGTGTATGAACACATCAGGTAGTCCTCCAGGTAGTGATGTCATTGTAGAAGATTCTGGTACCTTTATCAAGTGGCCCAAGGTGATTGAGGGGATGAAGCCTGAGATTTCACAGCTCAAACCTACTTCCTGATTGCAGATGTAATGTGATCTGTTGTTACATTATCGTGATGCCATGTCCACCCAGTGTGTTGCACAGTATTCTTAAAGAACAAGCCAAAATCTCTCCCTTAAATTGTGTCTTTTTTTTTTTTAGAAGATTAAGGTTGAGTTTATTAGAGAAAAGAAAGGTTGGAAATCATGGACTCCAGACGTGGAGTGCCATGAGGAGCTATGGCACCTCCAAGAGAAGCAGAAATAAAACAGAGCTCATGGCACTAGTGCCTGAGGGGCTAGAGATCCCATGAGAACTCACGGTGCCTAGGCATGGAATTCATGAGAAGCAAGGAACAAGAAACAGACTCATGGCACTAGAGGGCCATGAGGGTCTAGATCGCCCAAATTGTTTCTTGCTAGATGTTTGGTAGCAGTAATAAGAAATGCAAGACAGAGCTACTAATCTTGTTCTTTATTGAGACAGATACTTCTTTTCTTATGAAATTTGGACTAGTCTATCTGTCCACATTCTAGTTCCTGGACTTTTGTCTTTATTGCATTATTCATCAAATGTCCAGGTAATATGAAATGGATAAAGGGAACTCAGTTTTCATTATAGCGGGGGTATGTTTAGTTTCCTTTACTAGAAACATTTCCTTTTGGGTGCTAGTAGAAACTGAATGGATTAAACTGGACCTTAAGAGAAGTAAAGAGTGGAAGGGCAGAAATATTCTGACAAAGGACTCCTGAGATGACTATGGTGGTGATTCATATTTTAATTATTCTCTCCTGAAGCCATAGGTACAATTGATTGCCTTCCCACAGTAGACGTTCAGGACTGACCTGCCTGGACATACATGGGCCAGCCTCACACTTGTGAAGTGTGATCTGAGAACAGGCCAATCTATCTCTTCACTTTTATCTGAAATCAGCACATTTTAAAGAGAAAAACCAGATAATCTCTTGTCCAAATTAATGAAAGTTTCCCACAGGGAAGAGGGAAACTTTAAAACTCTTGTTTCTCAGTGAACAGCTATACCCTCTACTGTTTCACTTTCCTTAACACAAACTTTGGCCTCGCCTTTTTGCTGTAAGTTTACTTTCTTTCTAAAAGACACCTTAAAAGTTAAAAATTTAGGCCTTATAAACCCTTAGTTCTCTGCTGTCATGTAAATCATTTTTCTAAAACAGAAAATGGATCCAATTCTAGACTCATATATGGTAACATTAAGTCCAGTAAAGCCAACATTTACTGGTTGTTCATTAGCTGTAACCTTTAGATTTAACATACTGATAATAGGGATTATTCCTTTTCCCAGCATTTATTTTCATAAGCATGGAGAACCAGCATACTGAAGCAAATTGGACAGTGCTAATAAATCAAAACTGCAGAAGAGTTACTTGAGCTATGTAGATGCTATATGGAAAAACTTATTTATTCTTAGTAAAGCCAACTGTGTAAGTTATTTTCTTGAATAAAAAACTTCAATTTCAATGATTATGATTCAAGAAAAATTAAAATACTTTATGATTTTATATCCATTATAATTGAAAGTTTTCTTGGTTGTCTTTTTTCCCTCATTTAATACATAAAAGAACATTTTTGATGAAATTGGTTTCTAGTACTCAAATTGGTTTTGAAACTTCAGTGTAAGCCTTCAAATGTTGATGAATTGTTAAAGAATATTTCAGATTATTTTAAAATTTTGTGAGACAAATGTGTATACCAGTAATATTCTGGAAATATTACTTATTGTTCATCTCTTCACCTGTACCTGAATGTACCCCACCCCTGACTTTTCAGACTTGAAACACTGTTTGTTTTTCACATGTGCCATAAAACTGAGTAAAATTTCTTGCTTTTGAGAAAGCAACCCACTTAGTCATGTGTTCTTGATGTTTAATAAAAGCGCTTCTGACAGTTCAATCACTTAAAATTTAAAAATCATGTTTCTCTTTAGTCTTCATTTTTTTCAGACCCTTCTGTGCATTTGCACGGATTGCCATATTATTTTATTGTCTTAGAAGTGCCTCTTTACCTATGTACCATATTGTACAGGTTGAGCCTAACAAGAGACTGGAGTGGAAAGAGCAGCGGTCAGTTTTCTCTTCTTCACATATACATTTGCATAATGTTAAATTACATTTGCAAACAGTTGTGCCTGGTATAATCTGAGGCAGATAGAGGGCAGAAGTTCACATTAAAGGAGACTGGAAAAGTTTTCTATGCCCATAGCACAAAAATATTCATCCAGAAGCAAAGAACTCTTGTTAAATGAATGACCTCATATATACTTTGTATGCTGTGTTGGAGTTGAAAAGACTAGAGTCAACACAGACTAAAAAAGAAGTAATGACCTCATTAGTGTATGCAGCGCTGGCTGCCTGAGTTAAAGATGTAAACTAGAAGCAAAACAAAGGTTGTTGCCATGGCAGAATGATGATGTCTGAGCAGATAACTTCTTCAGAGGTGGAGGAAGGGTATGTGGAATGTTAACAGATGAATTTGTGAGACAGAGAAAAACCCAGGGTTAGAAATACCTGGGACCACTTGGAATTAGCATGGTAACTTTTTTCAGCTTGGAAGGACCAATGTACCAAAAGGATTTGCATATTAAGGTAAAAGAGACAGAATCTTTACTCAGTGGCTGACATTCCCTCTGGGCATTGAAAGAAACTTGAACTTTTTGTCTACATTTATGAATGAAATAAATTAAGAGTTTAGATGTTGGAAAGACAGGAACTGTAACAAAAAACTGAAGCATGCATCTTTAACCAAAATAGCTTAGTGCTATTGTGATACATGAGAAAAGATTATGTGGTATTTTCCTCTATCCTGGTGTTTTCTTTGTCATGTCAATATCTTTACACACTTTGTGTAATTACTGCACATCACTATTAAAATTAGACCTTCGATGCACTTAACAATTTGCCAAGTAATCTTACTTTGATCTAATGATTCCATGTGAGCTTTTCGATATATATAACTAAAAGTACAAGAATGCAAAAAGTACAAAAATGCAACTAAACAGTGTCCTGTTTAGTTGAAAACCTCTGTCCTAAAGGAATGACTTGATTAGAAGAAGCAGATGTTGTGTATTAAATTTTCACTCATTTCTTTACTAGGAACTTCTATACTGGTGATTGCATCTCTAAAAATACATTGTCTTTAATCATTTGTAAATCATCATAATTATAACAAGTAATATTTTTAACCACAAAATACAGAAGCAAATAGAATAAGTCATTTTATATATGAGTCATGTCTCAATCTTCCCTTGGAGTCTCATCGAAGCCCTCTGTTTAGGATATAGCTTCTAAGTTGTTTTATTTATTTATTTATTTCACTCACAGGAACACTCTCTCTCATTATATTCTAATCATTGATTTATTTTGTTTACACAGAATATTGTAAAGTCAGAGAAGGCTTGGTCTCTATTACTGTCCACAAATACAGATCTCTGTGTATTATGAGACAACACTTCCTAATTATTTAAAAGGTGAACAAAGCAGATTTTTTTCTGAGTTTTATAATTGACTTCTGCATAATAATGAGTATCTTCTGACAAAATAATTCACCTGATGATTATCTTTGATTTTTTTACACATATTTAGATACACATTACTGAGTTTTTTTTTTTTTCCTTAGAAGAGGAATTTAATGTTAGGAAAAAAACAAAGAGGGGAAAATACATCAAACATTTGAAACATGTGAAGGAGTGCTGCCACAATCATCTGCTTTAGAAAGAGCTTTTGGCATGGATTTTACCGTGGATTCATCTGGATTATATTGGAACTTTCTTTTACATTTTTTTTTTGCCTAATCATACAAGCTCAATAGGTACTCCCTCTTCTTCCTTTTCCTCCCCTCCCCTATTGTTCCTCATGGCAATGTCCTCCCTTCCCTTCATCTCCTCAGTGCCTGGTGCCTACCACTTCGGCGCCCATCCCCCAGAATATCCATTTATGTGGGCGTTGAACATCCCTGTGAGTCTTCTACCCTAGTGAGGGTTTAGGACTCAGTGGCATAATTTGGGGCATGGAAACTCTATTATGACTGTTTTACCCCTTGCCTCTAAGGATCCTACTTGCTGAAGCCTTTCCTCTGTGATCCCTGCTAGACTTTGGGGATCATTGACATGTCAGCCATTGTGTAGATCAGGCAAAGTCCAATCACATTGTAGCTTTATCTTGGCTGCTGCAGCCTGGACTTGCATGGAATATATTGCATATGGTTGGTCCTTCCCATCTTTAGGCTCTTACAATCTTGCCACTGAGACTTGTTTCAATGCTTCCTTATGCTTATGTGACATGACTAGTGGGTTGGGTGGGTTTTACTATATCCAATAAGAAAGAATATTTGGAATTTTTTTTCAAAAAAACAGGGATTTTAGATAAAGCTAAGTCTTGAATTCAATGTTTTTAAATTCTAAACATCATTGAATTTAAAGTAACGACCAAAAGCACTCATAGATTTCCAATTCTCCCTGATCAACTTGATCAAAATCTCCAGATAAAACTTACAGATTTTTGCATGCACATTAAAGAATGCTCCAGGGATTGGGGGGGGGAGGCATTGGGAGATGGGGAGGGAGGGGAGGAGGGGAGGGGGGAAGAAAGGGGTGGAGGGGTAGGGACCAGTGTACCTGTTAAGTTGTATGAGTGGAAATAAATTAAAAAAGGAAAAAAATAAACAAGCAGAGATTTTATAAAGTGTACATATGATTGTTTAAAAATAGGATTTTAAGTTATAGCTAAGTAAAGTAAACTTCAGTAAATCCTCAATTTTATCACCATCAGATTCCAATTTCCCACTTAATATTTTCAAAGATCATTTTCTTCTATTATCATCATTTTCCTGTGTTTTAATTTACTGTGCTACATATAGTAAAACTCTTCTTGTCAACTCTTCATGTTATTATCTAATTACCTTTGTTACTTATATGATAACTATACCATATACTTTCATTAATTTTAGATACAATGATCATAATGCAGAACAATAGTTGAATAGTAATTATATTCTGAATTTACTCATTGTGTGTGTGTTCAAAGATCAAGAGGGTTGTTAAAGTTTGAATGTCAGCTCTCAAGCTATGTAAAAGTTATTGTCTTACAATGTAATCTTAATGCCAATGCATTTATAGCAAGTAGTTCAAAATTAGTCAAATGTCTTGTAGATGTCATAAATGAGCTGGAGATATGGCTCAGGGGTTAAAATTCTGCCTTGCAAACATAAGGTCCTGAGTTTGAATCCCACTTCCCATGTAAAAATGCCAGTCAGAAACTGCAGAGGCCTTCACTTCCAGCGCTGAGGAGCATAGCCTTGGAAATCTCAGTTTCAAGCCAAAAGGAAGTAGCAGCAATTCAGGATGATTCCTGAAGTCACCCTTGGTCTTCCTTAGGGACACATAGTGTCCTCATACACACACACACACATACACACACACACACACACATACACACACACACGCTAAATAATAAAAAAGATATTATTAAAGATATTTATTGTGGTGTAAGTTTGTTATGATTATCTTTTTTATTATTTATTATTTATTCAATTGTGCATGTATGCTGGTGTGCGCGTGCGCATATGTCTGCCCGGCATTTATATGTGGGATCTAGGATCCAAACTCAGGACCTTCTGCCTGCAAGGCAGAGGCTTAACCCCTGAGGCACCTCTCCAGCCCCTGTTATGATTTTCTTAAGAGGTAAGAATTTTGTTCCTTTCTTTTGAACAAGGCAGTCTCAGCTTCCAAATAATGACATGAGAAGGAATTGACAAGAGATGACTTTGAATCTAGAAAAAAGAGCTAGTAGATATTTGCCTTCTTGTTTGGAGCATGCATGTGTTATAAATCTCCAAATAGAAAAGCTAATCTATTTTAAGGACTCAAGTCCTTACAAGGTCTCATGTAGCCAAGGCTAGCTTCAAATTCTACATAGTTGATAATGACCTCGAAATTCTAATTCTCCTTTCTTTCTACCCGCAAATAGCTAATATTATAAATAAATACCATGATACTCCATTTAGAAGGGTCGATTTCAACAAACACTTAAAGTTTAGCTAATATCCACAATCAACACCTAGGTAAATGAATAAAGGCTCCAATAGATTGCAGTGTATCTTGAAGGAAAGTTCATACATATGCTGGGAGTCTCCTATGTGTGGATAACTGAGACACACAGGGCCAAGGGTTAAGTAGTAAAATAAAATGGTTATTAATGTTAATGGTTTGGAGTAATATTTTTTACATCATAAGGAACTGGAAAAAATTAGGATTCAGAGAAGCATTGTATGTAGCAGAGGGACAGAAAACTTCACTGATCTGTCACTTGCCTCCCAAAGTCTCCTGTGTCTCCACACACTGCAGTTTAAAACAAAGTGACCTTACTGTCAGGTATGGAGCTTGTCAAGTAAGCAATGTGAGCATGCAACCAAGTGAAATCCCTTTCTAAACATATAGTCCTGAGTTACTGGAAGCAATGACCTTCATGTAAAATCTTTGTCTGTGAAGTGCAAAATGTTCCTTTATCCTGCTTTCTGCTTCTATATTAGAGCTGGCTCAGCTATACAGATCAAAAGCCTGGAGCACCTGTAAAGGGCCGGGGGGGTGGGGGGGAGATTGGAGCTGCTTGGGAAGAATTCTCAAGGCTAGAACATTGCACTATACAAAAGACAAAGAAAACAAAGGATAATGCCCACAAAGAATTTTTTGAAGAAAAGGTGTTTTTCTTTATGTATCGAAATTATGCCCTCAAACTAAATCTTGTGTAAATTCTGATCATGCTATACTTGATATGTGTGTATGTGTGTATGTGTGCGCACGCGCGCACGTGTGTGTGTGTGTGTGTGTGTGTGTGTGTGTGTGTGTGTTGTGTAATTAGGCATATGCACATCCAGAAGTTAGAGGAAAACATTGCAAATATTATTCTATCATTCTCTTGCTTATTCTTTCAAAACCATTCTCTTAGTGAATCTAGAACTAGGCTTAACTCCAGTAAACCTCAATGACTCTCTTGTTTTTACTCCTTGCACATAAATTTTTACATAGGTTCTGATGTTTTGAACTCTGATCTTAATATTTGCACAGCAAGTGCTGTTATCCACTAAAACACCTCCCCAGATCTGATCATTCTGCTCATCTATGTTCATACAATACCAACTCAGAACCCCCTTTAAAGCTGTTAAGACAATGTGTGTATCATTCTTACAAATGTAGTTTGTACATTATGTTACTTTTGTAATCATCTGTCATTGCATCCTACTATTTCTAGACTTATGTGATCTTCTTACATATGATTGATTTGACTTAGTATAGACTATAGACAAAATGCTGTTTAGGATGCTTATACAGGCTACTGGTTTAGAATGTTTGATACTAGGAACATATTTCAATGTTTCCAAAACTTATTAATATAATATAATCCAACTTTGAACATAGTTCACATGCATTGTTGAGTAAAGTTTAGTAGGTGAAAATTTTTTTGCAATTTCCATAATTTCTCTGTAGAGTAAGGAAATAAAAGTGTTAAATTCAGCAGAAAATAAAGTTAAAAGTAAAATACTGTGTTTGCAATTTAAATCAAATGCTTGTTGTAGCTCTGCAGTTATCTACTTTCCTTGAAATCTTAAAAAGCATGAGCTGCATTAGCAGCTATGGTAATGCAATTTAAAGGTGCCTGTGTCATAATAGCTACAAAAGTTAGCGTATGGTCATATGAGTAATAGAGAAAGCCATGGTTCTCCTTTTATCATAGTAACTCAGATACCAAGCTAGAGTTTTCATTTTACTCTAAATAGAGCAATAACCCTGCATGAAACCCAATAAAGATCATAACTCCCAGGCAACATGTACAGTTAATTCCTGTGAAACAGTGGCCTGCTGGTGATGTATTCAAAATGTCATTATAACTAGAACTCTATGTTGCTAAATGTTATGATGCAAAGTATAGGGATGACCTCCAGTTTGATTAGGTTCTTTAATGTACAGTACAAAATATGCATTTCATTGATTAATAAAAGATCATTGAGATGTTTTCAGGTGGCAAGTTGATGACTTCAAAGGGAGCTAATGTGGTAGAAAGGAAATCTGGGATGCACATCTAATGTAATCAAGCATCTGTTACTTTCAACTGTGCAAGATGAGTTAAGAAGAAACATAGCACCTGTGAACATTTCTATAGGTGCTCATAATCTTAGTCCCATGGTGCACCTTATGTGTGAGTGTGCTGTTTTTGCTTCATTCCAAGCACAAGCTCTTTTGAGAAAAGCACTTCTACCTATTCTGTGAAGAAGGATTGTCTCTGGATCCTCGGCTTGTGGTTTGCTTTTCACGTCTCACCTTCACTTTATCCTCTATCAGTTTCTTCTTTAGCTTCTTATTCATTCAGTATAGATTCAGGACCCACTTGTCAGAAAGGTACACATCCGTGTTAACATAAACTAAAACAAGAACCTATAAAAAAAGGGAAAAAAATAGGTAAGTCAGCCAATGAAACTAAAGATAGGAAGACAGAGCCCTACATCAAAGGGCTCTGTCGGTAGCTGTTATTGTATCCATAGAATGGGCGCTTAGAGTGGAAACCACCTGAGGAGAGGTAGCAAGATATACCATAGAGGCCTGAGCACCCACAGGAGTGGACAGGTCAGAGGGAACTCTGAGGTCCATAGAAGCATACAGGTAGAAGTGCTGGAGGGAGTGAGAGAGAATGGTGACTGAAAGGAAGGGGAAGGAAGGGAGGGGGGAGGGAACGAAGCTGGGATGAATACTTAATATGCTTGCAAAAATAGAAAAATAAAAAAGAAACTATTTTTAAGCTCGGTAAATGAAATGAATGATAAATTATTTACTGAAATATTTTTAACTACAAAATAATGATATTTAAGTAAATACAACCAGAATTAATATATTCTAGGGAAAATGGAGATAATTCAAGAATATCACGTGCTATTGGTTGAATAATGTGTAATTGATTAAAAGAGACCTATGGTATCAAACATTACTTTCAATAATAATAGAAACGTTTCCTATTGCAGGCCACCAAGTACTTGTAAATGATTAGTAGGAGATGCTTTCCACAGTGGCATTGCCCACTGATATGTGATGTATGTTCTATTATGTACTCAGGCACATGTCAAGGAAGAGCAATCCAGAAAAATTTCAGTATGCAGCAAATGCAAAAAGAATTAAAGGAGAAGGGGGACTCCTAGGGAAGAAGAAAGGGATAGGATCAGGGGTTAATTATTAAATATATTTCTTTGTATTCATACATAAAACTCTAAAGAATAAAAATTAAATAAAAACTATGTGTTTATTTTGGTAAGTCAAGAAAGAAGGAGTTTCAAGCAAGTTTGAGAAAATTACCTTTTACTTTCATCCACATGGGGTATTTTGTGCTATGTTTTCTTTTATCTGCTTTTTATGTTTCTATAGTATTGTTGTTTTCTTTAGAGACAGGGAGTCACTCGGCATTTAAAGGTGACTTGGAATTCATTGTGTAGTCCAAGCTGTGGTCCACCATCCTGAATAGCTTCCTATGATCCAGCATTACAGGTGTGAGCCACGATACTCTCCTTCAAATTTACTTTTAACAGAAACATAAGAACAAAAAATGTATACTTTGGAATGATATCACAATTTTAAAATTACTTTCAACAAATCTAGATTTATCATTTTTTAATTATGTTAATTTAATTTAATTTAACTTAATTTGTGTGTGTGTGTGTGTGTGTGTGTGTGTGTGTGTGTATGTTTCTGAGTGTATCAGAGGGCACTATGTATGTCTGTGGAGGTCCAGTGTTGAGTTAGAGAGTCACCCTGGATTTTCCCAGACTCCACCTTCTAGGACAGGATGATCAAATCGCTGCCATGGCATTTTTCCATCTGGCATTTTTCATGTGGGAGATGGGATTCAAACTCAGGCCCTTCTGCTTGAGTGGCAGAGACTTAACCCCATTTCTCCAGGCCAACACTTACCATTTATTTATGGATAAAACTTACCATTCTTCTAGGTGTTGGAAACCTATAGTACCATATCGCTGAGTCACCGCACAGTGAGAGAGCACAGCAGAGCTTTCTGTTCTACATTTGTGACAGCTGCCTTTTGACAAGCTTTCTGAAACCTTCTCTGCCTTTTACTCCATATCTCAGGTTCCCAAACCACCGATGTACCATCAACTCATGTATAGTAACTTAGTCACTTGTGTTATGGTATATACATGCACAGTTCTTTTGTTCTTTTAAACATCTTGTTTCTGTTAGCAATGTGTGAAGGTACTTTCCACACATTTGGGTTGCTTTTGAAAATTTAATTTTAAACATCACACATTACATATGGACCCTCTATGCATTATAAGAATATAAGTTTCACTACAATTGGCACATCTCAAATATTAGCAGGCGTCATCTTAAGTCATTGTTGGCTGTTGAGAAGATGAGGACACTATTTCACTGCTGAAGACATCTTTCTGTTTCCAGGACCAATCATTGGCAGTGTCCATGTGTGCTGGGTCATGGTCAGCATTAATAATCTGTCATTAAAATAGTTACCTCTCTAGAAATCTGGGCTGATTTATATTTGCTCCTATGTTTTCTTGTAACACATACTCAAATTTGGATAAATTTCAATTTTACACTTTTGAAAGTGAAATTAAAACATGGACTTCATAAAATAATTTCTTTTTAGTAATTTCATTCTTTTCTTTACCTGAGTTGGCTTTTGGTTCTATTTAATTTTGTCAATTTTTAAAGAGTTTTCTTACTGTTTTCTCAAAGCCATGCTAATTCATATTCTACTGATAACATGTTAAGATTCTCTTTTCCCCATAGCTCTAACTTGGCCATTATCACTCTTCTTTGATAATAAAGCATTTTATACAGATGTGTTTTAATTGTTCTATGTGTATTTATTACACTATATTTCCTTTTGATTGACGATCTCCAAATTAATAACTGAATGTGCAACTGTACTTTTGCTATATGTAAAATTTTTATTCCAAACACTTAGTGTCTTCTCTTTTTCTTGTTCTTATTTAAAAGAGTAAGAATCCTAGATTGTTGTCAAAAAGCTTTCCTTATTCTACTTTCTATTTTTTATTTAGTGCCATCTCATCTAGATTCCACTATTCAAAATGAGTCTATTTATTTAAAAGGAAATGATGATTTTCATGTCACTGAATGTGATATTTAATATTTGTTCTTCATCCTCAAAGCAATTTCTACATAATTTGAAAATATGTGCAAGTCTCCTCTATTATGCACTGCTTTATTTTGGTATCCATGACAACATCATTTCTACCTGCTTTCCTAGATTATTTTTCTCTACATAAATGCTAAATATTGAAGTTTTATATATAATTCAATATAATGTACTCTCTTACATGAAAGAGCTACTTTTTTTCAATTGTATAACAAAATTGCAATTTTATTTGACTTTCATTTTCTTCCTCCTACTAAATCATAAATCTGAAAGAAAGGAGCTAAAATTATACCAGTTGTTAAGTACTCTAAGTAGTGTGTGAAACACATTGAATGGTTCTAAATCAGGTAATTACTCTAAAATTAGGAGTAGACAGAGATATATAGCTATCGGTAGTTAAAAGTATTTGTGTCACACAATATATTTATATATAAAATAGCATTAATTGTGAAATGCCATTTCGTTTTCATTGTCTGTGGTGCTAATCATTTTTTCAGGGTTGCACTAATTGGGTACACAAAATAAACAACATAACCAAAAATTCTCAATTGAGCAAAACTGCACATCAAACATTGTTTTTAATGCAACCCTGAAATGCTCACTAATAACTCTCCATCTTCAACAGACAAATAAAAAGGTCAGTATGGCATGGTCAAGTCCATTTTCTTATCTGCTTTATCTATGTTTATCTAAAGTATAGTATTAGGAAATAAACTATCAATATATCAGAAAGATCCTTAGGAAAAAAAGGTAATTGTAAGCAAGATTTTTTTCTAAAAAAAAAAACCTATTTGAAAAGATGCATGAGTGAACAATTTAGTATCTCAATTCCAAACTCCACCAATTGTCAACCTGATATTAAAACATATCAACTTTTACAAATGACATTCTGTGCCTTATCTCCAAAGTTTCATGTTCATTTTATGACATAAAATATATTCTATCCAATTTGAAAGTACTCATCTTCTTATATTAATTGTTTCCATAGACATTAGCTGTTCTCATACTTTAAAACTCCAGTCCCTCAAATCTAAATTCTAAAAAGTTGAAAACAATAATAGCATAATAGCACAGAGTAAACCTTCTTATTTCAAAATGGAAAAACCAGGGCATAGTAAGAAATGATAAGTTAAAATAAGATCAAAATCTAGGAAAACAAATATCAAATCCTATAGCTCAATATCCAGTACCTGGGGCTCATAATGTAATCAAGTTAAACCCAAAGCTTGGCCAGCAAAAACCTTTCTTCTGTAGCACACAAAACAGAACCGACTGGTGCCTATTGCCTCTACCAGCACATGGTCCTGGAATCTCTGACATTCTGGTATCACTACATAATCCTTAGACTTCACCTTTCAGTAATAGGGGATCTGATCCAGCTCTAAAATGCTATATCTCAGCAGCTCTCCATGACCCCACATCTTGCACCTAGCATGGCCTGAAAAGGCAGCACAACTATACAATTCTGAACAACTCTTGTATGAACTTGGGTTGAATCCTGGCACACCTATGTCACTGTTTCATCGGTTTTATTGTTCTGTCCCTGGAAAAATACTTCTCTAATCAATCACTTGAGGAAAGTAGAAAGCCTTCAGTTTAAGTTTTGGCTTTCTAAATGTGTTTGGATTTTCACAAACCATGGGCTTGGGATATTTGCCTTATGGTTTCACAAACCATAGTGGTAAAATGTTTGCCCTTGGGACACGTTGGGACTGTCCCAGGGAATACATGGTCTCCATTTTAAATAATGTTGTATCTTTTTCAATACCATCCGTCTTTTCAGCATCAGTCTGAAATTGCCTGTCTTGAAATTTCCTCTGTAAAAAAAAACAATCAATCCATTACCATCAATATCAATTTCACTGTGACTCTCAGTACACAGGCAGAATTAGGCTAAAACATAAATCATATGAGTGATCATGTTGCTATAACTCTTCTTTTTGCTTCAATTTGAGGGAGAATTATTCAGTTCATAGTGCCAGTGGGAAAATAAAGTTCTTTATGTAGAAGGCATGACTGGAGGCAAAAGAAGGAGGTTCAGGTCTCTAGCCATCAAAGAGGCAGAAAGAGGAAAGGCAAACTGCAAGAGGAAGCCGACTGAGCTACACAACCTCAAGATCCACTCCCTGTAATGTACCTTCCTCTAGCAAGGCTCTATGTCAGCTAAAGATTCAAGTTATGAGCCTGTGGGTAGACATTAAAGTTTTGGCATTCTACTTATTGGCTGTCATATACTCATGGGCAGCTTATGATGAAATTTCACTCTGTCCAACTTTAAAATTTCTTGAGACTGTAACAGTTCTAATACAGTTTTGATGTCCAATGTTCAAAGCCTCTTTTCAAACCCAATAAGTCTCTTAATTGTGAATTGCTGTAAAGCCAAATAGCTAGTTGCATACTTTCAATACAAAATTAACATTTCCATTTGAACAGGGAGGGGTGAAGGCACATCCTGGAGAGATCAGTATATAAAAAGAATCAAAGTCATTGAAAGAAATTTTAGATCTTGCAACTCCAAGTCCAGGATTCCTGCTGCCTGCTCAAATCATCTAGTTTCTGGAGGGCTTCGCTTCTGCCCCTCCAGCACAAGTGCTCACAGCACAAATCACTCCCTTGGGCTGGCTCCTTATTGCAGTTTGCCTGAACACTCTCAGTAAATTTATGAAATAAAGGCTTATGGGAACAAGGAATTTTAACCTGATTTATGATTGTCTAGTTACAGTTGTTCGTTAAGCTTGGCAGGAGAACTCATACCAACAGCAGGACCCAAGAGATCTGGCCACACCATAACCACAGGACTGCTGAGAAATGGGTAAATCCCACATGCCAGACAGATTGTCTTGTCCAAATATGCTGAAGCATTCCAGCTTCTTGAATTACCTAAGAAAGTACAGCAGTGACTCATGCTTATAGGTTCATAGAATTCACTGATAATACCAGTTCTGTTCATGAGCAGAACATGTCAACAGTCCCAGTCTGGTGCTAAAGTTCTGAGAATTCCCAAAGACTCCCTAAACCCTAGCCACTCTGGAAACTTAAAGAAACTTGGTTCCAATTCCAGGGAAGAATGGGATAGAGAACCTGGAGAGAGAGAGAGAGAGAGAGAGAGAGAGAGAGAGAGAGAGAGAGAGAGAGAGAGAGAGAGGACTCTTTGTTCTTCTACTTCCTTTATGGGGTCTGTTACTTGGAGTTACCACCTGCCAAAGGTTGAGTCTTCCACATCAATGAGGCAATCGTTTGCTATGTCCTCCTGGTTCAACATTTTAAAATTTGACCTCTAACGGTTTTCCTTATCAAATTTAATTGTTTTCAATTTTTTTTCCAATTTTGTTGTTCTTTTTTTTCATATGTTTGATCAAGAATGTTACAAAGTGGACGTGACACAGGTTCCAGGCTCTGTTGTTTTGAAATTTGCTCCACCCAATACATTCATTCATTACACTTGAATTTTATTTAAACATGCTTTCAGGATATGGACAAAACAGTAAATCTCTTCATCACAGCATCATTCGAATTAGCCCTAGTGTAGTTACTAGTTAAACTTTAAACAGTTAAGTTAAAACATTCTTTTTACCCCATTCTTTTTTTCTGAATCATCATAAGCTGTACCTACATTGTCTATAGTTCTATTAGCATTAATCTACTCACAGGTCTCATTAAGATGACTGTTAAAGTTTTTCACCAAAACATAAAAGCTAGCCCAGATTTCTAAAGCTCTCTACAGTTTTAGTAAAAAGTTCCAAAGGCCATGGTCCTACTTTTCAGAGCTAAATTTTCAATTTTACAAGCTTATCACTTCTGGACACCAAATTCGCTGTCTCAACAACACACCATTCTTAGGAGAAATTCTGTTGCAGCTATTCTTCTTTTTGTTTCTTTGAAATAATACTCATCACTCATATGCAACCTAAGGAAGAATGGCAGATTTATTTGAATCAGAGTTCCAGGGGATAGGTATGGTTCATTGTAGTGGATATTGCATAGCAGAAGGCATGGCTGCAGGCAAAAGAAGGAGGTTCAGATAACTGCAGCCATCAAGGAGACAGAAAGAGCAAGAGTACTCTGCAAAAATAAACAGGACTGAGCTACCAAATATTAAAGCCTCTCCCATGTGGCACAATTTCCTCTAATGACATTCTCCTTTGTTAAGTTGCCACTACCTTCCCAGATACTAGCATGATCTAAAGATGAACTAAAGATTCAAACACGTGAACCCCTAAGGGTCAACCACATTCAAATGTCATAGATCCTTAGCCAGTAACAGAGAAATTCCTTGTACCTCTCTGAAACCCCAAGAGTCTCCTTATCCCACATTTCTTTGAGCATGACTGTTCCCCAAGCTCTGTATCCAGAATTCAATGGATTCTCCAGCCCACATTTCCATATTCTTCTCACTAAAAACTCAAACCCACTTGGCTAGGCTTATCTCAGCAAAAGCCACACTTCATTGTATCAATCTGTCTTCTGCATCATTGTATGAAACCACACAACAAAATACATCTATACCAAGCAACATTAGGGACAAAGCATTAAACTGGCTCATATACCAGGTTCTAGTTCACTCCAATGAGGGATTTGTAAAAGCAGAAGCTTGAGGCAGCTTGTTGCATCACATGCAAAGCAAGAATAGAAAGTAGAGAATACATGTTTGGTTGCTTGTATATTCTGTCCATCTTCATCCAATCTAAGACAGTTTGGATATGGAATGGTCATTTCCACTTTTAACTGGTTCTTCCTCCATGAATTTATGCAATCAATACAATCCTTCTTAATTTGCATGTCTACAAATCAACATTATTTTGGAGACTCCTCTCAAGCAGGCAAAAGGCCTGATTCCCAGGTGTCAGTCAACAAATGATGAGAATCATCACAATAAGCACTATACATAGCTGAATGATTGCTTGGATGCTCTTATAGCAAATGACAAAACCATCCCTTACTTTCATTATCTAAACTTGTCTTCAAACTTCTTTTAGAAGTTTGTTTTCATTTATTTATCTGAAATAAACATGCACAATACTGTTCAATACAAAATAAGTGCAATTCTGTTAAAATATAATTTTCTCAGTATGCTGTCATCATAAATAGAATATTGTGAAAGCACTACTGAAAATTCGGCGTTGAAAAAGCCTGTAATTTAAATGTCATAGAGTAAGATAGAATTAGATCTTTTCTATCTCGTCATTGTAAAGAGAAGATGACAATGAAATACTAACAGTTTTTGAAATTCATCTTTCAAGTGTTTTTATTTATAAAACCAAAAGGCAAACAGATATGCTTTCAATAGCAAATCATCTTTAGATTTTCATTGTTATTTCCTTTGATATTCATATTATGCTGATAACTAACTAACAACAACCTCAGTACAAACAAAATATAAACAGAAAATAATCTATGCTTTTCTGAAGGGGGATGATAAATAGAATTTCTGAAAACACTAGGGTCCATAAGCAGCATGGTAAGGTTGTTTCAATTACAAAATAATAGGCAGTCATTTTCAAAGTGGGAGGGAGAAAGCTAAGAGGGGATGAGGTCATGCAAACACACTTGCTACTCATACTGTTTTACTACATTGCTGATATTATTCATGTTTGAATTGCTAGTGTTTTGCAGTCTACACTCCCTGTAAGTCATTATCAATTACTTTTTGTATCCTTGGAAATAACCTATTATGGCCTCTGGAGAATTAACCATTTAAAATTGACAGAGTCTCTAAGACACAAAAAGATGAAAAGTCCCGTTTGGTTCTCATCTCCTGTTTACTAATCTCCTATTGATGCCATCTGTCAATCAGACTTCATAGAAAGTCAGATGGAAATACAATTTTTTCTCAGTTCTAGAGTTTAGAGTTGAAGATTAGAGATAAATGGACTGTGTAACCGACAGGTAAAAGATGCATAATTGTCACTTTATTTTTGGAGATGATGTGTCCTGTATTTGACCCCAAAAGGCTCTCAGTAGGGTTTTCTTACTCACCCAAACAGGAAAGAATTTCTCCATAAAAACCAATCTCCTTATTTCCTTTTCCATCACAAGGAGTTACTCAGAGAGGAGCATTTGACCAAACACAGATTCATAATACTTTGCAGATTATTTTTCCAGAAGTACTAAGAAATATATGTCATTCTTCTCTTTATTTGAATTCATATGTTCAATATAAGACAAGAATTATTCTACATTTATTATTTTCCATATATACCTTGAAAAAGATGCAAACACAGTCAGAAAGCCTGGTGGTAAATGGCACAAAAACCTTTTTATAATTAAATTCCTGAGTCTAAACAGTAGATATATGAAAAATGGCTTAAATATTATTAATATTTTTGCTTTAAGAATCATTTTACACTTGTAAACAGATTCTTAAAACTGATATACCTATGAGGTAGTTCTTGAAAAATCACCATAACTTGATTGTAATGAACACAAACAATTAATTAATAGTGAACATTTTCATATTCAGAAAGAATAGCCATTTTTTGTTATGGTATCATCTTTATATTATACAGCAGAATTACAATAAAATGTTTTTTCCTAGGACTTTCCTTGCATCCAAGCCAGCAACATATGTTGTGGGGCCTAATGTATGTAGAAAATTATCTTTTGTGATCCTTCAATTTAGCAAAAAAATTCTACCAAATACTATTTATTTTTCCCATTCTGCTAGTTTTATTTCTTTATTAAAAGCATTTCACCCTTTCCCCACTGTAGAGCATGTGGTGAGAAGGGAACTCTCCTACATTACTGGTGGGAATGCAAGAATATACACCACTCTGGTGTACCGTCTGGCAATTCTTAAAAAAGTTAAAGATTGAAATGCCATATGACCCTGCTATTCCACTTTTGGGAATAATCCCCCATACAGCAAATATTCACCTCAATAGCACAAGCACAACCATGTTCATAGCAGCACTGTTTACAATAGCAAAATCATGGAATCAACCCAAATACCCACTGTTGACGAGTGGATAAGGAAAATGTGGTACATTTCTACAATGGAATACTACTCAGCCATCAAAAATGATTAATTAATGAAATTTGTCGGGAAATGGATGGAATTAGAAAAGATTATACTGAGTGAAGTATCCCAGATATAGAAAATTAAATGCCGTATGTACTCCCTAATAGGTGGATCCTAGTAACAAACCCACTTAGTGACACACTCAAAAATCAATCTCTGTAATACCTACAGTAATTGCAAAGATTATAGGCAGGAAGGGAAGGGGAAGGAGGGCCCTGCCACAAACAAGGAGAGAGGGGATCATGTTACAGCAGAGAAAATAGGCCACCATCAAAGACTGCAAGTAAGTAATGAGACATCTGGTTAAGCTCACAGTCTTTCCTTCCTGGTCACTTGCATAAGATGGGGTATGATCTCACTAGATAGGGAAGGCATAAAGTCTGGCAGATAAAAGGTAACCATCCTGCAAATGGGAGACTGACCCCCACCTCATTGCAGTCTCCTACTCTTATTCAATTTACCTTTTAATCTACTCTTATAATAAGACTCTATTTTAACAGCCTTTTATCTCTGGCCAGGGGGTGACATCCAATACCCACCAGGATGGAGCCAAAGACGGTGCATGATTAGTAAAACTGAAAAAAAAAATCAACAAGCCATAATTTAGAAAATCAGAAACTCTACATCAACCACCTGGAACCAAGCCAGCCTAATCTCTCCCTGCCCCAAAGCTCAGGGAAATTTGCAGAAGAGGGGATGGTAAGAATGTAAGAGCCTAAGATGGTGAGGAGCAATGATATGCAAGATACTCCATTCAAGTTAGGGCTGAAGTAATCAAAATGCACAATGACCAACATATCATTGAACTCCCAAAGTCTAGTATGGATCACAGGTACTAGGGTCCTTAGAGGCAAGGGATTAACAGCCACAATAGTGTTCCTATGCTGATGGGGAACACAAAAAAGCTCTAGGCAATGCTACTGAGTCCTTACACCTCATCAGAGCAGAGGACCCAGAGGGAAGTTTGACAGAAACACTAAAGGATGCTCCAGGAGTGGGGGGAGGGGGCAATGGGAGAAGGGGAGGGAAGGGGGAAATGAGAAAGGGGGAGGAGGAAGTTAGGCGGAAGGGGAATAGGCTCCTTATTAGCTTTGTATGAGTGGAAAAAAGTAAATAAAAATTAAAAAAAATAAAAAATAAAGTTTAAGATGAATGAATGAATGAATAAATAAAAAATATTGATACTAAAAACAATATCTGTTTCATAGAGCAGAGTCTTCATGAAAAATCTCATTATTTTATATAAAGCAGAATAAAAGTGTTTGAAATGCTTTTACATTATTTTTTAATTTTTTATTATTATTTTCACTCATACCAACTTAACAGGTACACTGGTCCCCTCCGTCTCTCCACCTCTCCCCAACACCCTTGCTCCCCCTCTCCTCACCCTCCCTCCCCATCTCCCAGTGCCACCCCCCCAGGAGTACCCCCCAATCCCCGTAGCATCCTTTAATGTGCATGCCAAACTCTCCTCTGGGTCCTCCCTTCTGATGAGTTGCAAGGACCCAGGGGTATTTCCCAGATCTTTTCCTGTGTTCCCCTTAAGCTTAGGAACACTACTGAGACTGTCAGTCCCTAATCGCTAAGGATCCTAGTACCTTTAATCCATGCTAGTCTTTGTGGGATCAATAATGTGTTCGACATAGCACAGGTCATGCAAAGTTCTATTATGATTGCTTTTGCCCTAACTTGTGTGGAATATCTTGTATATCATTACTCCTCCCATCCTTGTGGTCTTACAATCTTACCACCCCCTCTTCCCCAAATTTCCCTGAGCTTCAGGATGGAGACAGATTAAGGTGCCTTAGTTCCTGGTGGTTGATATAGAGTCTCTGATGTTCTGAATTATGGTTTGTTTTTTTTTTTTAGTTTTGGTGCTCCTGCAATGCCCTCCCTCCTTGTTTCTAGTGGGGCCCTCCTTCCCCATCCTTCCTGTTTATTCCCCAAAGTGGAATAGCAGGATCATATGGCATTTCAATCTTTAATTTCTTTAAGAATCGCCAGACGGCTCGCCAGAGTGGTTGTATGAGCCTGCACTCCCACCAGCAATGTAACAGAGTTCCACTCTCTCCACATCCTCTCCAGCATTTGGTGTTGTTTGTATTGTGGATTTTTGCCATCCTGACCGGGGTGAGATGATATCTCAGGGAAGTTTTGATTTGGATTTGCCTGATGGCTAAGGAAGTGGACCATTTTTTAAGATATTTGTTAGACATTTTAATTTCATCCTTGGTAAAGTTTCTTTTAAGTTCCAAGTCCCATTTTTTAATTGGCCCATTTGTTTTCTTGGTGCTTAGTTTTCTAAGTTCTTTGTGCACTCTGGATAATAGAGCTCTATCAGATATGTGCCTAGTGAAGATTTTCTTCCATTCTATGGGTTGCCTTAGTGCTCCAGTTACAATCTCTTTATATGAACAAAAGCTCTTTAATTTCACAAGATCCTATCTTGAGTGTTGGTTGCAGTAACTGTGCTATTGGATGTCCGTTTAGGAACTGTTGGCCAAGCCCGATCAGCTCGAGGAAGTTCCCTACCTTTTCAACTGTGGTTTTTATAGTCTCTGGCCTTATATCAAAGTCCTTGATCCATTTGCAATAAAGTCTTGTACATGTTGACAAATACCGGTCCATTTTTAACCTTTTGTCAGCACCATTTGTTGAAGATGCTGTTCTTTTTCGATTGGATTTTTTTGGGCCCCTTGTCAAAGATCAAATGGCTGTAGTTGTATGGGCTTATATCTGGGTCTTCAACCCTCATCCTTTGAACTGTGTGTCTCTTTTGGAGCCAATATCAGGCTGTTTTTATAACTATGGATATGTAGTATAGACTAAGGTTTAGTATGGTGATACCTCTAGCAGTGTTTTTGTTACTCAGGATTGTCATTGCTATCCTGGGTCTTTTGTGCCTCCATATGAATTTTGAGATTGTTTGGTCAACTTCTTTAAAAAATTGCTTTGGGATTTTAACTGGTATAGCATTGAGTCTGTATATTGCTTTTGGTAGGGTGGTCATTTTTACAATGTTGATTCTGCCAATCCAGGAACACAGGAGGTCTTTCCACCTTCTGGTGTCTTGTGCTATTTCTTTCTTTAGGGTTTTAAAGTTATCATCGTAAAGGACTCTTACATTTGGTTAGGTTTATACCAAGGTATTTCATTTTTTTAAGGGCTATAGTAAATGGGATTATTTCTCTCAGAGCTTTTTCACTTCTTTCATTCTGGGCATATTGCAAGGCCACTGATTTTTGTACATTTGTTTTGTATCCTGCCACCCTGCTGAACTTCTGTTTTAGTTCTAGGACCTTCCTAATAGAATTTTTGGGATCACTCAGGTACAAGATCATGTCATCTGCAAATAGGGATAGCTTGACTTCTTCCTTGCTGATTTGAATCCCTTTTATGCCCCTCTCTTGTCTTATGGCTTCAGCTAAGACTTCAAGTACAATACCAAATGGAAGTGGTGAGAGTGGACAAGCAAGGATCGTTCCTGATTGAAGCAGGAATGCTTCCAATTGTTCCCCATTGAGCATAATCCTTGCTGTGGGCTTGTTGTATACATCTTTTATTATATTGATAAAGGTTCCATCCATTACAAACTTCTCTAACTTTTGATCATAAAGGGCTGTTGGATCTTGTCAAAAGCTTTTTCTGCATCTATCGAGAGTGTCATGTGGTCTTGAACTTTGGACTGGTTTATGTGATGAATTACATTTATTTCAGTATGTTGAACCAACCTTGTGTGCCTGGGATAAAGCCTGCTTGATCCCCTTGGATGATCTTTTTGATATGTTTTTGAATCTGATTTGCTAAGACTTTGTTGAGAATCTTTGCATCTGTGTTCATCAGAGAGATTGGCCTATATTATTCTTTTTTTAAGTGTATCTTTATTAGGTTTTGGGATTAAGATGATATTAGCTTCATAGAAGGAATTTGGTCGTGTTCCTCCTTTCCTATTTGATGGAACAGTTTATGGAGTATTGGTGTTATTAGCTCCTTAAAAGTCTGGTAGAACTCTGTGCTGAATCTATCTGGTACAGGACATTTTTGGTGGGAAGATTCAAGATTACTTCCTCGAAAAGTCCTGAGTTCGGATCCCAGATCTCAGGTATAGACGCCAGGCAGAAGCGGGGGTGGCCTGCGTTTCCGGTCCTGGTAGGGCGGAGCCTGTGAATCCCGGGGCAGAGTGACAAGGAGGAGGTGGAGGCATCCATGGTGGTTCCAGAGTTCATCCGTGGTTCTACACACACAGACACACACATACATACATACACACACACACACACTCACAATTGAATAAATAATAATAAAAAAATTTAAAAAAAAAGATTACTTCCTCGATTTCCTCTTATGTTATAAGACTATTTAAATAATTCACAACTTCCTGATTCAATTTAGGTAAGTTGTGTTTACTTAGGAATTCATCCATCTCTTTTGTGTTTCAAATTTCACAAAGTATAGGTTTTTGTAATATGACATTATAATTCTCTGGATTTCTTGGGTATTTGTAGTGATAACTCCATTTTCATTCTAATTTTGTTAATTTGAGTTTTCTCTCTCTTGCTTTGGTTAATTTAGCTAGAGGTGTATCAACCTTATTGATTTTTTCAAAGAAAAAGCTTTTTGACTGGTTGATTCTCTGTATCATTTTCTTAATCTTTATTTTGGATATTTGTCCCCTTATTTTGCTAATCTCTCTTCTACTGCTTTTGGGATTGGATTGCTCTAGTGTCTCTAAAGCTTTAAGCTTCATGGTTAAGATATTTTTTTCTGATGTTTCCATTTTTTTGATCTAAGCATTAAGAGCTATGAACTTACCTCTTAGGAAAGCTCTCATTGTGTCCCAGAGATTTTGGTAAGTTGTATTTTCATTATCATTCGCTTTCAGGAAATCTTGAATTTCCTTTTTAATTTCTTCCGTAATCCAATTCTCCTTCAGCATCATAGTGTTAAGTTTCCAGGAGTTAGTGTATTTTCTCTTGTTTGTTGTGTTGTGGATGTCAAACTTTAGGTCATGGTGGTCTGATAAGGTACAGGCTAGAATTTCAACTTTCCTGTATATGCAGAAATTCGTTTTGTAGCCCAATATTTATCTATTTTGCAGAAAGTTGCGTGTGCTGTTGAGAAAAATGTGTATTCTTTGGTGCATGGATGAAAAGTTCGATAGAGATCTGTCAGGTCCATGTCAGTAAGAGTTTGATTGAGTTCTAATGTGTCTCTGTTAAATTTTTGACCTGTTGATCTATCCCATGTTGAGAGGGTGGTGTTGAAATCACCAAAATTATCGTTTGGGGGTTGATTTCTTGCTTTAGACGCTGTAGGGTTTGCTTAACAAACGTGGATGACCCCGTATTAGATACATATATGGTCACTATTTTGAAGTCTTCCTGATGGATTGTACCTGTGACTAAAATGTATCTCTTATGATTTTTTTTGGTTTGAACTCCACATTGTCTGATAGCATAATAGCTACTCCTGCCTGTTTCCTGGTTCCATTAGCTTGCAGAATTTTGGACCAGCCTTTATTTTTAAGATGTGTCTGTCTTTTGTGGTGAGATGTGTTTCCTGAAGGCAGCAGATTGATGGGTTATGATTTTTTTAATCCAAGTTTGTAATCTGTATCTCTTTACTGGTGAGTTAATTCTATTGACATTTAGTGTTATAATGGAGAAACTACTTTTAAATGCAGACACTTTTTATGTTTAGTGGTTTTTGTAAGTGTTTAATTTAGCTTTTAGGTTTTGGTGGTATTATACTTCCCTTCAGGCCTCCTGGTTGTGCTTGTTATCTTCAAGCTTGAGTATTTTTTTCTAGCAATTTTTGAAGGCCTGGTTTGGTAGACATGTAAGCCTTCAAGTTGTCTTTGTATTGGAAAACTTTTCTTTCTTCCTCAATCATGACAGATAGTTTTGTGGGGTATATCAGCCTGGGTTGACATTTTTCTCATTCAGTACTTAAAGTACATCTTTCGGAGCTCTTCTTGCTTTTCCTGTTTCCATTGAGAAGTCAATTGTTATTTTAATAGCTTTACCTTTAAAAGTAATTTTTTTTTCCCTTGAAGCTCTCAGCACCATTTCTTGGTCTTGAATGTGGAGTGTTTTAACTATTATTTGCAGCGGCAAGTTTCTATTTTGGTCATATATGTTTGGGGTGCGGAATGCCTCTTGTATATGGATGAGCCTCTCTTTTTTTCGATGAGGAAAGTTTTCCTTGATGATCATTTGAAAAATTTCCTCAGGTGTGGTATTTTGGGATTCTTGCTCTGGTATTCCATGAATACACATGTTAGGCTTCTTCAGGGTGTCCCATAACTCCTGAATATTTCTCTCCAGTATCTTTTTCGCTTTAACAACCTCTTCAATTGAGCTGGTTAATTCTCCCACTCTGTCTTCAAGATCTGAAATTCTATTTTCTGCTTTGTTAGTTTAAGACTCTCTGTGGAGTTCTGGGTTGAAGATAACTTGTCTTTTAGTTCAGTTTTAAATTCTGCTTGAGTCTGTTTTAACTGCTCTATGCCAGTTTTTGTTTCTTGCACTGTTTTTCTCAACTCCTCCAAGTGTCTGTTGTGTTCCTCTTCAAAGCGATTGATTCGATTATTTAATTCCTCCCAGATTTCCTCTTTCATAGTATTGAACATGGTGATGATCATTTTTTGAAAATCGTTATCCTGGGTCAGGCTTTCATGGCCATTTTCCATGGGTTTGTTCTGGTTGGAGTCTAACATTATGGGATTAATTCCTTCAGTGGGAGATTTGTTTACTTGAGTGTTGTTTCTCATGTATTTGCACTTTGACTTTGGCATTGTCGTTTTAACTCTTAGGATCTTCTTTCAATTTCTGTGCGTTTTTCACTAAACTGAATTATTTGGCCTGGGGTTCTGGTGGTGGGCAGGGACGGAGCTTACCTAGCTCGCAGTGAGGCCCGGCTGGACCGTGCACATCCCGGGTGGTGGAGTGGGGGAAGGGAAGATGGGGCATCTGTGGGGCGCTATTTAACCTGTGGGAGCTGGGGCAGGGCCCAGGCGCAGAGGGGCTGTCCTCCTCTCATTCACTGCCCGGCTCTGGCTGGATGGCGGGAGGAGCTGGGTCCCTTGGGCTGCCTGGGGTTCTGGGGGTGGGCAGGGGCAGAGTTTACCTGGTCACAGTGAGGCCCGGCTGTACTGCGTGTCCAGGGCAGTGGAGTGGGGGAAGGTAGGGAATTGAAGTTTTAATGAGAACATTTTAAATTTGTCCACAGAATGCGTTTATATTTTAACATCTGTGGGGGCAAGGGTTTGAGTTCTGGGCACAGTTGTAAAGCGTTTATGGTTGAGTTAAGCCCAGAGCAAACCTGAAGGAGATTGTCTAGCTAATGGGGAAGACCCAGCCCACGGTGATTGGGATTAGGCCCTGAATAAATCACAGAGAGCTGATTGAGAGAGTTGGCATCCTTCTGTTCACTTGTCCAGACATGCTGGTGTGGCAAGTAAGGATTGTCCGTCTCTCAGCCATTATGTGGTGATAGTGTGGCCAGTTCCCTTGGCCCTGGTGTTGATACATGTTCTTCCATCAAGCTGGACTGAGAAGTGTAACCAGACTGTCATAAGAAAATAAACTCCTTGTTCACTTAAGCTGTGTGATGGTCATTTGTCAGCAATGTTGCAGGCTGACTGCAACAGTGACATACAGGCAGAAGAAAAAGCAGGTGAGTGGGACATGGCAGGATTGATGAGGGAGGGAAGGGTGGAAGCAGGGAATGGATGGGGAAGGATTGGAGAGAAGGAAGGTGTTAGGAGGGGTCAGGGCAAAGATGTGAATCCACGTAGTTTGTAATTTAAAAAATAAAGTTTAACCCAGATCCTCAGGTAAATTAAGCCCAGTAACAGCACCGTTGCCCATTCTCCGCCTGCCCACCCACCTTGGAAGCCCCCACTCCAGTGAGGACACACTGTGCTCCAATCCAGGGAAGACACACTGCTCATCAGAATTCAACAGTCATCCTGTTCCTTTCAATTATTAGAGTGACTTTTCCATATGAGCCACCCACAAAACACACACAACATCAGGGACTATACCACTCACCCTCACATATCACCAAGGTAATAAAGCATAAAAGGCACTACCATACTAGCATTCACCCCCTGTCTACCCCCTGTATTATCTGTCTGATAACCTCATTTAGGAAATAACAATAACAACAAGTATAACCAACACCAAGGTAAACACTAGTAATAACTGCCCAAAAGTAGTGATATCAACTAATTCAGTTCAGTCAAAAACACACAGAAATTGAAAGATGGTCTTAAGAGATAAAAAAAAATGCCCAAATCAAAGAGCAAATCCATGAGAAAAGAAACCCAAGAAAACAAATCTCCCACCGAAACAATTAACCCCATAATGACAGACTCCAACCAGAACAAATCCACAGAAAACAGCCAAGGAAGCCTGACCCAAGATAATGACTTTCAAAGCATGATAATTACCATGATCAATACCATGAAAGAGGAAATTCGGGAGGAATTAAATAACCATATCAACCACCTTGAAGAGGAATAAAATACACACTTGGAGGAGGTGAGAAAAACAGTTCAAGAAACAAAAATAGGCATAGAGCAGTTAAAACAGACTCAAGCAGAGTTTAAAACTGAACTAAAAGACAAGTTATCTTCAACCCAGAACTCCACAGAGAGTCTTAAACTAACAAAGCAGAAAATAGAATTTCAGATCTTGAAGACAGAGTGGGAGAATTAACCAGCTCAATTGAAGAGGTTGTTAAAGCGAAAAAGATACTGGAGAGAAATATTCAGGAGTTATGGGACACCCTGAAGAAGCCTAACATGTGTATTCATGGAATACCAGAGCAAGAATCCCAAAATACCACACCTGAGGAAATTTTTCAAATGATCATCAAGGAAAACTTTCCTCATCGAAAAAAAGAGAGGCTCATCCATATACAAGAGGCATTCCGCACCCCAAACATATATGACCAAAATAGAAACTTGCCGCTGCAAATAATAGTTAAAACACTCCACATTCAAGACCAAGAAATGGTGCTGAGAGCTTCAAGGGAAAAAAAAATTACTTTTAAAGGTAAAGCTATTAAAATAACAATTGACTTCTCAATGGAAACAGGAAAAGCAAGAAGAGCTCCGAAAGATGTACTTTAAGTACTGAATGAGAAAAATGTCAACCCAGGCTGATATACCCCACAAAACTATCTGTCATGATTGAGGAAGAAAGAAAAGTTTTCCAATACAAAGACAACTTGAAGGCTTACATGTCTACCAAACCAGGCCTTCAAAAATTGCTAGAAAAAAATACTCAAGCTTGAAGATAACAAGCACAACCAGGAGGCCTGAAGGGAAGTATAATACCACCAAAACCTAAAAGCTAAATTAAACACTTACAAAAACCACTAAACATAAAAAGTGTCTGCATTTAAAAGTAATTTCTCCATTATAACACTAAATGTCAATAGAATTAACTCACCAGTAAAGAGATACAGATTACAAACTTGGATTAAAAAAATCATAACCCATCAATCTGCTGCCTTCAGGAAACACATCTCACCACAAAAGACAGACACATCTTAAAAATAAAGGCTGGTCCAAAATTCTGCAAGCTAATGGAACCAGGAAACAGGCAGGAGTAGCTATTATGCTATCAGACAATGTGGAGTTCAAACCAAAAAAAATCATAAGAGATACATTTTAGTCACAGGTACAATCCATCAGGAAGACTTCAAAATAGTGACCATATATGTATCTAATACGGGGTCATCCACGTTTGTTAAGCAAACCCTACAGCGTCTAAAGCAAGAAATCAACCCCCAAACGATAATTCTTGGGCATTTGAATATCGCCCTCTCAACATGGGATAGATCAACAGGTCAAAAGCTTAACAGAGACACTTTGGAACTTAATCAAACCCTTAAAAAAATGGACCTTACAGATCTCTATCGTACTTTTCACCCACGCACCAAAGAATATACATTTTTCTCAGCAGCACATGGAACTTTCTGCAAAATAGATACATATTAGTCCACAAAATGAATCTACATATATACAAAAAAGCTGAAATTCTAACTGTGTCCTATCAGACCACCACGGCCTAAAGCTGGACATCCACAACACAACAAACAAGAGAAAATACACTAACTCCTGGAAACTTAACAATATGATGCTGAATGAGAACTGGATTCAGGAAAAGAAATTAAAAAGGAAATTCAAGATTTCCTGAAAGTGAATGATAATGAAAATACAACTTACCAAAATCTCTAGGACAGAATGAAAACTGTTCTAAGAGGTAAATTCATAGCTCTTAATGCCTACATCAAAAAAATGGAAACATCAGAAATAAACAGATTAACAATCCAGCTTAAAGCTGTAGAGAAACTAGAGCAATCTGATCACAAAAGTAGTAGAAGAGAGGAGATTAGCAAAATAAGGGGAGAAATATCTGAAATCGAGATTAAGAAAACGAAAGAAAAAAATCAACCAGTCAAAAAGCTGGTTTTTTGAAAAAATCAATAAGATTGATACACCCCTAGCTAATTTAACCAAAAGCAAGAGAAAGAAAACCCAAATTAACAAAATTAGAAATGAACATATGATTATCACTACTGATACCCAGAGAATTATTACATCATATTTCAAAAACTTATACTCTGTGAAGTTTGACAACACAAAGAGATGGATGAATTTCTAAGTAAACACAACTTACTTAAATTGAATCAGGAAGTTGTGAATTATTTAAATAGTCCTATAACATATAAGGAAATTGAAGAAGTAATCTCAAATCTTCCCACCAAAAAATGTCCTGGACCAGATGGATTCAGCACAGAGTTCTACCAGACATTTAAGGAGTTAATAAAACCAATACTCGTTAAACTGTTCCATCAAATAGCAAAGGAAGGAACACTACCAAATTCCTTCTATGAAGCTAATATCGTTTTAATCCCAAAACCTAATAAAGATTCACTTAAAAAAGAATACTATAGGCCGATCTCTCTGATGAACACAGACGCAAAGATTCTCAACAAAGTTTTAGCAAATCAGATTCAAAAACATATTAAAAAGATCATTCGCGGGTACCAAGTAGGCTTCATCCCGGGCACACAAGGTTGGTTCAACATACGCAAATCAATAAATGTAATTCATCATGTAAACCAGCCCAAAGTCCAGGACCACATGATACTCTCAGTAGATGCAGAAAAAGCTTTTGACAAGATCCAACAGCCTTTTATGATCAAAACGCTAGAGACAGTAGGAATGGAAGGAACCTTTATCAATATAATAAAAGCTGTATACAACAAGCCCACAGCAAGGATTATGCTCAATGGGGAACAATTGGAAGCATTCCCACTTCGATCAGGAACAAGACAAGGCTGTCCACTCTCACCACTTCTATTCAATATTGTACTTGAAGTCTTAGCCGAAGCCATAAGACAAGAAAGGGACATAAGAGGGATTCAAATTGGCAAGGAAGAAGTCAAGCTATCTCTATTTGCAGATGACATGATCTTATACCTGAGTGATCCCAAAAACTCCACCAGGAAGCTGCTGGAACTAATTGAGAAGTTCAGCAGGGTGGCAGGATACAAAATAAATGTGCAAAAATCAGAGGCCTTCCTATATGCCCAGAATGAAAGAAGTGAAAAAGCCTTGAGAGAAACCATGCCATTTACTATAACCCCTAAAAAAATGAAATACCTTGGTATAAACCTAACTAAGGAGGTAAAAGACCTTTACAATGAAAACTTTAAAACCCTAAAGAAAGAAATCGCAGAAGACACCAGAAGGTGGAAAGACCTCCCTTGTTCCTGGATTGGCAGAATCAACATTGTAAAAATGACCATCCTACCAAAGGCAATATACAGATTCAATGCTATACCAATCAAAATCCCAAAGCAATTCTTCAAAGAAGTTGACCAAACAATCTCAAAGTTCATATGGAGGCACAAAAGACCCAGGATAGCAAAAACAATCCTGAGTAACAAAAACACAGCTGGAGGTATTACCATACCAAACCTAAGTCTATACTACAAATCCATAGTTATAAAGACAGCCTGGTACTGGCTCCAAAATAGACACACAGATCAATGGATAAGGATTGAAGACCCAGATATAAGCCCACAAAGTTACAGCCATTTGGTCTTTGACAAAGGGGCCCAAAGAATCCAATGGAAAAAGAACAGCATCTTCAACAAATGGTGCTGGCAAAACTGGATCTCCACATGCAGAAGATTAAAGCTGGACCCGTACTTGTCACCATGTACAAGACTTAATTCCAAATGGATCAAGGACCTTGATATCAGGCCACAGACTTTAAAAACCATAGTTGAAAGGATAGGGAACTCCCTCGAGCTGGTTGGGCTAGGCCAACACTTCCTAAACAGACATCCAATGGCACAGTCACTGCTACCAACTCTCAACAGTTGGGATCTTGTGAAATTAAAGAGCTTCTGTTCAGATAAAGAGATTGTCACACGAGCTCAAAGGCAACCCACAGAATGGGAGAAAATCTTCACTAACCACATATCTGACAGAGCTCTACTGTCCAGAGTGCACAAAGAACTTAGAAAATTAAACTCCAAGGAAAACACTGGCCCAATTAAAAAATGGGCCCTGGAACTTCAAAGAAACTTTACCAGGGATGTCTAACAATTATCTTAAAAAATGCTCCACTTCCTTCGCCATCAGGGAAATGCAAATCAAAACTTCCCTGAGATATCATCTCACCCCGGTCAGGATGGCAAAAATCCACAGTACAAACAACGACAAATGCTGGAGAGGATGTGGAGAGAGGGGAACTCTCCTACATTGTTGGTGGGAATGCAGGCTCATACAGCCACTCTGGCGAGCCGTCTGGAGATTCTTAAAGAAATTAAAGATTGAAATGCCATATGACCCTGCTATCCCACTTTTGGGAATAACCCCCCAAGCAGCAGAGGTTCGCCTCGATAGCACAAGCTCGACCATGTTCATAGCAGCACTGTTTACAATAGCAAAGTCATGGAATCAACCTAAATGTCCAACAGTTGACGAGTGGATAAGGAAACTGTGGTACATCTATACAATGGAGTACTACTTCAGCCATCAAAAATGATGAATTACTGGAATTTGCTGGGAAATGGATGTCATTAGAAAGAATTATATTAAGTGAAGTATCCCAAACCCAGAAAATTAAGCGCCGTATGTACTCCCTAATAGGTGGCTCCTAGTACCAAACTCACCCAGCCCACATTGGGACACTCAAAAGTAAACCTATGTAACACAGTAAGTGCAAGGATTGTGAACAAGAGAGATGGGTTAGGAGGGCCACACCAGAAACAAGGAGAGAGGAGACCATGTTACAGCAGAGAAAATAGGCCTCCATGAAGGTCTGCAAGTAAGTAATGAGAAACCTGGTTAAGTTCACAGACGTTCTTTCCTGATCTCACCAGAAGGGGAGGGCATATAGTCTAGCAGATAAAAAGTAATCATTTTGCAAATGGGTGATGGACCCCTCCCTCAGTGAGGTTTCCTACTCTTATTACATCTACCCTTGAATGTGCTATTACAACAAGACTCCAGTTTAACAGCTTTTTGTCTCTGGCCAGGGGGTGACATACAGTGCCCAGCAGAATGGAGTGAAGGGAACTGCAGGAGCAGCAAAACTGCAAAAGAAAATCAACAAACCACAATCCAGAACTTCAGAGACTCTATATCAATCACATAGAACTAGGACAGCCTAATCTCTCCCCATCCTGGAGCTCAGGGACATTTGCGGAAGAGGGGGCGGTAAGATTGTAAGAGCAAAAGGATGGGAGGAGCAACGATTTGCAAGATTCTCAACAATAGTTGGGGCCAAAGCAATCATAATGGGACTTTGCATGCCCTGCGCAATGTCCAGCGCACTGTTGCCCTCATAAAGTCTAGCATCTGTTAAGGGCACCGAGACCCCTGGAGGCAAGGGATTGACAGCCATAGTAGTGATCTTATGCTTAAGGGGAACAAGAGAAAGGGCTTATGGAAATGCCACTGGGTCCTTATATGTCATCGGAGAGGAGGACCCAGTGGAGAGTTAGGCGTACACAATAAAGGACTCTCTGGGAATTGGGGGGGAGACACTGGGGGAAGGGGAGGGGGGAGGGAGGGAACTGGTAAAAAATTTTAAAATGTATAATTAAATTTTTAATAAAAAAAAAAAAAAAAAGAAAATCAACAAACCACAATCCAGAACTTCAGAGACTCTATATCAACCACCTAGAACTAGGCCAGACTAATCTCTCCCCATCCTGAAGCTCAGGGAAATTTGCAGAAGAGGGGGCGGTAAGAGTGTAAGAGCAAAAGGATGGGAGAAGCAATGATTTGCAAGATACTCCACACAAGTTAGGGCCAAAGCAATCATAATTGGACTTTGCATGCCCTGCACAATGTCCAACACACTATTGACCTCACAAAGTCTAGCATCTGCTAAAGGCACCAAGATCCTTGGAGGCAAGGGATTGGCAGCCACAGTAGTGTTCCTATGCTTAAGGGGAACACGGGAAAGGGTTCAGGGAAATGCCACTGGATCCTTGTACATCATCGGAGAGGAGGGCTCAGAGGAGAGTCAGGCATGCATAAGAAAGGACTCTCTGGGAATTGGGGCGGGAGGCACTGGCGGATGGGGAGGGAGGGTTGAGGGGAGGGGGAGCAGAAGGTTCGGATGGAGGAGGAGGGAGGGAGGGAACTGGTGTACCTATTAAGTTTGTATGAGCTGAAATAATAATAAAAAAGTATAAAAAAAGAAAAAGATCAAGACCATTAAAAAAATCAATAAGAAACTATGTATCCATTCTGATGTTTAGATAACAATACCATACCTACACATCTCAGTTTATACAATATAAAACATTCCATCTATAAGTTGCTTATGGCACAGTATTTTATCATAGCAATAAAAAAGCTATTAATTAGTATTTCAGGTGATATGACTTGCAAGTGAAGGTAGATTATCCTGCCTCCATCTCTCATCTTCCTGTAGCATAACTGGGATGACACATTGCTGTGCTATATGCATCCAGCTTTTGAGTGGATTCTGGGAATTACATCCTGGGGACTGAAGCTTATGTATTCAAGACTCCACATTGAGACATCTTTCAAGCTCTGTACCGATAAGTTAAAATTTTATTTACATACATAGTCTCTTAGAAAAACTATAAATAAACTGTTATACTGCAGAGATAAAATTTTAAGACATGAATTAACCAAAGTTCACTCATGAATTTAGTTTACTCTTCTATATTTATATTATAATGAATGTTTTTGTTCAACATTAGGCAAATATTTAAACATTTCATGTTCGTACATATCTGTGATTAACTCTAAAATTTGTACTTCATATAGCAGCAAACCTTGAAAATTAGTAGTAGGAGTAGAACTAAAAAGAAAGCAATATATACCAAATAATTTACTATATTTTTAACATTCTGTGTGATATATTTTCACGGTATTTCATAATTTTTGCTTAAAATACACTATACTGTAACTGCGGTTACTTTCACAGTATCTGTACATGATTTGGCCTGTCAACATTTCATTGTGGAATGGAGAGGTATTTACGATGTTCTTCCCACCCTGTGACACTACTGACAGTTACTGCTAGCTGAAGAATGGGGATGTTACTTTCTTCAGTGTTATACCCATGAAATTGTCCATATTCCTATAAATAACCTCTCATGCATGCTTTTGAAATCAAGTCACATTTAAATTCAATAGCTCATGCAATAGGCCAGGATTCTCCAAACCAGGATTCCCCACGACTAAGGTCAGGCAAGGAGTCAGCGAATGGAGAACAGAAACACACAACTTTCTAGGATGAGTGAATCTGGACCCACTTTATTGAAACTTTGTGACATCTTTTATACTAGAAAATTTGGGAGCAAGGAATGTTGTACCTATAAACAGACATGTATTCTTTTAGTCAACAGAAATCACCTTCAGGATGGAAATTTTTTCAAGAACCTAACCCATTGTTTGAAGGGTATAGACACTTAACAGAAACCTTCTCCCAGTATTTCCAAATCTAGCTAATCTATAATGCTTGACCAAATAGCCATGGGGCTGAGCCCACATAGTTGTCATTGTTTTAACAGAGACTGCCTTTTTAAAATACACAGAGGAGGATTGAGCTCCTTTTGATTTCAATAAGGAACATATTTTTCATTAAAATTAACTATACGTGTGCCCAACATCCCATAAGTCCCAGCGTGAGCTTTGCTGTTGTCCTCTTCATGTTGGTCCTCTCAGTCAGGTAGGTTGACATCAGCACCAGGCGTGGCACAGGTTCTAGCTTGGGAAAGTTGCATGCAGCCCATACAGACAATACAAGTCTACCTGATCCATTCCTCCTACATATTCATCCTTTTTGATAGCCAGCCGGAACCAGAGTTCTTTGTTCTGATCTTGTTGACCCTGCCTCAGAGGGGGTCCAGCATAATGGACTGGTGTCTGGCTTAGGTCATCCTGTCTCACAGGATTTTACCTGTCATTGACTATCAGCCTCTCCTCTGGAAGGCATGTCAGGATATTTGGATAGTAGATTAGACCAAGGCCTCAAGAATCTCTGTAATCCAAGCTTGAACCATGTCTCTGGGGGCGGGGGCATGGTTTGGATGTTCAAGGGCCATAAGTGCCTGAAGCATAGTCTTGTTGACAGAGTGCTGCTGAGAGATGTGCTGAAGGAAATACTTAAGCAATATAATTATTAAAAGAAAAATCCCTCCTATGATAGAGTAAATTACAATCCAAGGGGGATCAAACATCCTTTTAAAGTTCTAATGAACAGGTGGCATAATCTCATACTTCTAGAATTTCTGAGTTAGTTCATAAGTGGGAACTTTATCCACCTATGTTTTAAGACTCTTGAAGTTTTTAATTTCTTTAAAATCAGTGTATATATTCTGGCTAACAAGTCTACTTACTGCGTGTGACTAGACATAAAATAGTTGCAATTTGATTTAAAGTTAAAAGCATGCTTTTTCTCTAGATCAGAGAGCAGGAAGCTAGTCCCAAAAAACCTAAGAATAGCTAGGAGGTACATCCAATTCCCAGAAGAATTCCTCCTGCCAGAGGCAAAATTGAAATTATCTAAGAAGGAATTCCTACCACCTGCCTGTGGGCATTACTTGTGACATTCCCCAGAGAGCAGGCTTTAGGCCCCAACTGAGCAGAAACACAAAGGCCTGACAATTCCTGTACCTTACTTATTTTTCTTATTTATTTCAAATAATGCCATATCCTTTTTCCAAAAGATTTTTCCATCTATTTCAAACTGATATCTTGTCTACCAGATTGGTGGGATAAGGATGTGGCAAGCTCACACATAGAACACACCTATCAGCTTGAGCTCATGTTTCAATCCTCTGTAATATTTTCCTATATCTCTAATGTGTCCATCTATCTATGATAATAGCTTTTGTGTAGAAGAGTTCACTAGTGGGTATAACAAAGGATCTTTATATTTATCAGATTAATCACCCTTAAGGATTTTGAGCCAATCATGCATTCATTAGAACTCATGATTCATTTAATTAAATATATATAAAGATTTTTAGAATATAAAATACTTTCAAATACATTGTAGAGATTTTCTGTATAGTGATCACATATGCTAATTAATTTTACATCTTGAACAATCAGACCTAATACACTGAGATCACATAATTTCATGAGCTTAACTAGGTATGTTGTTTGGCTTGTAAAGCTTTACATTAATAGCCTTCTCTCTAGAATTATTCAAAAGTTGGTATTGCTTATGTCACATCATGTTATCCTGCTAATCAGTGAAAATGTCTGATCATTCACCATTTTTCATCATGTTCACATTATGACAACTACTGGAACTTGGAGACAGTAATATTCTTATTTGAAATAACATACTATTGCAACCTTTCATTGCAATATCTCCTGATCACACTGACTCTGACACAATGTTCATTAAGAATATTAGTGTGAATTGCTGTACAATTAACCAGTTATTTACTCAATGAATCCAGTGATTACATATTCAAGAAGAGTAAGCCTTGGTATCCTAGGAAAGTCTAGAAGCAAAATAAAATATTTAATTAATCCTAATTTGATTAATTTATCAGAGACTACACTTGTAAGGGATAAAGGAAACAATCAAATTAAAGATATCTTTTTTATTGTTTATTCAATTGTGCATGTGTGCACGTGTGTGTGTGTATGTGTGTGTGTGTGTGTGTGTGTGTGTGTGTGTGTAGAAAAACAGGCGAATTCAGGAACCACCATGAACTGCCTTCATCTTCTCCTTGTTTACTTTGCCCAGGACCAGAAATGTAGGCTGCCCCTGCTTCCACCCAGCATCTATACATGGGGTCTAGGATCCAAACTCAAGATCTTCCATCTGCAAGGCAGAGCCTTAACCCCTGAGCCACCTTTCCAGCCTCCAAATTAAGATATCTGTAACTTTATCCTAGATCATCAGAATTTGGGAGAATACATTAAGCATCAGTTTATAATTAAGTCCCAACTACCTGAAAGGTTGAATCAGCACAATTTTAATTTTACCATCAGCCTAAAACAAAAAATAAGTACAATGCCAACATTTTTGTGTTGTATAGATGTTAAAAGTAAAAATGAGCACAGTGGATATATATCAGTGTGAGAGTTCTTCATGTTTAAGATTATCCAATCAATTCAGACCACTGAAAAATAAATAGAGACTAAAATAATATTTAGTCTCAATAGATTAGAAGACTTAGCAGTTATTAATTATTTTAGAATTGATTTTTTTTATTATGTGTAGTGGAGGAAACAATCATGTTAAGTAGCTAGTGTTACTAGTGTATAAATCAGAATTACACAAACACCTTCTAAAACAAAAACCAAGAACTCCCAACCAGGGTAGATTTTTTTTTAGATCATTCTTTGTTTAGCTTGAAAACACATCAAATGCAGTTGTCAGAACTTCTGAATGTGTAGCCATCATTGAAAGGCTACACACCAGGTCATCTGAGCTGGGAAGATGGGACCTATTGCATTTGAATTAAAATTTTAGGGAAGTCGTCAAGTTTTTACTCATATGCTTTAATATTTGGGATGTGTCCTTTGCAAAAATAGAAGTCCACTGAACTGTATCCAGTCAAAAAAGCATTAGTTTTGAATTATGACATTGTTCATTTATAACAACCAAAAAACTGACATTTGAAGCTAAAAGGAATTTAGTCATTTGGAAAAAAAAGGGAAAAATTGTAGAGAAAATTTTTGTTAAAATTCTATAAGCAAATAAATGTGCTTTCACAAAATATTCTTTTCAAAACATATTTTATTTATTATTACAAAATTTAATATGAGTATCCAATGTATTTTGATATTATCCATCCCTCTTATCCTTTTCTGATTCCCACACCGCAAAAGTATCTCTCCATGGGCTGGAGAGATGATGGCTCAGAGGTCTAGACTCTGCTCACAAACACAAGGTATTGAGTTTGCTTCCCATGTTTCAGGTAAAAACTCCAGACAGAAAAGGCGGTGGCCTGCACTTCCGGCCCTAGTGGACAGAGCCTGGGAAATCCCAGAGGGAAGCAAGAAGGAGGTAGAAGCAATCCCCAATGATTCCCGAAGTCACACTTGGTCCTCTGCAGAGATACACAGGGCCCTCTGATACACAGACACATACGCACACACACACACACACACACATCACACATACAATATGAATAAATAAATAAATAAATATTTAAAAAGTATCTCTCCAAGTTCATATTATCTCTGTAACTATTTCTCTTTGCCTTTCTGCATTGTCTTCTCTCTGTTTCTCCTCTCTCTCTCTATGTCTCTTCTCTCTCTCTCTTTCTCTCTTTCTTCGTCTCTCTCCTTCTCTCTTTTGATAGCTAACTTGGCTAAATTTGTGCTGTCAAACACAAAAGAAAGACAATGGTGGAGCCTTTTATTTAGGTATTTACAGCCTACCAGGGACTGCATCCTCAAGAAAATGTGACTCTTTCTTATCCTGCAGTCACCAAGTGACAGGGTGGAAGATTGGGGATCCTTTCCCCAAACATAATGGAATTTTGACTGGCTAATATCTTGTGCAGGTCTCCTCTCAGTAAGCATAACTGCCCTGAGTAAGTTCATACATGCAATGATGATGGTTCCTTCACAGTGCCATGCCCATCCTCTAGCTCTTGCCCCTTTTCACCCCTGTGCTTCCATATATCTGTAAAGTAAAGGTAAAATGTTAACAACTATACTTTAGTTGCTAAATGACTGGGTTAGAGTGTTCCTTATTTTTGTAAGGTAAGATTAATTACTTCCTATTTAATATACCTTATCACACTTATCATAACAAAGCATACATAAAGACCTATCTTAAGTACTGGAATTTTGTTGCTTGTTCTCTGAAAATATATGTGGATCACTAAATGGAGATCTACAGAGTAAGAGAACTCAAAAGAAAATATAATAAATTTTAAAGTTCTGAAATTACAAATAAATAGATATAAATACATACATATAATATTCTATTTATTTACAAATTAGACATTGAGAGATCTTTAATGGGCTAAAACTAGTTAAATGATTATATATATCTGTACAATCACAGCAGTTATTTTCCAATAGTATATTTTCAAGATTCATGAATAAAGACTTTGATTACTACTCTTACTTTCTATCACTTTTTCTAGTGAAAAGTACAAAATTTATTTATAAATTGTATAACAGAAGAAATGTCACACTGTATAGAATACTGGAAGGCATACTTTTGCATAAACAAATAAATGATGATTTTTAGAAGAGCTAAAATTTAAAAAAACAATTTAAAGTTTTTCCTTACCTTTTGAATGTTAATTAAACTTTTAAATGTCAGGGATTTTGGTTTCTAGATCTACATTTCAATTTAATCTCTATTTTATCATTTAGCATGGTCATCCGAGAAATAGCAAACCTCAAAGGCATTAATTAGAAGACATTCAACAGAACACGGAGTGTTTATATTTCACTTCCCATGGCCCAGGATATAATTGTTGTACTTATAAGAATGATCAGTAGAAAGGATCCCGAGCTTCTTTCAGAGTCAAATGTTCCCATAATCATCTTCCATAGCAACCCATATTAAGGAATTTGCATTTTATCACAGACAAAGTCAACCAAGCAAGAAGTGTAAAAGTTGTAATAAGGAGATGAAAAAGCATAGCTATTGCCAAAAAGATGCCAGTTAAGGGACCTTACTCAGATATGAATGCAAATCACAGCTCTCATCTCAAAGACAGTAAGAGAAAGTTTAAACAACTCACCATGATCTGAGTCAAGTCACCTCAAAAATCGCTACTGTAGTAAGTCACTATAAGTCAGAAAGTACAGAAAAGTGAATATTTTTTCCTAAGTTTTAGACGATGTCTTAGTTTTTAATTTGGTAGAAATAAGTGGTCTGCTAAAAATATATTCCATAGGCAGAAAGGTGGACAGTGACAGCTGTTTGTGTGAATATAGAGAGCACAAGATCATTTGCCTCTGGATATTAACATTTCAGCCTTCCGTGATAACCAAGATATAGTCAATCAGTTACATTTTTTAGAATCTGTTGTAGATGTTGACAAGATAGTTGTCTGTAAGATGCCTGTACATAAACCTAGTGACCTAATTGGTATTCCTGGAAATCCTCACGATGGACCTCTACTTATATGCCATTGCATATATGTACATACATGTGCATGTCTTCTCTCTGCCTTCTTGTCAAATAAATAAATAAAATAGAATACAAAGAAAAATAAATTTCCCGGAGCTTTTTCCAACTTGTATCATTTTGCATTCTGATCAGCAGTATAAGAAAGCTTCACACTGTCCATATCCTTCATATCCTCGATATTTATGGTAATAAGTTACAAGCTATAAATAGTATTGTGCATTTTTAAATAATTTAATTTTATCTTACAGAAAAAAACACTATGATTTATGTTGTTCAATCTGATGGTATCTATCATCTATCAATCTATACTTATCATCTATCTTATGAATTATTAACTCTAATTTAATCTCATATAGTTGTCATTTTTAATGATAGCATGTGATTAAATCTTTAACCTTTCTCAGGAGGTCAATATGCACTAATTTCAGTCACATTTCCTAAAAAGATTTTGGGCTATAAACCTTCAATCTAGACACTGTGTTTCCCTGTTGAGTGATATAACCACTTTTTCTTGTGCTTCATAGTTGTTTGTTTTCTTTGTAAAAAGTCAGCTTAGAGCCTTTGTTCATATTGCAGCTACTGTTTATATTGGATATATGACCACAGGAACCAAAGAACTTAAGAGAACAAGGGATATTCTTGCTTATGATTCTTATACAAGTCATGTCCACGTTAACAGGAGAGTTCATACCAACATCAGGAATTGGAGTGAGGATTTGCTATCCATAGAGGTTGCTGAGACAGAGGCCTAGCTTCTCATTCACCAGACTGTGAGTCTGCCAAAGGATGCTAAAGTGGGGCAAACTAATGAACCAGATCTCTCCTCCTTATCCAGCGATCTAGTGAATTGTCTCACACACCATGGACTGATTCTTTGTTTTCAATTAGACAATTTCTCAATTTTTGTTTTAGCTATACACTAAAAGAAATATATGAACAGTTTATGTATAAGTTTCTCAATGAAGTATAAACCCAAAAATATTTTATCTCATTCTGTCAGTCATTTTTTACTTTTTGATGTTACCTTTGTAGCACTGAGTTTCTGATGCTTTATCTAGTTTCTGGGGATGTTTGTGTATGTGTGTGTGCACTTGATAATTTTGATGCCACAACTAATTATGTTTGCTCTCCATGATTTTGTCTTTTCCTGAGTGCCTTAAATATAAAGACATGGTACAGAACACTTTTCTTGCACCTAGTTATATTCAATTGATATTTAATAATGTTTGACATAAATTTATAGAAAGCTATCTAGATTATTTTTGATACAAGTAATTACATACAAGTTTTTAACTCACTTTGGAGTACACTTATTGGCAACATGGTTTTACTCTGAATAAACTTGTAAGGCAATGCACAGTATCTATAATGTCATTATATAATTGTCCAGAAGAAATCCCCTGACTCAACATTTGTAGTTCATAAAAATTTCCTTACTCAACTTTTGCATTGCCCAACCCATAAAGTTAGGGTAAACTTTTTTGTTTACTAGCAGTACTCTGAAGAAAGTGTTGTGTTCATTTTGCATTTGGAAGGTTTTCAATGGTGTTCAGCTTGAAAGTGATCATGATGATATGGGAATCATCTTATGATGGAAATTGTCTATAGTAAATAACTGTTTGCTGTAATAACATTTAAAATTTTAAATATGAGAGATAATTCATTAAATTATTAGATGAGAAAGAAACTGTTCTTATTTTCTTCATGTACGTGTTCATAGTCTTCTTCTGCTTTTATTTATACATTTGTTTTGTATAAACTATTTATTGTAGTGAAGACATTTTTCTTCTAGGTTGGAGAGATGGTTCAGGATTAAAATTCTGCCTCAAAAGCAGAGGGATGTGAATTAAAATCCCATATTCCAAGTAAAAAGGCCAGGAGGAAATAGTGGTAGACTGCATTTCCAACTGTGGAACACAGAGTCTGAGAAGTAGAAGCAATCTAGGATAATTTCTGAAGTCATCCTTGAATCTCCACATATGCATACACAGTGCCTTTTGAAACACACACACACACATCCACGTACATGCACATGCACATACACTCAAAAAAAGACTTTTATCTTGTATTCTTCCGTTTATGGTGGGACATTACTTTGCTAAGCTGGTGCATAAATCATGCATTATTAGCTTTTTATTGCATCCTTGGGTCTTTGTCAGACCTTGTAATTTTAACTTATTCTTTACTGAAATTGTTCTCTTTTGTTTATTTTCTTACCTCAATACGTGTTCCTAAGAGTCACAAGTATCAGCCAAATTCAGTAAGTTTATGATTTAGTCCCCATGGTGATTCCTCCATATTTTTTGAATCTTAAGTTGTACTGAATAATCTCTGTATCTTCTTCATCATTTAAGTATTGATTCCAAATCTGCTTTAGAAGACTTTCTGGATGTGGAAGTTTCCTTTAAGTTGTTCTGCCCTCTTTCTCTGTAAAACATCTGATTATTCTAAAAAAAAAATCAGCATTGATTCAATAATCTAAAGTAGTTGTTATGTGGTTCAGTTTTCTTCAGAAAATAGAACAACCACAAGGAGCAGAAGCTGAGATCTTAGAAAGACATTTGTATTGTCTTCCTTCTCCATTTCCTATAGGGCTATTATATTGTGTTCCTTCTCCATTTCTCATAGGCCTATTGCCTAACAGTCATACCAAAAGCCTTGACTTTATTCAGTAGTAGAGTAAGGTAAGCCATGCATGGTAAAGGTAAATGTTACTTTGACAGTATCTTAAAACTGATGTATTCATTTTTTTAATTAAGTCAGTGATGTCATAGAACAGAAATGTGCAGACTTCTGATTGATAGTATAGAAAATACAGTGCAAAAGGTATTCTGTTGTTTTGCTTTATAACTAAGAGCAACATTTAGAATTTGGAGTATAATTTTGGGGAAGACTAACATAATTGCATTCAAATCCAATAGGAAATCTTTTGGATTCTATCTGGAATGCAGGTCTATCAGTATTGTATGGTGAGCCAAATTAAACAATAAAATGCCAAGTTTCCAGTTTAAGGAAAAACATCCCCATCTGCTGTATTTATATAGAATGAGAAAGATAGTGAAAGATAGCGAATGTATTCCCATTTACTGAGCACAAAGAGACACTTATTTTAAGACAAATTACTGAGCTTTGTTGACTTTATTAGTGGGGATTTTGCTCCACAAAGTAATGTGTGCACTTACTCAGAGTTATGTATTAGGTTGTTAGTTCAGCTTATGTTCTACGAAATCCTTCAAATGTTCTTTGGCCAGAGGGAGAGTACAAAGAGACATTATTCTCTTTCTAATCACTTTCACGTATCCAAAGTGACAGCTTACTCTGAAGAGAGTTTACTTGGGATTTAAACAAGTCTTTGATGAGAAACTAAAGTAATTTCACTCAAGTCAAAATCTACAGTAAGAGAATTTTCAATAAAATATGCTTATGTGTGTTATCCAGTTTTAAAAATTTTGAACTGGCACAAACTGCTCACACTTTTACAAATTCCTCCTAAATTTGTTTCATAGACAAAACATTCCCACAAAATAGGGAGGGTAAGATATGGACAAATTTAAATATTATCAAACCATGAATAAAACTTATTTTTATTATAAGAATTATGAAAATTTTTCTGAAAATGGAAAAAGGATAATGTAACATTCAACTTCCCTTAAACAAGCTTTTATTAATCCACTTTATCTGTTAAAATTAGAAATGATTGTGGTACATATACTATACCTTATTCTTAGGGTATAAGATGTGTTTCTAGAAATCTTAGCTTTATTTCAGAAATTGTTTTTTCAGCATACTCATTCCTCTCTCATGTTCTCCAAGTGTATTGTTTATGTGAAGGTCTGAATCTCTTTTTGGAAAAGGTGAACTAATTATTAGTTATTGATTTTATTTTGTCAAACATATATTCTTTCTGCACGACAAAACAATAGGAGACATGAAATAAATACAAGGAAACATTTTCTCCTTTTAACTATATTACTTAAAATTTTGTTTTACAGACCAATTGGAAATGAGTTACACTGAAAATGTAGTTACACTGGAAATGAGTTGCCATTATACTGAAAAAATGTTCTTCTTTCCTTGTAAACAACTTCCCATAATTATTGACACTCTTTTCCTCTGTTTATTATCACACCTGTGTGCTTCCATGATACATTGAGTTATTCATGCCCTTCTATTATAATTATGAAATGTCTTATGCTAATTATAGCTTATGAATTGTGTGCTTCTATAATTTATAAAACAAGCTGTCTCAAGCCAATAGACAGAATAGTCATAGTACTGAAAGAACTTTCCTATTATGCAGTAAATAGGAAAATAATGTTATTTCCTTGTTTGATTGAATTGTACTCCGCTTCTGCATGGAGTTAGATTCAATGTGAAAAGCTTGAGTGAACTAGATGCTGTAACATGGTAAAAATATATGCAAACTACAACATGTACACATATGATCTAGGCTTAGGAAAACACCAATAGATTAGCAGTAATGTTAATAGTAAAATAAATGTATTGGCTAGTTATCATGAAGGAATAACTGTAAAGCTTTTGTTCAAGTTATTTTTTTTTTACTATGATGACATATCTGAGGCTGAGTCATTTGTAAGGAATGAAGCTGAGTTAGTTCACTGGTTACACACAAGAAAGAAAGTTGCCCAGCCAAGATCCATGATGACTGTGTCACAACATGATGATGTAAGGCACAGAAGGGCAGCGTTGTGCAGAAGAATCAGCATTAGTTTGTGACCAGAAGAGTCAGGCATGGAGGTGAGCCTACTTCATTAACAATCCCTTTGGGATATGCATTCCTTTAGGTCAGCATCAATCCCTTCGCAATCACAGATCTTTCATCACATATGCACTTTCCTTCTTAAGAAGGTCCATTTAAGTTTCCCTAAATGATTAGTTTCTCAATGTGCTTTGGCTTCTCTTCTCTCCTGGGGATGACATAATGAAGGGTTTGCTCCATCTTGGGGCCTGCTACAAACATGCAGAAAGAATTGTAAGACATACAGAATTGTATTTATAACTACCCTATGCTAGGGTTTTAGATTTTAGAGCAGAAGATGGTGAGTTCAATTGAGGGACATGGCAAAAACTGATGCATTAGGTCACAATGTTAAAAATAATGAAATAAATAAAATAGTAACTAATAAGGAATCAACTTGTAGAAGAATCAAATGGATACTTCTGGGTAATATTTGATGGAATTAGTTTTTAATGTATGAGTGTGTATACATGTGTGCACCTTGATTAAGCACATAGGCCAGAGAAGAATGCCACGTGTCTTTCTATATCTCTCTCTTTGGAGGATGGCAGGCAGCAAGACTCATTGATGCCTGATCCCTGTCCTCAACAGAGTTAGGATTACAGGCAGAATGCAGCTATGCCTAGCTTTGTGCCTGTGTGTGTGATAGGGATTTGAACTTGGATCCTCAGTTTACAGAGCAAGAGCTCTTAACCAAAGAGTCATCATTCCAGACCCTATATTTCAGTAATTCTTCAGAAGAAAGAGACCATTTACCTTTTTCAGTTTTGAAGTTTTACAAAGCAATCTTTGTCACATGACTGATTTCACTTGTTTTCGCAAATGACTCTATAACTGTGTGAGGGGAAAGTGATTTTCACAAAGGTGAATATTTTTATGTAGTTCTTTGTCTTAGAAACTTGAACTCCAAAAGTATGGTAAAAATTTGTATACTACTACAGTTGTTTAGAGGTGGAGTTGTGTAAGGGCAAACCTTAAAATTGCAGATGTTGAGAACTCAGAAAGAAAATATTAAGAGTCTAGTTGTTATCCAGAACTGTGGAAATATAGGCTTTCTCTTTATAATATTTTCAGACATTTGGAAATGCAGAATTTGCTATTTTTATTGTGCTTTTTGAAACTGAGTATGTTAGATGTAAAAGATGATTTGGAAATCCCTACAAAACTGGATTATAAAACTTTGGATTTTAGGAATTGCTGAAGAATGTGAGTGAAATTCTGTTCAATATTTTCATGCACAGACTGGCAGTTTTAGAAGTCATCTTTTGTTGATATAACATGTTCATAGTCTGAAGAAACAGCCCTTTTTTCATTATGAAAATATTCTTAGCATATTTAATTATATAAACGTGACTCATAGCCAATAGTTATGAAATTTGGTGACTTAATTTATAGTTTTTCAAAGTATGTGAAAGAACTGGTCTTTACTTGGTCTTCATGGACATACAGCAAATATACTGATGACAACCTCTCCTTAGGGCTATGCTAATGATTACTTTCCAGGCAATACAATCCCCATTGGATAAAGAAGGATAGTGATCTAAGCACAAGTATCCCAAGCACCATAGTTTAAATGTAAGGAGTCCCCACAGGCTCATGTGTTTTTATTTTTACTTGTAAATGTTTGGGAAGTCCATAGTACTTTTACGAGTTGGAGTCTTGCTGGAGGATGGCATATCACATGGGATTGGCCTTGCATCTACTAGCAATCTGCTCTTACACTCTGTTGCTTGTTTTCTCTATCTCCATAATGTATGTGACCTGAGTCTCCTCTCTCTTCTATCACCCTCCATGCCTTTTCTCCCACAATGGAGTATATCTAAATAAATCTCCCTTTTCCTCCTCCAATTGCTTGTGTCTGACTGTTGTCTCAGTAGCAGAAAGAGTAACTGTGACACCATTCTATGCCATTAAATTTGAGAAGAAGCATAGAAAAATATCTTCTAAACATAGATTTAGATATTTGTTACTAGACAGACCTGTCTTCCATTCAGATCAGCTCTTGGTGATAGATTTGTACTCATGAGTATAGCAAGCCACATGAAAGAGATTATCACTTCAAATATGACTTAGTGACTTGAGACTAATTTTAATATGTAAAATTTACTAGGAGGCTATGTTTCAGTTGATAATCAGGATGTCTACATATGTTTACGTGTACAGGACTTCTACATGAAATTAAACAATGACATAATGAATGTTTTATAGAAGAATCTCCAATTAAATCAAAATAGTTCATGGCATTCTTTGACCAAAGAACATCTAAAATTTTATGAGTTTTCCATAAACACGAGAGGAAAGTGATATTTTTAGTTATGGGATGAAAAATGAAATCTAACAGAAGTACAAATAAACTTGGTGGGATGCCTTTTTTATTCTGTTTTCTTCTTCTTCTAAGGAATATGCTTATCCATGATCTTTGGGAGCTATCAATTATGAGAGAAGCCAGAGTAGCCCTTCCAAAGGATAGCATAACAACCCCAATGAAACAGAAAAGCATATTTATGCACATTCAAGTAAAAGGACAGTGCCTGCTTGTTTTCTATGTTAATTTCAACTAATTTCACAGAGACATGTGTACCTCAATAGCAATGGATTGAGACAATGTAAGAGAGTCATCCCTGATTCTTGGATTTAAACTCCAGATATTTTAAGGATAGAGTCCTGGAGGAAAGTTAAAGGAAATTGATATCAGAAAACTTAACTTGACATTTTAAACTAAAAATTTTAATAATCAAACAAAAAAATGTACTGAGGGGTTTCAGTTAAGTGCAAATTATGATACAGAACTAATATACTTTTAGAGAGACATTATGAAACTCTGCGGCATAGCATTTTTTTCTCCTGAACATTACATCATAGTGGACTTTGAACCTAGTATAACCTAAGAGTGTTGTTTACTGTTTTGAAGCATTTTATCCTGTATGAAGTCTAAAAATGTAAACAGTCTGTTAATATATCAGGAAGTTTCTGGAACTAAAAGGAGTGATGTGTGTGTGTGTGTGTGTGTGTGTGTGTGTGTGTGTGAGTGCATGAGTACCTGTGTGTGTAGGGGGTTGGCTCTAACCAAAGTGAAGCATAAAGTAACCTATTGCTGAGGGAGATGGCAATCTGGGGATGCAGTTTCCATGTGTCTTATTCAGGTAGAGCTGGGGTTTCTGGAGATACAACTGTTCCCATAAGTAATCCTATTTAAATTTTTATATTTATATTTGTGGGGGCTTTTGGAAAGACCTCCTACCTTGGAATGATTGAGAATACAAAGTCACACCAAAACCAGCATGGAATATATAAAGGAAATTTCTTATCAAACAAGCAGGAGGACAAAATAGGCAAGCAGCATGCAGCATGGGTGTAAACAGACAGAGAAGCAGAGAGAGCAAAAGAGAGAAGAGAGAGAGAGAGAGGCAGAGAGAAAAGCAGCAGAGAGACACAGAGAGAGCAAGAGGAAGAGAGAGACAATCTAGATTTGGGAGACTCTTATAGGGCTTGGTCATGTGACTAGAAGTATGTGAATATAGGCCAGGGTCATGTATTTGAAAAAATACTGGAATGAGGGGGGTCACCCCCAAAGGTGGGTGGGATTCCTTGGATGAATGTGCCAGTTTATCTTAGTTGCAGGTGGACTGAGGGTTGTGGAGAAGCTGTGGAGTTGTCATTGGTAAGATGGAGCTGTCTTATCCAAGTAAACTAGGAACTATGAAGGATACTTTGTCCAAACACATACATGGGGGGGGATGGAGAAAGTAAGGGGCAGAGTGAGTCATTTTGTGTTTAGCATGCCTAATATCTAACAGTATTCCTGCTAGCGATCCCAATAAATTTGTTTGTTCATCAAGTTGGATTTTTGCATAATTGTTATTCAAATCTGTTGTTATATACATATCTAGGGATAACATCTCACAGAACAAGCAGAAATTTTTAGAGAAATTGTACTTAGAGACTTCAAAAACAAAGAATCCGTAAGAACTTTGCAATGGGGCCCCCCGCTCCGCCGGTCGGGACGCGTACGCGAGATCCAGCCGGGCCTCAACGCGCGCTCTAGGACCCCCAGGTCAGCCCACGGGGACCCGGCTCCGGCTCCCACCATCCAGCCGGAGCCGCGCGGGGGGCCGAGGGACGAGGAGGACCTCCCCCTGCGCCCGGGCCCCGCCCCAGCTGCCCTCGGGTTAAATAGCTCCACGCCGACGCGCCCATCCTCCCTTTTTCGCCCCGCCCCCGCTCCGCCGGTCGGGACGCGAACGCGAGATCCAGCCGGGCCTCAACGCGCGCTCTAGGACCCCCAGGTCAGCCCACGGGGACCCGGCTCCGACTCCCACCATCCAGCCGGAGCCGCGCGGGGGGCCGAGGGACGAGGAGGACCTCCCCCTGTGCCCGGGCCCCGCCCCAGCTGCCCTCGGGTTAAATAGCTCCACGCCGACGCGCCCATCCTCCCTTTTTCGCCCCGCCCCCGCTCCGCCGGTCGGGACGCGTACGCGAGATCCAGCCGGGCCTCAACGCGCGCTCTAGGACCCCCAGGTCAGCCCACGGGGACCCGGCTCCGACTCCCACCATCCAGCCGGAGCCGCGCGGGGGGCCGAGGGACGAGGAGGACCTCCCCCTGTGCCCGGGCCCCGCCCCAGCTGCCCTCGGGTTAAATAGCTCCAAGCCCACGCGCCCATCCTCCCTTTTCGCCCCACCCCGCTCCGCCGGTCAGGACACGCACACGGTCCACCCGGGCCTCACCCCGCGCCCTAGGTAAGTCCCCGTTCAGGCCCTGCCCACCAGTACCCCAGGCCAAATAATTCAGTTTAGTGAAATTGAGAGATCTTAAGAGTTAAAATGACAATGCCAAAGTCAAAGTGCAAATCCATGAGAAGCAACACTCAAGTAAACAAATTTCCCACTGAAGAAATTAATCCCATAATGTTAGACTCCAACAAGAACAAACCCGCGGAAAAAAGCCAAGAAAGCCTGACCCAGGATAAGGACTTTCAAAATATGATCATTACCATGTTCAATACTATGAAAGAGGAAATCCGGGAGGAATTACATAATCGAATCAATCGCTTTGAAGAGGAACACAACAGACATCTGGAGGAGTTGAGAAAAACAGTGCAAGAAACAAAAAGTGGCATAGAACAGTTAAAACAAACTCAAGCAGAGTTTAAAACTGAGCTAAAAGACAAGTTATCTTCAACCCAGAACGCCACAGAGAGTCTTATCAACAGAACTAATGAAGCAGAAAACAGAATTTCAGACCTTGAAGATAAAGTGGGAGTACTAACCAGCTCAATGGAAGAGGTTGTTAAAGCCAAAAAGATACTTGAGAGAAATATCCAAGAGATATGGGACACTCTGAAGAAGCCTAACATGCGTATTCATGGAATACCGGAGCAAGAATCTCAAAATACCACCCCTGAGGAAATTTTTCAAACGATCATCAAGGAAAACTTTCCTCATCTAAAAAAAGAGAGGCCCATTCATATACAAGAGGCATTCCGCACCCCAAACAGATACGACCAAAATAGAAGCACACCGCGGCAAATAATAGTTAAAACACTCCACAGTCAAGATAAAGAACTGGTGATGAGAGCTTCAAGGGAGAAAAAACAAGTCACTTTTAAAGGTAAACCTATTAAAATAACAAATGACTTCTCAGTCGAAACAGTAAAAGCAAGAAGAGCTTGGAGAGACATACTTCAAGTATTGAATGAGCAAAAATGTCAACCCAGGCTGATTTACCCTGCAAAACTATCAGTCATGATCGAGGGAGAAAGAAAAATTTTCCAGCACAAAGACAACTTTAAGGGATACATGTCCACCAAACCAGGCCTTCAAAAACTGCTAGAAATGATACTCAAGCGTGAAGAAAAAAACGCATATCCAGGAGAACAGAAGGCAAATATAACACCATTAAAAGCGAAGCAATATACTTATAAAAGCTACTAAACATAATAAATGTCTGGAATTAACAATAGTTTCTCCATTATAACACTAAATGTTAATGGACTTAATTCACCGATCAAGAGACACAGATTACAAACTTGGATTAAAAATCACAATCCATCAATCTGTTGCCTGCAGGAAACCCATCTCACCACAAAAGATAGGCACGCTCTAAAAATAAAAGGCTGGTCAACAATTCTACAAGCAAATGGAAGCAGAAAACAGGCAGGGGTAGCCATTATGCTGTCAGACAAAGTGGATTTCAAACCAAAAAAAATTATAAGAGTCACGGATGGATACTAGATTTTAGTCAGAGGTACAATTCACCAGGAAGATTTCACAATACTGAACATATATGCACCCAATACGGGCCCCTCCACATTCATTAAGAAAACCCTACAGCGTCTAAAGCAAGAAATCAACCCCCAAACGGTAATTCTTGGGGACTTCAACACCGCCCTCTCTACATGGGATAGATCAACAGGTCAAAAGCTTAACAGAGACACTTTGGAACTTAATCAAACCCTGAAAGAAATGGACCTCACAGATCTCTATCGAACTTTTCACCCACGCACCAAAGAATACACATTTTTCTCAGCAGCACACGGAACTTTCTCCAAAATAGATCACATATTGGGCCACAAAATGAATCTACACATATACAAGAAAGTTGAAATTCTAACCTGTGCCCTATCAGACCACCACGGCCTAAAGCTGGACATCCACAACACATCAAACAAGAGAAAATACACTAACTCCTGGAAACTTAACACTATGATGCTGAATGAGAACTGGATTCAGGAAGAAATTAAAAAGGAAATTCAAGATTTCCTGAAAGTGAATGATAACGAAAATACAACTTACCAAAATCTCTGGGACACAATGAAAGCTGTTCTAAGAGGTAAGTTCATAGCTCTTAATGCCCACGTCAAAAAAATGGAAACATCAGAAATAAACAACTTAACAATGCAGCTTAAAGCTTTAGAGAAACTAGAGCAATCTGATCCTAAAAGCAGTAGAAGAGAAGAGATTAGCAAAATAAGGGGAGAAAAATCTGAAATTGAGACTAAGAAAACGATAGAAAAAATCAACCAATCAAAAAGCTGGTTCTTTGAAAAAATCAACAAGATTGATACACCCCTAGCTAAACTAACCAAAAGCAAGAGAGAGAAAACCCAAATTAACAAAATTAGAAATGAACATGGAGTTATCACTACGGATACCCAAGAAATCCAGAGAATTATAACATCATATTTCAAAAACTTATACTCTGTGAAGTTTGACAACACAAAAGAGATGGATGAATTTCTAAGTAAACACAACTTACCTAAATTGAATCAGGAAGTTGTGAATTATTTAAATAGTCCTATAACATATAAGGAAATTGAGGAAGTAATCTCGAATCTTCCCACCAAAAAATGTCCTGGACCAGATGGATTCAGCACAGAGTTCTACAAGACATTTAAGGAGTTAATAACACCAATACTCCTTAAACTGTTCCATCAAATAGCAAAAGAAGGAACACTACCAAATTCCTTCTATGAAGCTAATATCGTTTTAATCCCAAAACCTAATAAAGATTCACTTAAAAAAGAAAACTATAGGCCGATCTCCCTGATGAACACAGACGCAAAGATTCTCAACAAAGTCTTAGCAAATCGGATTCAAAAACATATTAAAAAGATCATTCATGGGGACCAAGTAGGCTTCATCCCCGGCACACAAGGTTGGTTCAACATACGCAAATCAATAAATGTAATTCATCATGTAAACCAGTCCAAAGTCCAAGACCACATGATACTCTCCATAGATGCAGAAAAAGCTTTTGACAAGATCCAACAGCCTTTTATGATCAAAACGCTAGAGACAGTAGGAATGGAAGGAACCTTTATCAATATAATAAAAGCTGTATACAACAAGCTCACAGCAAGGATTATGCTCAATGGGGAACAATTGGAAGCATTCCCACTTCGATCAGGAACAAGACAAGGCTGTCCACTCTCACCACTTCTATTCAATATTGTACTTGAAGTCTTAGCCGAAGCTATAAGACAAGAAAGGGACATAAGAGGGATTCAAATTGGCAAGGAAGAAGTCAAGCTATCTCTATTTGCAGATGACATGATCTTATACCTGAGTGATCCCAAAAACTCCACCAGGAAGCTCCTGGAACTAATTGAGAAGTTCAGCAGGGTGGCAGGATACAAAATAAATGTGCAAAAATCAGAGGCCTTCCTATATGCCCAGAATGAAAGAAGTGAAAAAGCCTTGAGAGAAACCATGCCATTTACTATAACCCCTAAAAAAATGAAATACCTTGGTATAAACCTAACTAAGGAGGTAAAAGACCTTTACAATGAAAACTTTAAAACCCTAAAGAAAGAAATTGCAGAAGACACCAGAAGGTGGAAAGACCTCCCTTGTTCCTGGATTGGCAGAATCAACATTGTAAAAATGACCATCCTACCAAAGGCAATATACAGATTCAATGCTATACCAATCAAAATCCCAAAGCAATTCTTCAAAGAAGTTGACCAAACAATCTCAAAGTTCGTATGGAGGCACAAAAGACCCAGGATAGCAAAAACAATCCTGAGTAACAAAAACACAGCTGGAGGTATTACCATACCAAACCTAAGTCTATACTACAAATCCATAGTTATAAAGCAGCCTGGTACTGGCTCCAAAATAGACACACAGATCAATGGATAAGGATTGAAGACCCAGATATAAGCCCACAAAGTTAAAGCCATTTGGTCTTTGACAAAGGGGCCCAAAGAATCCAATGGAAAAAGAACAGCATCTTCAACAAATGGTGCTGGCAAAACTGGATCTCCACATGCAGAAGATTAAAGCTGGACCCGTACTTGTCACCATGTACAAGACTTAATTCCAAATGGATCAAGGACCTTGATATCAGGCCACAGACTTTAAAAACCATAGTTGAAAGGATAGGGAACTCCCTCGAGCTGGTTGGGCTAGGCCAACACTTCCTAAACAGACATCCAATGGCACAGTCACTGCTACCAACTCTCAACAGTTGGGATCTTGTGAAATTAAAGAGCTTCTGTTCAGATAAAGAGATTGTCACACGAGCTCAAAGGCAACCCACAGAATGGGAGAAAATCTTCACTAACCACATATCTGACAGAGCTCTACTGTCCAGAGTGCACAAAGAACTTAGAAAATTAAACTCCAAGGAAAACACTGGCCCAATTAAAAAATGGGCCCTGGAACTTCAAAGAAACTTTACCAGGGATGAAATTAAAATGTCTAACAATTATCTTAAAAAATGCTCCACTTCCTTTGCCATCAGGGAAATGCAAATCAAAACTTCCCTGAGATATCATCTCACCCTGGTCAGGATGGCAAAAATCCACAATACAAACAACGACAAATGCTGGAGAGGATGTGGAGAGAGGGGAACTCTCCTACATTGTTGGTGGGAATGCAGGCTCATACAGCCACTCTGGCGAGCCGTCTGGAGATTCTTAAAGAAATTAAAGATTGAAATGCCATATGACCCTGCTATCCCACTTTTGGGAATAACCCCCCAAGCAGCAAAGGTTCGCCTCGATAGCACAAGCTCGACCATGTTCATAGCAGCACTGTTTACAATAGCAAAGTCATGGAATCAACCTAAATGTCCAACAGTTGACGAGTGGATAAGGAAACTGTGGTACATCTATACAATGGAGTACTACTCAGCCATCAAAAATGATGAATTACTGGAATTTGCTGGGAAATGGATGTCATTAGAAAGAATTATATTAAGTGAAGTATCCCAAACCCAGAAAATTAAGCGCAGTATGTACTCCCTAATAGGTGGCTCCTAGTACCAAACTCACCCAGCCCACATTGGGACACTCAAAAGTAAACCTATGTAACACAGTAAGTGCAAGGATTATGAACAAGAGAGATGGGTTAGGAGGGCCACACCAGAAACAAGGAGAGAGGAGACCATGTTACAGCAGAGAAAATAGGCCTCCATGAAGGTCTGCAAGTAAGTAATGAGAAACCTGGTTAAGTTCACAGACGTTCTTTCCTGATCTCACCAGAAGGGGAGGGCATATAGTCTAGCAGATAAAAAGTAATCATTTTGCAAATGGGTGATGGACCCCTCCCTCAGTGAGGTTTCCTACTCTTATTACATCTACCCTTGAATGTGCTATTACAACAAGACTCCAGTTTAACAGCTTTTTGTCTCTGGCCAGGGGGTGACATACAGTGCCCAGCAGAATGGAGTGAAGGGAATTGCAGGAGCAGCAAAACTGCAAAAGAAAATCAACAAACCACAATCCAGAACTTCAGAGACTCTATATCAATCACATAGAACTAGGACAGCCTAATCTCTCCCTATCCTGGAGCTCAGGGACATTTGCGGAAGAGGGGGCGGTAAGATTGTAAGAGCAAAAGGATGGGAGGAGCAACGATTTGCAAGATTCTCAACAATAGTTGGGGCCAAAGCAATCATAATGGAACTTTGCATGCCCTGCGCAATGTCCAGCGCACTGTTGCCCTCGTTAAGTCTAGCATCTGTTAAGGGCACCGAGACCCCTGGAGGCAAGGGATTGACAGCCATAGTAGTGATCTTATGCTTAAGGGGAACAAGAGAAAGGGCTTATGGAAATGCCACTGGGTCCTTATATGTCATCGGAGAGGAGGACACAGTGGAGAGTTAGGTGCACACAATAAAGGACTCTCTGGGAATTGGGGGGGAGGCACTGGGGGAAGGGGAGGGGGAAGAGGGGGGAGGGAGGGAACTGGTAAAAAATTTTAAAATGTATAATTAAATTTTTAATAAAAAAATATGTATGTGATAAAAAAAATAAAATAAAAAAAAAGAACTTTGCAATGGTTTCAATTATGCAAAAACACAAAGTAGATCATTCTTTGTGGAATTCAGAAGGGATTGAAAGAGGAATAATTGCTTAAAAGGAAACTTCAAAATGATGAGAAATATTATTTTGGAAAAAAAGGAAGGCTTGTAAGAATGGGAGAAATGAAAGTTGTTGAGACAATTTTGGTGGGATGCAGTGAGATAATAAGTCATATCAAGAAAAGTTGATTTTATCAAGAAAACAATAAATATTAACTCAAAGGCTAAGAATTGTCTGATACAGGCTGACTATCATTAATAGCAAATCTGAATCTTAACTACCCAAAATTCAGGTGCAATAAATTGATAAAATGATCTTCTGGATGTGGCTGAAAGAATACACAAGATAGAAATGTTGTTCTTTCTTAATGTTAGGTGTCAGACACAATATAATTCATTTTACTTGTGGAAAAAAATTACAGATTCACAAAATATTCAAGACCTGGAATAGTTCTAGTAACAGGCATTTCAGGATCTCTGTGATCCTCAAATGTGTCTGATAGCACTGTATGGGACTTAGAGAAAAATGCTAGAAGGTTGACAGCAGGAAAATGAAAAGTGAGCAGTTAGGTGCATCTAGATAGTAAAGCAGCAGTGACCATATGTAAGGAGGTAGATATCTGAGGGTTATATGTAAACTTCCATGCTAATGGAAATAAATGTATGCTGAAGGATTACAAAATTTGACGGCATATTTCAGATAGACAGGAAATCTGAAGTTCTTCAATGTAAAGGAACTAAAATCAATTACTTTATATTTATCATGCATCAAGGTGTCACTGGACTTCCTGGAGCTCATTGTGACTTGCCACCTACAGACAGGAGAGCTGGAGAGGTGGCTCAGGGGTTAGTCTCTGCCTTGCAGGCAGGTCCTGAATTCAGATCCTAGACTCCACGTATAGAGGCCGGGCGGAAGCAGGGGCGGCCTGCATTTCTGGTCCTGGTAGGGCATGGCCTATGAATCTCAGGGCAGAGTAAACAAGGAGGAGGCAGTCCATGGTGGTTCCCGAATTCGTCCGTGGTTCTACACACACACACATACACACGCACAGTTGAATAAATAATAAAAAAAAAAAAGAAAAGAAAAGAAAACAGACAGGAGTAGAATCTTTTAAGCCATCTCTTTACCTAGACAGTTATAAATCTGAAAGGACAATGGATTAACATGCCCCAAACCTATCTGCACCTTAACTCCAGCCAACAGATTACAGAGAGACTGCACGGTTGGAGACACAAGGGCCCAAATATATTTGAGCTCATCCTTGCTCCTCTGGCCACGTGGTCAGACATGTTTCTGAGACTGCTGATGTCTGCACTTCCCTTATTGTTATTCTCTGTACTCTTCCCTGTTTCTGTGATTGCCTGGCCTCAGGCATATCTCAAATCACTAAGTTGAGTTAGTTTCTGCTGGTCTCAATCTTGTGGTCCTCCAGAGGATCTGGGCTGGGAGGGAATTCACTCAAAACAAACCGATCATCAGCAAAGTTGATGTGCTTTTCTAGTAATCTAACATAAACGTACCTGCTGATTCTTTTATATATGATACAAGTTTCCTAATATAGAATGTGAGAATGTCCCTGTCCAAAGGGAAAGTTACAGGCCTAATATAGATTATGACTCAGATGTCTCCACATCAGCACTATGAGGAACTTGGCAGGAATTGTCCTATTGAAGCACACAGATAAAAGAAACAAACAAACAATCTGAGACCCAGCTATTTTTAGTTTCTCATCTAGATCATTGCTACTTTTCCCTGTAGTTTGACAAAAGGCCTGATCAAAGCAGATTGCATATAGGAGGAAAGATTCGCTTTGGTCCAGGGTTTCAGAAGCATTTGTTCCATGGTTTGGAGCTGCTACATGCCATGGAATGGTTTGGAGCTGCTACATGCCATGGAATGTATGAGTTGAGGGTTTATTCACAGAGTAGCTGATCAGCCTGTACTTCCTATACTAGGATAATATATATATATATATATATATATATATATATATATATATATATATATACACACATATAATATAATTATATATAATATACAACATATATATATAATAACCACATGAGAAGTAAGCATAACCATTCAAGGCATGTCATAGTATCCTCTTAATTCTTCTAGCCACAACTCCTGTCTTAAAAACTTGAAAACCTTCAAATTGCAACAAAATCCAGGATTCTCTGTAGCTATTTGTTGTACAGAATAACTTGATCATTGCCTTCTGGTACATCTTAGGTATTGTAAGTCTCTGAAGTAGATTATAAGAGATTATCTAAGTGATGTGGAAGACACAGCCCATTGTAAAAATAAAAAAAAAATTTAAAAAGTGTAGGCAGACCAGATGCAACCCTGGGGTTCTACCTAGATGGACGGGGTGTGGGAGGCAGTGGGATGGATTGAAGAAAGAAAGGGAAGGAGGATGAATGGAAGGAGGGCTAGAGGGAAGCAGAGATGAGTACTCAATAGATTGTAAAACTAGAAAAGTAAAGTAAATTAAAAAAAGAAAGACACAGCCCATAGTGATGGTGGGAGGAAGTATTCTTCGGGCAGGTATATAAGATAGGGAGCTGGTAGGAATCAGAAGAGAGGCAACTAGAAGTTCTGCTTTGTATCTTTCACAGTGTTTCCCTTAGATATGGGGTACCAAGTTCCTCAATCCCTATTGGTAACTCTTCTGTCTTAATGGAATGTCACCTGAAGTCATAAGCTGGAATCGTATAGTTTCCCTGATTATTGTGACCTTTGCATTCACTTTGGCAATGTGAATATTAAACTAAGATCATCAGTTCAGACCTTCAGTCTGTGAGGGACATTGCTTAACTTAGATTTCTTGGCTTGTAAGGATGAAGACCCAAATTTCTGTATTTTTGTCAGTGGTAAAGCACATGATCAAATTTTGGGAAAGCAATTTGGTAAATAACTCTACTGGAGTAAACATGAGTAACTATAGGTGTGAATAAGCTTTCATTGGAATATTGATACTATCCTTGACATAAGCAATTCCAAGAATTTGAATGTTAAGCATTTAGTTCATTCCTACCCCATGAAAATGTTTATCACTGGAATTTTGACGCACTGTTAATAAGTGATTAATTAATGACTGAGTAATATAGGGGGAATAATAATATAATACCACAATTTACATTGTAGAACAATATTAATAGAAACAATAAGATACTGGCAGGAATCCAGGCACTACAATCAATGCAATAGCAGACTAAGAAATAAACTCACCCAGCAATAGTCACCTAAACTTTAACAAAGCTGTCAAAAAGCACACATTGAAAAAGAAAGACAGTCTCTTCAAATGTTGCTGGGAGAAATGGAAAACTACAAATAGAAAAGTAAAATGAAATTTATATTTTTTACCCTGAGTAAAATCAATTCAAAAAATGTATCAAATTTTTTCACATAGAACTTAAATTTCTGGAAACCAGAAGAAAACTTCTAAATATTGGCATAGGAAGGACTCTGAAATGGGAAAGAAACAATCCCAATAATTCTTTAATATAATCACATGACATTAAAATGCTTCTTCACAAAGGAAATAATAGTCAGAATGAAGAAACAGCTTATGGAATGGTAGAACATCTTTGTCAGTTGTACATCTGACAGGAGATTAACACCCAATGATAGAAAAACTACAAAATTAAACATTCTAAACCAAATCATATAGCCAAAAAATGGGATAGTAAATTGAATAGATAGTTCAAAAATGCAGATGAATTGTAAATATTTGGAAGATTGTTCCACATCCTCATCTTCAGATTAATGTAAATGAAAAGTGCTTTGAAAATCCCACTCAGCAAGTCAGAAAGGTTAACAAGGATAATAATGACATAAATGCTGGTGAGGATGTGGAAATCTTAGCCTCTGTTTGTGGAAACATAAGTTGGAAAGTTAATACAAAAATCACTATTGCAGTACTCAAAAACTAGCACAACTATTACCATATGACCATCTATCTATGCACCTTCTGACATGCCATATGTATTTCTACCCTAGTTTTCTTTTGTTAGGGCTTTATTTTACTAAATAGAATGAGCTATTCCTTGGTTCTGTTAAAAATAGTAAGATTTTTCACAGATGAGTGGTATTATAATGTGTGAGTGTGTGTGCACATGATCACTTTTTTACCCACTCATGAGCTGATTGACACTGATGATTTTCTTTTCTTATCTGTAGTTAATGAGATGTATTAAACATAAGAACACAAATGTCTTTCTGGAGAACTAATTCATTTCCTTCACGTTTATGCACGATATTTGGATTGGTAATAGTATAGTAGCTCTGTTGTTCATTTTATTCATTCTCTTTTACTTTTTACTGTTGTATACATGAATATAGTGAATTTATACGATTTTATCCCCTTAGTTCTAAATCTTATCTGCTTTCCTTTTCCCCTTAAAACCCATCATTTTTGAAGGAATCTCTATACTATCTTTCCTCATAGCTCTACAATCCCAATTCGCAATCAAAGGTCTGTAAAGATTCCCTTTTTCTGTTTCCTTTGGAATGCACATTATTCTTTGCATCTTTGACAATATAATAAAATGATAAATAATGAACAAGATAGCAGATGTATTATTAAATGAAACAAATGCATTACATTATCAGTACATGGGCATATACTTAAGATGGCATATTTTCAAATAACTGGGAAATTTTAATTTAATTGTTCAAAATTTGTTTTCAAATGTCTGCTAATGGACAAAATGTAAGAGGTGATACCAATGTCAAGTGAGTAAATAATGTGTCTCTAAAAACCAGAAAGTTTGATTGTGAGGCTCTCCTTTTTCATAACATTCTTTTGAAATAAACTGCAAATAATAAAATTGAAAAAGCTACATTACAATACATGGCCTTGGTAATAGAGTTTTCATGCTCTGTGGCACAGCAGCCTTGCACAAGATTTCAAAGGAGACTCTTATTACAATGCCCATAAAATCAGTATTCGTAACTCAAAATCTGGTTATAATATGTAACTTACAGAGCTTGTTAAATGATTGGATATTGGGCTTCAGCTTTGACATAACAAATAAGTTATTATCTCAGATTAATAGACACATGTATTCTTATATATGGCTCAATTACAAGACTTTTGATTTTCAAAAATCTGTCCATCCTAAATATTGCTCTCTTGAAATATAGATGATATTTCTTCAACAGGAGATTGATTTCTGCAGAAAAGTTTAAATTTAAACAAATCTATATTATAGGGGCATTTCCCCCCAAATCATCCAATCTGTGACCAGAAGGTTCCATGTGCAATTAAGCATTAGGAAGGATTATAAATTTATGTACCTACAAGTATTGTCCTTCATAACAGACAGATGCACCCATATTGCTCTGTTTTAATTTTTTTCATTTACACAAACTCTCATTTACACCTTGACAAAGGAACAATTACTTTCCAGTAAAAAAAGTTTTACTCTTAGAGTAACTTGTTTTTACATAGGGCAGATATCAATGTTATGCACAAATATTTATATACTATTTTCTTGAAGTATACACATTCTTTATGCTTCTTTCTTCAAAAATGTTTAGTCCAAGTTCATTACAGCTTTCATTAAGATGAGTTTCAAGCAACATTTTGATAAAGTATTTTGGGGGTTCATAAGTTATTTGCTTTGAAGGACATTGAAGAAGATGTTTCTTCCAGAGTTATGTACTTATAATACCAATAAAACATTTTAAGTAAAACTTCTTATAATATTTCTTGGAAAAGAAAGCAAACATTTGCTTAACACAAGCTGCAAGAGCAGTTAAATTGACTGAATAAAAATTTTAAATGATTAAATATTAATTAAGCACATTAGCAAGTAGGAAGCTTAATGAAAAATATGTGCTTATATGATCATGAAACAAACTAATTTGAGATATTAATAGCATCACTCAATCTTTGTTTCATAATGAAACCATCAACTAACCCTTAGCATTGTTAAACTTCTGAGAAATTAGATGGAGTTTTCCTGTAAATTGCATGTAAGTTTTCAATGAATTAACCTAGACTAAGTCCCTATAGATATTTAAAAGGAAAATTCATTGAGAAATATTCACATTAACTTGACAAATTAATTATAGTTCAGCGAATGCTAGCTTTCTTCCTCTCTTCAGCCTTCTCTTCTTCTTTTCTTTCTCCTTTCTTGCTTTTCTATTTGCACCCCTCCTTTAAAAAAAAAAAAAAAAAGAAGTGTCTCATTGTTTAGCTCTTACTGGCCTGAACATCATATATAAATCATGCTGCCAAAAAACTAGTAACAGTCCTCCTGCCTCTGCCTCCCAAGTTTTGCAGCTATAGTTGTGGACCACCACATCTGACTGTTCCTTTGCTTTATGCAGTTTGAATTCTTTAGCGTCTTCAATTACAGAATGTCTTCTATGCTGAAAATACTATACTTTGCAGGGATGTGTTGATAGAACACTCAATTACAATTTGAAACAGCTCCCAGCCCAAAGGTGAGGAAAGATGAATAATTAAACACAGCTATCTATTTTTAAGTACTCAGATTAGGGCTGGAGAGATGGCTCAGGGGTTAAGACTCTGCCTCGCAAGCAGAAAGTCCGGAGTTTGGATCACAGGTCCCATGTAAAAAAATTTCAGCAGTACCCTGTACTTCCGGCTGTGGTGGGCAGAGCCTGGGAAATCGCAGAGTGAAGGAGGTAGAAGCAACCCCGGATGATTCCCGGTCACTCTTGTTCCTCCACAGGGACACACAGTGCCCTCCGATACATACACACGCGCACACACACGCACACAAAGTAAATAAATAAAATTAATTTTAAAAAATACTCAGATTAAAATACTCGGAGTCATCTCACAAATGACATAGTAGCTCTCAAAGTCCTAAGGATTGTTCCAACCATTTAACTTATGATTGGTAGGACCGACACCAGTTTACATTTCCTACCTTGCTCTTCTGTTGGTGAGAAAGAATTTTCTTAGCACTTCCACTATGCTGAGCGTTTGAGATTTTATGTTTCTGATGCTTGTGCAAAATCTCATTTTTATGGGACAAACACTATATTAAAGTAGAAACCACTGATACAGAACAATGTCTGAGGATCCCCTAATAAACTTACGCTTTTGTTGGGATGGTGCTGTGTAAGGTGTAGAAATGTGGTGAACTGTGAGCTTATGTGGATTCCTTTAGAAGAAGAGAGTAATCAAACCAAACAGGGACTGATATAAGAGCAAAGGGATCCAAGTCAAGAGGGCATGTGAAGAACTCCGAGTCTGGCTGAATTTTAGGGACAAATAAATACAAAAACGTGGCTTAGAACAGGGGAAACATACAAAGCAACAAGTTTGAAACATCTTCCCAAAACAAGTAAAATATAGGTAGCAAATAAGCCACTGTAATATCCGAGCAAGAATATGCAGCTGACGGGGCTGGAGAGGTGGCTCAGGGGTTAAGCTTCCGCCTTGCAGGCGGAAGGTCCTGAGTTCGGATCCCAGATCCCACGTATAGACGCCAGGCAGAAGCGGGGGTGGCCTGCGCTTCTGGTCCTGGTAGGGCGGAGCCTGTGAATCCCGGGGCAGAAGGAGGTGGAGGCGTCCATGGTGGTTCGCGAATTCGTCCGTGGTTCTACACACACACATACACACATGCGCGCACATACATACACACACACACACACAATTGAATAAATAATAATAATAATAAAAAAAAAGAATATGCAGCTGATAATTTAATTCACACTTTATTTCCTAGTGTGAAAAGTCTAAAAATAATTCATCCAAATTTAGTAATGCACGAGCCATAAAGGGGAACCTTTTCATAAAGAAATTCTTTATGTGTTATTTTAATTAGTATATGCTAATACATTTTTGCAGGTGTTAGTAACATTCCATGTCTACTAGTGTAGGTGGTAGGCATAATACTTAAGAATTTATACCTCTTCTACCATTATGTTTGCAAAGCATATCTTTTAGAAATTTAAGATGAGAGAAAGTTATGTATTTAGAGTATATTTTTCCATTTGTGTCAAATGAGAAAATAAAAGGTGGAAAATGTAAATTAAAAAATTAAAAACATGCATAAGGGCAACAAAATAAAGAAACAAACTACTTGGTGATCAAAGGAAATCAAAAGATCAGGCATCTTTTTTTTTTAGAAACCACTTACTTTATTCAATCTGCATCTACCCAATTGTTTTAATGAAACCACAAGGGGTAAATATGATAAGATGCAGGAAATTACTCCCAGCTTTTAAAAATGTCCAATTGAATGGAAAGAAGTGTTAAAAATTAATATTTCTTCATCGATTTCTTTGTTTCCTGGGTTTTCTTATGACAGCCTGAAAATGTAGTTAATTCCTGTCCTTTTAAAGAGAATGTATTTTAGCACATCACTAATTACAAAGTGAATTGTTCAAGCAAATTGGTAGAGGGCAGCTACACGATCCCCATGTCTTCAAAGATCTCATTAAGATGAATTCATGCTCTCACACTGAGTTACTGTTTTACAACAAATTTACATGAAAGCATATTTTTTCATGAGCTGAAGCACGGCAGGGATTGGAAAGACTGGCAGAGATAGCTAGAAACATCTAATTGTGTTTGCTTGTGTGGTTTAACTAGTGTTGGTGCCTAAGGCACAACATTTAATAGAGTTCAGATCAGAACTGTAGACAAATCACTCACCCAAGGCGAGTAGACAGCATTATTTTATGTCTGTATTTTTAATCCCTGAATCCCATATTCTCCTGAAGGAGAATTCTTATTATCCAGGTATTGACCCAGATACTAAGTCATAGACTTTCTCTACACCTACAGATACTTGCATCCACTAATCATCGCTAAGGTGGAAAAAATGGCATTCATTTTGGGTTTCCTGAGATCATTGTATATGAGAGAATGAAGAATTTTGTTTGTGTCTTAGACCCAGAACTATAAAATGTCAAGAAGTCACGCATCTGATTTTGATCAATCCCAGCAGTGTACATATTGGATTAATTTCTCTCCAAATACATTTGAAAAAAATAGGTTCCAACCTAACTGGAGAAGATTTTGTCTTTAAAGAAAAATCACAATACAGATTCACAACTGAAGTAAGAAGGTGGAGAAGAGGGTCAATAAGGACAGATTTACAAGATCATGGGAATCTTTTGGGGAATGTAGATACCTTTGTAGTGTTCTGGTGAAATTATCTACTAGTTCACTTTTCGTATATACTGTTTCTTTTTATTTAGGTCACATAAGATGGTTCCCAATAAAGGACAAGGAAGAACCAACATATATGCTTACTTCTTTTGACTTATACATTGCCAAAATAATGTATTATTATCTTATACTCTTCCAGCAATGACCTTTGAACATCTCATATCACTCTGGATATTTGTTGATATTTAAGAAATTAAATCTCAAATGATTTTTATTTTTCCCTTTTTGTACTATCAATAGGATTAGATTTATTATGATTAGAGATCCAACCTTATTGTTTCTTTATATTACTTGGTTATTTTTTAAAGAGGAGAAAGAAAAATTGACAAATAATTTACTAATAAGCCAATGTTACATTAAATATTCCCAGGTGTAAGAAAAAAACTGTCGACGTCTAGTGTATCGGGGACCCCGGGTAATGGTCGCGCAGAAATCAGGACACAGGGGATGCAGAGGAACAGCAAATGCAATTGCAACTGCATGCTGAGTTTATTTTTCCAGCTCTTAATATAGTAATCAGCAATAGCAACCAGCAATAGAAACCAGTAATAGTAACCAGCAATAGTAACCAGCAACAGAACAAGATTTTAAAACAAAAATCTCCTAAGAACCTTAAGTACACAAGTGAGATAATGTCTCTATCATGAGCTATATTTGTGTATAGAACCAGCAAATACTTCCCCAAAGCACAGGGCACAATGTAGCCAGGCAATAGAACTTCCTTCATGTAATTAATCAATAAGCACAATGTACTTGTCCCATGGCTACTTCCTTGTCTAAAGTCAATTCTCAAGAGACCAAGTACCGAGAATGTTGTTTATGCTGAAAGTTTTCTTTCAGCTGCACAGGGCTTTCCCAGGTGCTCACTCTCACACTTGCCTCCGAATGACCCAGACAGAGTCTGCACATCAGGCAAGTCCCATGCTCCCACAATCCTCAAATCTTATTTGTGACCTAACACTGGGAATGCAGAAAAAAAGTACCAGAGAAGATACATTTAACTTCTTGCATACTCAAGAGGTTTTGCTTTAAATTTCTCAAGAAACAAATGACATTTCATGGAAGTATTTATTTTAATATGTTCTAATGTGATAAAATTGAGGCCAATTTTGAATAAAGTTAAATAATAAACAGTGTTAAATTTGTTAACTATTATTTTTTTCACAAAGCTAATTCAATATATAGACACCATTAGTTAAAATTATATATTTTTACATAAAGTGTTTATTTGCCTATTGAACATCTTCATTTCTTCTTTATCTCAACTATAACAAACATGGCTAAAAACTTTACTTTAGATTTTCATGCCACTGTAGTTTCCCCTTTAGGACTTTGATAGTGGTTTATAAAGTGGCATACATTTAAGTGTCCTTTGCTATTTATTTTCACATGTAGGAAGTACTAAGTTCTAAATTTTATTTTCTTAGCTGAAACCAGGAGAACTTTAATGTTATAATTTTACACATTTTGTGTGAAATTGCAAGAAATTTTAGAAATAGTTAAGAATATGTTATATAAGTACTTGTTCATGTAGAATTTTCAACTTAAAAATCATTACAAACTCTGCAAAAAGTGATCAATACTGAGAATTGACTGAGTATATTGCAGTTCTCAATAAAATATCTTCATAATACAAATCACAACCAAAAGGGACTGAAGTTAGGAGAGATCAATATGAAGATAATTATTTCTTTTATTTTGCATTAAAAAATGTGAAAGCTAATTTGAAATCATATGTATTAAGATAAATGTATACTATAATCCTAGGAGGATATTGAAATGTTTTTGCCCATTACTGCAATATGAATTAGCCTCTTCTTTCCATACTGAATGCTAAAAAGGATAGACCTATGTAAGCAATCTGTTCGTGCTTGGTGGCAACTGCCTTTTCCATTGGCTCCATCTGGCTGGCCCTGCAATATGTTACAAATATAAACTTGCCCAATTTTTAAGGTTACATTCTACTTTTATTTAGTCAAATTGCATTATTTTGTGGAAAAACCCAGAAGCTTGGAAATTTTTACATACAAAATATACTTTCAGAATTCTAATGAATAATATTTCTGATATTTTTTTTCTATCTGATATTAATATATCATAATTATGGTGTATGGGTTTTAGGGAAAATTTATGGTGTTATTTCAGGGTCTAGCTACCTCTCCTGTGAGTATACACCCTGATAGCACTTCCACATCTGCTAATCTGTTAGTTTCTCCTGCTCATCAATAATTTGAAAGATTCCATGGTTTCTCCATGGAATAGTGGACCACTAGTTGGGTAGGGTCCACTGTAGGGAAGCTGTTAGTAGACCCTTGTGAATGCATAATTGATGTGGCCATGTCACTATTTAGAAGACAATATTTCAAAATCATTGTTTCTATTTTCTTGCGCTTATATCCATTCAACCCTCTCTTCCACAGGAGCACCTGAGCCTTTAAAGCCACTTTGAATGCCACACTGAGCACTGATCTCAACCGTCATTTATTGTTATTTATTCTCAGCATCCTGTGCACTCATGGGGATCTCTATTTTCACCTTTAGTCACTGCAAAGAGAGGCTTCTCCACCCAAGAGTAGGGGTACACTTTTTATTGTTTTCATCTCCTCATTCAATACAAAACAACAAAAAATGAAAAACAAAAGTAAAAAATAGAATCTCTTTCTGAGAAGCTACTATTTTATGTACCAAGTGCACGATTCTTCCCACTCCACTGTGCATGTCTGTCTTCTTTCAACAACATGAGGTGAGGGTGGGGAACCACAAAATTCCTTTGATTTAGAAAAGTTATGATCAATGTTTGTAGCTTTTTCTTTTCTGGGTAATTGTTCTTGTTGCAAGTAATATTCAAACATGTGCATTTACTTCTGTGCTTTTACAAATTAAATTTTATTTCCATTATTTCAAAAATACATTCCACCCCATTTCTTTTAATGCAACTGTGTTGAGAGTATCTCCATTCTCTGTCTCTCTTTCCCTCTGTGACTCTGACTCTATTGCTCCTATCTTTGTGTTTACCTGGAAATGTCTCTTTTTCCCCTGATGTATTCTTGATTCATAGTGCTATTTGGCAGTGATTTTGCTTAATATATACATATAGTCTTCTGTCACTCATGTCTATATATATCAATATTAAATTTTTCATCCTCTCAATGTTTGTATCTGAGTGAAAGTCTTTATAAATTATGAATTTTACATTTGTCTTTTAGAAATTCATGAAAATATGTTCATATATGTTTCCTTGATAAATTGTGAAGTATTTTCTCATTATAAAGTTTATAATGAAACTGCATTTCATTAATTCTATCTTCTTTCTTAAGATGAAATTTACATTTTTCTCCTAACTTTCTGCTTTTACCCAGTTTCATATGTATGCATAATGTATTCTGTCACTCTCATCCATACTCCCTTATCTGCTTCCAGCCCTTGGCAGCCCCCTTCTCCACAGGGCATCTTCCCATATTCATGTTTTCATGCCCTATTAATTACCAGCAGGGCATTTTGTAGGATTCTGGGTTGAGCATTGTTATCTAGGTCATTTTGCATTTTTGTTTGTTTGCTTATTTTTACTTTTTACATGACCACTTTTGTAGCCCAAATTGCCTAGTGTATGTGATGATCCTTCTATAATATTCAAAGTACTTTAGTTTTAAGTATATACCAGCATTTTAGCTACATTAGGGTCAATTTCCTCAATTAGATTGCACAATTCAATTATTTTCTTTAATGCATGTAGTCCTCAGTTAAAAATCATCTAGAATGGGCACATCTGTGAAGAATTAGTAATTAAGTCCAAACTTCAACTGGTCTACGCTCTATCTTGACAGGATGTTGAGATTCTCTACCTCTCTTCTAGAATATTTCTAGGCTAAGTGCTAAAGGCTCTTCAAATATTTACAGAGCAGTTTGGTGCACTGTCTTCTTATATGTTCATAGGCTCTTTTTCCTTATTGAATTATTTCTTTCCATCTTTTAAGCTCTTGTTCTAGTTGCAAGTAAATAAATTTGATAATAAGGAAAAAACAGCAAAAAAATAAGTGAATTTGTTGAGAAAGTTGGCATCCTTCTGTATGCTTGACCAGACATGCTGGTCTGGCAGGTAAAGATGATCTCTCTCTCAGCTATTGTGTGAATATTGTACCAGTTTCCTTGGCCTCTCTTGTTGGTGTGAGCTCTCCTGCCAAGCTGGACAAGCAACTGTAACCAGGAATCATAAGAGAAAATAAAATCCCTTGATCCCTTAAGCTGTTTTGTCCTGATTTTTATCAGCACCATGCAGAGTAACTGCTAACATCTTTATTGCTATCAAACTTACTGCATTTTGACACAGATAAGAAAAATTCTAAGAACACACTTTTTTAGAAACTGACGTCATATAAGTACCATGCAACTAAAGACATAGAACTTATTAGATTTCTTCCAAAGCCATAGTAGCACAAATAATTCAATGGTCATTTTATGCATTCCTTTCTTGCCTTCTGTTAATCCTCTCATTCATTTATTCCTTCTTTCCCAAATACAAATGATCCAGGATCTTATAAAACTCAGACTCCATTTCAGTAAGTCTGAAGAACTTGAGATTTTATGTTCTTTTGTTTAAATATTGTGTCTGTAACTATATGTACATTTTTTATAAAGCATAGTATAATGTTTTGATTTATGTATACATTGAGATGATGATGCAGGAAAGTTAACATATCCATCACCTTAACTTTGATAAGTTTATTTATGTAACTTTCAAAGTCATCTCCTGTAATATATGATCTGATTTTTGAAAAAGCTCCCTTCGTTTCCTCTCCTTTGGCTCCCCTTGTTCTGGTAACCACTCAAACTGACTTTTACTGATATCCCCCCCACCACCACCACACACACATACACACACCAGTGTAATGATACATTCCTTGTTTTCCTTAATCTGGCTTACTTAATTTCCAGGTCCATGTAATATATCGCCCAAAATGAAAAATTTGTACACTATTAAGATAGTTTTGTCTTATGTATGTCTTATGTCTATGGCTTGTTTTGTGAAATGCCTCCTTAAGACTTCTACTCATTTTTTTCAGTATCCATTACCTGATTATTACTTTTGATTTATTTGTACTTTAAATTCTCAATATTATCTTCTTTTCAGATGTATAATTTACAAGTATTTTATCTCATTCTAAAAGTTGTCTGTTTACTTTTTGGTTTCCTTCACCATTCAAAAATATTTAGTTTGATGAAATTGTGACTATTTTTGTTTTGTTGTCTGTGAGGGTTCAAATAGTACATCTTTCTCAGGTCAGGGTACATAAAACAGACTACTCACTCACTGAGCACCCTTGGTGTCTTTATGGAAATTCAGATCACTTTAATTTTTTTCACTACCAAGCTCTTTATTAGTCCTGTTGATCATTATGTCTGCTTTTATTCTACTATTAAACTTGTTTAGTTAGCATCATTTTGTAGAGTGTTTAAAAGTTTCTGTAATGTCTACATTTTATTTATTTTATTTAAAGTAGTTTGACTATTATGGACTTGAGTTGTGTGTTGAATAATAATGGAAATGACTTAGGATTGAAATGAATCTTTCGATTGCATGACATACTATGTACACTTTGTCAATACAACTCCTTAGTCTTCTATGGGTTTCCATACTGGTGGTCCATACATGCTATCAGTAATGAAACTTAGTATCATGCTTTGTCATTTTAATTCTCTGTGTAACATTTCTGGATAATATCATTTGATAACCTGTAAAATTTAGTTGTTCTTTATCTTATAGATCTTGAATGGTGGAGTTGGGAAATATGGTCTTGAGTAGATCTCAATTCGTGTTTCCTATTTGTAAAACCAATCACTCTGTCATCAAACTGTATCTGATTTCATTGTGAGCCACTAAAAAAGATGACTGGACATTTCCATATGCTTGCTTGAAACTGGAGTGTGTTAATGAAGGTCTGACTATGAAACTATTGTTAAGTCATGAGCTTTTATAAAAAGCACAGAGCAACTTTTGGCTTACGTCAGGTACAGGTAAGAACATCATGCTTTAGGAAACTCTAAACTTTAAGAGCAGTTTAATTTAAAACTATCAGTAGTAATGGTTGGCAAGATGGTCCAACTAGACACCTGATCACAAACATTGTTGGTTTGTACTTGCTCCTCAGAGCTTGCCCTGTGAAAGGAAATGCTTCTGAACATTGTCCTCTGACCTTCACATGTGTGCTGTGGCAACTGCCTCCCTCTCCTCTGTCTCTCCCTTTCTCAAAAAATGAATAAAATATTTTTTAAAAAATAGGCCAATAAATATGAAACAGGAAAAGTGACATGACAGAATAGAGTAGAGAGACTATAAAAGACAGTGGCCCCATTTCCTATGAGTTCACTTCCTGTGGAGCAACAACTTGTATCCATTCAAGTATACTTTTGGTTCATTGAAATATGTTTCTCTTATGTTCTTTGCATTTTGCTGAATCACAAGGGCACAAGAACCAAAAAAAAAAAAATCCCTGTGATATAAGCATGATTTTTTAATCAAGTGGCTCAAATAATTTATATTAATTTTACCTTCCAAGTATTTTAAATATTTAAATATTCTTAATTCCCACCAATGTTATTTCTTCCCATTTCCCTTTCATGTTTCCTTTGAAACAGCCTCTTAGACCATGTGATTTCTTTTAATAAATTTGGCACAGTGTAATCTTACATTACTGCTATGGTTTTTTTAGTAATGCACACACACTGCATTGTTTAATATTAAAAATTCTAAAATATATTAGGTTGACAATGATGTGGAGAAAAATATTCATGTTCTGGTAGCCAAGGTGTAGATTTTGTTAACAATTTTGAAAATAAGTGAACATTGTTTTGTAAATCTGATGTTATAAATACTCTCCTAACAGCTGCTTTATTGCTAGTCACATCCATTAAGAAATTTATGCTCAAGTTATGCATTGAAAATTCTACTAGCTTGTTTACATTACAGCCAATGAGAAACAACTCAGATCTGTAACAATGAAAAGAGTGAACAAAAAGTTTTATAATACTAAAAATAATTCAACTGAAATGGAGGACAGGTGCATGAATTAATAGATGGAAGCCACAAAAGTATTATAGAGAGAAATAATGCATTTTCATCACAATGTAAAGCTATTTAATGATTCCAATATATTTAAAACAAGATGGTTTGTATTTCAGTTTTTGCACATTTTATACAATTGGCACAAATTGCTGTAAAAAGCAATTGTCCACAAAATGTTAAATCAGTAAAATATGATTTCACCTTGAATTTTTACTGTCAAAAAATATAAACAGTTCTTTTCAGGTGATGTGAAATGATTAAGATCAAATGAAAAATTGCCAAATTGTGTGTGGAAAGAATGTAGTATTATGTAGAGATGGTGCGGCCTGTTCTCTCAGCCCTCGTGTTGCAGTATGCTCTCCCATCAAGTTCTAGTACGAACTATAACCAAACTACTGTAAGAACATAAAACCCTTGTTCCCTTAAGCTGTTTGATGGTGATTTATCAGCAACCATGCAGGCTAACTGCAACACTTGGGAAATATGAATTTGCTAATGGACTAAACTGCAGAACACCCTCTTTGAGCTGCTTATATGGCTTGTCTGAGGCTTATCATACTTTCAGAATCCCCTTAATTATGAAATAATCTTAGAGGATCATGGTTAAAGATTGTGTGTAGCTTTGGATGATTTCAATACCTTATTTATAATTCAATAATAAGCTGATAACTTACTGTTAGAGAAAATCTGTCTTACTGTAACCTCAAAACCCAGACTACTTTGTCCATCTTCATTAAGCCAATTCAGCCCAGAAAATTCCTCATCCTGAACTAATTTCTTATGAGTGTGAGGAATTTTATATGATCCAAATCTTAATGAGTATATAGTAATTATCACTAATTGTATAAATGTGACCGTTTTTCCAAGACAATATCACATGTGAAGCTTTTGTTCATATCATTGTGTTGTTGTTTATTGGCTACTTTGAGAGAATGTTTATTTTCCTATTCTAGTATTTTCATTTCCTATCATAGATGTTGCTGAAGGATAATCTCAGACAATCTGCATTTTGGTCCCTGCTGTAATCAGCACATTCAAATCAAATTTAAAGACAACCAACAAACACAGACATTCCACCTGGGTAGCAGAAGTCAGAAAAAGATATAAAGAAATAACTCAGAAAGGAAATGCTGGACATCAACAAAGATAAATATGAAGAAGAGAATATTGCATAATTTCCTTGCAATCAAGAGGCACAGGCAGACACAGGTGACATTGCCCAAAGGAAGGGCAATTTCCTAGCCTTTTCCAGATTGTGGGCTTGACCCTAGCACACACACACACACACACAAAGAGGAGCAGCAAAACTGAAAAAAAATCAACAAACCATAATTCAGATCATCAGAGACTCTATATCAACCACCTGGAACCAGGCCAGCCTATTCTCTCCCCATCCTAAAGCTCAGAGAAATTTGTTGAAGAGGGGGCAGTAAGATTGTAAGAGCCTAAAGATGGGGAGGAGCAAGGATATGCAAGATACTCCACATAAGTTAGGGGTGAAGTAATCATAATAGGACTTTGCAAGACCTGCACAATGACCAACATATCATTGACCCCTCAAAGTCCAGCATGGATCACAAGCACTAGAATACTTAGAGGGAAAGGATTAACAGCCTCAATAGTGTTCCTGTACTAAAGGGGAACACAAAAGAAGAGCTCTAGGTAAGAGTCCTTATACCTCATCAGAGAGGAAGACTCAGAGGGAAGTTTGACATGCATACTAAAGGATGCTCCAGGAATGGGGGGGGAGTGTAGGGACAATGGGAGAAAGGGAGAAAAGGGGGGAAAGAAAGGGAAAAAGGGGGGAGGGAGCATGGGGATCCAGGGAGGAGTGGAGGGTGGGAGGGGAATGGGGTACCTATCAAGTTTGTATGAGTGGAAAAAATTAATTAATTAAAAAAAGAAATAAAACATAAGCACTGATTTTCTTGCAGTGCTATTTTAAAATATGTATCATTTATTGGACAGAAAACCACATTATTTTCTAAAATAAGATGTAAGAAGCTATGACAAGTATCAGTATTAATAAGCCTGTTCTTAAGCAGTACTAGGCTTCTGCTACTGGTCACTATCAAGTAACATTTTATTTGGTCTACTGCTAACTTTTCAGATTTCCCCTCCTATGTTATTTTCTAGATTGTTCCTGTAATCATATTATTAGCTCTGGACCAACTTGCACCCATGCTTCTTACTGTTGTCAATGCATAACTCCACAGCAACTTTCTAACTTAACCTTACTTTGTGTACACCTTTAAAGATCAAGGACAGTCTCTGTCAGCATAGACCCTATTACATGCAGGGAAGTACTTCAACTCCTGGTTGAGGAATTTAAAGCTCCTCTAGACCTAAGTCATATTTTCAATATCATTTCATTTTTGTTTATGTCCTCTGTATTGTGTGTGCATATGCATGTGTATATATACATGTATCTGATATTGTATGTGTGTGCATGTGTGCCTGAGTGGTAGGTTTATGTGTGCCATGGTGCACATGTGAAGGTAGAGGACAATCTTCAGGTGTCTCATCCTTTCTTTCTGCCTTATTTAAGGTCATGTTTTCTATATCCCTGCTATATTAGCTAGAGTGACTTGGCTACAAACCTCTTAAAGTTGTTGGGCGTATACATCATTCTACATCCCCTTAGGCATATGAAGATTATAGAAGTTTTTTCATCTGCAGAGGATATGAGAACTGAATTCCAGTCCTTACACTTGTGTCGCAACCATCTCTAGAGTCCATGTTTTATATTAATAAGAATGAAGTGGTAATAAATATTCTTTCTCAATCCATAAAAGTCTGTGGCTTTGTTTGGCAGATATATTTTTATACCCTTAATATCTCTTCTCTTTTATCTTCATTATTGTAAATTTTATTTAAGTAATGCTTTTCAACACTTTTTGTTCCTATTGAACAGAACAATCAAAAACATCCTAATTTAGCTTTTCAAGCATTTTCACCCCTTTCTTCCCCTTGATTTTTTTAAATTGCTCATGTTTAACTCAAACATCTAAATTAAATGTTAAGTAAAATGTTATGCAATGGTTCAAAATTTAACTTTATTTTTAAAATGTGAATCAAAAACAATTTACCTTCTAAAACTACATTATTTGTAAAATTTATTTCATATCTTTGAGATTTCAATCAGACACCATCATGGTATAATTGTGAGATTTAAAAAGGTAAAACATTTACATTTCAAGCATTGTAATTTATGACATTTTGAATTTTTCCTTTCTCCTGAATTTTTTGAGATTAAATATTAAATTATACCTGAATGTGTTCAAATATAGTATCTGTACAAATGTGTGGCATAGTAAGTAATATCCTGAATTTACTTGAACTAATAGCCTCATGTAAATGCTGATCTGCTTGTTTATGTAGTCTATCTAAAAGTCATATCCTGATAAACTTAGAATTTTGTGTGTCTTCATGACTTTTAAAAGCTAGTATGAGCTTTGCTAAAGAATGGTTTATCAGAGAATGCCTCTAATTATATAATTCAATCAATTCAGAAATTAGACATATTTGCCACGAAATCATCCCTTCCAAAAACTTTAAAGTTAACACGATATGTTAAAAAGCTACTAATTTGGTAGAGAATCTTTACTGTCTCATAAGTTTGTATTCACTTGACTTTGGGGCTAAACATCTTTGCTTTCTTCTTTGATAAACACAAGTATGACTCACAATTCACCTATTTATTTTTGTAACTTTCTCATAGTTAATATTACAAAAGCTATACTCTGTCAAAGTTAGGTGTACTTTAGTTTTTCAGTAGAACATTGAGCTTGAAGTCTATTTTATTCACTTTCTCATCTCTTTGAAGAAATAGTTTCATGTCAACGTTCTTTTAATTGCTACAATATTCAGACACATAGTAAGATTACAGGTCAAAAGGATATTCTCATCATATTTGAGCTCTGATTTTTCTTTTGATTACTCGGCAATATTTAATTTATTTCCCTTATGAATATGCACTGCATCCACTTACAGAGTCACTTCAAGAATGAAGGCGTATTCATTCTCCTCAATGATAATCACAATCTCCCATACCTTGGTCATGTGGCATGAAATTGCTTTGTTAGGATAAACAAGATGCTATTGAGGATGGTCTGGACGAGTCTCTGTGGTCAAAACCTCTTACAGATCCATTTATGTATGTATATAGAATACTTGATAATTTTGTCTTGATTATTTTGGGATTCTCAGTGTGATTTAAATAACCACCTCTTTTTTCCCCACAGAACTCAAAGCTGTGAGAGCAAAGATTAATAAATAGTGAGGCCAATTCTTCTTGCTTCCACAGTTTTTTTTTTTTCTCACTTGTTTGAAACCAGACTGAAGGTTTCAAACTGTAGATTCGCTGTTAGGATCCTTGGATTCAGAATATCTCAGGACTCCACCCTCATGACCATAGCAATGATCCCACCTCTTCATGAGTCTTATGAGTATTATATTTTATCATAGCATTTTGTCCTTTGCTTGGAGTTTCCCAGAAGCACCCTTCAGGGAGATATTGGATTTGTTTTGTTTATCTTATGCATCAACACTTCCTAAGTAACACATTCTTTTTTCGTTCCTTTTTTTAAGTATCAATAATAGTTTTCTTGTTGAATATTCTATAGTGGATTCTGAATTACTAAAAGAGGGAGCACAAGCATCCTCAATAAACATTCACTATGTGAACCTTGCTTCAAAGTCGACACAAATGATTCTGTGCTTGGCCTTTCTTCAGGTTTTCCATCCTTATTTTCAGTGCATCCTGGAATGTTTTTTAAGCCTTGCGGGGCTCAAGTGCTGACTTTACCTAATCTCTGAAACTTGTTTACTGCAGCTGATAATGGCATTGGGATTTATACGAGGTTCTGGACAGTGGATGGGATTCACAAATCACCTGTAGGTTCCTTTGGTAATAGGCAAGCCTTTATTGCATTTTCTCTCTTGACATCCACAATTGGCTGATGCCAATATTCTATGGCCTCCCTTTAAATTAAACTCTGTATTTTGTGCTGCCACGTGGAACCACTTTTGCAAGAAAACAGAATGGCTGCGTGAGGAGCAGTTTGAGGATATTCGATGTAAAAGTCAGGGGTGGGGAATGGTTTGAATACAGATGAAATGAACTGTTTGCTTTGGTAAGATTTCTTTCCCAGTAAATACAGAACAACTTAAAAATAGGAAGAAAAATCTTGATAATTCACCTTTCATTTTATTTTCTACAACCCAGAAATATTGGTGACTCAAGCAATATTTAGTGTGGTTTTTAAAAGCTGTATTATGACATAATATCTCCCTGAAATCTAATATTTCAAAGACCTATGGTGATTTAAAATTCTAATCAGGCTTTCAGAGTTAGTTTGCTTAGGCTTTAAGCCCAAAGAAACAAATTCAGTGAAACATGTTAGAAAGAAAAATGTTTTTGAAGACTTTTTCTTTTAACTATTCTACTCCTGAATATTGGAAAGGGATGCTAGTGATTGAACTTATTTAGAACAAAGGAAAAATTAATTCTGCTAAGTGACTAGTAAAATCTTTGTATTTATATGTAGATAAATGAGAGCAGAGCATTGTCAGATAGACTGTTTTTGAATTATTTTAAATGTGTTTGTACCATATGTGAAGCTTCAGGGAGGGCTATAATGAAAACCTGTGTGTATTTCAGGCTATGCGTATGGGCCTGTACCTCTTTCACCTGATATGCCAGATGAACCCACAGTCTAATCTCAAGTGTACAGGTGAGACAAAGGGGGCTCTCAAAAAGTCCTGCAGATGTGAACCCTCCAAGGTTCAGTTGGTGCCTGGGATTCTCCACCAAGAAGGTAAGAAGAGGGCCACAGATCAAGAGAGCTGGGAGCCAACTGTGAAGAGGATAGTATAGGTGTTCATTGAAAATAACAGGTTTCTCTTGCTGCAATGGGTGTTTGTTGAAAGTGTTTAGGGCAAGTTTATACCTCACACTAATAGTGAACAGAAACATTAGAGCTGATGATAATGGTTATGCTGCTATTAAAGAGCATCCATGACTCTCTTTGATATGTATGGTTAAATCCTTCAAAGACTCCTTAGGAGAAAGGGAATTGAGGCCTCTAGAGGTGAAGAATATGATAACTGAGCAACATGATAACTGAGCAATATGATAACTGGAGAAATTGTGGTTCCGCTATATTCATTGCATTTCATGAGCAGCTAGAGAAATGTACACCAAGTGCCATGTGAACTGTGCTATACAATAAGCTAGAGATTGAAACTCAAGGAACTGTCAGAGAACTAAGATTCCCAGTGAAAGAGAGACAATTCAGAGATTAGATGGTTCTCAATTTGTGGTCAAATGACATTCCAAGTGACCTTAGGTTTTACTTCATGAATTTATTCATTTGAGTTAATTATTCATTGGCATAAATCATAGTTATGAGGGAAATGTGACATTTTAATTTATATGTATATCAGATACTGATCAAATCCTGGTAATTACTGTACTCATCGCCTAAACATTTGTTATCTCCTCATGATTATATAGTTAAAGTTCTTCTATTTAGATTTTTTTTTATTATTGTGAACTACATCCACTCTGAGGTGCAATGGAAAACCCAATGTTGATACTTTTAGTTGCAACATTTCCAGACTTTCCTTCTCCCCCTCCCTGTGATTCTTCCCAGGAACTGCAGGATAAACTTTGATTATGGACACAAGGACAAATTTTAGAGTGCTAACAGAATAAGTGACTGTGTATTAGGTAGATGTCCAAACAGGGCATTTAAATCACCCTGCAACTTCAGGTTCAGGGAGCATCACTGAAGAATGGGAGGCAAGACGCAGCAGCCTGCAATGGAGAGGGACACAGCCAGATAATATCTTCTGAAAATGATCATATGTCCGCAATCATGAACTCTTTGCAGTTCAGCCTGCTTCTGTGACACCACAGGAGAGACCTGTGTACTTTACATCATGAAAAAGATAACACCTCAAAAAGCATAACGCATCAATTAATTTAATGTCTAAAATTCACTTAGAGTAAGACTGGATTGGAGAGAAGAGGATCAAGTCTTCCCAGGGGTATGCCCACTGGTATATTGTCCTCCCTCCAGCAAGTGCCCAAGCAAATATTAGCAAGAGTCCAGATTGGACTAAGTGAGTCATAAATTCACAGAGGGAATTTTCCTCTGGGAAAGGAGATAGGTGGGGAAGAAAAAAGCTTAAAGGAGGAAAACAGGGAATGGAATTGTGTAATAAGGGGGTGAAATGATACAGATACATCTGTAATATCCTACAGCTATATCAAAGCAAATGAATAAACAAATGAATAATGAATGATGTTTCAGAACTCTCCCTGAGGTATAACATAAATAACATGAATAAAAGGAAAATTTATAATGCACTAATAATTTAGCAGTACTAAATCAGTCCTGTTGTGTTAACAATAAAAATTTATTAAAAATTACTTACTTTAATGTGCTTTTGGAGACCAGATACGTCCTCCATATTAAATTCTAATATCTTGTTATTAATATTTCTAATAGACTTCCTTCTATTTTGGCTCCTTTAGCTCCATTTTAAAATCGTGCTATTCTTTAATACTCCTCTTTTCCAAATTTGTAAGGTTTTTTTTTAGTCATGTAATTGTTTTATTTATAAGCACATCTTGTATGAGGTTTAAGAGTTTGATCCATTTTCAGTGATTTAACCTCTTCAACATTCTTCATATCTGTTAAATAGATGAATTAAAACCTCTTCATTTCTTAAGTAGTTGGTGTCTTACAATAAAGAAAGGTGCAGCAAATCCTGATCCGAAAAACAGAGTCATCATAGCCAATAACCTCCACCTATGTTCCACAGAAAATGGCAAATTCTTCCCCCGGCCCTCCTCGTAGTGGCTTCGGCGGACCACGGAGGTGGCGAACCTCCGCACGCTCTGTCCCAACATGGCGCTGCTGGAAGCGCTGCGAAAGGCGCAGAGACGGACCGCCTGAGAAATGGCCATCGCGGCGGGTGTCTTCCCTCCCTGCGACCTTGTTATGCCCAGCCCAAATTTGTAAGTTAATCAATATAAATTTCATTTTTTACTACATATTGCCTATTTCATTTTTAGCAAAGATTTTTATTCATTCGTATTGCTATGTTGCATGTTGTATCCCAAACCATGAATAACTTCGTTTCCAGAATTATTTAGGCATAATCAATAGGCTGAAGTTAATGTATACCATTGCACATCAATTTTATATAACTAGTGTATTCAATTTATGAGTTTATATATATGTATATAATCAATTTACCCATAACACAAGATAACAAACATATCTACCACTTCAAAATGTTTTGCATTTCAAAATGTTTTCCATCTTCCAGTGTTTGGTGGTCAGCTTACTTAGCATATGATCTATGCTAATAATGACATGAATAATAAATTTACATTGTAGTAGTTTTAATACAGCATAGTTTGATGACTTTGAGAATGAGTGGAGAAAACTTTCTCCCACAGTCAAATCTGAATGAATATCTGATTGACACACACTTCGTGTTAAATGAGAAATTCTCTGAGGTACACTGTGAGCTCATGAGAATAGAGAATGTCAAGCCTATAAATCAGGAACAGGAAATTTAGAAATTGATATTAGGAAGTTCTGGACTTAGGTCATAAAGATCCATGTATAGAAACATTAATGGATTTTGCATATCAAGGTCAGCAATGGATATGTACTAAGGCTAAGACATAATGAAATATCAGGCTGATATCAACTAACATTAGCAATTAACAAGTCTATTACTAACATACTAGTGCTTTGAATCAAGTGAACCTAGTGATGAAACATGAAACCATGGCTACACCTAATACAATGGATGACTATTTCATGAGTTGTCTAGTTGTTGCTACAGAATATCTGACTAGTGATTGAGACACTAACTCTGATCCAATTATCAAACAATTTCTTCAGGATACTAACTAGATATTTGCGGATAAGGTCACTCCATTGGGCCTTTTCCATTTTGAAAAGCTCCATTATTCTTTCATATGATTCTGAAGAATAAAGTTCAATCTGGCTCTATGCAATCCTATGTAATGTCCATGAGACTAAGACTTATCTGACATAAATTAAATGTTGGAATAAGATGATACTGTGACACTGTTTGAGCACATCACTTAACATACTATTCACCAGGTGCTGGTGTGAGAGAGCTAGAATTACTGCTGAAGGTACCACTGAAGTCTTCACACTCAGAGACACCCTAAAATCAAAGTTTGTAGACTACCTTCAAGGAAACAATATATAATCATGCTGAAGTCATTATATTCTGTTCAAGGTATGAATAAAATGGGTTAAAATTGCACTAATTGGTGTTCTCTATAATATTTTGTAAACATGCATAATATTCTTTATGCATGTGTATATATACACATGTGTGTGTGTGTGTGTGGGTGTGTACATATCATGGCAGATGTTGGAAATCAGAGAACAACTTTGATATGATTTTTCCTTTCCCTTTTTTTTAAGACAGTGTCTCTTGCGTTTACTATAGCATACACCCTGATATCTAGTTCATGATCCTCTGGAAGTTCTTCTATGTCCGCCTCCCATCTCTTTGTGACAACAATGGTATAGGTGGCACATACAAATGTACTTGAATTCATAGGTACTCTGGGGATTCAAACTAGGTCCTCACTCTTTGTCAGCAAGTCCTTTACCTAGTGAAATGTCCCGCTAAGCCCCATCATTTGAATGATAAATTGAACCTTCAAAATTACTACTAGTGATAAGAATTTATAGTAGTAAGTTGAAATTTAAGGGAGCTAAGTGATAAGTTCAAGATTCAAAAAAACAAATCTCATTATTCAAATCAAATTAAAACAGTGATTTTCTTTCTCTTCCCTTAATTTCAAAACTTCATTACTGTAATAACTACTGATCCAAACAATTTAGGAGAAAAATATATGTATTCATTATCACAACTTCAGGTTACAGTTTATTATGGCTGGAGTGTTATGAGCCTAGGCAACTGATGTCTCAAACCCAAAGTCAAGAGCAGAAGGGGCAAGAATGAGTGCTTAGTCAAGTTTTGCAAAGCCAACTTGCTTTCTTTCTCTTTATCTACTTGTACAGAGAATGGTCCAAATTAAAGTGGGTCTAGCCACCCCTTTTAGTGACTTTACCAACTAATTCTTCATAGTTGCCCCTGAGGCCCATATTTCAAGTGGACGTGAATAACTGAAATCTCCTCTTTTTATCGTCTCTATCTGCAGAAAGACAAAAATCAATTCTCCTTCAACAGACACAAATGAATTCTACTTGCATTTTAGAGAAGGAGAAAAAAAAAAGAATTACATTTGATATCATCATCTAGTGGCTTTGAAAACAAAAGAACTTTGGATTTGTTAATACTATATAAATATCGAAATTTAAAAGTGGAACGAGGGGCTGGAGAGGTGGCTCAAGGTTTAAGCCTCTGCCTTGCAGGCAGAAGATCCTGAGTTCAGATCCTAGATCCCATATATAGATGCCAGGGGAAGCGGGGCGGCCTGAGTTTCTGGTCCTGGTAGGGAGGAGCCCGTGAATCCCAGGGCAGAGTAAACAAGGAGGAGGTGGAGGTGGTCCATGGTGGTTCCCGAATTCGTCCGTGGTTCTACACACACACATGCATGTACACACACACGCATACACACACAATTGAATAAATAATAAATAATAAAAAATTTAAAAGTGGAGCAAAACAGACAAATACACCATTAAATGATGCTATAGATGGATTTCTAAAACCAGAAGCTTCAAACATAGGATCATATTCTAAGCTGAAGGAGATTATTTTATAGATCTTTGTCATTTATTCTTCAAAAGTACTTCTAGAGTGACAGATCTACATGTGGGATGCTCATAAATAATTTGATAGATGCTGTTAGATAACTGCCCAACTCCTTGTACCACATTTCCTGGATACCACCTTCTGCATAACTCAGTCTCAGGATTCTCGATTTCCATTTTATTTCATTATTTTCCACAATCCCACCATTAAAGACCTTTTAAAGATTAACTTTATATTGCTTATGTGTAAACTCGATTAGAGCTCATGTAAAAATGATGGATGGATATGGTAGAGATCTCATGTAAAAATGATGGATGGATATGGTAGAGATGATCTGTAATTATAGTCCTAGAAAGCAGAGTCTGGGAAATCCCAGAGCAATCAATAAGGAGGTAGAGTTATTCATGAAAATTTCCACTGCTACTCTTGGGATACCACAGACACACACACACACACACACACACACATACATGCTCAAATCCCCTATTACATACTCTCATACACACATATATGTACACCCACACATGCAAAAAAAAGAAAGAAAATATTCTCTTACTTAATAGAGTTTGAAACAGTAAAAACTAGCTTCTATCCTAAAAAGAAAGAATTATCCATTTGAATTTGTAGAAAACAACAGTTTAGTGGAACAAATCTCATTATGTATTTCCTTCAGGAGTATTTGTTTGGATAATTGTAGGATAAATGGGGTCTCTGTTTCAGATAAAAATAATAAAATATGAATAAATTTGGCATTTGTGTGCAAATTCCATTTCATTTCACTGAGGGGAGCTAAATATTTGCAAATTTTTGATATATTCATAAGCATAATAAAAAATGTAAATAGTTGCTGAAGGAAAATTAAATGAGAGGATAATGAGGTACTGTTGAGATCTGAGTGAGGATTTTCTCACTGCACTGAAACTGCCTTTTGTGTCACAGAGTTCCTGAAAATTACTTGAACACAACTAAATATGAATAAAAGGATGCAGTATGGACTTCATTAGTAAGTAACGAAGGGCAATAGTTAAAAAGAAATCTGATTTGTATTTGAGTTAATTAGGTAAGAATACTGATTTGATTTTCAATGCAGTTTTGCAAGAAGACAAAGGAGAAAAAATTATGGGATTGAAAGATTAAGTAGCTGTCTTTGTTTGTTCTTGGATAAAAAGAAAAAAAAGGTAAATACTTTTAGTTCTGAAACAAAGCAGAGTAAAATTACACATTACTGAGAACTAGAATATCTTCTCTGCCAGAGGATGAATGTTACTAGAAACAGGTTCAATTTGCTTACCCTATGCCAAAGCCTTTCTGAGAATGCACAAGTATGGTTAAGCTTCTTGGGTTAGTAACTTGTTCCTTCAAAATAATATAATGAATGAATCCTAGTAATGTATAGAAATTAATAAATTTCCATGTTCCTGGTCTCTCATTACACTGCAACCTGTGTCAGTCCTACAAAGCTCTTTCTTGAAAATTCTAACAAAAAGTTGTTTTTCTTATCCATTTTAACCAATTCATTGTATTGTGAAAACAAAATGACAAAGTTAACTGAAGGATTTCTAATATAGCCTTTCATGTTACTTGATATTTTCATATGAGGTCAAAGTTATATAAAGTTACATGTATATTTTTTAGTATATGTAATTTCCATATAAGCATCAACTCTAGTAAATGGATGAAGTTAATATAAGAAAATAAAGAAAGAATATGAAAAAGAAGTTGAAATTCCCCCTCAGAGTGCGACCACAGTTTTGTATTTCTAGTGTCTTAAAAGACATCTCTTAAAGGAGATGCCACAAGTTGTTGAAAAATTTACTAAACTTCCAGTTGCTCATGTCATGATGACAAATGTTTCAGCCCTTTTTTCATTTCTATGACAGTCTTGGGGTAGACCAATATGTGAAGGAAATATCTCTAGCTCACAGTTTATGAAGAAAATATTTTTCTCTACCTTGTAGTTTGAAGTGTTTAGCTCAAAGAAGCAGATTACATACACTGACCTGGGCCCTCAGGATTACATTATCTCATGGTTGATGTCCATAACACCAATACATATAAGAGGAAGTGATCAGGTGCCTAGTTGCAAAAGTATATAAAGTTTGAGGTTTCAATTCCTTCAAATTTCAGTCCCCAAATGACCCAAGAACTTTTCATTAGGTTTACTTCCTAAAGGTTTCATTCCTTCTCATGTTCCTATATTGGACACAAAACTACAGATATAAAAGTCTTTGGTAGGGAGGTATACAAATCATTTCCAAAATACAGCAAAAGATAAGGAAATCCCAAAAGAAATAACATCTAGCATGATAAAACTAGCTAATCTTAGAGTCTGTATTATTTATGCCTGTTGCTTATTGTTTCGGTAATTTTTATTATCCTAGTAATTTAGCATTTAAATATGAGGAATTAAATATCTCAATCAGAAATAATTAGTGTAGGAATGCTAATGACAAGTTGAATCACACTTAAATATGCCTTAATACTTGACATTTAACATTATAAAATTGTTTTTGTTTTCCTATATTAAGTATAGCTGTAAGGACTTACTGTAAGAGAAACAAAGTCAAAATGAACGTTTCTGAACTCTGTTTTAGCAAAAGCTATGAAAGCTTGTGCATAAGCTAGAACTTTGTGCAAGGCGCATCTTCTTATGTGAAGTGGTAGCTCAAAAATTTTTGTTAATGAGATGGGAGACTTGGAAAGGAAAATATAGGTATCTCTATTACGCGAGTAATGCCATGCTCCCAACTGAATACTTACAGGGTATGAGAGTACTAAGTGAACATATTCTTTACCTTCATGTTTATACAAGGGATGATGAAGAGAGTAAAATATGGAGTGTACTAGCTTGATTTCATGGTGTCCTGCTAAATATGATGAGTATTAAAACTCCAAACTATACAGTATTGTTGCAGTTTTTAAAAGTAATTTAGGCACAAATAAAGCAAGAAACAGTGAATTTAAAGATAGATCTGTTTAAAACTCTGAAGAAAATAGCACATAGAGGAAAAGCTTAAAAATAAAGTCAAATGATGTACAAATACAGCAGTGTTATTTAAATGAATTCCAGTAGAAAATGAAGACAAGTATGTCATTATGGCTTTATTTTCATGCACCTGAATTACAGACACAAAATATTCATTCCATTGTTTTTCATCTTAATGTAAAAATCACTTCTGGGTATTTGCATATCCATTTGATATCTGTGATACACACAATTTCAACTTTCACAAGAACTTCATGGGAATTGTTCTATCAACATCTTACCAGGAAAGGGGTAAGATTCAAGAAGTTCCATGCCTCCTGAGAGAAGGGTGAGAACAAATGCTGATATGGATGAAAAAGATGTTTTCCTCCATGGTAACTCACTGATCTATGATCCTTACTGGATCATGGATCATGTCAGGTAAATGTCATCAAAGACAATCTAAATGAAACACAGTGGGTCACACAAGTGAAAAGATTTGAAAGCAGTAGTTAGTCTACTAGAAGAGATGAAGGTTATATGACAAAAAGAAGGGAAGAAAGGATTGAGGTATAAAATTACAATTAATTCACTATAATTATGTTTGCTATATTAATAAAATAAAATTAATCATGACACCTTTCCTCTAGCAATCCATGTAGGAATAGAGAAGCCTAAAATGTATGATTATATTTTTGCAAACAAATAATCTTTCTGCTGTATATCACACATTTGTAGTCCCAACATCTGAAAATATAATTTAAGAGAATAAGATACTAAACATCTCATGAAATAAGAATCATAAGAAAACGTTGAGAAGATGGAATTATTGACTTTGACTTCTGTTTTAAACAATTAAATTAAAATATTTTTTAAAATTAATAATGAAAAATCCCCTGCAATCTAGAATTTGTTGAGTTAGTCTTTAATGAGAGCATATTGTTTATGTGAATATAAAACATTTTCTTTTAATTGATAGCTGCTATAAATTTAGTTTTTAACTTAAGCAAAATAACAAACAGAAAATTAATATCAACAAAACACATTTGTGATAGTCATGATTATAAATTTTCTCCCAAATCACTAGAAATATGCTTGCAATTTAGATAATTGGTAGATACATATATAGTACTAAAATAGCAATGTTATAAGTACATAATTTTTAAACATATATTTAGCATGAATACTTTGTGAGTCATATTGTGAAACATGTTTCATTCTAATATTCTTGACTTAGTATTTTAGAACATAATTGCAGGAGCAGCTACTCAGATCTAAGATAATCTCTCTCAGTTGCCTCAAATATAATGTTGACAATTAATACTAACATACACACACCATCATTTGCAAGTTATATTCTGTACATAGCTGGGAATTTAAAAGGCAGGAAAAGAAGCTACTTAAGTTTTCCACTTCAAACAAGGCTTCATCAGTATCTTTGCAATATGTTCTCTAATTAGCATTATATGAAATTATCTGAAAGGTAAGAACATTTTATCACTGTGATCAGCTTGATGATATTCTTATTGCTGACTACACCTAGTGCCCTAGGCATTTCAGTGAATGCAGCAAAGCTAGAATTACATTCTGCATTATAGAACTGAATTAATTAGTTTAAAACACATTTTCTTCATCAATGCAATTAAAACATGTCAACTCATGCAGTTCTTTGTTCCCTAAATGATAAATTTTTTGTTACATATCTTCTGAAAAACTTTACTTAGCAACAGCATTGCCTATCGGGAAGTAAAATTGAACAACAAGCAGTTATGTGCACAAGATCATAAAATAGAAGGTATTTTCTTTTTTAAACTCAAACTATTTGCTATGATCTGAGAGCGCTAACATTATTACAGTGCTCTACTCTCATCACATATTGTTGCAATAAAATACCTGACTCAAGCAACTTAGAGAAAAAAAGATTTAGCTCACGTATAGGTAAGAGCAGGTAAGAGCAGCAGGCTTAGACCAATACATAAATATGTGCTCACTCAGCTCTCTCTGTACATATTTATGTAATCCCAGACAAAATACCTAGAGACTGGCCCTGTCAACAATGAACAGAGTCTTCCCACATCAATTACAAAATCAGGAAAATCATTCATAGACATAGACAGAGGCAAAAATTAAGATAATCTCTCTCAGTTGCCTCAAATATAATGTTGACAATTAATACTAACATACACACACCATCATTTGCAAGTTATATTCTGTACATAGCTGGGAATTTAAAAACCATGTGTTTGTCTACTAATCTTTTGCATAGTGTTAATCTTTTGCATAGTATCATCTTGTAGCAGTTAGGAAAGAAAACTTCCTATAGATATTTATTAGTCCTTCAGTAAAATCATCATTAAAAACAACATTTTGAGAAAAGATTATTATTTTAGCCAGGTTTTAAATAATTGCCTTTTATACACCTCCTATTTCTAAGACACACTAGGAATTTGCTCAGGTTGTGTCTATTTTAGATTATTAAAACTCATTATTTGAATTTTATAAAAATATATACCATAAATTCTTGATGATTCCATGTATAATGGATTTTATTGAATTAAAAACTTTAAAATATGCACATGGCCATGTGCATGCCGCACATAATAAGCATGAATTCTAAGATGAAATAAAAAAATAAAACAATTTTAGTCATAATTATTACCCCTTTATCTATTCTGCTAAGTTTGAGTCCATCAAGTTTTCCAATTAAAAGACTGAAATGTATATAATGGATGATAAAACATGTTCCAATCTATGAGACATGCATCACAGTAAAAGACATGGGTAAATAAAAAGTAAATTGAGAAAGTTTATATTGCAAAAAATAATTAAAGACATGTAATGTGTTTAGCAGGGTCAGATCATTTTCTAAATCATATTAACAACAGTATAAAAAGATATTTCATAATAAACAATGTGGCAGTTGCTCAAGAAAGTAACAGCCAATCACAATCATGTATATGTAACATCCAAGTATCAAAGTCCATGAAGTAAAACTGAAAGAATAGTAATAGGGACTTCATTGCTCTGTTTTAAATAATGATTAGTGCAAATATATAATCTCAGCTTTAAAAAATATAGAAATAATTAAAAGTAAGAAGCAACTATATCTAACAGGCCAAATAAAATTATGGAAAATACATCATTTCAAAATACACCTTAATTAACTTTCGGGATAGAGCAAATATTAGCTATGGACACAATTCATGCAGAGCTGACAAAATATGAGTATCACTACTACTTGAAGATGTTGTGAATTTTATAAAGAAAAATATATGATAAACTAGAAACCTATTAGGGATTTTTTTTTTAAAAAAGTCAAATTCTGGGATCCAACATCAGAATGTGAAAATAAATTTTGCTTAGTATGCAATCAAATGACAATCAGAAAAATATGATTGTAAAATAAATTGGGTTGGGGATATTGGTACACTCCTGTAATCCTCTCATCCAGGAAGGTAAGGGAAAGGATCAGGAGTTCAAAATCAACCTTTGCTGCATAGCATGTTCAGAGCAAGCCTGGACTACATGGCACCTTGTCTCAGAACAATTGTTCTGAAAAACTACACTTACAAATAACTCCAAAATGATACTCACATTGTACTTAACAAAGGAAATGCAAGAATTGAACACCAAGACCTGTAAATCATTTAAAAAATTAAAATATTTAGTGGAGTATGTGGTGTATAATTGCACCTCTACCTACATGTAGATTTGGTTTTTCTTGGCAATAGATTTAGAAAATGGATCACTGAATCATATGAGATTTCTTTTCTTTTTTAAATTTTTGAGGAACTTCTGTTTATTTTTACCAAATTAACAAAAATTCATGGCAGTAATCCCTTAACAGTATAAAAGTGTTTCTCTTCATAACTTCAGAAATGTTTGCTATCCAAAATCAATTTTAATATGTGTGATGTAAAACTTTCCTTGTGAGAATTCAAATAGTCATACCCTGAGACATTTGGCAGTCTACTGGTAAAGAAGGGAATTCTCAGAGATAGCTGGAAAGCTATACTAACCTAAATAGCAACTCAATTGGAACACAAGATATCAACTTTTTTTCTCCATGTGCACACACATGAATTCATATGCACTCACACTCACACACCTATGCACTAATTTACAAAATGTAGAGGAGTGATGATTTATTGGCTAACTTGCTTTGATCATTTCATTATCTATGGGTATACTTGGTATGTATATCAAAACATAATTATGCTATAAATACATTTATTTTTTTAAATTAGATCCTAATTATATTTATGGGAAAAGAAAATGGAACAGTCTTGTATTAAATGAACAAAACTATCTATGTTCATAGATAAACATCTGCAATATTGGATTGAAATTGATAATTTCAACTCAATATCTCTTACAACTCCAAACAGGAGCTTTTTTATACAAGGTTAATGAGTTTATCCTAAGCAATTTATTGCATTGCATTGTATTATATTGTACTGTATTGTATTAAAAATGCAGAATAGCAAAAACTGAGCTGGAGGGATCAATATCTTCGTGAATAAAGGTATAGTGCCATGAGCATGAAGACCAGAGTTCAGATCTCCAAACTCCACATGAAACTCAGGTAGATGTGGATGTAATCACAGCACTCATGAAGCAAATACTGAATTTCCTAATACACACTGGCTATCTGGTTAGCAGAGGATTCAGTTGAAAACTCTACTTTTATAACATTGGAGTGACAAAAAATACCTAACATCAACTTTTGATCTCTACACACATGTGCACATACATATGTGTGCCTATACAAATGTTAACATGCATAAATGTTAAAAATTAAAAAGAATAAGTGAAATTATAATATTTAGATTTACCAATTTCAAATTGTAGACTAGCCTCACTATAACAGCACTATTTTACTGGTCTATGATAAAGCATACTGATCAATGAAGTAGAATTTAAAATTTAAAACTCATAGACAATGGTCTTTAGAACAGCAACTATCAGAAAGAGAAAAGAATAACCTCTAAATTGTTGCTGACAATGACTCTTCATAACCAAAAGACTGACATGTGTCTTGACATAATGATCCCCTTTTTTTGTATATGCATGTCTGTGACAATAAGAGGGCATTGCACTTGTTCATGGAGGTCCAGATTGACTTTGGAAATCATTCTATATTCTTCCTACCTTTATTTTTCTTTGCCCAGGGACTTCCCTGAATCCCCTTTACAGAGCTGGAAGGACAAACTGCTTCAAGTTTTCGCCTACTGTTTTTATGCAGAATCTGGGATATGAACTTAGATCCATTTGCTTGTGAGGGAGAGTTGCAATCCATGTGCCATCCCTATAACTCTTTGCCACAACTCCCCCTTAGTGTTTTTATATGGAATCCTGGATCTGAACTTATGCCTTTCTGATTTCAAGGCAGTATATTAATCCATGAGTCATGTCTCCAGTCCATGCCACAATTCGTGTAAAGTTGATTAAGCAATGGTTTCATATAACTTCTAAAACATGAGCCAAATCAAAAGTAGGTTTATCGGAGTATATTAAAATTGGAAATTTTACATTTTAATAACATATCCAAACATCCAAACATAAAATGACAACCTAGAGAAAACGAAATAAAATTTTGCATATATATGGAAAAATGTTATTTTTACTTCCTATTCTCTGACTGGATATATATATATATACACACATATGAGAGAGACTGTGCTACTCAGAATGAATATATATTACTACATGTCATATATAAATCTAATTTACAAATATATTTATCTTTATGTATTTTATTTCAAATAAAACAAAGATAAATAATCTGAGAAAAATTGTCAAATTTTCTTATGAGATAGTTCATGGGCAATATACAAGTGAACAACAGGCATATGAGATAAAATCCAATGTCAATGTATTTATTAAAATAAAAAGTATACACCACAATGAGGAACTATTTCTCACTAACTAAGCTTGGCTATAGTTTTCTGTTTGTGTTCCTGAATCAATAGTATTTATCAATGAGGACACAAAGCCATTAAGGTTTTCATTCATTACTTGTGCAATACTGTTGTTCAAGTGAGATGACAACAACAACAACAACAACAACAACAAACCCCTCCTCACTAGATGGATTATCAGTTCAATTTTTGCTGGCATCTCATTTGGAAAATTTCTAAGTTGGTTCAGGCAGTAAAGTCTTGAGTATAATTACAATGGTTTGGATCACTTGACTTCTGTTTGAATAATAGATGGGATGGAGGCAAGCAGAGGGCAGATAACTTGGGAGACCTTTGAGTAATATCAATCAGATGGATATAAGCACATGAAATAGAGGAAGCAAAATATGTTCTAACATAATTTGAAGGAAGTAGTTACAGTAGTTAGACCTAACAGTGAAATAATAAAAATTGACTATTAAATTCCTGGCTTTGAGAAACTAGCAGATTTATGTCATTTTAAACACTGTAGGATTTGGAGTGCAAAATTAAATTTAACGTATTTAACATCTAAGTGAGTATGGAAACCTGGCAAGTTAATTTGTGAACTGTTATGGTTGCATTTTGGTGTCAACTTGACAGTTGCATACTGTTTGGGGCACAACTGTGAAGTTGGATGGAATGGCTCCTGCACAAATCTGCAGGTACTAAATTGATTGCTGTAGAGAACCCAGCCCATAGTGGGTGGTACTTTCCAGTGGTAGACCAGATAATAAGTGTAAGGAGGAGGGACTGACTCTTCCCTTATACTGCTTCGATTTGCTGTGGATTCCACTCTGCGTGTCTTTTGCTTTTAGAACATTGTGGCCTTCTTTGTTACTGCTGCTGCTGCCTGGGTCCTTAGCTGACTCAGAGCTTCATCTTTTCCACCATGTTGTTGCTGTTCCCCTTGCCTTTGGAGCCTGGTCTCTAAGCCTTGCTGCTGTTCGCTGTTCATCGCTGATGTTGGAGCCCAACTGTTCTTCACCAAAGTCAGAACCCAGTATCTTCAATCCTCCAGAGAACCAAAGGCTTGAGACCTTGTTGGGATCTCTTAGCTTTGTGGAACATTCTGGTCAAGAGCAAGGCGGCTGCAGGCAATTACTTTGAAGGACACTATTTTTTTTTTTATTGTGAGTTATTTATATATATTATATTCTATAGATTCTGTTTCTTCAGAGAACTCTGACTAATACATGAACTATAAGGTGTTTGGAGTGGTTGGTCTCTATCTTGGTTTCTATACTCTGACATCTACAGTTCACTTACACTTAAGTGGGCTCATTCCAATGAATGCATTCTTTTGCAGTTTGAGGTCAGTAGCAAATTGGCTTATTTTCTGGAGATTTAATAACTAGCCTGTGAGATCCATCTAGCTTCAAATAATCTGAATTATCTACATCTCCTACTTTTGATTACTTTAAATCAAGTAGCACATATCACATAGTGTCTCCTACAGTATTTCAAGATAAGCCTGATAGATAAAAGTCCAAACATTATTTGCCATATATACTTCTAAAATGTTGCAATCTCTTTGTTTACTGTTCTAAAGTTAAAGTAGTTTTTTAAAATTGAATATATTCAGTATTATAGATATGCGACAATAGAATTAGGCATTATGGCATGTAAACATCAGAGTATGGCCAAAGTTTGGTAGTAGTTTCAATAGAAAGTCTATGTAAAGGACTTATCATTGATAGACTCAAATAAAGTCAAAATTAAATGCTTACATACTTTAATATAAATCGATTTATACTACTATTATGCATAATAATTAAAACAATTGATACAGACTAGTTAAAACAAATTGTTTAATTATATGCTTTATTTTTTTGAGTTGTCTACAGAACATAGGTCTTTCTCACTTCATTATACTATTTTAATTGAAGAGATTTTCTGAATTCCAATAGGAAAGAACCACAGTGACTATCTAAATGTGCCAAGGAAATGTCCTGATCTTATTTCTTTCCACCTTGACACAGACCAATCAGAAATCAATACGTAATTGTAAATTTACTATTCACCTGGGTAGCACACAAATACCATGATAAATTCTTCTGTGAATTGTAAATTTATATGGAGATTGCTGAACGGAACAGTGATTCAAATGTGTAGAGCAGCTGTGAAATCTCCAAAGACAACTTAATGAAAGCAAGCCGTTCTGTCAGCAGTGCTGTACAAATTGCACCATTAAAGTTGGTGACAGTGATTTAAGAGATTTCACCATTTTATTCATTTAACAATTATTTCCTGAAGTCTACTGTAGGCCAAGAATCATGCTAAGTGCCAGGAAGTTAGAACTGAATAAGAAATAGGCACCACTTTAATGGGATCATTATTTAGCAGGGGAGACGAATACAAACAAATAATTACAGCACATTGAGATAAGTGTGAAAATGAAGGATTATACAAAGTAGGGTGAGTACAGGAGGAACACCCACACTGTGCCTTCCAGAGGGAAGAAAATCATAAATTTAGCTTTATAGTGTTCACAAGGTCTTTTTGAAACCTAAGGAGGAATTAATCAATGAAGGCAGAAGCGTGACTGTGTTTAAGGTAATTATAGGCTAGGAACTATAGCAATTTAAGCAAAATGTTATGAGGCAAATAAAGATATGGATATCTAAAACAAAGAACATCACTTTCTGCCATGTAGGAGTATATATAATTTACATGTCTCTTATAGCACTTTTTCACAAAAAAATGGCTGAAAGACAAGGGTGGGAGTAAGACTGCATGAACAATGACTATTTAAGAGACAGATTGTCTGGAATCATCACATTTGTATCATAAAAGCTGATTATTTCCTATATTATCATCTTTTACTTTAAATACAATGAAATCTGCAGGGATCTTCAAAATGAACTGAGTTGTTCTTTGAGTACATGTTTTCTGAAATCATATAATGTCTATGAAAATATTTGCTCTTCACATACATAGAAGAAAAAATTAAGTGATAATGATTTACAGTATTAATAGAAATGATAATAGATTGTTCTGACTCTTTATCTTTCGTGTTTTTTATCATGTGCTTCTCTGAAAGCAATGCAATTTTATTTGTATAATTAGGAAACCTTACAGAATTTATTGAGTGAAAAGAAAGTAGTCACTGTTAGACCTGGACTGGATTTGCAAATCTGTCTGATTTCTTGTTAGATACTGTCATAGTTAAGCACAGATGTCAACTTGACTGTTGAGAATTTGAGCTCTGGGCACAGTTGTAGAGAGTTGATGGTTGAGTTAAGCCCAGAGCAAACCTGAAGATTGTCTAGCTGATGGGGAAGACCCAGCCCATGGTGGGTGGGATTAGGCCCTGGATAAATCACAGAGAGCTGGTTGAGAGAGTTGGCATCTTTCTGTTCACTTGGCCAGACATGCTGGTCTGGCAAGTAAGGATTGTCCATCTCTCAGCCATTATGCATGATGATGTGGCCAGTTCCCTTGGCCATGGTGTTGATGCGTGCTCTCCTATCAAACTGGACTGAGAACTGTAACCTGTAACCGGACTATCATAAGGAAATAAACCCCTTGTTCCCTTAAGCCATTTGATAGTCACTTATCAGCAACCATGCAGGCTGACTGCAACAGGTACTAAGCGAAAAATGGCAAAAGATTATTTTCGTTAAAACTATTAGATGATAAGTATGTCTACACATATTAAGACATCTTGACTTTTTAGAACTTTCAGCTCATTATGTGGGGGGATTCCTCTCCTAGTTCCTCACCCATAGACTCCAGGTTGCAACTGCCAATGCCCACTCTTAAGCTTCCTTTCACAATGGAAGATGTTTAATTCATAGAATCACAGCAGTCCAAATTCCAGAGAAAAATTAATAGTGGGTGTAGGACCATAAATACAATGGTGTATCTAACAATCACTCTAATGTACCCAAGGCTCAGGAAACATAATATGACATACATTTGACATAATCAGTGACAAATCAAGTTTGGATATAATGAACTGCAACTGATGTGTCATTTCTTTTTTTTTAACATTTTTATTATTATTTCTGCTCATACAAACTTAATAGGTACACCAGTTCCCTCCCTCCCTCCTCCTCCCCCCGACCCCCTGCTCTCCCTCCCCTCACCCCTCCATCCCCATCACCCAGTGCCTCCCCCCACAAAACCCCGGCGAATCCTTTAATGTGCATGCCAGACTCTCTTCTGGGCCCTCCTCTCCGATGATGTACAAGGACCCAGTGGCATTTCCCTGAACCCTTTCCTGTGTTCCCCTTAAGCATAGGAACACTACTATGGCATTCAATTACTTGCCTCCAAGATCTTGGTGCCTTTAGCAAATGCTAAACTTTGTGGGGTCAATAGTGTGTGGGACATTGCACAGGGCATGCAAAGTCCAATTATGATTGCTTCAGCCCTAACTTGTGTGGAGTATCTTGCATATCATTGCTCCTCCCATCCTTGTGCTCTTATACTCTTATCACCCTCTCTTCTGCAAATTTCCCTGAGCTTCAGGATGGGGAGAGATTAGGCTGGCCTAGTTCTAGGTGGTTGATATAGAGTCTCTGAAGTTCTGGATTATGGTTTGTTGATTTTCTTTTGCAGTTTTGCTGCTCCTGCAATGCCCTTCACTCCATTATGATGGGTATTGTATTTCACCCCCTGGCCAGAGATTAAAAAGCTGTTAAACTAGAGTCTTATTATAAGAGTATATTCAAAGGTAGATGTAATAAAAGTAGGAAACCGCAGTGAGGGAGGGGTCAATCACCCATTTGCAAAATGGTTACTTCTTATCTGCCAGACTATATGCCCTCCCCTTCTGGTGAGATCATACCCCTCAGTTGTGAATGATCAGGAACAAAAGTCTGTGAACTTAACTAGATATCTCTACTTACTTGCAGTCCTTGATGGAGGCCTATTTTCTCTGCTGTAACATGGTCTCCTTTCTCCTTGTTTGTGTGTCATTTCTATGAATTCTTTTTTACTATGTCTAAACACTAATGTAAGCATGAGAAAGATATCTGAAGAATCTAAATCACAGATCATATTACCAAATCTCAGAACAAGCATCCTTAAAATGATCAAGGTCATTGAAAAGAAAGATGGCTTGAAAAGTAATAGAATAAAGAAAACACTGAAAGGGGAAGGATTCCATGAAATGTGCCATTTGAATAATTATGTAGCAGATATTAGTAAAAGCAGAAAATCTAAATTCAGCACAGACCTTAAGTAATAAGGATTCATTGCATGCCCATCATTAGTGTTAAATGTGTCACAGCATCAGAAAGCATTCACAGTAGAAGGGTCAGCATATGCAGGGTGTGGAAACTCTTCTTATTCTAACTTTCCTCTTGGCAATATAAAAGCTTTAGTACTGATAATGGAAAAAAAATCCATCAATTCAAATAAAACAAGCTTGAAAATTAATAACTTGAATCAGAATATGGATTCTCATTACAATGAATCCATAACTCAACTTGAGGATTTTTATATTCACAAGTAAATCTACAAACCCCAGTGTATACCTCCATTTACCTAGTCTTACAATAATATCTTGCAATATGCATTTTTAATAGCATTACAAGACATCTTCATGCTAAATTTGTTTCCTTGATTTCTTGTTTATTTTTATATACTCTTCTGAATGGACTCCTTCTATTTCATTTTACATTCTTATGGTTAGTGTTTAAAAAACAATTGATTTATGCACATAAACTTTTGTCTAGAATGTGTTAAATTTATATACTGGCTGTATTGTAATTGGCTAAAAATTATTTCATGTTATATTATATATATATGTATATGCATATATATATATAAATTCTGAAAATTCACACAATTTTTCTTCTTTCTCTTTTCCATGAATTTCATGTTTCAGCCAACTTACCCCTGGGTTTCTTAAATTAGAAAATTTTTGAAGCACAGTATTTGAATAGAAGTGGTGAGACTGAACATCCTTACTGTGTTTGTGATCTTAGAGGAGTATATTTTAATATTTGACTATTAGCTATACTTATCTATAGGATTTTTTGTACTTAAGAGGCTTGAAATATTCCTACCTTGTACATATGATTGGAACTAATTTTCTTATATTATGAAAAGCTTCTATTCCATTTAATTTATGAAGAACCTTTTCATTATTTTTGTAATGTTATGCTTGAATACAGTGAATATTTTTCATCTGACTTGTTATTACCCAATCCCATCTCTCCTTCTTTTCCCACTTAAAAAAGGCAAAAAAAACCCCTTCTTTTTCACAACATGTCTTTCTCCCACTTTTCTGTCTTGTTGTATGTGTGGTCCACTGAATTTCATTCGGTTCACCTGTACTAACTTATATCTAATACTCGTTACAGCATGATAGATATATTAGTTTGGATAGCTTTGAGGAAAGTACTACTGTACCATAGCCCCTTACCTAGCCCCCTACCCTACATTGACCCTTGATAATCTTCCTCAAGGATGTTTTGTGCCTCTAAATTCTTGCCCTTTTTATGGCAAATTATTGATAGACTATATGTTCCACAGATCTTGTAAATATAGACCTAGTTGTTCTGAGTTCATGGGTTTAATAGACCTAACACACAGAAGACTTCATATAATTTTTGATTTTATATGTGAGTATTCATAATCTGAAGTGCTCCAAAATCTAAGTGTGTTTGATTCTGACATTTTGCAAGTGCATTGTTCTGACTCTTTATCTTTTGTGTTTTTTATCATGTGCTTCTCTGAAAGCTATTTTTGTTGTTGTTGTTGTGATAAAATGGTTCCAAATGCAGCTGAAGTAAAGAAGGGTTTGTTCAGGTTCACATTTGGAACTATGAGTGGGAAATAATGGCAGTCAGAAGCAGGAAATAGTTAGTTACGTTGGATCAACCATCAGGACACAGAGGGAGATTAAATGCCTGTGCTAAATTCACTTTTTTGTTTTGCCTGTACCCTCAGCCCGTGGTATTGAAGGTGCATCTTCCCAGTTCAAGTAATAAGAGTCTGGAAATTGCCTCAGAGCCATGTCCAGGGACTTTTCCTATAAGAGATTTTTGTTGTAGTCATGTAACACCTGATCTGATATGCAGGCTACACTCCAGATGCAGATAGATGAAAAATTTTATTGGAAGTCAGCATTATGGACTGGAAAGATGACTCTACAACTGTGTTTGCAGCAAAAACCTGATGACCTAAGTTCAAATCCCCAGAACTCACCTAAAGGCTGGATTCAATGGGTAAAGCATCTATTAAAAACAAAAAATGCCCATGGGAAATAGAGGCAGATACTCAAGAACCTCCAGATTTTTGGAGTCAGCCAGTCTGGGGTATGCATCAGTGATAAACAGAACTCATCTCAAGCAAGATGAAAAGTCAAAACCACCCTTTCCCCACCGCTGGGACTCGGGCAGTCCAGCCAGGACTCATGGTGACCTAGGTAAGCTCCCTCCCCTCGCCCCTCTTCCTTCAAACCCCCCCCCCCTCCCCCGCATCCCCTCCCAGCCCACCCACAACCCCAGGCAGCCCACTGGCCCTAGATCCTCCCACCAGTCAGCCAGAGCTGCACTGACACCTCTTCCCTTTCCCCATCTGCCTGGGATGCGCACAGTCCAGCCTGGACTCACAGTGACGTAGGTAAGCTTCCCCTGCCCACCCCCAAACCCCAGGCAGCCCACTGGTCCCAGCTCCTCCCACCAGCCAGCTGGAGCAGGAGCTGCTCCAGGCCAAATAATTCAGTTCAGTGAAAAACACTCAGAAATTGAAAGAAGGTCTTAAGAGTTAAAATGACAATGCCCAAGTCAAAGTGCAAATCCATGAGAAACAAAACTCTAGAAAACAAATTTCCCACTGTGGGAACCAGTGCCCGCTCAGGCACTCATTCACTCACTCAAACACACAACTGCTGGCTGTGATGAAAGCAGGTTCCAGCCATCCCCACCTCCGCCTGTACCCCCAGAGACTCAGCATGGGATGGGGAGATTGTCAGAAGCAGATCTCAGTTTATTGGGGGTGAGAAAAGGGACTTTTATAAACAAAGGCCACCAAGGCATGAAATGGGCATCCAATTGTGTCACAGGTCAACACATCCTACAGGTGTTAATGGTCAAGTTCAATGTCAATCAGCACAGAGGGCAGGTAGATACCTGAAAGCCAATTAGGGCCCTCTGTGAAGTGATCAGGTTATGCCCAATACCCTTGTCCTCAGCGCTATCTTTAGTCCGATGTGCTCAGCCATGACCTAGGGGAAATCCTGGGCGGGCCCAACATTCCACTGAAAAAATTAATCCCATAATGATAGACTCCAACCAGAACAAACCTTTGGAAAATACTCAAGAAAACATGACCCAGGATAACGACTTTCAAAACACGATTATTACCATGATCAATACTGTGAAAGAGGAAATCTGGGAGACATTAAATAACCGCATCAATCACTTTGAAGAGGAACACAAGAGACACTTGGAGGAGTTGAGTAAAACAGTTCAAGAAACAAAAACAGGCATAGAACAGTTCAAACAGACTCAAGCAGAGTTTAAAACTGCACAAAAAGACAAGCTATCTCCAACCCAGAACTCAACAGAGAGTCTTATCAGCAGAACTAATGAAGCAGAAAATAGAATTTCAGACCTTGAAGACAAAGGGGGAGTATTAACCAGCTCAATGGAAGAGGTTGTTAAAGCCAAAAAGATACTCGAGAGAAATATTCAAGAGTTATGGGACACCCAGAAGAAGCTGAACATGCGTATTCATAGAATACCAGAGCAAGAATCCCAAAATACCACACCTGAGGAAAGTTTTCAAACTATCATCAAGGAAAACTTTCCTCATGTAAAAAAAGAGAGGCCCAAAGGCCCATCCATATACAAGGGGCATTCCACACCCCAAACAGATATGACCAAAATAGAAACTTACCACAGCAAATAATAGTTAAAACACTCCACATTCAAGATAAAGAAATGGTGCTAAGAGCTTCAAGGGAAAAAAAAAAGTCACTTTTAAAGGTAAACTTATTAAAATAACAAATGACTTCTCAATGGAAACAGTAAAAGCAAGAAAATCTTGAGAGACATACTTTAAGTATTGAATGAGCAAAAATGTGAACCCAGGCTGATATACCCCCAAAACTATCCATCATGATCAAGGGAGAGAGAAAAATTTTCCAGCACAAAGACAACTTGAAGGGATACAAGTCCACCAAACCAGACCTTCAAAAAAAAAAAATGCTAGAAATGATACTAAAGCTTGAAGAAAAAAAACAAGCATATCCAGGAAACAGAAGGGAAGTACAATATCACCAAAACCTAAAAGTGAAACAATTCATTTACAAAAGCCACTAAACATAATAAATGTCTAGAATAAAAATTGTTTCTCCATTATAACATTAAATGTTAATGGAATCAACTCACCGATCAAGAGACACAGATTACAAACTTGGATTAAAAATCACAATCCATCAATCTACTGCCTGGAGGAAACCCATCTCACCACAAAAGATAGGCACATCCTAAAAATAAAAGGCTGGTCCATAATTCTGCAAGCTAATGGAATCAGAAAACAGGCAAGGGTAGCCATTATGCTATCAGACAAAGTGGACTTCAAAACAAAAAAAATCATAAGAGACACAGATGGATGTTACATTTTAGTCACAGGTACAATTTACCAGGAAGACTTCACAATACTGAACATATGTGCACCCAATATGAGCCCCCCCCACATTCATTAAGCAAACCCTAAGACGTCTAAAGTGAGAAATCAATCCCAAAACGATAATTCTTGGGGATTTCAACAACACCCTCTCAACATGGGATAGATCAACAGGTAAAAAACTTAACAGAGACACTTTGGAGCTTAATCAAACCCTTAAAGAAATGGACCTTACAGATCTCTCTCAAACTTTTCATCCATGCACCAAAGAATACACATTTTTCTCAGTAGTGCATGGAACTTTCTCCAAAATAGATCACATATTGGGCCACAAAACGAATCTCCACATATACAGGAAAGTAGAAATTCTAGCCTGTACCTTATCAGACCACCACGGCCTAAAGCTTGACATCCACAACACAACAAGCAACAGAAATTACACTAACTCCTGGAACTTGACACTATGATTCTGAAGGAGAATTGGATTCAAGGAGAAATTAAAAAGCAATTCAAGATTTTCTGAAAGCGAACGATAATACAACTTATCAAAATCTCTGGGACACAATGAAAGCTGTCCTAAGAGGTAAGTTCATAGCTCTTAATGCCTACATCAAAAAAATGGAAATATCAGAAATAAATAACCTAACAATGCAGCTTAAAGCTTTAGAGACACTAGAGCAATCTGATCCCAAAAGCAGCAGAAGAGAGGAGATTAGCAAAATAAAGGGACAAATATCCAAAATCGAGATTAAGAAAATGATATAGAAAATCAACCAGTCAAAAAGCTGGTTCTTTGAAAAAAATCAATAAGATTGATATACCCCTAGCTAAATTAACATAAAGCAAGAGAGAGAAAAATCCACATTAACAAAATTAGAAATGAAAGTGGAGGTATCACTACTGATACCCAAGAAATCCAGAGAATTATAATATCATATTTCAAAAACTTATACTCTGTGAAATATGACAACACAAAAGAGATGGATGAATTCCTAAGTAAACATAACTTAACCTAAGTTAAATCAGGAAGTTGTGAATTATTTAAATAGTCCTATAACATGTAAGGAAATTGAGGAAGTAATCTAGAATCTTCCCACCAAAAAATGCCCTGAACCAGGTGGATTCAGCACAGAGTTCTACCAGACATTTAAGGAGCTAATAGCACAAAAATTCCTTAAACTGTTCCATCAAATAGAAAAGGAAGGAATACTACCAATTCCTTCTATGAAGCTAATATCATCTTAATCCAAAACCTAATAAAGATATACTTAAAAAAGAAAACTATAGGCCAAGCTCTCTGATGAACACAGATGTAAAGATTCTCAACAAAACCTTAGCAAATCGGATTCCAAACCATATCAAAAAGATCATCCACAGGGATCAAGTAGGCTTATCCCAGGCACACAAGTTTTTTTCAAACACAAATCAATAAATGTAATTCAGTATATAAACCAGTCCAAAGTTCAAGACCACACGATACTCTTGATAGATGCAGAAAAAGCTTTTGACAAGATTCTTCAGCCCTTCATGATCAAAACCCTAGAGAAAGTTGGAATGGAAGGAACCTTTATCAATATAATAAAAGCTGTATACAACAAGCCCACAGCAAGGATTATGTTCAATGAGGAAAAACTTGAAGCATTCCCACTTCGATCAGGAACTAGACAAGGCTGTCCACTCTCACTACTTCTATTCAATATAAGCTATAAGACAAGAAAGGGGCATAAAAGGGATTCAAATCAGCAAGGAAGAAGCCAAGTTATCTCTATTTGCAGATGACATGATCATATACCTAAGTGATCCCAAAAACTCCACCAGGAAGCTCCTGGAACTAGTACAGAAGTTCAGCAGGGTGGCAGGATACAAAATAAATGTACAAAAATCAGTGGCCTTCCTATATGCCCAGAATGAAAGAAGTGAAAAAGCCCTGAGAGAAACAATCCCATTTACTATAGCCCCTAAAAAAAGGAAATACCTTGGTATAAACCTAACCAAGGAGGTAAAAGACCTTTACAATGAAAACTTTAAAACCCTAAAGAAAGAAATTTAAGAAGACACCAGAAGGTGGAAAGACCTCCCATGTTCCTGGATTGACAGAACCAATATCATAAAAATAACCATCCTACCAAAGGCAGTATAGAGATTCAATGCTATACCAATTAAAATTCCAAAGCAATTCTTTAAAGCAGCATACCAAACAATATCAAAATTCCTATGGAGGTACCCAGGATTGCAAAAACAATCCTGAGTAACAAAAACGTGGCTGGAGGTATCACCATACCAAACCTTAGTCTATACTACAAATCCATAGTTGTAAAAACAACCTGGTATTGGCTCCAAAATAGACACACAGTTCAATGGATGAGGGTTGAAGACCCAGATATAAGCCCACAAAGTTACAGCCATTTGATCTTTGACAAAGGGGCCCAAAGAATCCAATGGAAAAATTACAGCATCTTCAACAAATGGTGCTGGCAAAACTGGATCTCCACATGCAGAAGATTAAAGCTGGACCCGTACTTGTCATCATGTACAAGAATTAATTCTAAATGCATCAACGACCTTGATATAAGGTCAGAGACTATAAAAACTATAGGTGAAAGGGTCGGGAACTCCCTCAAGCTGATTAGGCTAGGGCAACATTTCTTAAACGGACATTCAATAGCACAGTCATTGCTACCAAGTCTCGACTGTTGGGAAATTAAAAAGCTTCTGTTCAGATAAAGACATTGTAACTCAAGCACAAAGGCAACCTACAGAATGGGAGAAAATCTTCACTAACCACATATCTGATAGAGCTCTATTATCCAGAAGTGCACAAAGAACTTAGAAAACTAAACACCAAGGAAACTAATGGCCCAATTAAAAGATGGGCCCTGGAACTTAAAAGAAACTTTACCAGGGACAAATTAAAATGTCTAAGAAATATCTTAGAAAATGCTCCACATCCTTAGTTATCAGGGAAATGCAAATCAAAACCTCCCTGAGATATCATCTCACCCTGGTCAGGATGGCAAAACTCCACAATACAAACAACACCAAATGCTCCAGAGATGTGGAGAGAGGGAAACTCTTCTACATTGCTGGTGGGAATTGCAGGCTCATGCAACCACTCTGGCAAGCCATCTGGTGATTCTTAAAGAAATTAAAGATTGAAATGCCATATGACCCTGCTATTTCACTTTTGGGAATAAGCCCCTACACAGCAAAAATTCACCACAATAGCACAAGCACGACTATGTTCATAGCAGCATTGTTTACAATAGCAAAGTCATGGAATCAGCCCAAATGTCCAACATTTGATGAGTGGATAAGGAAAATGTGGTACATTTATACAATGTAATACTACTCAGCCATCAAAAATGATGAATTAATGCAATTTGCCAGGAAATGGATGGAATTAAAAAGAATTGTATTAAGTGAAGTATCCCAACACGGAAAATTAAGCTCCATATGTACTTCCTAATGGGTGGATCCTAGGACCAGACCCACTTAGAAACACTCAAAGACAAATCTCTGTAATATTTACAGTAATTGCAAAGATTATAAACAGGAGAGATGGGGAAGGGAGGCCCCACCAGAAACAAGGAGAGAGGGGACCATGTTACAGCAGAGAAAATAGGCCACCATCAAGGACTGCAAGTAAGTAATGAGACATCTGGTTAAGTTCACAGACTTTCCTTCCTGATGATTTGCAACTGATGGGGTATAATCTCACCAGAAGGGGAGGGCATATAGACTGCCAGATAGAAAGTAACCATTTTGCAAATGGGTGATTGACCCCTCTCTCATCACGGTCTCCTACTTTTATTCCATCTACCTTTTAATATACTTTATAACAAGACTCTATTTTGACAACTTTTCATCTCTGGCCAGGGGGTGACATCCAATACCCATCAGGATGGAGCCAAGGGCATTGCAGGAGCAGGAAAACTAAAAAAAAAAATAATTCAGGACATCATATCAACCACCTGGAACTAGGCCAACCTAATCTCTCCCCATCCTGAAGCTCAGGGAAATTTGCAGAAGAGAGGGCAGTAAGATTGTAAGAGCACAAGGATGGGAGGAGTAATAATATGCAATATACTCCACACAAGTTAGGGCCGAAGCAATCATAATAGGACTTTGCATGACCTGCGCTATGTCCAACACATTATTGACCCCACAAAGTCTAGCATGGACTAAAGGCACTAGGATCCTTGGAGGCTAGGGACTGACAGTCAGAGTAGTGTTCCTAAGCTTAAGGGGAACACAGGAAAGGGTTCTAGGAAATGCTCCTGGGTCCTTGTACCTCATTGGAGAGGAGGACCCAGAGGAAAGTTTGGCATGCACATTAAAGGATGCTCTGGGGATTGCGGGGGCACTGGAGGGAGGCACTGGGAGATGGGGGAAAGAGGAGGGGTGGTCGCTGGGGTGGTGGAGGGAGGCGGGGACTGGTGTACCTGTTAAGTTTGTATGAGCAGAAATAGTAATAAAAAAACCGAAAAAAAAAAAAAAGAAAAGGCAAAACCACTTTAAAGATGTTCTTTAACCACTGTATATGTGCTGTGGCACTTGTGTGCCTGCACTCACACATCCCACTGGTACATATAAGTACTCATACATCTCATACATGAAAACACATTAGTTTCAAGATTTATAGATTGTCAGCTGTTGATCTGACACTTCAGAAGGGAGCTTCTGAGCAGACCTATAAGACATTGCTTAGTTAAGGTGGACATCTCTAAACCTTGTAGAAATTGGTCTTTATTGTTGGATAGATATGGGAAGACCCAGTCATTCTTGAGTGATGCTAGTTCCTGAGCAGTGAATAAAGATGAAGAGCTAGTTGTCATTTTGCAAGCTGGAAAACCAGAAAGCCCATCTATTGTCTCTGCACCTACTTTGTCATAAATTTACTCAGTCTCTCATGGCAACAATCCAGCCTTAAATGGACTATAAACTGAAATAGTAAACTGGAATAAAAATCCCCTTGCCACTCTAAATAATTTGTATTTTGTGTTCATTAGAGTCATGGAGATTTGAAACTAAGAGTTTATGTTTACCATTGGATTCTGTCTCCAAGATAGATATGCAGATATTCTAAATTCAAAAAGTAAATTCTAAATCCTGACGTATTTCACCCCTATGTATTTTGTATAGGGGATATTTACCATTTCTCTTATTATATAACTTTAGTTGCAATCATATAAAGTAAGTTACCTCTTCCTACAATTTCTGAAATATAAATTTACCAATAAACCTCATTATTTTTATATTTTTATTTACCAACATTTTTTAACTGCTTCTCTTTTATTTGATTTTACATATACTGTGCTATGTACACATAATAAGTCTCCCGATCAAGTCTTCTAAGCAATGGTAGGTTACAGAAAGAGATCTTCTGTGGATTCCATGTCTCTTAATTATTCAATCTCTTAGATATTTTCCCCCAAAGAAACACTATGTCTCTGAAATCAATCTTGATGTTTACCAACTTTTGTTTTTACCATATTTTTCTCTAATATATTTTTACATTGTTAGTCAATTTCTTCAAAATTCTCATGGTTAGAAAATTTTATTTCATGTGGTATATAATCTAATATTTGGCTTATATTATAATCTAATATTTGCCATGAAATGAGTTTCTCAAATCATTCATCTCTCCATAAAGCAGCATTGAGTTATGTATCAAACATATCACTCCTTTTGTTTGCCACTTCATGATTTTATACTTTTTCTAATTTCTAAATTTAATACTTATACCTGGGGCAATTGAGTTGGTTAGAAGTTGTTGATTCTTATAAAAGTAGAGTTCTACTTTTTGAAATATTTAAAAAACAATACATTAAGATATTTTATTTAATTAATATATATGAAAATCCTAGAATGATATTGAAACCCTAAGATATTAAATTCAATGTAGAATTATTTTCATGCAAATTTCATTATTGAGTCCATTAACTTATTGTTTCAGAACTTAGAAAAAACATTAGCAGAATTAGTTCATTATTCAATCATATGCCAATGTATCCAAAGAGAATAGGAAAATCCTTGCTCTCTAAGATATATTTTGGCCAATGATAAAGTAATGTAAATGTGTGTCACTGAGGATAAAGAATATCCTTATATATTTGTAGATACAGGAAAAATAACTACAATGAAATTCAGTTGTGTATATTAAGTTACATTAAAGACAAAAATCACTTTATACTATTGTAATGTCTAAGATAGAATGTCTGGAGAGAGAAATTTCCAGAAACTATAAGGTCATTTATTACATATGTATCTGAAATTTTAAATAAAACAAAAAAAAATGCCTCAAGTGATCTGTTTCTTTTTAAAAAAATAAGTGGAGTGTTGCAAAATTGTAGCCAAAATAAACATTTGGCTACAAAAATAATCAAGATCTTAACTAGTGAATGATCTCCTTAAATTCTGACTTATTTATTCAAAAATAATAGAAATGTATTATCTATATAACAGTTTCTAAAATGACATGATATGCTGTATTTCTGCATTTTTTAATCTCATTCATAAGAATGAGAGTAATACATAATTTTATTTTTAATATTCACTTGTGGAATTATTGTGCATTTTATGTACTATGATATTTAAACTTATAATGCAAGTATATGATAAATCAAAAGTGATAATTTAATACCATTTAAGTATGTTTAAAACTAAAATTGTACTCTGCATTTATGCCCAGTCATATATGTCAACATTATTGCATGTAACATATTAAAAATACATAAATGCAAAAAATAATATTACATATATGGAAATTATTTTGCACCATATTTTCTGATTCTGTGGGCCATACAACTGATAAAGGCTGTTGAATGTAATGTTGAAGATGAATTTGTTTGGTGTCATAGATAGGCACAGGTGTCAACTTGACAGTTGAGGGTTTGAACTCTGGGCACATTTGTAGGTTTATGGGGGAATGAGGCAGGATTAGAGCAGCCATGCTGGGATGGGTCTTTTTGAAGATCTTTGGAATTCCTGAAGGTCATCCCCCACTGCTGGAATCACCCTGAGGAAACACTCCTACAGAGGAACTGTCTTGAATCCTCCCAGAGATAAGATAGCCAACTTCCCTATGTAGGGATTATGAGATGAGCTCTTCATATCAGACAAATAACTTGATCTCTAGCCCCACCTGGCCCTAAGGGCAACTGGGTTGAGCCCAATGGGAGTTAACCAAAGAGAAAAAAGCCTGTTTCCCTGGGCTTGCCTAGAGGTACAGATATACCTGGTCCTGGCAGCCATCTTTGGTGCCCTAGCCCCTCATGGCCCTCTAGTGCTGAGTCCATTTTTAGTTCCATGCCTGTTTCTCATGGATTCCATGAGTTTTTTCTAGCTGCCTGTTTCTCATAAGTTAGTTAATAATTCTTTCAGGTAGTTCAAAAATTCTTTTTTTTTATCATTTTTTTAATTCAATTGTGCATGTGTGTGTGTGTGTGTGTGTGTGTGTGTGTGTGTGTATGTTTTTCTGTGTGTAGAATCATGGGCGAATTCAGGAACCACTATGGACTACCTCCACCTCCTCCTTGTTTACTCTGACCTAGGATTCACAGGCTTCTCCCTACCAGGACCACAAAAGCAGGCCGCCCCCATTTCCACCTGGCTTCTGTACATGAGGTCTAGGATCCGAACTCAGGACCTTCTGCCTGCAAGGCAAAGGCTTTGAGCCACCTCTCCAGCCCCATCAAAATTTTTTAAAAGACAAATTTTTGAAGATAACCTACAGATATTGGGGACTTTCTTGTGACAGAATTTAGAAGGTTAAAATCATTAATGAACTAGTAAGGCTCTACTCAGTATTGGTAACTGCAGAGGTTTTATTTTTTTAAAAAATATTGCTTATCTAAACAGACATACAGGTATTCTATGACCATGTGCTACTTGTTTAGTCCATATTTAATGTCTTGGTCTCTAAAAAATTTAAAGAACTTTTACTAACATCTTCACTTCAAAATGAGATTTAAGGTTGTTAATCTAAAATCAAAAGTTTTCTTTTATGTTTATAAGTTTCATATATTTTAAAGATACAAATTTTGCGGTTGCTTAATGCTAAAGTAGATAAGTAAATTGAGAGCTACAGTATCTTAAATTTCAAGGTATATATTTATAAATGATTATAAATGTATATTGTCTACACAATTGCCAAATCAGACTCAACTCTTAATTTCCTTTAAAAGACATTGAGCCTCAGAAATTAGAAATTAAGGATTAAGCTTCATGTATTCAAGTGATTTTTAATTGTCTCCATCTTAATTAAACAGAGATTTGGTTACTCATTAAATTCTAATCCCTAAGGGCATAACTGTTTAGGATCTTATAGAATCTAGTTATTAATATCACATTGGACAAAAACAAAAAGGGGGAATAAGCCCACATCAGCAGTTAGGGCTAGCATTATTTACAATCAATGTTTTAAATTTTCAAAAGGAACAACCAGAATCAAGATTTCAAAGGCATTGGGGTCACCTATCTACCAAACCTTCTATCAGGGTGTGCTGGAAGGACCCACTCACTGATCAATGGAGGGGACCAGATCCATTAATCACTACAGGACAGGGGTTTGGATGTATTTTCCCCACTGGGGCATCCTCTCCAATTTGGGTACCAATTTTGCCCCCAGGAGAACCTTCATGACTCAACCAAGAAGGGCCTTCCTAAAAGGAATGGTGGATCACCATGTGGTTAACCGATCATAAATAAAAAGAAAACATTGGAATAAATGACAAAAAAGGAAGCATAAGAATGAAGATTATGCCATAAAAAAACCAAGGGCAGACCACCCTGGAGAAAGTCTTTTCTATGCTTTCTGTTTCAGAACCCACCAAGTACCTACAATGGCCAAAGGGTTACTAGCACTACTGTTCCTACTGATCTTCATAGACTCAATGAAAGCAATGCCACACAGCGCCCATCAGCTTCAGCAGGTCATGTGGATGATTATCAATTCTCAGATGGGCAACATCGTCAACCAGACTACTAGTACCCATCCGCCAACCACCTGGTTTTCTGACCTTCTTTTTGACTTAGGCAATTTGGCCAGGGGCTCATGAGATGTAGTGGACTGGACTGAAGGACATGCTGGCTAGCCTGAATGTGGAGGTAAGAAAGGCTGTATCCTGTCCCTCACCTGGTCACCTAATGACCCAGGATGCTCACACATGTTAAAGAGACACGCCCTCTGGCAGATCCCTTTCTACTTTTGGGCTCTGACTACTAAATAAGCTAGTTGCTCTCATTAAGAGAAAGACAGATGAAATTCAGCTCATGACACTCAGGTGCCATTATGACAGGCTGCCCACTCACCCCCAACAGTCCTACCTACACCAAGGTGGACAGGGCCAAAGGCCTGACCTAACCCAGGGTGGCCTGATCAATGCCTTACCTAATCCAAGGTGGAGTCAGTCTGGGTTTGACCTAACATCCAGGTGAACACATTGGCCCATAAAAACAGAAAAGGGGGAGATGTTGGACCAGCCCAGCTGGGAGGAAGTGAGCAGGGAACAACTGAGCACATGGGATCTAAGATAGTTCTGGGAGCTAGTGTGCTAAGCGTAACCCTGTTTGCATCACAGGGAGCTCTGATTAGTTCAAAAGACTTCCTTACATGTGAACTCGGCATGTTTCCCATATAGATGAATGCTGAGCCTGGCCCTTGTAGCCTGTGTGCTATGCAGACCATTAATATGATTGGCTGCCTGTTTCGTGCCTTGCGGCTTCTTGTCTTTATAAATTGCTGCACTTTGGGATCCAGTGCCCACTCACACACTCATTCACTCACTCAAACACACAGCTGGTGGCTGTAATGAAAGCAGGCTTCAGCTGTCCCCACCTCTGCCTCTACCCCCAGAGACTCGGCACGGGATGGGAAGATTGTCAGAAGCAGATCTCAGTTTATTGGGGGGAAAAAAGGAACTTTTATAAACAAAGGCCACCAAGGCGCAAAATGGGCATCCAATTGTGTCACAACGTCAAAACATCTTACAGGTGCTAATGGTCAAGTTCAATGTCACTCAGCACAGGAGGCAGGTAGATACCTGAAAGCCAATTAGGGCTCTCTGTGAAGTGATCAGGGTCACGCCCAAGACCCTTGCCCTCAGCACCATCTTTAGTCCTATGCACTTGGCCATGACCTGGGGCAAATCCTGGGCGGGCCCAACATCTTCCCTTTTTGTTTTTGTATGAGACGGTCCAGGAGGCTACCCGCGACCAAGCAGACCAAATGATCTTGACTATACCTGTCTTAGGCGTGAAAAAACCTCCCACCATGGTCTGACCCATCATGGGATTTTGTAGTCTCCAGGTATAATACTACAAGTCCTGTCTTAGGTTGATCCATGGCCGGGCTTCCACTTGCCCGTCTCTGGCTACCAGTCCTCTGTATGAGGTTGGCTTAACCAACCTTGAGGATTTGAGCCATACTTTAAGGCCTGTATTGCACACTGGATGTGTACTGTATTTGACAAGTTAACTAGACTGGAGAGATTTTTCCAATGGGCAAGAGTCATGCATATGGCGGAGGAGACAGGTTGGCATCAGCACCAGGCATGGCAGCAGGTGACTTTTCAGGGGCGTGACATGGATGTTCAAGGGCCATAGGCGCCTGTAGAATGGTCTTGAATGGAGTGCTGCTGAAAGATATGCTGAGAAAACATTTAAGCAATATAGTTATTAAAAGAACAATTTTTACTAGATGTTAGGTCAAACCCGGATCGACTCCACCTTGGTTTAAGCAAGGTATCAATCAAGCCATCTTAAGTCAGGCCTATAACAATTACAGTTAAAATTTTCTAGAGCACACCGTGGATAGTTTCCTGACAGAAATTTAGGTGGATAGGCTTCCCAGTGTCTTTGGAACCTCAATTTAAGTTGTCATTTTATAAAATTTACAATTTAAAACGTTGAAGGTAAATAATACCAACCCCAGCTGTTGGTGCAGGCTTACCTTTTTGTTTTTATAATTGGGCCTTTAAATATTGGTGATTTCTTTCAACAATGGCTGGTCCTCTGGATCGAATTTCGATCTACAGTCTCTTCTCCAGTGAAGCCTTCTGTGGCACCTAGGGCATGGAGTTATAGGGGGCTTAGCCCCTCCTACCTCCCTCAGCTTCCCTTCCTGGCCCTGGGGACACTCCTTCCTGAAATGCCCCACCTGGCCACAACAAAAACAAACTCCATTGTTTCCCTTCCCCTCTTGGCCCTGCAGGCTGGGTGTCAGCCAGTGCCTTTGTCTGTGTCTCCAGGGCCTCAAGGAGTGCTTGACTCTGGTGTTTTTGAGTCCCCACATCCTTTGAAGCAATAATCCAGGTGCCCATGAATCTCTCTTTAAGACCTGCACACGCTATTTTGTGGTCCCCATTCATTCCTTTTCATACCAGCAATTTAGCAAATTGTTCCCTTAGGGGGCCTGGGGGAAGTTTACCACGCAATGAACTCGGGGGAGGGTCTCACCCGGTTTTTGCATAACGCCTGCTAGAGGAGTTTCAGAAGGACCTTCATCTAGCTTTTTCCATGCCGCTAAACCTATCAAGCAGACTCGGTCTTGGTATGGGGTTTCTATGGACGCCTGCTGGACCCCAGTAGAAAATTGATCTGAAGTTCCAGCTAACATTCCGAATGTTATTGGCACCCTGGGCTGCACATTTTGATTGTGCTCAGATTGGACTCTACATTCTTCCTTAAATAGCACTGCCCACTTAATGAATGTGGGACTGGGGAGCACCGCTTTGGCCATATCCATCCAGTCCTTAGTAGTACAGGGTTGGTGAGCTAGATCTTGAAGGAGGGCCTCAATCCTAGGAGAATTTGGACCATCCTCTAGCACGGCCCGCTTTAATTCTTATAAATCTTTTGTTTCCCAAGGATACCACACTGCAGGGCGATTGCCCCCTGGATTTAAATTAACAGAATAAGCTTGTACTTGATACGCCTCAGCATATGTGGGCTCCAGCCCTGGGTTCCTGCTTTAGCCTGGCGGGGCCCAGTGTGCCCGCGTGCAGAGTCACCATGGATTTTTGTTAAGGGGTATGGAGGTGGGTCTCCTCCTAATATTTCTCCATCCTTTTCTCTCCCTAGCAGAGTTAAATTTGGATACAGGGGACCACTCCCTGTTCTCGGAGCACTCCTAACCTCTTCCCTTTGATAAAGGGAGCAGGGCACTCTCTCCCACGACTTTCCCACATCCTTTTCAGGCTCTCAGAGCAGGCACCACCCTTCCTCACCTTTGGCAAGTGGCTATTCCTGACGGCCCTCCCAAACGGGAAGCTCCGCTTCCTCATGCATTGGCTTGTCCCTGCATGCCGGCCCACACGCCAGTCCGCTTCTGTGAACCTCTGCCCCCCCTCTGCACGGCTCCCCCACCAGTCGGTTCCACATCCCCCTGTAGCCGCGCGCAGTCTCTCCACTGTGGCTAGTGGAGGCTTCTCCAGTACTGGTACTGCACGCCCTGGTCAAAGCCCACAATTCTGTGTAATGTTGTCACAGCACGCACAGTGATGGGTTATCATTCTCGAAACAGCAGGCATGCCCACCATCCCCATGGTTTCCTGCACCCTGCCATGGTCCAGCAGAATGCCCACCCATCCCTGGCTCAGAGTACTCACAGCTCTGCTTGCCTAGCCCCAACTCCACGGTCCCACGTGACTCCGCATCCCTGCACGTAGCAGCTTCTCCGTTCCCCTGCACCCCAGGCCTGCTTGGCTCCTAGGCGGAGCCCCCTGTGGAGTGCTCGGGATGGCTTGTTGGCTCCAACCCCCCTGGAGCCGTGCTCCAGAATGACTCTGGCCCCTCCCTTTCTACCTGCACCATTTGCTCTGTTGCAGGCTGAATTGGATTGGGAAGGAAAGCCATCTTGAGTGCAGAAATTGTGGAATGAAATTCCACAGAAGGTGGTATATTATGATTTTTTTCTTTCTCTCTGGATAGATTTTCTATTTTATTCCATGTGTCCCATGAAAATATGTTGGTGTCCTGAGCCCACGGAGCCAACTCAAGAGTCGATTCCCATACTCTAGAAATGCCTGGATCAGAAATGTCAAACCCACGACTCCTTAATATGGACTTGAGTGCTGAATCAGCACTGGGTCCAGCCTGCATGTTGAATTCCCCATATTTCCCAAGTTTTCACTTACCTCGAAGCCTGCTTAGCTTCGTCTGATTTCAGAAGTGTCCCTTCATGGTCGCCACTTATGGGATCCAGTGCCCACTCATTCACTCACTCACACACAGCTGCTGGCTGTGATGAAAGCAGGTTTCAGCCATCCCCACCTCCGCCTCTACCCCCAGAGACTCGGCACAGGATGGGGAGATTGTCAGAAGCAGATCTCAGTTTATTGGGGGGAGAAAAGGAAATATTGTAGACAACGGCCACCAAGGCACAAAATGGGCATCCAATTGTGTCACAACGTCAAGACATCCTACAGGTCAAGATCAATGTCACTCAACACAGGAGGCAGGTAGATAGATACCTGAAAGCCAATTAGGGCTCTCTGTGAAGTGACCAGGGTCATGCACAAGACCCTTGCCCTCAGCGCCATCTTTAGTTCCATGTGCTCGGCCATGCCCTGGGGTAAATCCTGGGTGGGCCTAACACTGCACCACCTACAATAAATGAGTTCATGCTTCGACTGCCATGCCTGATTGTCTCACGGGACCTGAGAGGCAGAGGGGCAGGTAGCACGCTCACCTCTCTCCTTCCCAGAGGCCAGGAGCTGACCCCCCACAGGGTTTAGCCCAGAGCAAACATGCAGGAGATTTTCTAACTGATGGGGAAGGCCCAGCCATGGTGGGTGGGACTAGGCTCTGGAATAAAATACTGAAAGTTGATTGAGAAAGTTGGCATCCTTCTGTATACTTGGTCAGACATGCTGATCTGGAAAGTAAGATTGTTCCTCTCTCAGCTATTATGTGGTGATGGTGCAGCCAGTTCCCTTGGCTTTGGTGTTGGCATGAACTCTCCTGTCAAGCTGGACTGAGAACTGTAACCAGATAATAAGAGATAATAAACTGCTTGTTTCCTTAAGCCGTTTGATGGTCATTTATCACCAACCATGTGGGGCGAACTGCAACAACACTTTTCTTGATTTTGTGATGCATGAGTTGAGTAATTTGTTAAGGTCTTAAATCTTGAGATGTTGATGTTATCACTTACTTTCTTTGACTGGATTATTTCCCTATCATCATTTCCTACGTTATTCTCCTAGGATTCCTAATGTTGTATGTGTTGTTTTCTAAAAAATTAGAATTCTGAGATCTAGCTAGGATAAAAATGAAACTGAAATTCTGAGAAAACACCCCAAGATTTCTAGTCATTTCTCTGTTCCTCATTAGATACTTCTTGCATCAATCGCCAGTGACTAAATGTTTACCAATTAAAACCATAAGTAATCTTGATGTATGTTTTCCAAACAATGGAAATTGTTATTGTGTGCATAAATCAATACAGCCTCTAGAGAATAGATGAAAACCTTTATGACAGCTTTCAAAAGCTGTGCACATATATCTCAAAATTAGTACACTAAGCCAGCACATGTCTGTGTACGCATGTATGGTGTGTGTGTGCATGTGTCTGTGTGTGTGCATGTGTGACAGAGAGACAGACAGAGAAACAGAAAGAGAGAGAGAGACACAGAGATAGAGGCAGAGAGAGAGGGGTGGATGTGTATTCATTGGTATAATGAAACATTGAATATTTATCTCCAAAGTAGTCAATATACTACCATAAATGAAGTTTCCTTAATAAAGTTTTCTGTTCTTATTGAATTATACATAGTGGATATGAAATGCTCAAAATAAGGACTCATTAAAATTTCTGACACAATAACCAGAATAGTATTTTATTTTACAATATATTATGTAGTACTTTTGCAAGATTAGTGCCTTGGGGTTGCTCCACAATTGAGCATTACATTAAATTCTTTATGACTTTTCTAGAAGTTAAGCTTATTAAAGAATTTTCCTAAAATTAATTCCATGCCATTGCATAATGTTAGAGTAAAATTTCATTAACTTTAAAAGAAATGACAACAAAAGAGCAATTATATTCTTTTGTAAGGTTCTACTCCTTGTATCAAGATATATATGCTACATGAATATGTTCATTTAGAAAGGCAATGCTGTTAAAATCATGTGTATTTGTAGACAAGATTTATAAATTTTTATCAATTTTGGAGATGAATAGCAGAAAAACAGTGAAATTTGTCACTTGTTATAAATGAAACAATACCTATCAGTTTTAATCCTGATTGATTACAATAGTTCATAATGGATATTTATGAATATTTGAGTACATTTCAATAATATTGTCTATGGTTTCCACATGGTTGTTTGCTACATTTCAAAATTCTTATGAAAAATATTTTCAGGATCACTGACTTGAACATGTTTGTTGAAGTTTCCTTTCTTTCTGCTGCAGTGAGACAACACTCAGATGCAACTTAAGGGAAAAAGAAGAGATTTATATAGATTAGGTTCCAGAGAGGAAATATTGTGGAGAAGGCAGGAGAGCAGAATATGGAAGCTGATTCAGTTCATGGCAGTTATCATATGGAGGCAGCATGAACAAAATTTAATAGCATGATGATGCTGTGCAGGGTTACCAAACCTCAAGGCCCAACTCTTGCCGCATGCCTATCTCCAGCACAGCTCCAACTCCTAAAGGCGTCATCACTTTCCCAGTCATTAACATCAGCTATGCCTGTGGCGGACAACTTGCTTTCAAACCACCAGAGTTAATAAATCATAGTTTTCATGTCTTTCCTTCCTTCCTTCCTTCCTTCCTTCCTTCCTTCCTTCCTTCCTTCCTTCCTTCCTTCCTTCCTTCCTTCCTTCCTTCCTTCTTTTCTTCCTTCCTTTCTTCCTTCCTTCCTTCCTTTCTTCCTTCCTTCCTTCTTTTCTCCCTTTCCTCACTCACATTTATTATCATGCAAAGGATATGAAATTGGTTATAAAATTTCCATGTAATAGTGTATGAAAAGAAAGAAGTAAATTTTACAGCTAGAAGAGTAAGAAAAAACAAAGAAAGCAATGCATGAATATCAACACATGATTGTGTTTTATTTTATAGCTTAAGGAAGGTTTTATCATGTCTTATGATAAAAGGCATCTTACCTTAATTGGTATGTTTTTTAAATATTTATTTAATTTGTGTGTGTGTGTGTGTGTGTGTGTGTGTGTGTGTGTGTGTGTGTGCGCGTATCAGAGGGCATTATGTGTCCCTGTGGAGGACGAAGGGTGACTTCCAGAATCATCCTGGATTGTTTCTTCTTTGCTGCTTCTTCCTTTGCTCTGTGATTTCACAGGCTCCACCCAATAGGGCCTGTAGTGCAGACCGCCACCTTTTTTGCCTGGTGTTTTTTACATGGGATCTGGGATCCAAACTCAGGACTTTCTGCTTGGGAGACAGAGTCTTAACCCCTGAACCATCTCTGCAGCCCTTTAATCAGCATTTTTAAACAAATATGGAAAATGAAAACAAGAATAGTTCACAATCAATTTGGGGTTACTTTGAATGGTAGAACAAATTAAAATTTTAAATACAGTCTTATATACAGAGTGCTGAGATTTTAAATGCTGTGAAAAATGTTGCTACTAATGCTAATATAAAAAGAAAGAAAATATTAGAAGTGCTTCTAGGAAACAAAAAATAGTGTACCATGGTTTTACAGTTAAAAGGAAGATAAATTATCCTGATTTAAAAGCCTGACAATATATAGCTGTGTAAAAATTTTATGATTGCCCATGAACATGTACAATTCATATTACAATATATAATATAAATATATTATATACTTATACATAATTTACTTAATAAAATTATAATAATATGCTCTTATTATACTATATATTGATACAATAATATATCACATATAATATATAATCTAAAAGATCTTATGACAAATATAAAAATCAATATCCTATGGTACATAATAAAATATCCAAAAATTTATACAGGAGGTGTTATTGTTGCTATTAAACATAAAGAAATATAATTTCTAAAATCTTGGAAAGTCACAATAATTTTTTTATCATCTTGAAGTAGCTTGTGTCACTTTTGTTTCTTTGTGAAGATGATTATATAGGAAACACAGTAACATTCCACTGGAAGTGCCAACATTACAGGGAAGATACAAAGGTTTAGAGCAGTCTAGTTAATTATTATTTTGTAGTGCACAAAGTATAAATTAATAGCATTAATAGCAGTGTTTGCTAATTGATTTAAAATTTTAATGTCTAAAAAAGCATGACATACACACAAAAGAAATTAGAAAGCTATAATCAATCAAATATTCTAAAAAGAGAAAGTGGGTTTAAAATACAAGTGTTAAATGATTGTTCAGTGTAAGTGCATTAAAATTTCTGGCAATAACCCTACTGATATGAAATGTTAGTTACATGTAAGCTGTTGCAGTCAATGTATTGGTCATGGGATAGCAGAAACTCTGAGGAAAAATATGGGTTTTTATTGCAACATACAAAATGCCAAGAACAAATAATTGTTAGATTTCAAGAGAAAAAGCTTTTGATAATGAAATATTTACTCTATTCTGCTATTCCTGTATTAAGTAAAATAATTTTAATGTACATAAAAAAATACTCATGAAAGAACAAAAGTAAGAAATTAACTAAAAATAGAAATTGTAACAAAAATATTTCAAACAAATTTTTAGCAAGGATGCTTAGTAATTACCACAAAAATACCAGAAAAATATAAATTCAACTTTTAATCATTAATACAATTCACCTTGTTCATATATTCATAATATTTTATCAGTATCATTTGGAGAATACTTAAACTACATAAAGTACAAATCTTAAAGAAAATGAATACAAATTTAAAACAATCTGAACACTGAACTCTTCAAAAGAATATGCTAAATTTCATTGAAGACATGTTTTATGTAATCCAGACATAATCAGAATATATATATAAATTGAGTTTTAAAATTAGTTTGGTGAAGACATCATAAATAGGAGTAAAATGGGAATATCTGTGAGCTAATCAGCCATGTAAATATATTACAGTGGCAGAATGGTAAGAGGATGCACAATAATTCCCAGAAGTTTATAGTTCCTCTTGCCTGGAGTACATAGCAGAGAACAAAGAGAGGTTCTGTCTCAAACAAAGTGGAAGAGAAGGACAATCTCCCATGGTTCTTCTTTCTGTCAACATGTGTGACATATGCATGTGTGAAAACCCACACATACACATCACACACAGACACTGAAAATGCACTATAACGATATACCACTGTATGCTCAACTAAATAATTGAAATATCCATGTGTATACACACACACACACACACACACACACACACACACACACACACACACATACCAGTATCTGTTTACTTTATTGGTTAGTCTTTTGCTGTTGTGAGACACCACTCAAAGTCAAGGGAGAAAAGTAAGATTTATTCAGCTTACGATTTCAGAGGGGAGATACAGATAGATATAGAATGACTGTTTGTCAAAAGCTGGAGCCAGTGTAAATCAGGTCCTTCATGAAGACAGAGAGCTGCTGCATGCAAGTTCAAAAATTTATCCATTCACTCAAGCAGGGCAGGGCTAATCAATCTCAAGGACCTGTGACTGTTTTCCTCCAGTAAGGCTTCACCTCTTAAAAGTGTCATGACCTTTGCTAACAAGTAACCATTCAAACACATGAGTGTGGGGACAAGTCACACTTCGAACTATGACATTTACCAAACTCATGAAAAGTACATGCCACCTTTTACTAACAGAGAGTAGAACCATGCTGTAAGTCTTAGCATTTCTATTTAAAGTCAGTACTCAAATATGTCTATATGTTAAAAGATAGATGTAGTAGTTACACTTTCTGTTGCTATAAGGCAAGACAGTCTCAACTTAAGAGAAGCAAAGGAAAATTTATTTGGGTTAAGTCTCAAGAGGGGAGATATAGTCCATTATAACTGAAAAAGCATGGCAGTGTCAGAAACTGGAGGCAGCTTGGATCACTGAAGATATAATGCAGGCTGAGTCCAAGCTGCTGACTACTAGCAGGAGCATGGTGAGGTGCATCAACCTCAAGACCCACACCCTTCCTTCCAAGCCTCCAGCTCTCAAAGGAGCCATGATCTTCTTAAACATTAACAGTTAAGGATCCAAGCACACAAGTCTGTGGGGAACAACCACATTCAAACCGTGACATTATCTACAGTAATTTTTTTTTTGAACCAATGGTCTTTTTATTGGTATCATTGTCTTTCAACAAAATAACCCCGAAGCGTAAAGTATATATGTTAGTATTGCTGTGTATTAAAAAGTACTTGTTTAGAGAGCATTATAAACTTCTGATAAATGATAAGTGATTATACTATGGATATATATCTTTATCACAATATGTAGTCATTGGCTATTTTATACACAGTATACCTGTAAGATGCAGTTGTCATGGACCAACAAATTGGAGAGCATTAATTTTTTTTCCTTAGAGGAAGTAAGTGGAAGGAGCTGAACAGTTTCATGATAATATATTTTCAGGTGGGGTTACCATCAAACGATATTAAAAATCATCTGCAGTATGAGGGGTGGCAATATTTGAGAAAGTGAGCCTAGGTTTAATTTCTAGCTGGAAACCCCTTGTACTCAGCTTACTGGACTTCCTTCTAGGGTAGTTTCCAATTCCCACAGAGGCTAACTTGGCACCAGCAGTGCTTCCACTAAGAGAATGTTCCTGGGAGGTCTTGGTGTCTTACCAGTCCTTTTCTTCATGAAAGCTGATGTAGTGGTGGATCATGACAATACTCTGCAAATTCTAAAGTGAAATAACTGGAAACAAGATTCACATTTGTCAAAAATGAGTTTTCCAAAGGACAGTTACATTGTCTATTCATAGAAGCTGGACTTTGTCAGGAATGGTAGCAATGGTATTTTTGTTTTGGGTGGGGAAAAGCTGGCTGACTAATGCATTGAACAATGATCAGCAAAGCTGACCATTCTTTTTTTTTTAATACATTTTTTATTATTTCCGCTCATACAAACTTAATAGGTAGACCAGTTCCCTCCCTCCCTCCTCCTCCCCCCAAACCCCCTGCTCCCCCTCTGTCCCTTCCCATCCCCCAATGCCTCCCCCCTAATTCCCAGAGAGTCCTTTATTGTGTATGCCTAACTCTCCTCTTGGTCCTCCTCTCCGATGACGTACCCAGTGGCATTTCCCTGAACCCTTTCTCGTGTTCCCCTTAAGCATAGGAACACTACTGTGGCTGCCAATCCCTTGCCTCCAAGGATCTTGGTGCCTTTAGCTGATGCTAGACTTTGTGAGGTCAATAGTGTGTTGGACATTGCGCAGGGCATGCAAAGTCCTATTATGATTGCTTTGGCCCTAACTAGTGTGGAGAATCTTGCTATCTACAGTAATTTTTAAAATAGCACTGTTATAAAAGACAGAAGTAGAAGTGCCTTAATAATCAATGAAGCATCTAAAATGTGTTAGGCATGTTTCTAATAATAAATTGGTGTTTCAAACTAGAACACAAACATGTATTTCAATACAAATTAATGGTACATTACATTAGTTAGATTATAAGGAAAAATTTGGATTGATCCTTGGTCTTACATTTTTCTTCTTCTTTTTGAGTGTATATGTGAATGGGTGACTGTATGTATCAGGACGCTGTGTAAGTCCAAGGGTGACATCTGGAATCATCTTGGATTGTTTATACATCTCTTGTGCTTAGCACTGGGATTTTCCAGGCTCTGCCTCCCAGAGCGCAAAGTGCAGACAACCATCATTTTTGGCTGGCATTTTAAAGTAGGATAGGAGGTCTGAACTCAAGTCCTTCTCTCTTGCAAGGCAGAGTTGTAACCCCTGAGCAATGTCTACAGGATGTTCCTTGGTTTTAAAGATTCTTTAAGGAAGCAGGCAATACAACAGAACAAAATATTGAGGTTAAATTAAAATTATTTTTTTCTAAGAGCGTAGGTAACCAGTGTTTTTCAAGGCAGTGATTTATTAAATGGCAACAGGACAGGAATTTTTAAAACAGTGTATTGTGAAATGCAAAATACAAAAAATTAATCCATATAGTGAATTCAAAAGAAATATTCATCTGTATAATTCCACTTCTCCAATTTTATAATTTCCAAAATCTCCTTCAGTCTATTTTCACAGCTGCCTTAACAAAAATGAAATGAATAGACCCACACAGCTATAATTTCTACTGATGTTATAATCCTTGTGAGAAAAGAATTATATTATTTGAACAAACGATTCTAAAACTTCACATCTATGTATGTGCCTATATTCCATTCTAAAATATAAACCCTCTTATGACATATTTATAATTTCTGGTTGTTAAAGTAAAATAAGTTTAGTAAGTTATATTTAAATAGTTTTTGGAGCCATGATTGTAAGACATCAGCAATCTTGAATTGCTTCCTGCAGCTGGCTTCGTTTAAAGAAACTCTTTAATAGATTTAAATTTTTATGCTTCAGTATTTTCAAAGCAGTCAAATTGGATAAATTTAATGTTGTATGCTTGAATATTGGGTTATAATAGTGAACAGTAATGTGTTCTTTAACAAATTTTAGTTTATAATAAGATATTTTTACACAATGCTCTTTATAATATTCTCTTAAAATTAAAAAGAAATGAGTGAAAAATAGAATGTGTTGACAGTTCTATTTCCTTATGCAAGTTACATATGAAGTTTCTTTTCTGCACTCATTTTAAATTTCATGTAATTCATTGTGCATGTTTAAAACATGCAGCACTGGGCTGGAGAGATGACTCAGGGGTTAAGACTGCCTCACAAGCGAGGTTCCTGAGTTTGGTTCACAGATCCCAACTAAAAACACCAGGTGGAAAAGGCAGTGGCCTACACTTCCTACCCAGGTAGGCAGGAAATCACCTTGGGTCCTCCACAGGGCACATATTGCCCTCTGATACACACACACACATACACACACACACACACACACACACACACACACACACAATAAATAAATAAAATATAAAAAAATAAAATATGCAACACGTTGCCATAATATATGGCCAAATGTTACCTGTACACTTATCATATGAAATAGCTACATTTTATATATCCAGAAGGTTGTATTTAAGTTTATGTACATTCATAATACAGTTAGAATGGCTAATACAGTTAAGCAAATTAACATATCATTAATTGCTCCTAGTTGCTCATCCCCCTGTTGAAGCAAAGCAGTTACAATCTACACTTTAGTAAAAACCCTGAAACAGTTCACTATTATCATGTGCAGTCCTCATATCTAACATGACTTTTTTTCACATGTTCATTCTATATAACTTCAGTTTTCTGTTTTTAGAATTTCTTCCAATTTCATGTGCTCCTGACAACTTTTTGATGATCCAAGTGATTGGTTATTCACTATTTTTCTTTCTTGGATTCCTCTTATGGGCAAGACTGAATCTATGGAAGCATGAGCAAAACTTGGCAATAAACACAACTACTCAAGGTGGATTTGGAATTACTGTATAGGGCCATTTACATGGCAACTGGTTGCTTGTGACCTTGGTAGGATATCCTACATAGTGAGCAGATTTCCCTTCTCTTTTTCATAACATGGGCTTATTTTGCATATACTTTCTGAGGGAAATTCTGTCATAGTCCAGACCTCAAACAATGGAACCAATGAATCATAGACTAAACTTCCCAGACAATGAGACAAAACAAGACAAAAAAACCCTTTCTTTCTTATACGTCAATTATCTGGGTATTTTGTTGTACCAATGGAATGCTAACCAACACAGCATCTGTCACAGAAATCTTGTCAAGTCAAATAAAGCTTGCTATTTCTAAAACAAGAAATACAAATTCATCTTGTAACAAAGTTACAAACTGACTTCTATCAATATGCACAGATTTGTGAAAGAGTAACAGCAGGCTGTTTATATTTCAGTTCCTTTCACTGTACATAAATGTCTAGAAAGGACACATTTGTCATTTACTCAACAATTACAGAGCTACTACTCTGTGCAAGAATATATGTATACTAAGTCAGCAAACCAACAAAGAAAGCAGACACGGATTGGTTCCCTCATGGACTGGAAAATGTATCACAATTAACAAGAAATTTAGGTAATGTTTTACAAGGTCCTTTCACAAATGGGAAAATTATATACAAATCGGGAAGGAAAATAAATGTTCTGAATGGGTATATATGTGTAGCTGCGTAACCAAACTTCCATTGAATAGGATAATTTCATTACAAATGAATGAGCCTTAAAACAGCAGTCAATGCATGGTGTGGTTTTCCTATTTAGGAGTTTAGGATCCAGGAAGCCAAGCTGGACTCTGTCTGATGCAACAGTGATGAAATGAAAGGTCACCAGAGCTGCAAGAAATTTGTGTAGATTAAAGAACAGAAGAGAAACTGGGTAGAACCTTGCTGCTTAGGCAGGGCACAGTCTCAATTTTATTTAAAGTGAGAGAAACAATGCCAATAGGTTATTAAAATAACAGAACTAGAAAACTAAGTATCTTGGTTTCAATGTACTGTTGGAGGACTGGACTAGATTGGTGGCATCATGGAGCTTGATGTCAGTGTCCTGGGCTTCTTTTTAAGAGAATAAGGTGCTTTAAAACGTGAAGCACAGAATTTGTAGGTGTGTGTGTGTGTGTGTGTGTGTGTGTGTGTGTGTGTGTGTGTGTTTTATGTATTTGTGCTTTGCGCATGTGTGTATTTTATGATTTGTGCTGCATGCATGTGTATTGCATGTTTATATATTATGTGTTCTAAATGTATGACTAAGTATAGTATATATGAGTATTGTGTATAGAAACATTATATGTTAGTGGGGTCACTTGAGATTGTTGTTGCATCTGTATGTGTGCTGTATGTGTGTAAAATATATGCGTGTTTCTTGTGTACGTGTGTGCTGTATATAAGTGAGTTTTATATGCCCATGCATTGGATATGTGTGGTGTATGTATGCATGCTGAATGTATATATGCTGTTTGTGAATGTATTATATGTGCTGTGTGCTTGTGTGTCAATATATGTATGTCAATGTGCTGGTTACCTGTGCTTGCAAATGTAGAAGACAGAGATTGACTATCGCAGTTCACCTGCATGATTGCTGATAAATGACAATCAAATGACTTTAGGGAACAAGGGTTTATTTCCTTAGGACAGTCTGGTCACAGTTCTCAGTCCAGCTTGATGGGAGACTGCGCACCAACACGGCGGCCCAAGGAACTGGCCACACCATCGCCACACAATGGCTGAGATATGGACAATCCTTACTTGCCAGACCAGCATGTCTGGCCAAGTATACAGAAGGATGCCGCCTTCCTCAACCAGCTCTCAGTATTTTATTCACCTTTTCAGGGCTTAGTCCCACCCACCATAGGCTGGGCCTTCCACATCAGCTAGACAATTTCTTGAAGGTTTGCTCTGCAAATGTGCCTAGAGCTTAAACCCTCAACAGTCAAGTTGACACCTGTGCTTAACTATGACATTGACCTTAGGTATCTCCCTCTATATTTCTCTCTAACTTATTTTTTTAGTCTGGGTCTCTTGCTAGATAGACTGGCTCACCAGAAAATCCTGGAAACTTTCTCTCTGCCTTCCCAGAACTGCAGTTAACAGGTATGCCACTATGTCCAATTTTTATTTGGGTATTGGGAGTCCTAGCTCGGATTCTCATCAATCCAACAAAACATAGATGACTTGTGTATTTTGCATGAGATGGACATAAATTTGAGATAAAACATGGTTCCCAGATTTCCAGTTTGAGGAGCAGAAGGTATATCAATTATTGAGATAAGGCACAATATAATAAAACAGATATGGATGGAAATATTGCTAAATGTGGAAACTCAAGATAAATGTTCAAATAACAGATGAATATGAAAAATAATATTTGGCAGTTTTTGAACAGAGATGAGATTAGATATCTTAAAGGAAAATGTTAGATAGAAATAATTTTGGCTCTCTATATAAATGAGATTTTACATTTTAATCTATAGCAATGGACAGAAAAGGCAAAATGAATAGCAAACTCCTTATTCTGAATTCACAGAAATGGTGTGAGTTTGTGAAATGAACTGAAAAGAATCTACAGAGATGAGCAATAAAATAAACAAGAAAGAGATTCGTTCAAGCCTTAGAGGTGTCAGGCTGACATTTAAGACTAATCATCACCCACTCAGCAGAAGCAAAAGAAGAGCATTCTGAAAGGAAGGGTGTGGTTTTGCCAGCACTCTTTACAGTTTGTGAAAAGATCAATGGAAATTTACATATTGAACATAAGTCATTGAACATAAGTCACTTCTATTTATTAATAAACATTTCTTGTGGGTTTGTGGGAAATCAGAAAACGCTTCAAGGTACAAAGGTGGATGGAATGCTAAGGGAAGAAATGTCAACATAATGCTTAGTCATTGGAATGTGAAATCGATAATTCAAAGAAATACTATGGAGTTCAGAGAAGACTATTGGGAAAATTATGACATTGGGCTCTTGCTGAAATTCAGTATCTGAAAAAATGCATTCATTCCAAATTTAAGAAAGGGCTCTGGACTTTGACATCTGAGTCAGACAGCATATAATGTACCCAAAATCTACACAGTCTGCAACAGAGTTTAAAGCATTTCCTGCTCAAACTAATATCCCTATTGCACACTTATCATGTTCACACATAGTGCCATCGAAAGATTCACTGAGAAATAGTGAACACAGTCCCCTATAGGTGATACATACCAATTGCTTTTCTTTTAAATTAATTTTGGTCATATTTTGTTATTTCTGCCTCTATTTTAACATGATACTACCTTGTCAAACCAATGTGCATACAACCAGATGGTCCAACTGATCTTCTTTATATTATGTCTCAACATTCAAACTCCTGGCATTGAAAATTAAAGACAATTGTATTCAAGGATAATAGGACAATTTTCAACTAAAGATGCAGCAGTTCTTCAATTTTCCGCTAGAGGACAGAAGAGGGTCAGGCAACTTCTGAAGAAAGTCATTCAGGAGTCCGTTGTTATAGATGCTAGAACAGCCCTTTCTATTCTGGGAAACTTGCATGTCACAAATAAATGCTTACTCTGATTAAGCTTGTTATTTTTGTATTTAAATTTTGGAACAGAAATGATTTCAATAATCCAAAGTAGTTTTCATTTCAAAGATAGTCTGGGAAATTTTTTCAATTTGGTGATCTGTTCTTATATTTTGATTATGGCCCAATAAATATATATACACCATATTCATTTTATGTATTCCTAATCTTAATTATGATGGAAAAAATTTGGAGGCTAAAGACTTTCCACTTTGGCACTTAAGACTTTCTTTGTATTAGATTTAAAGTCTCATTCCTCTCATCATTACAATAGAGAGAATGCAATAAGATACTGCTGGATTGATGATTAGGAAAACAGAGACACAGGAGAGATTCCTGTAATACTTTATAGAGTTGACATGATCCAAAGTGTTAATGGTCAATGTAAAAGTAAAATCACATGCATTTATACTGTCTTATGTTGATGAAGGAAAAGTTCAAAGGAATTTGTTTTCATTTGCTGAATATTTTAGATGAAAAGTGTGTATACTCATACGCATTATTTCATCTAATACTCAACAATTCTGTCAAACAGGGAAACTTTTCATCATTTCCCTTATGAAGAAATCAAGATTCAGAAAGGTTTTTCAAGTCACATACCTATGATATATCAGAACAAGAAGGAAATATTGTATCAAAAAGATGAGGAACAAGACATTGATTATCTTCTAATACTATAAAGACCTCAGGGGAGAGGGCACAGATCAGGTCTGAAAATTATTTGTTATGGAAGAGTAGCAAGACATTTAAGATTGAGGAAGGGGTCTCACAGTTAGCCTGTCCTAAAAAGGAACTAACTTTCTTCTTATTTTCTTGTATTTTCAGAGAATGTAAAGAGCCCATTTGCGTTAGACTCCATTCTTACACCAAGAACTGCCTTTGAAAATGATGACTTTTTCCCTTAAATAGAGAATCTGAGAAACACAAACTAGCAAGATTTCCTTGTTTTGTTATTGTTTTTTTTTAAGTTTGTTTAGATTTGCAACTCAGACCATGGTAATAGTTGATAATGAAAATTTTTGGTAAGTAAAGACTCTAAGACGATGAAGGCTAGATATTTAGTTTACAATTCATCTATAGGTGAGTTAAGCTCAGGGCAGCAGCAATGTACCTTGGATTGAACTAGCTTTACATCTTGGGCCTTCCAACTCAGAGACTACTGATGCTACTATTAAAATAATGTGATATCATTACCCAGCATACCAAATGGGCATCAGCATTTCTTGGTAACAGTTTATTTTTATGGAAGAAATGGTTTCATTATAGAGGACATAAAATCTCCCAAAAATCAAAATCACAATTAGATTCAGGTGCATAAATTTAGATTTAACCAACATAGGTACTTTGTGAAAAAATTAAAGTCTTTTTCATCAATTATGACAAAGATATTTGGAAATACTTTCTTATTTTACATTATTCCATTTTTTCACAGAAATACATTCTCTTCTTATTTGATTTCCTCAATCAGTATTAAGGATGGAAATTTGTGTGATACACTCATAGTTCTGTAGAATTCTTCCTGGCAAAGAGATGATGTCAGAAATCATTTAAGACTTTATCAAATTTACTTCAATCATTTTCCCCATTAACTTAGAGTGGCATAAAAGGTGAACTCAGTCCCATAATTTTAGGACAATGGAATGAATTTGTGTAAATTGACATCATTAGTTCCTGAAATAAAAAACTTAAAGAATTCCACAACAAGTTACTTTAATCTCATTGTAAACTGCTATAAGAGAATGACTGACAGTGGGTCTGGATTCCAGGCTATAGGTCCTCACTGCAGGGAAGTCACACGGCAGGAGCTTACAGAACATCATCCTTTTGTTAGGAAATAGACTAAACTGCACTTCATCTCCCTAATCCTAAAATAAAACAATTTCATTATTTGGATCTGTAGATCATCTACTAAGGTATCTATCTGCCACACCTTCCAGTCCAAGGGAAAAGTCTATATCATTTGTTACCTGAAACCATCTCTTTTTCTCAGTCTCTTTTCCTTCTTATTAGCAAGATACAGCAGAACCAAGATCAGTGAAATTGTCAAACTATGAATCATAGGCCATTCGCTCTTGAGCTTTTAGTTTACAGAATGAAACCTTTTCTTTTCCTTACCTTAGTCATTGTTTTCGCTAAGATGCAGGACTAATTTCTGATTTTCTGAAATTCTAACTTCATCACCATCTGATTTACTGCCAATCTATGGCATACCTCTCCCTGCAAACTGCATGGATTCACAGTTGTTTACACCCACAATTTCAGGTCTTACTTTTTTTAGTTTAAAAAAAAAAGAAATAATATAAACCTTTTCCAACTTAATAATTCAATATTTGGTACTTGGAAAACAAATTCAAATACCCGGAGCAATGTCAATCTACACACAGCAAGAATATAGAGCAGAAACCAATATATGCATGTATGCTTGACCATTATTTATTCTGCATGAAACCACCAGGATAGGGAACTAACTACCTACTCAAAATGGGCTAGAACTTTTCCCCAGAAATTATGGAATCAGCATAATACTTCTCACCTCCATGCCCAGTAATCAACCTTAATCTAGAGAAAAAGAGATTATCACTCAGGCAGATTCAGGAACTGAAATTTAGGTGTCAAGTTGAAAATAAATACTAACTATTGCAAAGATAGTGGTTTTACTCAAGTGTATGGGGAAAGACGTATACACACATCTGAATTTATGGCAAATGAAGGCTGGAAAGGTGAAGACAGTTGAACCATACCCCAGAACGACATTAATTAAGCACAAAGTGAATTTTGGAACAGTGGGGGCAGATAGATTGCATCACACTCTCTTGCTATATTTGTATAGGCCATTTTCTTCATAAAGTTTATTAGTAATACACCATATTTCATGAAAAATAAAATCAGAGAGCAAGAACTGAAAACTGAAATAAATACAAATATCACATTTAAAAAATTCCATCTAATTTATGCCATCCCCAAACCCTGCTATTTCATTGAAATAAGGAAATACATGGACCAAGCATGGTATTTTTAAATGATTTTTAAGTACAGTGGTTTCATTTTCTATCTTGACAAAATAAAATGAGATTTTATTTGTATAATACAGTTAATCACAAGAAAATAATAAATTAACAATCAATAATTAAAATTTCATTATGGTAAGTAAATAATAAAAGTGAAAATTTAAATTGTAGGAAATTAAAATATGGATTATTTAGCTGCTATTCAAATCCTTAAAACTTACTATTATTATTACCAGCATGCATCAGCTAGAATTGAATATCTAATGAACAGAAACACTTCATTTTAAATCAGCTATGCAGTCAGAATGCATGTTATCCTGGACTGCTTTCATGATAACAATGACAGAATGAGTAGTTAAAGTACAGGTAATGCCTCTTGTGCAGCCTAGAATATTTATAATGTTGCCTCTTCCCCATGATAATCCACACATATGCTTCCAGGAAAATATCCTGTAGTGTAATGAAAAATCAGAAAAAGAAAACTTGCTATTAATTTTTAAAACATCACTTTTAAATATTTTTACATAACTTCCCATACTTACCATAATTCTCCCAGTCTAAATGAGTCTTGATAGCTACCATCTACAAGAGGTATGGTGCTTGTTTCAGCAGAATTTATATCAAGTCTTATTAGAAGCAGTTAAATATGCAACAATTCAGAAATCCATAGATTATGAGATACTAAATTTCACAGAGCTATTAAATTCAGACTAACCAAAAAATGCTTATGGTAATATAAAATTCTTAAGTCATACTAAATGGAGAAAAACTCCCCAAATAAAACATATGTAAATGAATAACAAAAGAAAGAAAGATGGTAAAATGTACTCAGTAGTACAAGTTTCTCAGCTTTCTATTCAATTTTTTCAGGATGATGTTTTTCTCATTTTTCACAATTAAGAAAATCATCCCTAATAAAAATTAAGTTAATATATAATTTTGAAAATTAGACAAGACTCTTAAACTCTCAGACAGATTTTGTGTTTTTGTGAGCATTCACGACTCTGAGAAGAAATTATTCTATATCTAATTTTGGGGGGACCCTCCTGCATAGCTGATTATATGTGATTGTTCCCAAAGAGAACTACTCCATGACTGTAGACAGGTGTCTTATGCTTGACTAAAGCCTCTAGTCTGGACCTCAACTGTATGTGGAGAAAAATTTTGAATATGACACCAACATCTCCTATGCTCTTTTTTTTTGGTGTAAATATATTCTTGCAAGGTCTATCTTGACATTCAGGTAGCCATTCTTAAGTTTTATAACCTTAATATCTTTCTTTTAGGAGCACATGCATGTCTGACCTCTAAGAAATATTGACTATATTTTAGAAGACTTTTGCTGTGAACTAAGATCTGTACTTGTGAAATATACATTGAAAACACCTTTAGCACCACAGTTTTGATGGACATCTGGAGGAAACAGACAGGACAGTTTGCATAAAGTAAATATATATATTATATATAATATATACATATATACATGCTCTGTAATTCAATGTTCTGTACATAAAAATCTCAGCTGAATTGTATTTACTTGATGTTGCTAGTATGAAGCTATTCACCTATTATGAATATACACACTTTTCTTAATTTTAGTACATACATGAGCCATGAATAGACGACCTCTGAAAAAAGTGTTGAAACTGTTAAATGGCCTTCATAACAATCTGGACTCATCCTAAATTTACAACTTTGCCTCAGAAAAACTCAGGGACAAAAATTTATATATCCTAGAAGTTCCCTCTTATGCTTTGAATAAAATTCTGCTGTAGTGAATTAATATCCATTAACTTATCATTTAAATTATGTGCAATATGTAATTATAACAATAATTTGTTAATATTAATAATATACACTGAAATTGGCAACAAAGTGAAAAATGGTACCCAACATAATGTTAGTAATCTATTTTCATTCTTGTTCTGCTACATTTTTCCTCTTTGGTGACATGACTCAGCAGTTAAAGGCAGCTGTATAAAAATTGAATTCTCAGTTCAATCCCTGGGGTCCACATGGCAGAAATACAGAACCAATATCTGAAAGTTTTCCTCTCATCTCAATATAAGTGATAAAGTGTGTACATACTTTTTCTCTTTTGTGCCCCACCTCCTCTTTCTCTTCTATCTCTCTCAAACAAATAAAATATCATTTAAGAAAACTACAAAGCATATGCATGTGGTAATACCCAAGCTTTCTATAAATCTTTTTCTGTTGTAGTAGTTTATTATAAATAATTTTAATAAAAATAAGAAAACTGCTGTTACTTCTTAGAAACATGTCTTTATCACTAGTAACACCAAAATGTTTTCAATTCTCTTTGACAGACTTCTTTTTCTAGATCTTAAGAGGGAAATTTGAATTGTGAGTACTTATTACAATTTCTACTAATTACCTGCTTGAATCACTAAGCATTCAAGACCATCTCTAAAGCATCAGGGATTAAATCATATTTGATTACCAAACATAAGATACTCCTTAAGTGTTCTCAGTCTCTAAGCAACCACAACTGTCAATAAATGGAAACTGATCATATGCTATTTTTTAATATGCCTTTTAAAATATTGAGTCATATTATTTTCTCTAATCCTATTTTAGGACTCATAATTAATATTCTTGTCTTCATTTTCTACCTTCACATTTCTGTGTTCTTAAATTTAAATCACCTTGAAAGTTAATGAAAGCTAAAGTTTCATTTGTTTAAGTTCTCTCCCCTGATGAAAAATTACTTTTTGAAGGAAAAGAATAATGCAATAAAATCTGAGAGTATAATTCCTGTTAAATTTCTTTCACTAGTTTTTATTCACTTTTAAATCAAAAAATTTATTTCAAATATTGGTGATCTTTAAGTATGTCTTCCCTGTTTACATAGATACACACACAAGCACACAAATATAATACTAACCATATTAATTGCATAAAATAAATATACTATAACACTCATGAAGTTAATGTTTAACAATGTTGGTCATTCATTTTCATAAACATTAAAGGGGCAACCAGCCACTAGTAAGGGTTTCAGGATTCAGAGACAGGCATAGCCTCAAAAGAGGGATAGAATTACCTTCAAAGCAGATGATACACCATTGCAAACATGTTTTTCTATAAAATACAGATACAGATGTGATTCTTGTGCTACAGAGATCCCAGGGAAAAGAATCTAAACATGTTTGATGTATAGAAGACCTGAGCAGAGATTTTGATGGCTGTGAGCCCAAAATGATAAATATGTATTTATGGAGTAAATATGTATTTATGGAGCTACTAAATAAGGTGGAGAACCCCATTGAACTCTTTCACTTAGTAGCACAGTCCCAAATCTATTCATGCTGAAACCTTAAATGAAGGTAGTAAATTATAGCAAATGATGAGTCATGTGACATTTTTTTTTGTATGTGTGTGTTCTGTTTGGTCACTCTTTCTATGTTTAACCTGAAGTAGTCTATTTGAGAAAATTAGAAGTTAATTAGGATCATCCTTTAATAAAGATACTTTCGTGACCATCCCATGAAAGTCATTGATATTTCGAGTGGCTTTTTTGGGACATTGGTTGAGCACTTTGAAATTTGTTACTAACCATTTCTGAAATGAGTTCAAACAACTCAAAGTGTATTTTCTAGTCTATAATCCTTCCAAATTTTCCCACATGTGTTTTGCATACAAAAAGCTCACTAGAGTTTTAGAAATGACCATGGCGCTCAATAGAAACACCCTTAGTTATAAAATGCAAACATATTTGAATACCTTATCCTCTCATTGCACATTTCTCAAGAAAACTCCTAAAGAGTCTCAACTTAATCTTGCCAAGTCAAAACAGAAAAGAATTAAAGTCAAAACATAATTTCTTTGATATTATTTCTGCTCAATAGCTATTCAAGATATTTCCACAGCTAGATGCAAATCTCAACTTGCAGAGTGCTTGGTTGCATGAATGGAGCTCTGGATTTGATTCTCAATATCACATCAACCAGATGTGGCGATGAATATTGGGATTAGAAACTGAATTAGCCCTGGGTCTAGCTCATTCGAACCCATTTCTAAATAATGAAAGAAGCAATAAATTGTACAAGGTTGTCTTAAAACTTGCCAAAAGAATGTAAAGTTTTCACAAAACACTGTGCTCCAGAACCAGGCAGTGATATGCCACATCAGTACTTTGTCTAAGAATTCAATCTTGAGGTCACACCTTTGAAGTAAAATTAAACTGAAGAAACCTGACTATCAGGTCATCTGGATGTTATATGCCCTTCCAAAAAGAGGCAGAACCTTTGACTTTTGTGTATTTTCTTCTTATGTGGATTGGAACTAGTGGCTTTCCTCCTTGATTTTCGATCTACAAAATATCTAACAGTACTCTTCCAGGAGTAGCATTTCTCTGATTTTTCACTCTTTCTGAAACTCTGAATTTTGTTTAATTTTGTTTAAATTTTGTTTAATTTTGTTTAATTTTGTTTAAATTTTGTTTAAATTTTGTTATATTTGTTAAAACCTAGAAGCAAATTCTTTGTGAATTTAAAGTGTCCTTTTTCACTTTGTTATAAGTAAATATTTGAAAGTCAGAACCCAAATGACTACTCTGCTGGATTTGATTTCCAATGAATGATGATTTTGCCTTAGTTTCGTGTAGGTTTCTATGAAGAATCACCCAAAAAGGACTAATGATCTTGAGTGATCAATGCTCTATTAAGTATATCTTCCACATAGGGAATTTATAGAAGTCTCTTGTCTTAAGAACTGTTTTCTTGTTTTATTTTTTCCAATGTTCTTTGTAGCAATAGATTATAACCAAATGGAATTTATGATTGCTTCTGTTTCCCAGGATGACCAAGCTGATAATCTTAACAATTTAACCTGATTCTGTAATTGGTCATGGGAATGTGTGTGGTCTGCTACTTGACAGAGAAATTCTGTTCAATCAGTAAAATATGCAGTGCAGTCTCTAATGTCCTTGAAATCACTTATTTAAGTAAATGATAAAATTCAATTGTTCATAGAAAACAAACAGAACTCAGTATTTCAGCTAGCTCTTTCTTGATGCCTGAAGACAATTTGTTTCAAAGGTTTAACCACCTAGAGAAAATAAGTAAAAAAATGCATAAATTAGAAAAATAATTCTATAATAATATGTAAGCCTTAAGTATCACAACTTTTTTTTTAGCTATAAATATACTATTTCTTGACACATAATGCTCATTGAGCACTGAGAATGAGAAGACCTTGAAGTTAAAATGGTGGCTCATGCTTACAATCCAACTCTTTGGAGGCTGCAGAAATGCCATCAGTATAGTGCCAAGTTATGCTATACAGAAGATCCTATCACAAAATAGGAAAAAAAAAGAAAACAATGTTAAAAGCACATTAATCATATCATCATTTGTGCAATATATTCTTTAATTCTTTGAAAGTGTCTTTTGGCATGTTTTATAAAACTAATATTCAGTTTCAAAAATATTTGCATATTGCACGAAATATTTTATCTTTTAACTAAAGGTTATAGTCATAGAAATGCTTATACTGCATAATTTTGCCTATTTAAGTATATCATATTCTATGATAAAGTTCTTTTCATTAAGTGTATTTTGTTTTTATTTGAAAGAGGAAGAGAGACAGCAAGACCGAGAGAGAGAGAGAGCATGAGAGAATACCCACATGCATGTCATGGTATGTGTACATGGTACAGAGGAAGTCAGGTCTTTCCTTCTGTCATGTGGACTTCCAGGATTAGAAATGAGCTAATCAGGTTTGTGAGAAGGAGTCTTACCCAATGCACCATCTCCCATAATTAAAATATGATATGCAAGATGGTATAAATCAGAAGCAATATTATTAAAACAATAATGCATATTTTATGTTCATTTTCACATAAAATACATACACACATACACACACACGTGCATACATTCATACACAGGCACACCCATGCTCATTATATATGTATTTTCTGTGTTTACATGGGTACATCAATGTGAATATGGGTTCCTATGGAAGTCAGAGGAAAATTTTCCATGGTTCGTTCTCTTCTGTTACCATGCTGGGTTCTATGGGGGTCCTTGAGGATCACAGCTCCATCCTGCAGGCCGGTCCCACAGGTTCTCCACAAGGGGAATCGGGGAAAGGTGAGTGTGCTGTACGCCAGCCCCCAGCCCTCCTTCCAGAGGAGAATCAGACACAACAGGAAGTCTAGTCAAGCAGGAACTCATTTATTGTAAGTCTGCAGCCATCTTATAAAAGTAGAAACAGTAAGGGGAATTCCAAGGTGGGGAAATGGGCAACCAATCATCTTAAAGGTCAAGCCAGCATGCAGGCTGTATGTAGCGGAATTTGTTCAAAACATCCTGAGCTATCCCTCTTGACTTCCTCCATCAAAAGATCCTGAGCTGTTCAGAATATCCTGAGCCACCCCCTCTTGACTTCCTCCGTCAAACATTTTTGTCTAAGCTTGCCAGATTATTGAGGTCACCTAGACTGAGGCCCCCACATGTCCCCCCTTTTTGTTTTGTAATGAGGTGGGCTCAAAGGGTTGTTCCTCCAGGGAACCCCAGGGGAACACCTTATGAAGGTGGCTACACCGTTAGAATGGTTGTCTCTATTGAGGAACCTGAACAACCTCTTGGAAGGCCAGTTGTATCCGAGGGTCCTGAGGGCCTCCAGCAGGTGTCTCCTCTAGGATCTGTGTAAGCATAATCATTTTTTGTTGTGTAGTATGATTGTTCTGTATTATCTCTCTTATCATGTATATAATCTATAACAAAGCAAGCCCAACGATACTGGCCATGGGCCAGGGAATAAGTCCCAACCTATCGGTTGTAGCATACTGGGATTAATTACATATCTCCAAAGCAGTTCTTCCCTCACAAGTTCTGCCCGTAGCAGTAGCAAGAGCATCAAAAGTCCTTCTCTGATGATCCATGAGCATAGTAGTAAGTATGTCCAGGTGAGGAACACCACCAAGATGATTTCAGTCTCTGTCAAAGGGTTGAGTTGATCCCTCCAAGCTGATGGACTAGGTCAGAAGTAGTCAGGAACAAGATCAAGGTAATGCGATAGTCCATCCCTCATTTGCCATGGCCTGTGGGGAGATAATAAAATCTATCTCAAGGGCAATGTTGCCCATGGATGTGGTTAGGTCTATGTTTGTTTCTCTTTTTGTTCTTCTTTCCCTTTTATGAATATTAGTTAAGAGCCTTCTGAGCTTGTTTTTTAACCACCATTCTTTTTTTGTCCTTATTAGTCTTTGGTGGTGTCTGACTCTGGTTGGTCGGGGTCATCTTCCCCTTGACAATAGAATTTAAGATTTCTAGCAGGCACCCATATGGGTTTGAGTCTCCTATAGGGTAGACACACCTGAAGCCTTTACCCATTGTTAATAATGGGTCTAGGCTCCTCCATTGTTCCGTGATGGGGTCTTTCCATCTTACCTGTATTTCAGGTCTCTGTTCTTGTCATCCCCAATGTTTTTGGAAGCAGGACTCTATCTGATTTTTTGAAAACTGAGAATGTTAGTAGTGAACAAGGCCATATTTAATTGTTGGTGGGGGCTTATTCCCCCCTTTTGTTTTTGTAATTGGGCCCTAATATTTTGATGATTGTGCTTTGGCTCTGTTGGTTGTAAGGAATCCCTGTAGTGTGCTGAATCCCCCATAACATGAAGAAGTCCTGTAGGCTTTTGTTTATAAAGCATGACCCATTATGAGTTTTTATTTTTTGTGGTAGTCCTAGTAAAAAAGGAGATTGACCATGTTTAGACCTTTCTCCTGTGTGGGCTGGAGCCCAACAGGTCTGGGAAAATGTGTCAATAGATACAAAAACATATTTAAGCTTACCAAATAGAGAATAATGTGTGACATCAGTCTGACATAAAGAATTGGGCCTCAGTCCATGGGGATTTACCCTGGTTGTTGTAATGGTGGCATCTATGAGAATGGCTAGCAAGACCTGTAGGTGTGTACAATTTTTTTTTTAGGTCTTTGATAAGAATGAGAGAATTTCTTGTTAAGTCCCTTCCAATTAACGTAAGTGAGGTCATACAGACCTTGAGCCCCTTCCACATTAGTGGATAAAATATGGGCAAAGCCCATTTAATCTGCTTCAGCATTATCTTGAGATAAAAACCCAGGTAGTCCTTGATGTCCCTTAAGGTGTTGTAAGAAGATTGGGTGATTTTTCTTCATGAGGAGAGTTTGGGTCTGAATCATTAAGGGCATGATGGGGTTTTCGTCCAGGCAAATGTGAGCATTTAGCAGTCTAGGAGATTAATTACATAAAGCCTGTCTGAAAACAGATCAAAATTATTTGTTCTTATTTTTAAGTATACATAGATGTATTTAAAAATGGCATGCCAAAATTATAATATTAACCTGTAACAGAAATGAAAAAAATTGAAGTGGCCACAGATTTTTTTGTTGAAACACAAGACACACAACATGTAAACACAGAACATATAAACGTACAAGCACATGAACATTTTACCAGCAATTTACTGGCAACTGTCTTAAAATTACCCTTGAAAGCTTTATCAAAGGTGGATTAATATTTAGGAAAACCTTATTTAAAACAAGTCCTCATATTAGTTAAGTCTGGCAGCTTAGCTTTAATTATGAAAAACATCTAGCAAGGAAAAGCACCTTTATCCATAAGTCCAGTTCCCACATATTCTCTGGGGAGATCCAAGACGCTAAAACTATAGCCTCATTCTAAAATTCCTCTAGGCCAACAGTCTTAACCTTGAGGCCTCTAGTCTCTAGGAGAGATTTTAAGACATGTATTTGGGGCTCCTTACAGTGTAAGGGGAGGTTGTCCATTTTTTTAAAGAACAGAGACCCCTCTATTCTTAAGCATATATCTCAGCACTTTAAGCACTGGGTCTTTAGACTTAGTAGTTGTGTTACCCATCTCTTAGGGTCTCACTCACCTTGTAGACGGCTTGGCCCCTATCCAATTCTTCAACACTCCATGAGCCCTTCATGCCCCACATTGGGTGCCAGATGTGGGGGGTTCCCGGGGATCACAGCTCTGTCCTGCAGGCTGGTCCTGTGGGTCCTCCACAAGGGGGATCGGGGAAAGGTAAGTGCACTGTCTGCCTGCTCCCAGCTCTCCTTCCTGAGGACAATCTGATGCAACAGGGAGTCTAGTCAAGCAGGAACTCATTGAGTCTCCAGCCATCTTATAAAGGTAGAAACAGTAGGGGGAATTCCAGGGCGGGGAAACAGGCAACCAATCATCTTAAAGGTCAAGCCAGCATGCAGGCTGTATGTAGTGAAATTTCTTCAAAACATCCTGATCTATGCCCTATGACTTCCTCCATCAAAACATCTTAAGCCACCCTCTCTTGACTTCCTCCATCAAAACATTCTGAGCTGTTCAGAACATCCTGAGCCACCTTCTCCTGATGTCTTCCATCAAACATCTTTGTCTAAGCTTGCCAGATTATTGAGATCACCTAGACTGAGGCCCCCACAGAGTTCTGGTCATGGAACACAGTTCAGGTACTTGATTGACATGTAACATCTTCTTGGCCATGTCATTTGTCTCCTTACTAGTAGTCATTATGACTGAGGTGAGGTAGAACCCTAAAGTTGTTCTAATTTGTGTTTCTTTGATCTCTAAGGATGTTTTTGCATATATTTATTAATTTGAAAACTATCGATCTCAATTATTTAACAAGGAGAATGCTGAGGTACAGGTGTAAACTATCTTATGAGATCACCTATTTTATAAGTTATATAGCCTGATAAGTAGTTATATTTATTAACAAAAATGAAAGAGGTAGATGCCAGCAATAAAATTCTTAATAATGACAAGCATTTTGTACAGCTGTCCCATGGATTCTGCATCCTAAATAATTTTGGTTGAATAAGGTTATAGTGTATTCTGTGAAGAATTTTTAATTAATATTATCTCTATACAGGACTATATGTAGTATATGTCAATCATATTATTATAGTGGGTGAGGTCACTCGATCTAAGTCCATTCTAAGTTTATTAAAAGTAAATACCATTTTGAAATGTTTTTATAGAAATTCTCCCTACTTCTGATGTATATAAGCATAAAATATAAATTACTTTTAATTAGGAGAAACATGTTATATGAGAACATGAATTTAAACTATTAAAACTTCACAAATAGTGTCATGATAAGGATTACAGACATCACATTAATAGTGAATACAATATGTACTACATAAAGTATCCAATCATGTAATAAATAAACTTTCATAATTCAGTATTTCATAATGAATAAGATTTAATTGAATCACATAAAATGTGAATCTTGTATCTGTCTTCAATTAATGTATCCTTAATAATACTAAATGACAATTATTTGGTTATATTTTTATAAAACTTGTACTTAGGTAAATTAAATCTGTGCATGTGTGTGTATCAGAGAACACTGTGTGTGCTTTTGGAGGCCCAAAGGTAGCTTTGGTAATCATCTAGATTGTTCTTTATACTGTGCTGTGGGATTTCCTAGGTTCTATACTCCAGAGCAGAAGGCCTATAGGCAGCTCCCATTTCTGCCTTGTGTTTTTACATGGTATCCAGGAGCCAAACCAGGTAGTTCTGCTTTCCAGGCAAAGTCTTAATTCCTGAGCCTTCTGTCCAACTTGATTTAAATAAAAACTGTGGTAATAGTTTATATAAACTAATACTGATTTGTGATAACTTTAAAAATGAACTTTTCAATAAACTAACGTAATATAATCATAAACAAACTTGAGAAAAATATATCAAATAATTATTCTGTATAGTTTGAATTCTTTAGATATTCAATTGGAATTTATTTCAATTTCATGGTCTAATGAAAAAAAACTTTACAATTCTTGCTGCCATCTGCTGATTTCAACCTCAATAATTTTTCTATTTAAACACAGTAGAAGTGATAACTAATCTTGTTTCTGATCATGCTGAACACATGGAGTCATCAAAATGATGCCTTTTCAAACTGGTACTCACAAATAAAATGTTTATGTATATGAAACATCAACATTTTACTTTTGCTGAAATTATTTAACCTTTTATTTAAAGATGCAATTATCTAACCTTTTATTTAAAATATCATCAATCTTTTGACATTTTTTAACCTTTGCTAGACCTTTTACTATTAGAAATGGAGTTACTTGATTTAGCACTAAATATGTTACTATGATATATAAAATATAATCTTGACTAAAATGGAATAAATACTATACTTCATCAATATTTCATTTTCTTTGACATGAAGTTCTGGCTTAATGAAATAACAAAATCAAAATATCTGTGTGCTTTTAATAAGATGTATTTAATAATATTGCATATTTGGATTTTGATATATACAATTTCATAATCAAATGAGAGTTAATGAGCAAATGATTCAAATTTCACTGATTATCTCTACTCATTATTATTATTGTGTAGGTCACAGAGGGCTTTTAACTTTAACTCTTCAGAATCAACTTCTTTTTTTATTATTTATTCAATTTTGCATGAGTGCGTGTGTGTATGTGTGTGTATGTGTGTGTAGAACCACAGGCGAATTTGGGAACCATCATGGACTGCCTTCACCTCCTCCTTTGTTTACTCTGTCCTGGGATTTACTGGCTCCACCCTAGTAGAACAAGAAACGCAGGCTGCCCCCACTTCTGCCCAGCATATATGTGGGGTCTAGGATGAGAACTCAGGATCTTCCTCCTGCAAGGCAGAGGCTTAACACCTGAGCCACCTCTCCAGCCCCCAGAATCAACTTCTTAAATGTCAGGATTGGAGATATCTGTTAAAATGCATACATAAATCAATTTTATTCCTAGCACTAATAAGGTGTGCTTTCTTTCTTCTGCAATTTTCAATAATGTTGCAAGAACATCTATTTTTATTAGGCTGTTTAAGACACTAACTGCTGATATTGATTTTTTGTATTTTAATTTTGTCATCAATCTGTATTGGTATTTTCTTTCTCTCACTAAGATAAATCAATTCTTCCTCCTTTTTAAGAAATATTTAATTTTTTCACAATTTCTTCCTCCTTTTTAAGGAACACTTAATTTTTTTCACAATTTACCTTTCTAATACATTCATTTAAGATTTAAAATACTATAAATAAATTTGTTGCTACATCTATCAGATTTAATGTCATATTTTTATAGAGTTCAAAATATTTATATTTATAAACTGTGATTTTTGTCTTTGACTTTGTAACAATTTTTAAGTGGATTCTTTGTCTCTAAACAATCTTAATATTTTCTAGTATTTATTATGATGAGTGTTTGTTAATGGGTAGAGAACATTAAATGTTTGTGAAAATTGTTGTTTCCTACAATATTGTCTAGGATTTAAAAGGTTTTGGATTCTGTGAATAACAAATATGTATTTAGATGGATTTTACTGAAATTCACATGCCTCATATCTTCATAACCCAAAATACCAATTGACATGTGAAAGGAAAAGTGAAGACAGATATATAAAATCCATGCTAGTCCATTATTAAAATAAAATATTTTCATATATTAAATATAGTTATATTAAAATTTTTTTAAATTATTTTTTGAATTTTTCTACAAATTTGTAATTAAAATTAATTGCTTGAGACTGACAGGAGGCTATTAATTAAATTAAATACATACAAGACTTCAATGTATTAAATGAATATTCTCTGGAATGACACACACATTTCTTCATGAAATATGGACTATCATCATGCTTGCCCTTGCATTTCAAAACTCATGCTGAAAATTGGAGGTTATACTAACTTTCAGTTCAGAGTGAGTGAGAGTGAGATTCTGTCTCAAAATTTACAAAAATAAAAAATAGAAAAATAAGAAAGTAAAAATGATATGCTTGGAGGCCAGATAACACACTGGTCCTGATCATAAGCTCTGGATCCACACAGGAGGAAGCACATTACTTATTTTCTGATATTTTGATGTCATTCTTGAACATGGTAGCATTTATAGTAGAGCTCCAAACATTAACATTAGAGTTATGAGTAGTGGTGGTGTATTTCATTGTGATACAAACAAATGCAATGCATTATTAGATTAAAAGAAAAGGCACAATGAAACATGCTTGATTCTAGTAGAAGTTTGCTGTGGGCAGTGGATGAAAAGTGTACTCACATCTCTGGAATTTGAAGTGTGTTAGTTTCACATATTTTAGATTAAATGTTACAATAAGTAATGTTTATAAGTTGGATTTGAGGGCAAAGACATTTTGTAGTAGATTGTGGCTTTACACTATAATGTGAATTATTCAATTTACAAATCAGATTAATCAAAGTAATTTACATGTTTAAAAATTATGGTTTACAAATCAAAATCAAATTAAGAATGACGGAAACTCAAAGATGTCCACTTCAGATTAAAGAGAACAGATAGATTAGAGTAGCATATTGCTAACTAATTTCCATTTACAAATGGTCAAATATTATACAAGAATCCAATTTCTCACATTTAGTTTTGGAGATACTTAAGGCTTCAAAATATATAGTGCAGTAACCATCATAGATACAGTTAGTAATAGCTATCACCTGACTCCTAGGAGTTGACCCTTTATGGATGGGGCCATTTCTTGGGCAGTTGACTCAAGCTTTGAATGATAGGAGTACTTGCAAACAGAGAACCAAACTTGCATTTATCAGTTGTTTTCTCTTCTTGACTGTGGAAGTTTTGTTGTCAGTTCTTGGGATCCTAATTCTGTGACTCCCTGCCATTATGAAATGTAACCCTGGAGTATGAACTGGAATTCAGCTCTCTCCCTTTCAGTTGCTTGGACCAAGAATTTGTTGAGGAATGTATTATAAAACTGATACAATGTCTATAGGCAAATTTGTCAGTCAGTGGTATTAAAGACTTTTGTTTCTAAATCTACATGAAATCCAAACTAAAATCCAAGGTAAGTGTCATAGTTAAGCACAGGGTCAACTTGACTGTTGAGGGTTTGAACTCTGGGCACAGTTGTAGAGAATCCGTTAAGCTCAGAGCAAACCTGAAGGGGATTGTCTAGCTGGTAGGGAAGATCCAGCCCATGATAGGTGGGATTAGGCCCTGGATAAATCACAGAGAGCTGGCATCCTTCTGTTCACTTGACCAGACATGCTGGTCTGGCAAGTAAGGATTGTCCATCTCTCAGCCATTATGCAATGATGGTGTGGCCAGTTCCCTCGGCCCAGCATGCTCTCCTGTCAAGCTATACTGAGAACTGTAACCAGACTGTAGTAAGAAAGTAAACTTGTTCCCTTAAGCTGTGTGATGGTCATTTATCAACAACCATGCATGCTGACTGCAACAGTAAGGGACTTAATTCTTCTCCCTATACCTTCAAGTTTCCCTATTATCATATCCTGCCTCAAAAGAAAATAATCCTCCCAATAAACCATTGATAAACTAAATCTGTCAGAATTGAGCTTTCCCATCTTAAATTCCTCTTCAAAGTGTATGAAAATAGACAATTTAAAAAGTAGAAGGTATATTCAAACACATTACATCATTAGAAACTTTTATTCAATGTTTGTGAACAATTTTCAATAGTAAGTACAAGATAAATTGACAAATATGTGTTCAAATTTCTCTAAAGCAGTTAGTTGAAAGAATCATAGCCCTGTGAATTATGTTCAGCTTCATTTGTCATTAAATGCAATGTAAACATAAAGTATAAGGAAATAATACTCAAGACATTAATGCGTAATTTATTGTTCATAATCTAATATTAGAAATTCAACATATTACACTCACTGAAATTGATTCTCACTGTAAGAATATAAAATATACTTTTGTTGCTCGATATATTAATTTCACTTTTAGTTTGTCCCTTAAATACATGGAAATACATATCTACTTTTAGTATATCATCAAACAATAGCAAATTAATATAAAATTCATTTGCTTGATATAAAATATTGACTTATGGCATGGAGAGATGGCTCAAGGGTTAACCTTGCAAGTAGAAGACCATGAGTTCAAATCCCATGTAAAAAAACGCTAGGCTGAAAATGGCAGTGACTGCACTTCTCGCTCTGGTGGGACATCCCAGAAATAATTAAAAAGAAGGTAGAAACAATCCAGAATGATTCCGAAAGTCACCCTTGGTCTTCCACAGAGATATACAGTACCCTCTGATATACACACACATATAAATACAAACACATACACACTAAAGAAAGTTTTAAAAATATTGACTTATATTACAATCATGACTAAGTACATACTCTTTGTGATAAAATGTATAGACTCTTAATTTTTAAGTGAAACATATTAAGTGAAATCTGAACAGTATGATCATAATGAATATTAAAACTAATTAAGGTATTTAGATACTATTTTTGAGTTATACAAAAATATGGTTATAACACATCTGTTGCATTGATAAAAAACACTAATTATTGCATTTCATAATTTAGAAAGAATTTGTATAAAATCTTAAAGAACGAAATAATTCAGATAAAGGCAGCATTGGACAGTTAGCCACACTATAACTTTGTTGCATTATTTACATGTTCTAAGTCACAGGGATTGTTTGAAGGAATGCTTTGTGGGGGCCTCAGTCTAGGTGACCTCAATCTGGCAAAGTTAGACAAAGATGTTTTCATGGAGGAAGTCTGGAGGGCAGCTCAGGATGTTTTGGTGACCTCAATTTGGCAAAGTTAGACAAAGATGTTTTCATGGAGGATGTCTGGAGGGCAGCTCAGGATGTTTTGACCAACTCAGGGGAAGTCAGGAGGGGGCGGCTTTGGGATGTGTTGAATAGCTCAGGATGGAGGAAGTCAGGAGGGCATAGCTCAAGATGTTTTGAAGACGTTTCCCTACATAGCCTGTGTGCTGGCTTGACCTTTAAGATGATTGGTTATCTGTTTTCCCCGCCCTGGAATTCCCCTGCCTATATAAGATGGTTGTGGACTTACAGTAGAGGAGTTCCTGCTTGACTAGACTCCCTGTCGCATCTGATTGTCCTCGGGAAGGAGGGCTGGGAGAGGGCGGACAGCGCACTCACCTTTCTCTGGTCCCCCTTGTGGAGGCCGGAGAGGCCTGCAAGACAGAGCTGCAATTCCCGGGGACCCCCCACAATTGCTTGCTTCCTGGTTTGTGAGATTGTCAGAAAATTGCTTCCTATATGTATTCCTAGGACCATTAAACTCCAAATATTGGAGAGTTGCAATTAACTTACATGGTAATCAAACCACATATCATGAATAAACTAAGAATTTTTGCTTCCTTTTGAATAATGACTTCACAGAAACTGTTTGTATAATGCATTAGATTCATGCTTGGCAAAACAGTCTATGTGTTTTACTTTATTGAAATTGTCTCAGTGAAACAAAACTGCATCAAATGTTCACTATAATCAAGAAGTAATTAACTTTAAATGAAAGCCTGGGTACAAGGAACTATTCCACATTAGAAAATCACCATGTAGACAAGAAAAATAACATGTTTTATTTATTCCATTATAACTCTGATCTAAATTAAAACAATTGAAAACCTATCCACATTCACTCTTGTTGATTATCTAGAATTGAATTTACTGAGCAGAATACAGATAATTTGGATTGCTGTTTCATCTATGAAAAGAATAGTAGCATATGCTCTTGTTTTCATGTCCCTGAATTAAGAGATATTTAAAAGTTAATTCTCTTTACTTATAGTTATTTAAGTGTACAAATTTGGCTTCAATAAGCTTCTGAATCACTTGAACATAAAAGTAGCCATCAATATAAAAATAAACTCAACTTTTTGGCAAGTTACAACCCCACCTAAGTGCTGTCTTTCATCCCACATATTGTCTTAGAGCTTTTCTAACACACCACTCCAGAATAAGCAGGCAATTTAAGTGCTTATTTTCATTCAGTACTTGGTAGTGTGCAAGTGAGTGCTGATAATGAATAGCCAAGTGCTCAAGGAATAAGAGACTAAAAGCAAACAAATGATAGAATTCTTATTTTCAATAATATTATAAAAAATTTCATGACCGGCAATTAGAGGAAAGAGGCTTATAAGATAAACCAATTCTTAACACATCAGTGTGAGTTTAAAAGACAAAGGAGAAAATTTAAAAGAGAGATGATTCAAATAAACTTATACACTGACTAAAAGATTTAGAAGAACAAAAAAGAATGCAGTGGTAAAAATATAGTGATTGGTTTGAACATAAAATACAAAGAATAAATTTCATTCATAAGTATAGGCATGGAGATGCTGAGATGCCAAGCACAGAAACAACACAACCGCACATAACACTAGACAACTTCTTTTCCTGAAGACATCGATTTGATTATATGTGTAAAATAATGCTAATAATGACCTTGAAAGAATATTTAGAAAGGATAATACTGAAATGGCAATTATTAATTAAGAAAGTTCTGAGAGGGAGAAAGGGGGAAAAGAGAAGGATGGGGAAAGAGAAGGGATGGGAGGACATTAGGAAAAGAAGGGAGGGAGGACAGGGAAGGGAGAGCTTGCATGAAAAATAAAAAAAGAAAGTGCTGTCATAATAGTGCAATTTTCGGGGCTGGAGAGTTGGCTCAGGGGTTAAGCCTCTGCCTTGCAGGCAGAAGGTCCTGAGTTCGGATCCCAGATCCCACGTATAGACGCCGGGTGGAAGCGGGGGCGGCCTGCAAGGCTTCTGGCCCTGGTAGGGCGGAGCCTGTGAATCCCGGGGCAGAAGGAGGTGGAGGCGCCCATGGTGGTTTGCGAATTCGTCCGTGGTTCTACACATACACAGACACACACGTGCACACACATACACACGCACATGCACACAGTTGAATAAATAATAATAAAAAATATATATATAAAAAACAGTGCAATTTTCCTACCATATGAAAGCATAAATAAAAGCAGTTCACAGATTTTTGTGCATTATGAATACAGACGGAAATAGGGTTCATGTGTAACTGTAAACAATTTATGGGATAAAAATGAAAGTTAATGGATCAAAATTATTTATCATGTTCCATTGAACAGAAATTACTAGAAGCATGTATAATTAAAAACTCTTCCTTCACCTGTGAGCACCAATTGCCATCTTTGACTTCTATTTTCTTTTAAGACAGTTGTGTGTAGTAATTCACTTATCATTCTCATTTTTAAATTACTGCTAAGGGCATTTTGCGGACTTTCTCTCTCTGCCTGTTATAATGTTTGCTTATGCTCTAACTCAGTGTCTCTTTGAATGTATCTGGCCATAGGTGATCTTTCCTATTTACAGGACTTAATGCCTACATATTAAAATAATTGTCAAATAATGAATATTCCTTTGTTTCTTATGCATTCCATTAAGATGATCTTTCAAAAATGGGATAACACATTTATTAAGTATGTATTCTTTATGCTAATCACATATGGAAAATGTAAGTTTTTGAACATGTGAACAATTTTTATGACACACTATTTCAGAAATTATTTGATTTCCAAAATAAGACTTATTCCAACTGTAAAAAGAACTAAACTTTTACGTTAAATATACATTTATTTTCTTTATTTCTTGCTACTAGAATTACATTTTTGTTCCATTTTCTTTTATTTCTCTGATTTTTTTTCTACTGGAATGTTATGAGTAAAATCATTACTTCACAGATATCACAAACTGCATAATTTTCAATGTATTTAGTTAAAACAATTTTAAATATATGTTGGTGCATTATTCAATTTAAGTCACATATTTAAAAAAAATCAGAATTTTAAAACCTGTTTGACAAAATTCCACATAATCTTTATAAATACATATGAAAGAGCAAAATGGCACACATTTGATGCATTGAATTTATTTTTTAACCAAAATAACTATGTATTTTTATTGAAATATAGTTATTGGAAACCTATAGCAGTATTCATTCAGTTCATTAGGAATAGCAAGATTGAAAAATTTATATCTTCTACATTTAAAAATGACATTTTAGATTTTCAAAATTTTGTATATAGATTCTTTTAATATTAAATTATAATAATAGCATTTTTTTCTAATTGGTTACATATGTGTATTCTTTTGGCTAGGTTCCTAAAAACAGATTACTTTCTTCCCTTAGAAAATTCAAAATAGTGCAGACATGCCACAGTTAAAATAAAAATCAATGTTTGTTTATTTCGTACATTATCCTTATGGGATTCTTTTCAATATTTGAAAACTTATTAGCTTAATGTTTTTATGGAACATAGATTAGTAGCGAATCTCTTAGTAAAAAATAAGAAACCTGAAGGGAAAAGGACTATATGAGGTTTAAAAAGCTCAGAATTAATAATAAAATTGTGACATCAATTAAAATAGGAAAATACTAGAAAAGAACAAAAAACTATACAAAATACCAAATAAAAACAGGAGTAAGCAATGACTACTTCTCAAAGTGAGGGCAATTTCACTTAAAGAAAGTTCAGATTGGTGTTAGTATACTGAGTGGTGAGTAGGTATAAGGGCAACAGATACAGGTGAAGTCAACAGTGGTGACCCCACTTCATCCATAAGACAGTGGACACAGCCAGAAAGAAAGAAGGTTTTCCATGATAGAAAGATAAATGATAGAAATATAAATCTAGTTTCTTCTCATTTCCTTAATTTTTATGAAAAAAAGGCCTGAAAGGACAACTGAAGTGTGTTCATCTTTATTGTTTTTAGCATTAAGGCTTTATTTATTCAGTTTTTTCACTTTTTAGTCTTGCATACATGAATTTAGAGAATTTTATGAAAATTTCACTCCTCAGTCCCAGGTCCAATCTCCTTCCTTTTCCTCTAAAAGCCCTTTCTTTCCCCTATCAAACCCCTTACTCTTTACAATTTTTTTTTACTTGTGTGACACATTGAGTTACATTACCTCACTTGTATTGAGATATGCCTGACATGATTCATGCTCCAACAAATATTACAGATTAGTGGGTATACCATTGAGGAAAGGATCTTCTTTTTCTCCAATGATCCTTATCAGCCTATCAAGGAAACATGGAGTTTCTTGAAATCATTTCCTTTTTATGGTAAGATGTTGATAGGACAATTCCCATGTAGTTTTGTGCAAGTACATATATTCCATGAAACAATAGATAGCACATCCCTGCCATATCCAGGAGATGAATCTGTATCCACTATTATTTTACTTCGGACTCTGATACCACTTCTTGTACAATGTTCCCTGAGCTTCAGGGTGTGAGTACATGTAGTTTAAATAACATGTTCAGGAACAAGCAACCCCCAACACCCATCACTTATTTTTTTTGCATTTTGGTTTGTTGAACTTTTCTGTAGTAAGCACCTGTTGTTGAAATAGAAGGCTTCCAGGTTGAGTCCTAAGTGTTCTTCCAATCTATGGGTATAGTAACAGGTGTTTAAAAGGCAGTTTAGCTAAATATTTATTGCCTGCACTTCTCCTGAAATCAATATCCTCTCCCTTCTTTGTTTTTTGTTCTAGTTTATAGTAAGAGGAATGTGGTCCCTACTGACAAGCAGACCTTAAGTCTGATCAGAAAGCTGTTGGTTGCCTCCTTTATATTCATGTCAGTACCATATATCCAACTACCAACCCCCTTATATGAGGCCATTTTATCAGTTATCTTATTGTATTTTTGTTTTCTTTGTGTAATTGACACTCTTTGTTTAATTTCTATCATCGATTTATTATTAAGGTTTTGGTAGGATTTTATCATGTATTTTTGATGCCCATTTCTCTTAACAAAGTGCATTTTTTCCCAAGTGCCTGACTAAATACAAGCCTTTGCTTCTCTAGTAGACCCTATTGTCAAGATTTTTATCTTTTCATATATTTATTATTTGTTTACTCTATTTAAATATGATTACCTAGAAGTGATTGGACTTACAAAGATTGGGGAGTCAGAGGGACTAACACATGTAGTCTTTTCTGAACACCCACAACTTCCTATGTATCCTTGGTTTCCTTAGTTATTGATTATTACTTTTTACTAGAGACAGTAGTTCAGATTAACTGAACTTGAGTAGTGTGTTTAATAGATAAATAAGATTTTTGTGAATCATTGTGTTGATTTAAATGAGAAAGCAGTATAATTATTGTATGTGAAAATTAAATTTATATAGCTTTATATAAACAAAAAGATATATGAAGTCATATTCAAAAATACATTATTTATGTGGCTCAAAGACTTTCATGTGGAAAGCATAATATAAATATTAATTTCATAGTTATCATATTGTTTATGAAGCATTCCATATTCTTTGTTCTGTAAACAAATTGATTTTAAAAAAACAAATGAACTGGGCTGGAGAGGTGGCTCAGGGGTTAAGTTTCTGCCTTGCAGGCGGAAGGTCCTGAGTTCGGATCCCAGATCCCATGTATAGACTCCAGGGAGAAGCAGGGGCGGCCTGCGTTTCTGGTCCTGGTAGGGCGGAGCCTGTGAATCCCCGGGTAGAGTAGAGGAGGAGATGGAGGCGGTCCATGGTGGTTCCCGAATTCACCTGTGGTTCTACGGGCACACACACACACACACACACACACACACACACACACACACACACACACACACGATTGAATAAAAAAAAAGCAAGTGAACTATCAACAATTTTTGTTTTCATTGTAAAAATATTCAACAATAATTTCTTGATATTTTAGTGTTTAATAAAATATTGTTAGTTATGTGTTTAATTATACTCAATAGAGCTCTGAAACACATTGACCTTGTATAACTGAAAAAACTCATGCCTGTGGAATATCAGCCTTAAGTTCACTAAATTAATCCTGTACTCATGAAGTATTGTATCTTTGAATAGCAAGCTTCCTTTTTGAATCTCTCACCTTTTCTTGTGCTCCATATCCCAATTTGTGGATTGTTTTTCCTTCTCTTTGCTATTGTTTATTATTTGGAAAAGCATAGGATTTCATTGTGACATTTCCTTACAGACATGAGCAACCTGGCTCATAACCATCTGTTACAGTTTACTAACCCGCCTCATTATTTAAAGTAAGTATCCCACCTATCTCACCTCCTCTCATAATTCTCAGAATTTGGTCTTCAGTTCTGGCCATGTTTCTGTAATCCAATTTAATTCATATTTGTGGCTAAGTAAAAGTCCATTTTGTAGGAATCATGTCGTTTATCCATTCACTCATTAATAAAGCTATGACACACAAAGATGTGCAGAAATTTTTGTAATTTACTGACGTTGATTATAAAAGGAATTTGGCCAAATGTTTTTTGTGTGTGTGTGTGTGTGTGTGTGTGTGTGTGTGTGCATGTTTGTGTGGTGCATGTATATGTATGTCCCATGAATGTGGATGCCATAGGTTGACATCAGATTTTTTCTTCCATAACTTCCCACCTTGCGATTATATGAAGACAGTCTCTTACTGAATTTGTAGTTCACTATTGGCTAGAGAAATTCAGGGATCTACCCGTCTTCATGTCCCATGGGGATTGTAGATAAATAAGGTCACATCTGCTGTATTCAAGAATGCAGGGATCTCAACTCAGGCCTTCAAACTTGTGCAGTGAGCATTTTACCCACTGGGCCATCTCTTCAGTCCCTGGAATTTCTGTTTTTAATATTTTCAATATACTTCATATTGAGTTCTATAAAAGTTGTGGGAACTAACAGGATCATAAGCAGTGTATAAGGGCTTAGTTTTCTCTTTATCATCATCAACATTAGTTGCTTGGATTGTTTGTTTGTTTCTCTCTGTTTAATTGTCTCATTTAATTTATAATAACTATTCTTAATAGAGTGAAATAGAATCACAGTATTTTCCTTTCAATTTCCCTGACAAATAAAATTTTAAATACTTTTCAGGGGTGTATTGGCTATTTGTGGAATATTTCAAGTAAAGGTATTAAAGAATTCAACAACAGCAGTCACACAATTAAGACTAATAGGAAAATACAAAAGTGTCTGATTAACCAACGATATGACAAATGCAAGATCATATAATATCTGATACCCCAATATGCTAAAGACTCATGGTAATGAAAAGCAGCAAAGTTCTGGCACAGGATCAGACAAGCCTACCATTGGAATAGAGCCTCAAATAATCCTGTGCATTAATAAGTATTGAGTTATTAAAAAACCACAAAAACGATCAAATTCAACAAGGAAATTATAAATGTTTGACACAATACAATATGCAACCAGTATTTTATTTATATTTAGATTGACATGTAGAAATTATATTTTCAACCTGAGGTCATTTTATATATATGCATATATATAAATTTAAAATATTCTATTATACAAATTATTTGATTGAAAACTTTTCAGAATTATTTAAGAAGGAATAAAGCAATGTAAAGTAAATAGCTCAAATTAATCTAAATCACTATTAATTGAAAAGCAGTATCATAAATCAGCAACATTGAGCTCTATGGATCATAAAAGAAAAAGTAAATTAAAATATCTATTTCACAGATAAAAAAATTTGTATTGACAAAAGATAAAATCAGTGTTCAAGGTTCCAATTTTTTTTATGAATCTGCCAAGGTATATTTTTTTAACTATATTAATCATACAGGGGAAGTGGAAATTCTTGCATTCTATTTTTGCTCCATACCTTAAATTTCACTGCTTAAAAATATTCACATCTCTCTGGCATTATTACTTAGGATCTCTGGATCCAACCTCAAGTTTTTAGTTTATTGTTTGTTTGTTTTCTGCTAGGTTAAAGCTTTAACTCTGAGCAATTTCCCTTGACCTCCAAATTACATTTTTAAGGCATAGAGTCAGTAAGCCACAACTTTGACATAATTATTAAACTTCAGGATGAGATAAAAATAGAACTGTAGAAGTTGACCTTAAGAAAGATCCATTGGCTACAGTTATTCGACTATGCCACAAATATTGGTCTTATTATGTTTTTGACAACAGTGTGAACAATGTGACTGGTGTGCATCACTAATGTGTACTTAGAGAAGACTGACACTTTTCTGTACATATTTGGATTGTAATTATAAAAGATAAAGAGTAATGCACTATTGGGCATGCATTCATCTCATAAAATTCTATAAATAACATCTTTTAGGAATCTATCCCCTTGGCTAGGCCTCATATCCTAAGCAAACAGAACATTTCATAATAATAGCATAAGCAGGAACCAAACATTCAGAACGGTATCTTGTGGCAGTGAATTTACAACCATGCAGTGACCTTAGCTCTGCTCCTGTTGTTTTCATGCATTTGCTTGTTTTAAAATCTATGATTAATGTAAATATATAATAGTTTGAATACTTATTAATGAATTCTACTATTTTATCTGTTTGAACTTTGATTTTTCACCTTTATGATTTAGTTACTTACCATGGGTCTTAATTCTGTATTCCTGTTGCTATGAACACATAACCCATATGAGAGGTTTATTCATGCTCATAATTCTAGATTACTGTTGATCATCATGGCAGGAGAGAGATAGAAGCATCAGAAGCTGAGGGAAAAGCCACACCATGTCCATAGGAATTATTGAGAAAAATTCAAGGACACATGCATAATTCCTGGCTTTCTAGTTTTCCAAAAGTGACTAGTTGTCTATCCATCTTATCAACTTGCTCAAGGAATGATTCTTCCCACTATGGACAGAGCTTTTCCAATAAACTAAACAATGTCTTGAAGTTTGTTCAAAAATTTGCCTTAACTAAACAATTCTTCATTTGGCTAAGTTATTGGCTGTCAAGTTGATACACGAAACTGCCATACAATGCTAATAATTTAATGATTTTTCTTATTATTGACTATGTCATTGATAAGCCTCCTATTTCACTTGAGTCCACCCATAAAAGTGGCAGGAATTAAAGAGAAGAATAAGTATTAATTACCCATAAAGATGTATAGAGTTGCTTTATCTTCAGTAATTATTAAAAATCATTGTAAATTGATATGAACAAAGTACCAAATAAAAACCACTTCAAAATTACTAGTTATGTGATAATTCAAAGAGGTAGTTCAAAAAAAAAGAGTTTACAGGAGAATGTGGAACTTATGAATCCTGAAATCCTACTGAATAATTGCATAAATTCATGTTTTTTTTTAGCCAAATACAATGGTGCTTTCTCTCAAGCTTCAGCATGTGTCAACCTTGTGATTCATCATTTCTCAATGATTTCTTTCACACATTCACTTGAATTAATGCATTTAAATGTCTATCATAGCATCACTCAGGATGAAAAACATGGTTGTTTTATAATATATTCAACAAATGAAATGCATAGTGAAATGCACATGAATCTAGAGAATAGAGTTGAGCAATAAGTTTGAGTGACAGAATTAATTTAGTATAGCTCCATTTTTTGAAGTTAAAATAGGAAGAAGAAGTTAAACTGCATATTTTATACTTGGACTGCATCTCTCCTTACAGGGCAAATATTGACATCATCTTACCTAAGGTGAAGTTCTATTACCCAGACATCCTTTCTAATATGAATCTAAGACTTATTCGTGGGGAGCCCTGGGCCAGGCCATGCACAGAATCTGGCAAAGTTCCCTTGAAAATTATTATTCCTGCCTTTTGTTAACAATCCTACTTATGCTTCTCATACATTTGGATTTAAGTGCTAAGGCAAGAGACTGAATAGCAAGATATTTTCTTTGAATTTGCAACAGAACTTTTGTCTTCTCTTTTAGAAGCTACATAAGCTTGGTTTCCTTTAAAAGGACATGACTCTTATTAGGCAATCAGAGTGATAAGCACAGATACTTCTTGGGTCTTCTCTTAAACTACCTTCAGCCACATTACTTTTTTACATTTATTTATTATTTATATTTCCACTGTGTGGGCTCTGGATGTTCAATGCAGATCCTAATGTTAGAGCATTCATCCACTGAACCCAGTCACTCTCCCGCAACTATACAGAATTATTCTGTAATATATTATAAATTCCAAGGTCTTCCACAGCTGTTTCAATGTAACTGTGTTATTTAAATACTCTATATAGAAAGGATATTCTGAATATAAATGACAGCCTATGATTACCCCTAGGTAAGGAGAAAAGCATTTGAGGAGAGGAACATGGCAGTGTCTGATTATAACATACTCTGTGTTGTCCTCAGAGGTGAGTGCTTTGCATATTTGATTTTAACAGAGTTTAAACTTACCTATCTATCTCCTATCAATCTATCACCCATCTATCCATCTATGTCTCTATCATGTTTTTATTTATCATCTATCAACCTGTCACTCTATATCTCACAATAAACTCTTAAATATATTGGTGAGTGTTTCATTGCCTAATATTTGGAAAAAACAAACCTTAGCTGGGAAAATGGCTCAGATATTAAAGCCTTTTCCTTGCAAGGAAGAGGGCCTGAGTTTGAATCCTTAGATTCCACATAAAGTGCTAGGTAAAAATGTCTAGGAAATCCCAGAACAGAACAGTAAAATGGTAGATTAATCCAAGGTGAATTTATAAATTATTCTTGGTCCTCCACAGGTACACACACTCAAGTGTTCTCTGGTATAAGCACATATACACACACAGACACACAGAGACACATACAGACACACACACACACACACAAAGTGTGCATGCATATGTACAAACAAAACAAGCCAAGATTAAAATAAAACTCTGAAAGCAAACCTCAAGCAACATTGAAGTGCTTCATATATATTAGGAATGTAAATTTTCATTGTGCTTACTAAATATACATTTGAAATGAAATTGATAAAGTTTACAGTGTCTTTACTAAATTACATATTGAAAGAAAACTAAGGACCTTTAGTGGGAAGTAAAAAGTAAAAGTATTTCATCAGAGACTGAAATTAATTGGCACACACATGAGGTGATCGTGGAAAGTGGACAGTAAGCACATTCAAATACTTCCTTAACATGAGGTTTATGCACAGCCATTTGGTCAATGAGTAATGAGTTCATTTTACATTCAAGTGGGCAAGGAAGTTTGTATTCCCCATACTAATTTCTATTGGCTGTGTCATTTTCTTTGTCTAAACAAGATATTGCCAATGATCTACAATTGAGACGCAATATGAATTGCCATTTAGAAAGCCTTCTGAACTGAACTATAAATTGAAGGAAAGCGTAAAATTAATTCTTTTTCCAGAAGGTAAAACTGGCAGTGGTCCCAAAGCATTTTCTCAATGGCTACTTTTGTAGAATTACAAGACTACTAGTATCAATCTGGATTCCCTCAAGTATGTGGGCAGGATGGAAAGATCTGAGAGAAGGCTTTTTTCAACTTATAAAGAAAACTCAAACCTTCCACTAACATAGGCAATGGACAAATATGATAATTTCCAGAAATAAAAATACATCTTTCCTATAAATATTTCAAATAAATTTCTCATCAATATTAACAGTGAAACAGTTGTTTTCTGAGTGAAACATTTGAACACTTGTCTCAAGAGATTTGCACTCATATCTTTCTTATTAAAATATCCACTACTATATATGTTATAGTTATATATAAAACTAAGTGAATAATTATTTACCTCAATCACTATACACACTTAGCTATTTGCGCATTCATCTTAGTTCATAATTCTGCATCAGATCAGCTGGGATTATTGTCTTTGACATTTACCCTAAATTACATCCTTGCATTTCCTTCCAAAATCATCGTTGTTCTTCATTTTCAATTCTCTTCCATGAGAACCATATTCTCTCACTCTCACTTGCTCACTTGCTTGAAGTACAGAGAGCAGTGATCCAAACATTGGGGATAAATGGCAATAGTGTTCATACTTAGAAATATTTACCCTCTTTTTTTTATTAGTTAATTTTTTTAAATTTCAGCTCATACAAACTTATTAGGTACACCAGTTCCCTCCCTCCCTCCTCCTCCCCCCGTACCCCCTGCTCCCCTCCCCACCCCTCTCCCTCCCCATCCCCCAGTGCCTCCCGCCCCAATTCCCAGAGGAAAAAAAAAGAAATATTTACCCTCCAAAATCATTTTGCAAACCTTTGCACATAAAAATGAATTTATGTTATCACAGTATCATTTAGTATGTGTGAACCTACAAAAAGAATATACATATACACAAAAGTAAAATGTGTAACACTTTTGTGTTCAGTTTTTTATCACTTTAATATTATATATATTTGATGAATTATATATTTTCTTTAAGTTTTCCAATTCTTCAATAAAGCAGTTGCTTTTATATGTTCATACATTTGTCATTCATTCATCACTGTAATAATAAGACATCCTACCTCAGCACAACAAAATAGTAAATCATATATTTGAAAGTCTATAAAGAGTGAAGGAAAACAGCCATGTGACAATTGAAAGATGACAGCTAAATTTCCCCAAGGTTGAGACAGAGTATCTTGGGATACTCCATGAAAACCAATTACATACCAGGGCTAAAACAGTCCATCCTGCACAAGTTCAAAGCATGAAACTTAGGACCAGGCTAATGTCCTCAGAGAAATGGCAGGTAATTTCACCAAAAGAAATAAAAACTTATAAAGACTACATTTGTTGGTAACTTCTTACACTATGAAGTTGCACCTGTAGTGTTGGTATTATGATCCCAGAATCCACCCCAGAAACCACCATGGATTGCCAGAGTACTGTTTTTGGAGGATTTGGCAGTTTAGGGTGGGAACTAGATACCCTCATACTATACCATGTCTTTTTCCATCAGTGGACTTGTAGAATCCACATCTCATTCATTGCCCAACAGAGGACAATGGACAGATCATTACTATATTCTGCTTTGTAAACCTTCCCTAAAAAATGCTAATTCAATAGGCTCTTGTTGTTTCTAAAGGCCTTTAGCTCTTATAACAAGGAACCACTTATAACAAGAGGATTGTCTTTGCATATGTACATATTTGTAATATATTAAATAGCATAAATGTAATTAAATTTTAAAACATACAGTAAGGAAAATATTAAAACAATTTTAAAGTAGGGATGCTATTCTAATTTTAAAAATGAATATATAAATATGCAAAGATCCTAATAAAAATTTTGGAGGAATGTATTTTATAGCAATAATCTTACATGAAACATTTTAAATGTATGAAATCATTAAAATTCAATTTCATATGCTAATAAAATTTAAAAGGAATTAGTTACTAAAAATAATTTGATGGTTTCTAAGTATGTATAAAAATAGAAAAACCATTAATGTTTTTCTAAAATGATATATATGTATGTATTTCCTTTCATTAAGCCTTAAAATAAAAATAATCCATTTGGAATTAAGTCTTGTACATGGTGACAAGTACAGGGAGCACACCCTTCTTCTAAACCTGAAGACATTGAGTTGATGACATTGAGTTGATGAATTAAACAAAGGAAAATTTGAATTACCAAAACACCTTCTAGTCTATTGCTCAGCCACAGGTCAAAGCCGAGGTAAGTTTTCTGTTATTATTTGCTACTTGAAATGCTCTTATTATAAAAATAAAGATTTTTGATATTAGGATTCTCTGAAATTTATTTCTGTACAAAATATGAGGATAATTTTTTAAATTCATGTTAATTGTACTGGTATTAGAAGAGTCCAACTAATTATTAAGCAAGGTTTCAAAAATAATAAATGCTATTCAGCTTCGATTGCTTGAATAGACAAGAAGAAAAACTGCAAAAGTATAAGCCATTCTTGTACTTCAAATCTTTAAAGCACAGCTAAGGAGATAATTAGGTTTTGACTGATTAAAGTAAATGTATTCCATTTTCAATTTTTTTGTGATTGCATATGTGTCAAGAAGCATTTCTTTTTTCATCTCTATAGTTCAATAATTAAGAGTAAACACTTAAAACTTAGATTCTATGAACTGATTAATACCTTAAATTCATTCACCTCTTTTGAATTATCTTCTCTAATATCACTATTTTGAAATCTATTAGGCATTGATTTTAGCATGTCTTATTGTATGTGTGTGTGTCGATGTGTGAGCAGTCATGTGTATATGAATGCACTTGAGTGTGTGTTTCTGTGAAAGACACTGGGAATTATCTTGGATTTGCTCTAACACACTATTGCTTTGTCCTGAGATTTTTGAGGCTTTGGCTTCCAAACTGGAAATACAGGTCATTGCCATATTAGCCCAGAATTTTTACTTAGCATGGGGTCATCTGAACTCAGATTCTTTTGCATACAAGGTAAGGACTTTAACTACTTAATGATCTCCTCAACCCATCCTATTTTATTTTGTTGGAACCGAAGTCCCTGTTTATCACCCACCCAGACCCCGAGAAGAACCAGGAGGACCGAGAGGTTGCTGAAAGAGGCATAAGGCAAGTTTAATCTGGCTCGCCAGGACCGTCCCTTTTGCAAGCAAGGAAGGAGCAGCCCCGACTGAGATCGGGGTAGGATTTTTATAATGAAAGCAGTCACAGCAAACTCTATGGGAACACGGCACACAATAAAGTTAACCACCAAATGTTCTTTTGTTGATAGTGGTGTCTCTGGGCAGTTGAGTTATGGGGTGATAAAGCTGACCACCAAATGTTCTTTTGCTGATAGCGGAGTCTCTGGGCAGTTCCCGTACCACCCAGGGTGGAGAGCAAAATGGCACATCCCACCTGAGATCGCGTAAACAAGGTTGGCGCCTTTGGGCTGGCGCCAGCGGGAAGTTTTAGAATGCGCGCGGGCGGAGAGCTAGGTGCTGGGGGAAGGGAAGCCTATCTTAAAGTCCCACATTCCCCCCTTTTGTCTTGTTCATATATTTTAATCTTAAAAGGTGGCTGGGCAGTGGTGATCGGATAGTGGGGCCCTCTACGGGGATTGCGGGCGACGACCGTTCTTTGGCTTCTTCCTGCTGAGAGGGGTCGACGTGGGGGATTTTGAGTAAGGGCCCACATCCATCACCTTGCCAGCTGAAAGGAATGAACAGAATAAATATGTTCATAGAAATCTCTCTTTTTCTTCTACAGTTGCAAATTCATTTGCATACTGTTGTTTTAAGATCATGACTTGAACAGAATTAAGTCGGTCTCTAATGAAAGCCAAGAGCCTATTTATAATACAAGGGCCGAAAGTTAAAATGAGTATTATGATTATTAAGGGGCCCGCTATGGCAGAAAGTAAAGTAGTAAGCCAAGGGGAGGCGGTAAACCATCCTTCAAACCAGCTCTGTGATGCTCTATATTCTTTTTCTCTGTTCTCTAGTCTCTCCTTTAACTTAGCCATGGCATCACGAATTTCCCCACTATGGTCTATATAGAAACAGCATTGCGCTTTAATTGCTGCACAAAGTCCTCCCTCTTTGAAAAAGAGTAAATCTAATCCCCTTCCATTCTGTAAAGCTACTTCTGACAAGGAAGTAAGAGACTCTTCAAGTCGGGTTATAGACTTTTGTAATACCAGCAGATCTTGTGAAATAGCATGTCTTAAATTTTCATATTTAGTTTGTGAAGTTACCAATCCAGCTGTTCCTGTTCCTATTCCCGCCAGTACTCCTGCCCCGACTAGTAAGGCGAGGGTAATACTCAGGTTTGCGCCAGAATCTTGTTGGGCCCTTCCAAACGTATAAGCATCTATTAAGTCTGTCTCGGGATGGTAATAGATTCTGGGAAAGAGCTGGACTAATACACAGAAATGACTAGTTGAATTAAACACAGTTGTGTGTATACATGGGGTGAGGCCTGTGCTGCAAGCCTACCAGGCATTTTTAGGGGGCACAACATAAGTCCCTATAGTTCGATTTATCCGTATGGAAGAGTTACAAAGGGGTTGGTATTTGGAGGGAACCGTTCCTATACATAGTCCTTGTCCTGACACTTCTTCTAGGGTAATTTTACCTTCTGTTTCCCATTTACATTGGTCATGCGAGTTATTGTAAAATACCGAGTCATTGTAGGCAATTCCCTCGTAGTACGGGGGCGCTGCACTCAAGCATAACCAACAGGTGTCGGATACTAGCTCGGGATGGGTTTGATTTAGCAGGCTATATCCTCCTTTAATTAAATTTTTAAACTTCTCTGTCTGGCGAGGAGGAGCTTTATAAGGATCTTCTGTAGATGGGATTAAACTATTAACTTGAGTGGGTTGAGTGGCAGTCTGATTGTTGGTTGGGGCAGCTGTTGTTGTGGGGACCGGTTCTTTAGTTTTTGCTTTACTTTTTATTCTAGAATTAGTTACAATTTTATTGGGTCCCACTGGTTTATGAACTATTGGTTCTATTTTTAATCTAATAGTAAATATTAACACCGGATCTGCTCCGTGTACATATAATCGTAGCCCTCAGCTTTTCCCCGTAATCCAATTACGATCTTGCTTTCCCTTTGTAGTGAAGGTAATGTTTATGTGACTGTAAATTCCATCTTTGGGATCTGTGAACCTAATTAAGTCATCGTCTTTGGTTGCCCATCCCCGATTTGTACTGGTCACACATCCCCATTGGGAACAAAAATAAGACTCCGTGCCACCGCATCCCCAAGTTCTAGGGCCTGGGCAAATATACCATGTGGAATGGTTGTTACAGGGTGGTCGACTTTCTTCGACTCCCTCTAAAATGAGTGTCCTTTTTTTTTTTTACTGTAATGGACTATGTTTTGTCTCGGTTTTCCGCGGGTGTCGGTTGTACGGGCCCAGTCATAAGTAGCTAGTTGGCATAGGTCAACAGTTAAGTCTGGCCACCAATGCCATAAGGGGGACTCTGATGTGGCCAAGGGATAGGTCTGGTCTGTCCCTGGGTTTGTTATTTCCCAAGTTAGTTTATGGGGTTGGTGAGGATTAGAGTCTAGGGCCCCATTACTTAGCTGGATTTGGCTTAGCAGTGTCAGCACAACCGCGACGGATGTGAAGCTTAAGAGGGTTGTCAGTCTTTTGTATGATCCAGCTGTCATCTTTGGGTGGGAGGTGGGCTCTCTTAATGTGAGAGACATGCACCCACGCGGCGATGCCTTCAACTTTCACAGTGGTAGGGGTGGTCAGTAGGATCATATAGGGTCCTTTCCACCGGGGCTCTAGGTTGCGGGTCTGATGTCTTCTCACGTACACCAGGTCTCCGCAGCTGAAGTCATGTCTTTTGTTGGTGGGTTCTCCAGGCTGGTAAGTGGCAGCCACCTGCTTCCAAAGGTCGTCCTGCACAGCCTGGATTGCTTCCAGCCTGGTACGCAAAGACATATCATTAGTGGGTAGCCCTGTGTCTTTGATCTGAGTTATTGGAGGTGAAGTTCCGTATAAAATCTCAAAGGGGGTAAGTCCCAGTCTCTTGGATGGGGTATTGCATGCCCTAAAAAGAGCCAAAGGTAAGAGAGTGACCCAATCTGTGCTGCCAGTCTCCATGATTAATTTAGTCAAGGTCTCTTTTAGAGTCCTATTCATTCTTTCTACCTGACCTGAACTTTGGGGTCTGTATGCACAATGAAGTTTCCAATCGATCCCCAGATACCTGGCCATTCCCTGACTTACCTTGGCAATGAACGCAGGGCCATTGTCTGAGCCTATTATCTTAGGAATTCCGAAACGGGGGAAGATTTCTTCTAAGATCTTCTTGGTGACTGTTGACGCAGTTTCGTTTTTGGTGGGAAAGGCTTCCACCTAGCCAGAAAAGGTGTCCACAAATACCAACAAATACTTGTATCCATATTTAGCAGGCACAATTTCTGTGAAATCTGTCTCCCAATACCTTCCTGGTCTGTCGCCCCTCAGTCTCTGTCCTGTGACTCCTTCAGTAGGTTGGGCATTTACCAGACTACAAGGCTCACAGGCTATGATCGTCTCATAGATCAGTCTGGCAGCCTTTGGTATCAGAAAGTCAGAATCCTTAATGAGTTCTCTGATTTTTGCTGCTCCCAAATGCGTCCATTGATGCATTTGTTTGATTACTTCTTTAGCTTCTTTCTGAGGGAGTATAATTTGTCCAGTAGGGGTTCTCCAGGCCCCTAATTTATCATCATAGGATTTGTCTAATTTCTCTATTAACTGCAGGTCTTTCTGGGTATATTCATAGACTGGCTTTAGGGTTCCTAATATTAGAATAGAAGTTGACTGATAGGCAGCTTTCTTTGCTTCTTTATCTGCCATATCATTCCCAATGCTATCAGAGTTTTAGTTTTTTTGTGTCCCGGGGTATGTATTATACTTACCTTTGCAGGAAGATGTAGAGCAGCCAGAAGGTCAAGGATCTCCCATTTATTTTTTATGGCCTTACCTTCTGAGGTCAGCAGTCCTCTTTGTTGATAAATGGCCCCATGTACATGAGCGGTTGCAAATGTATACCTGCTGTCCGTGTAGATGTTAATCCGCCGTCCCTTTCCCAACTCCAAGGCTTTTGTCAAAGCGACCAACTCTGCTCTCTGTGCTGACGTTCCTGCCGGGAGGGCTGACACCCAGATGACCTGTTTTCCGTCCACCACTGCAGCCCCGGCTTGCCTTTCTCCTTGGTCCAAGAAGCTGCTGCCGTCTGTGAACCAGGTAGTCTCTGCATCCGGAAAGGGCTGGTCGGTCAGATCTTTCCACCAGCCATGGGCCCCAGCGAGGACTTGTTGACAGTCATGAATCGGGGGCTCTAGGTCTGGGTCCGGCAGCAAGGTGGCGGGATTAAGTCCAGTTGCTGGTGCAAACTAATGTTGTCTGTCATTGTTTAACAGCAACACTTGATAATGAGTCATTCAGGGCGTTGGTGAGCCAACGATCCGGTGGTTGTCTAATGACATTTTCTAGGGCATGGGGGGCCGCCACAGTCAGATTCTGTCCCATAGTCAATTTATCGGCATCCTTTACTAAAGTTGCGGCAGCAGCTATTATGCGCAAGCCATCCTGCCGCTACCGGGTCCAATCTTTTAGAGAGGTACGCTACCGGCCTCTTCCAGGGCCCCAATTGTTGAGTCAACACCCCCTTTGCTATGCCCCTATTCTCTGCCACATACAAGTGGAAGGGCTTAGTTGTATCTGGCAGGGCCAGAGCTGGTGCTGTTATAAGGGCCTGTTTTATTTGGTCAAAGGCCAGTTGCTCTCTTTCAGTCCAAGTGAATGGGGCACTGTTCTTAGTCAACGCATACAGGGGGGCTGCCAATTCCACGAACCCTGGTATCCAGAGTCTGCAAAATCCTGCCGTGCCTAAGAATTCCCTCATTTGTTTAGGATTTTGAGGAGGCGAAATATGAAACACAGTCTGCTTCCGTGCTTCCGTCAGCCAACGCTTTCCTCCCTCCAGCTGATACCCCAGGTAACTGACCTTTGTTTTACAGATCTGGGCTTTCTTCGCTGATGCCCGGTATCCTAGGCCTCCCAGTTCTTTCAGGAGTCTCTCGGTGCCTTCCCGACAGGTGGACTCGTCTGGGGCCGCCAGCAGTAGATCATCTACGTATTGTAGGAGAGTTACCTGTGGGTTCCGAGTGTGGAAAGAGAGGAGGTCCTGGTGCAACGCCTCATTGAAGATGGTGGGAGAATTCTTGTATCCCTGTGGCAACCTCGTCCATGTGAGCTGTCCAGAGGTTCCGGTCTCAGGGTCCTTCCATTCGAATGCGAAGAGTGGTTGACTGGCCGGGGCCAGTTTTAGGCAAAAAAATGCATCCTTTAAGTCCAGCACGGTATACCAGATTTGGTCTGGTGGCAAAGAACTTAGGAGAGTATATGGGTTTGGGACAGTCGGGTGAATGTCGGCTGTCCGTTTATTTACCTCTCGTAAGTCCTGCACAGGCCGTAATCATTGGTGCCAGGCTTCCGGACTGGTAGTAGAGGTGTGTTCCATGCTGACCGGCATGGGCGGAGGACCCCTGCTTCCAACAACCTAGCTATATGGGGTTTAATTCCCTCTCTGGCTTCAGCAGTCATTGGGTATTGGCGGACGGCTATGGGCAGTGCTTGAGATTTTAATTCTATATGGACAGGTAGACCACCAGTCTCTGCCCATGCCTTTGGGTATCTCCGTAACCATGGAGCCATCTCTGTGGTCTCTTCTAGTGGAAACTTGAAAAGTCTATATTCATCTTGTAGTTTGAGGGTTAAAATCTGAAGGGGCTGTCCTTGTTTGTTGGTTACAGTAGTCCCTTCTGTTGAGAAATGGATTTGGGCTCCCACCTTTGTTAATAAGTCTTGTCCCAAGAGTGGGTATGGGCAGTCAGGGATGACTAAGAACGAGTGGGATACCCAGCCCACGCTGAGGTCCACCTTTCTTTGGGTAGTCCATGAATATTGCTTGTTCCCTGTTGTCCCCTGTACCCAGAAGTCTTTCCAGATCGTTTTCCTTGATCTTGTGTTAGGACCGAATGTTGGGCCCCTGTGTCTACTAAGAACTCTGTTTTCTTCCCCTCCACCATTAAGGTTACCCTGGGTTCAGGGAGGGGTGCTGAACCCCGTTCCCCCTAGTCCAAGTCTTCTCCCAGGGTTAATATTTTTGAGGGGTTACTTACAGGTCGCCTTTGGAATTTGGGTTTCTGTGGACAGTCCTTGGCCCAGTGTCCTTTTTCTCCACATTGAAAACATTGGCTCCAGTTGGTCTTCTGAGGATGTTCCTTGTTGCCCAGGTGTCCCTGCCTGCCTCCCTGTCTTGGCGGTCTATCCTGTACTACCACAGCCAAGATTTGAGTGAGCTTCCTCTCATGTCTCTTATCTCTTAAGTCCTTTTCCTTTTCTTTCTTTTCTTCCTCAACATGTCTATTATAATATACTTTCTCAGCTACCTGCACTATGTCCCTCAGTGACTTATCCTGTAATCCTTCTATTCTTTGCAATTTCTTTTTAATATCCTTAGCTGACTGGTCAATAAAAGCCATCATTACTGTCGCTTTATGTTCATCACTAGTGGGGTCAAAGGGGGTAAACCTGTGAAAAGCTTCCATAAGCCGTTCTAAGAAAATAGCAGGAGCTTCCCCCGGACCTTGTAATATTTCTCCTACCTTAGTCAGATTGGTGGGTCGTTTGGCCGCACCTCGGAGACCTGCCATTAGAGTCTGGCGATACACATTGAGACGCTCCCTACCTTCAGTTAGGTCTTGTTAAGGGTGAAGCCGCATCTATGAGGGCGGGAATTATGGTAGGTCTTCCATCCTTCCCAGGCATATTCTTGCGAGCTTCCAGCAGAACTCTTTGTTTTTCCTCTGTGGTGAGAAGGGCCCCCAGCAGTTGCTGGCAGTCCTTCCATGTTGGCTGGTGGGAATAAAGCACTGAATCTATGAGAGAAATTAAAGCATCTGGGTTCTCAGAAAAAGAGGGATTCTGATTCCTCCAATTGTAAAGATCAGAGGAGGAGAAAGGCCAGTACTGAAGGGGCTGATTTCCCTCATCATCAGGAAGGCCGTACTCCCGTAGAGGCAAGGTAGGGATAGCCTCTTTATCCAGTTGGACCTTTCTTCTTGTCCCTGCTGCAGATCCCTGCAGGAAAGGATCTAGGGATGGGTAAAGAGTAGAGGGTGAAGAAGGAGGAGGAGCGGAAGGTGGGGTGGAAGGGATAGAAGGGGGGGTAGGAGGAAGTCCAGGCAGCTCTTCTGGACCTCTTCGATGTTCCGGGTAGGGTGGCGGTTGATCCAGCAGTTCTTTCTGGGTCTCATCTCAGGAATCACCTGTGGTCTGGACTTAGGGTCCGAAGCAGGAGTAGAGAGAGTTAAAACAGGGAGAGGTTGGGGAATAAAAGATTTCATCCAAGAGGGAGGTCTCGGACTAGATCTTCCCAGGTGACGATGCATGGGACCTGGTCGGGGTGTCCGTGGGATCCGTCCTGGAAAACCTGCTTCTTGACTAGAGAGATTAATTCCTTCTGAAAGGAGCCACCAGCCGGCCACCCCACTTTGAAGGTGGGCCATTCATTTCTGCAATAGATTTGCCACCTTCCTTTTCGTAAGTCGAAAGATAGGTTATGTCCTCTTTCCCTAATGTCCTTCCAGTGCCCCAGCGTCAAGTCCAAAGCAGTAGTCTGAACCTGTCCCATGATACGTATCTCTTGATAACAAAAATATACCAGAAACACAGTAAAAGACACCAACACAAAACTGACAACAAGACGAGATCTCCAATCAACAAGTGTCCGCTGGAGCGCTCCTGTTCCGGGCGGAGAATCAAAAGCAAAAGATACCGGCAGTAACCTGGCTCGGGGGTCCCAGAGGTCCTTGATATGGCCTCTTTCCCCGAATAGTCTCACCATGAGTCTAATTTAACTCACGGCCTGCTGTCCCCGAGTGAGGGGCATCCCCCTTGTTCTACAGGGTACCCTAGAGCACGTCTGCTCACCCCTTAAAAGGGCACAGTGCTCACTCCGAGTCCACGGCGTTCCTTCTAAAACAAAAGGAAAATCTTAGAGGAACACAAAGACAAGAACACGTTTACCTTCAACCCTGGGTCGTCGCTGTTCCTTCTGGGGCTGGGGGCATCCCGGATGAGCCCCCAATATGTTGGAACTGAAGTCCCTGTTTATCACCCACCCAGACCCCGAGAAGAACCACGAGGACCGAGAGGTTGCTGAAAGAGGCATAAGGCAAGTTTAATCTGGTTCGCCAGGACCGTCCCTCTTGCAAGCAAGGAAGGAGCGGCCCCGACTGAGATCAGGGTAGGGTTTTTATAATGAAAGCAGTCACAGCAAACTCTATGGGAACACGGCACACAATAAAGTTAACCACCAAATATTCTTTTGCTGATAGCGGTGTCTCTGGGCAGTTGAGTTATGGGGTGATAAAGCTGACCACCAAATGTTCTTTTGCTGATAGCGGAGTCTCTGGGGAGTTCCCGAACCGCCCAGGGTGGAGGGTGGAATGGCGCGTCCCACCTGAGATCGCGTAAACAAGGTTGGCGCCTTTGGGCTGGCGCTAGCGGGAAGTTTTAGAATGCACGCAGACGGAGAGCTAGGTGTGGGGGAAGGGAAGCTTATCTTAAAGTCCCACAATTTTTACAGCAAGGTTTTGTTTGAAGAAGTTATATGGTGTTTTTATGTAATGCTTTGTATTTTTCTACTTCTACAAAACAAAATTTCAGATGTGTTAATTAGAAATTGTTGGAAATTTGTGAATCAGTTTTTGATGCTGAGAAGTTCACATTTAATCTGTTTGTGTGTGACAAGTTTGTTTTGTTCTGTCATAAAAAAGTATGATCAAAAAAGAGAATCCAAAAAAAATACTCCCTTAACAATTTATAATGGCATTTGTCTTGCTAAAGAAGATCTACTCATGGCATAAACACCTCTGGAGGTCCTACTTCTTAATGTTGTCAATTACAACCAGAATTCTATGCAATTATTGGAGGGAAAGCCAGCTGAAAAAACTGTTACAAATGTGAATAACTTTTTTAACCACAATTTTCCATTATACAAACACAGAAGAGTGGTTGTCTCTCCCTCTCTTGTGGGAGCTCCGCAGCTAGTGCGGTAGGATATTGAAAGACCCCCCCTCTGCAGTCACAGGGTTTACCCATCTGTCATTCAATGATGGTTTGGGCCTCATGTGGATTTCCAAATCCTCCTCTTAACGGCTGGAAGATCACCGTCAGGTAGAGTAAGATCAATGGAGTCTTCATGCTTCTCTGTGGAGAAAGGAGAAAGAAAATTCTCAGGGGGAGACAACTCCCTGAGAAGGTTTTTACCCTCTCCCTCTACCAATGGAGAAAGGTATTTGATGTCCCAAGCAGGGATCCAGATAGGCCTTTTTTCACTTTGGGGAAACATGCATCTGAATCCTCTCCCCACAGTGATGAGGGGGTCTGGACCCTTCCATCCCCCAGTGAGGGGGTCCTTCCAGCCAACCTGGATAGATTTGTATGAGATCCTAGAAGTCCATTGCCTCTGGAATGGTGTTTCTAAATCTGTTTTTGCCAAATTTAAAATATTAAGCATTAGCAAAGCCTTCTTTAACTGATCATGGGGGGGGAGAAACTCCCCCTTTTGTTTTTGTAATTAGTCCTTAAGAGATTGATTTTGACATTCTATGATTGCCTGTCCCCGAGGGTTATGAGGGATGCCAGTGGAGTGGGTAATATTCCAGGTCTGGAGAAATTTGGAAAAGGCCTTACTAGTAAAGCAAGGGCCATTATCTGTTTTGAGTTGATCTACACACACACACACACATACATACACACGCATACATGTGCAATTGAATAAAAAAAAAGTTGATCAGGCAAACCAAGGAGAGCGAAGCATTGTAACATATGGCTGACAGCGTGTTTAGATTTTTCCCCTGCGTGTGCCATAGCCCAGCAGGCATGAAAGAATGTATCAATAGTGAGAAAGATATATTTAAGTTTACCAAATGGAGGGTAATGAGTAACATCTGTTTGGCACAAGTTGTTAGGTCGTAATCCATGGGGGTTAACTCCCATCTTTTGTAAAGTTGAAGAAAGGGTTGGCAGGATTTGCAAGTGAGGGTGATCTTTTAAAGATCCTTGATGGGCACCAAAGGATATTTGTGATGGAGGCCTCTCCAGTTAATGTAGGTTAACCGATACAAACTGGCCGCCTCTTGAAAAGTTAAAGCGGATACCATCTTATCTGCCAGGGGATTTTCTTCAGATAGAAACCCAGCCAGAATTTGGTGACCCTGAAGGTGTTGGATGAAGATGGGATTAAGTCTTTGTTTGAGTAGTAATTGTGCCTGTAGCATCAGTGGAGTTATAGGGTTAGTAGGTTAACAACATAAAGGATATCAGAAAACAGATTAAAAGTCTCAGGTAAAGTGCTCAGTGCTAATACCACCACAAACAATTCTTTAAATTGTGCCCAACCCTCAACCTCGTGGGTGACCCTTTTAAGGGGAACAACAGTTGTCCCTTCTTATGAGGGGGAAAAGCCACCAAGGAGGCTCCTAGGTGCCCTCCATTGGTAAATACAGTCAGAAAATTAGGGCCAGGTTGAGGGAGGAGGAGCCTACGGAGTCTCCAATCTAGTCTTAAAAATGAGCTCATCCATTGATGAGGGCCATAAAGGCAATCAATCTTTCCTAAGTATCCTTCAAAGGCTAAAGCAACCCTGTCATTGTTTCTCTGAAGCCAGGTAAAGTCTGACAACTTAAAAGGAACAACAAGAAGGTGAGGTTCCAGCCCAAATAACCGGGTGCAAGCATCTCTGCTTTTGATAATACAGTCAGCAAATTGATCAGTCATAGAATAAACTCTAGGGGCTCCCCTGACTGAGAGATGGATCCACTGAAGGGGGTCACCTCCTTGTGCCAACATGGCGGTACATAACATCTCTCTAGAAAAAAGGTAAAGGATGATGGGAAGGCCAGGATCATATCTTTTCAAAGCAGAATGATCTATTGCTCATTGAATTTTGTGAAATATTTGATGATGATAAGGAGTGAGGGTGTCTGGGAGGAGAGATGCAAGCCCTTCAAAAGATCAAATAGGGGAGACAGTTCCTCAGTGATAATTGGTATCCATGGCCTCATCCAGTCAATTTCTCCCAGGATTTTCTGGAGTTGAGGCAGTGAATAAGAATCTTTAATATGTAATTAAGGCTTAGTAGGGGAAACCATGTCAAGGGACAGTACAAAGCCCAGGATCTTAAAAGGAGGGACAGTCCGAATCTTATCAGGAGCCTCCCTAAACTTGTTGGCCTCCAAGATGGCAAGAGATTCATTAGTAATTTCTTGGAGACTGGTGGGGGAGGGAGCCCCCAAAATTATATCATACATATAAATGTAAAATAAAAAGTTAGGGTGGCTAAGCAAGGATAAGAAAATTTGTGACATAAAATACTGACAGATCGGGGGGCTATTGGCCATTCCCTGACTCAGGACAGTCTATTCATATCTTAAATCTGGCCCCCTGAAGTTAACAGAGGGAACAGAGAATACAAATTTTTCTGCATCTTCTGGATGCAAGGGAATGGAGAAAAAACAATCTTTAATGTCAATAATAGTCAAATAATAATCTTTGGAAATAGCTGGAATCTAGGGCTGGCCCTTTGATGGGTCCCAAAAGGAAACATCCTTTCATTTATTTTTCTTAGGTCATGTAAAAGTCTCCATGAGCCATTGGCCTTCTTCATAACAAAAACAAGGGAATTTCAGGGATTTGCCCCAGGGCATGGCCGAGCACATGGGACTAAAGATGGTGTGAGGGCAAGGGTCTTGGGCGTGACCCTGATCACTTCACAGAGAGCCCTATTTGGCTTTCAGGTATCTACATGCTCCCTGTGCTGAGTGACATTGAACTTGACCATTAGTAGGATGTGTTGATCTGTGACACAATTGAATGCCCGTTTCACACCTTGGTGGCCTTTGTCTATAAAAGTTCCTTTTCTCCCCCCAATAAACGGAGATCTGCTTCTGATAATCTTCCTGTCCCGTGCCGAGTCTCTGGGGGTAGAGGCGGAGGTGGAGATGCCTGGAATCTGCTTTCATCACAGCCAGCAGCTGTGTGTTTGAGTGAGTGAATGAGTGCATAAATGGGCACTGGTTCCCACACATGTCCCAAAGACAATTGCTGTTCTATAAGTATATGAAGCTGTTGTAATTTGAGGGCAGGTAATGGCCACTGCTCAACCCATATAGGGTCTCCTGGTGTTCATTGAATTTTAGGAACCAGAGGGTGAGCAGTGGCCTTTAGGATTGGGGGTGGACCGGAGGATGATTCTGCCTTAGGTGCTTAAAACAAGGGTCATTCCTGTAATTTGAGTGACTATCCCCGCTGGCCTCAAACTGTTGTTCATACTCTTCATGATCAAGTACATCTTCATAAAAACCCTTATGATCAGTTGTAATATAGGCCTCAGCCTCTCCAAGAATATCCTGGCCCAGAAGATTAGCGGTTAGGCCAGATACCACTAGGAGGCGCACCTCTCCATGGTTCCCGTCGGGATCAGACCAGGGCTGGTAATCAGTAGTCTCCTAGGAAGTAGACTGTCCACCCACTCCTAGAAATGGGGGGCCCGGGACCAGCCGCCAGGCTGAAGGCACTTCGTCTTCTCTTATGACTGGGCCATCAGCCCCTGTGTCAATGAGGAACTTGAAAATCTTTCTGGCAAAGGTGAGGGACAGCTTAGGTCTCAGCCCTGGGACTAGAGGCACCGTCCAATGAGCTCTGACAGCTCTCTTCCCTTTATTTAACGGAGCTGGGGATGGCCCCGGAGGGAGTTTAAAGTCTTCTCTCGAATGTCCACTTTAGATCTTCAGTCTTTAGCCCAGTGGAATCCCTTTCTACATCTCAGGCAGGGGGTCTGAGGTCCCTCCCACAAAGAGGCTTTAGCCTTAAGTGGGCACTCCCTGCTAAAGTGACCCTCTCACCCACAGCCAAAGCAGTTTTGTTCCCCTTTGCAGGGAGCACTTGCTGGAGGGCACACACCAGGGTGTCATTTGATTCCTGCCTTTTGGCTTCTTTGGCCGAGTGCAAAGCCATAGCCATGGCTTTAGCATTGGCCCGGGCAGTGTGGGAAGTAGTGCCTATGCCCCTGGTAGCTACAATCCACCTAGCAATATTTTTATCCTTAAGGCCTGCACAGGCCAGCTTGTGATCCTGATTCATACCTTCCCAGACTAGAGATCTTTCAAACTGGTCTGTATAAGCCCCGGGGGGACCTTGCAGGCTAGGCTTTTCTCAACTCTCTCAATGAAAGAGGCAAGGTCCTCATTTGGTTTCTGGGACAATCCAGAAATGGGGGACTCAGCTGGGCCATCATCTAGCCTTTTCCATGCGTTAGTGCCTGCAGTCCTCACTTGGTCTCTATAGGGGTCAGGGATAGCTGCCTGTTGAGCCCTGGTAGAATATTGGGCCTCAAACCTAGCAAGCATACCATAGGTGATGGGGATCGCTGGGTTGGCCCCTGATTCCTCTGTCCCTGAGTTCTACATTCATCTTGAAAAAAGGCACTCCACTTGATAAAGAGTGCCCCAGGGAGGACGGCTTTAGCTAAGTCCATCCAGTCTTGGGCTGTGCAGGGCTGATGAACAAGCCCTTGAAGGATGGTCTCTGCCCAAGGGGAGTTAGGCCCATCCTTGGCTACAGCCTTTTTTAACTCTTTGATCTCAGTAGCTGTCCAAGGGTACCATGCTGCAGGGCAATTTCCCCCCACCCCCTGCTCAATGTTAACCGGAAAAGCTCGGTAGGCCCTGAGGGAGGATATGGAGGAGGAGCAGAAAGGGATAGAAAGGGTTCGTGGGAGGTGATCGAGAGGTCCATGGTGCAAGAGCAAAGGAATGGGGGAGGGGGACCAATTGACAGCAGTCGGGTTAGCCAGGCTCTCACGGGGGGTGGGGTGGGGGGGGACTCTTGAGGGCGCCTATGGTGGGTAGGACCCCCAAGGGGGAATCTCCCCCTTCTGTTTTTGGGCCTTTAGAATCAACTTCTCTATCCGGTCCCAAGTGTTCCAATCTAATAAATTGCTTACAGGTAGCCATGGGGCCACCTTGAGCAAGCGGGACCATGATTGCTGTGCTTGGTTACCTGTGAGGTTTAAACCTAGGCTTTTTAAAAGCACTCGTAGGGAGTCCAGGACTGGGTCAGCCTGGGATGAGGACTGCCCCATAATTTATGAGGGCACACTCACCCAAAGATTGGCTTGTCTGACAGTGAGTTAAGAAGCCTCACATGGGGCACCAGTCTGTGGGGGAACCAGAGCTAGTGCATTTGAGGGACTCTGGGCCAGCCAGATATCCCTCCAGGCTGAGCAGGTGGTCACAGCACAAAGAGACTACGGGCCAGGAGGTCTGTCAAAGCAGGAACTCAACTTCATTAAACAGGGGATGACTTATATAGAGTGTGCAGCAGGGAGAAGGGTGAAGGGTGGTGTGATTATGGGGTAACCAAAAAGAAGTGATTACATGACCAGAGGGTGGTTGGATAGGTGTGACATCATCCCAGGGAAACGAAACTTGCCCGTGGATATGAGATTTGAAACCTAAAGTCAGGTCCTGAAACTCTAGCCAGGCTCAGGAAGTTCCAGCAGGCCTCAGGCCTGGTAAAGAGGCCCAATACTCTCTTCATTTTCCTTTTCCTCTTTCTTTTGCTCCCTACCCTTCATTCAGCAACCCATTCCTTTCCCTCCAGCCCTATTGCCTTTCTGTTTGTATGGGTCACAGGGTTCTCTTCTGGTTGTCTGTTCTAGTAGGAACTCAGGCCTCTTTGGTCTTCCTAAGGTAAACCCCCAGAGAGGGAAGCTATGCGCCGTGGGCTTTAGATTACTACAGATGCAAATGAAATTTATCTCAATCTTCACACACTGTGTGTATGGATTAACTTCTCTGATGAAAACCTGAAGATGCTAAATGGAGAAAATATTTGTAAGAACGTGTGAGAGAAATTAAAATATTTATGTAATAGAAGCATTTTTTCATGCAATGAATAAATGTCAAATAGATTGCTATGGTGTATAAATATGTTAAAATAGTTGTAGCTCATTTCCTTCCTCTTACTCATTGTATCTTTTCTCATCTTTAATCAAAAGCATTAGTTAGATATATATGGATTACTATATTAGATATCATTTAATATAAACACCCTCTTATTAGCATTGAAGATTTTAAATTTCATGTTTCCTCAGATCAATTTTCATTGGCAATGTTATTTTTAATGGATGGTAAATTTAAATACATACTCCATTTTATTCAGCTATATATGGTCATTGAAGTGACTGTACAATAGACATTACCAATGTTTTATTTCTATTTTCATCAATTATTATTAATAAGCTAATTCTTTATTTAGAATAAGAAATAAACAGATAAATCTATTCAGATTACTGACTATACCTATATCAGTTAAAATAGAATAGCACTTTTCTAAATAATATTTTATTTTATTTTTATTTTTTATTTTTATTATTTATTCAATTGTGCATATATGCTTGTGTGCTCATGTATATGTATGTGTGTGTATGTATGTATGTGTGTGTATGTATGTGTGTGTGTGTAGAACCAGGGACGAATTTGTGAACCACCATGGACGCCTCCACCTCCTCCTTGTTTACTCTGCCCTGAGGATTCACAGGCTCCACCCTACCAGGACCAGAAATGCAGGCAGCCCCGCTTCTGCCCTGTGTCTACATCTGGGGTCTAAGAACTGAACTCAGGACCTTCTGCCTGCAAGACAGAGGCTTAACCCCTGAGCCATTTTTCCAGACCCCTAAATAATATTTTAATAGAATTATTTCCTTATGTAGTATTTTGTCATCTCAATTACATTTTCTAGTTTGAGGAAAAAATGAACATCCTGCAAAAAAAGTACTTCTCACTAAATTTTTTGTTTTAAAATTAAGAATATGTGACTAGGTAAAAAATTTGATGTCACCATAAATTGCTCCCAAATTTATATTATTGGGTGGTAAGAAGTTTGCTGGGGAATAAAAATTAGTAGCAAAGTACACAGAGGTTATGGACTAGAAAGGACAAAAAAACTGCTTATTTTGCATTTTCGCTGATTATATGTAGCATCCTGCAATTATTATAATAGACATACTGAATGATGAACATCATTTTTAGCAACATCGGGGTTTTTCACCAGCAGTGGCTTCAAGTTTCCCTGTCCTATGTCATTGATTCTTCAGTTCTCTTCAAACAATTTGACTGAAGTCACTATCAAAAATCAAGGACCATACAAAACGACGAATATGAACAATGTGTTGAAGATAAATTAGGGTTCATTTCTTCAAATAATGTGTGTGTGTGTGTGTGAGAGAGAGAGAGAGAAAGTGACAGAGAGAGAGAGAGAAAGAGGTGGAGATGTGGTATACCTTTATGGACAAAGAACTATTTACAAAGAGAAAATATCTAGTAGGTAGATTAAAAGTTGGGTATTTCAGTAAGAGTTTCCTTCAGCAAGCTTATTTACCTTGGTTGATTAAGAGGCATAAAATAGTAGCAGTAACATCAACCATAATACTGAACTGATCTTTTCACTGCCTCTACCAATTTCAAACATTCTGATTGCATTCTACTGAGATTGTTTCAAATTTAAAACACCCTATATCAAATGACATGAAAGAGAGATGAGCAATAAATGTTCACAGGCTTTTATAAGTTATTTCTAATATAGTTTCCGACTTGCATTGTCAAATCAATTGCTGCTGAACAAGGAAACATAAGCTATCAGAATATATTATATCAGATGATTCACTCTGTAAACTTCTGTTCTTGCTCAAAAAGTGTTCACTCTGAATTTTGAAACATTTTTTGTATTCTGTTCATTATTATAAAAGTCATAACACATTTTAAGCTTTCATTTCAGACTCCTTGATCAATATGGTGAGATTTTAAGTGATGACTCAAATGAATATTAAACTGAGCTTCTGTAACTACTACAAACAATCCAAAATGTACTGCAATATAAAGCACAAAAGCAATACCTGATGCTCTGCAGGTAGGAACAGAAGTGAATATTTGCCCTCCATATGTTTGTCACCACCTAAATATTAGCTTGAAGTAAAACTCAGTGAAGCACAATTTATATTTGGAATATACTGAAGTTGTCTCCATATTATAAGTTAAATGAGAACCATTGTTCTCATTTGTAGCTGTAAGTCACATTTATTTCTTTTTCTGAAGTTATATAAATAATATAATAAACTTGAATTATAAAGTTGGCCTTTTATAAGAATTTTATTTTTAAAGAGTTAGACATTACTCCTTTCTAACGCTAGAAATCAAAATCCAAAATTTGAGAGCTGAAGAAAAGTGTACATAAAGGTGGTACTGGAAGCAGACAGTTCCCTACATTAAGAGGCACAATGGGAGCATGTTTAGAGGCATATTTTTTTACATATGGCTTCCTTGTCCATTGTTGAATCCTTTACAGAGGGACTGCAATCATTCCGAATCCAATTTTCAGTAAATAACTACCAACTAGAGTTTGTTCCATGATGAAATCTCATCTCCTTTAAAGCATGAAACCATGTGTCTTCAATTTGCCAATCATTGACAGTCTCTGCTTTGAAAAAAATCTAGCATTTGTAGGATGTCACAATCTAATTCAGCTACATAAACATAAATGCATAATAAAATACAAATCTTGCAGATAATTGTTGATCTAATGATATTTTTGAAGTGATTAATCCAGATAACTAGACAAATTAGATTTCAACAGACCTAGATATATGTGACAATGAGAAAAAGGGCAAGAATTATGTACTATAAACCATTAACAAGAATTTTTTAGAAAATTAAGGAATGAAATGTATGCTGATATTATCAAAATTTTATGTTTTGGAAATTAAGGGCAGAAAGAAATAAGCTATAGCATGTGCATGCACACATACTTGTGCATACACACACAATAAACAGATGATTAGAAAAAAATTACAGGGAGAAATACAGATTAAGAAAGAAATAACAAAGACTTAAGTCTGATTAGTCACATGTAATTTCCTAGCTAATTTGCACATGCATTTAAATATACATTTGTATAAATAATGATCTGTAATCATTTATCACCCATCCTTTTTCATTTACGTCTATTTTAATATATTATATCTTATTTTAAAGATATCTTTTTATCTTGTTATATTCCAGTTAAATTTGAACTAATGTATTTATGAGGTTGAGAAAAATGTTATGATTAACTGATATGTTTTTGTGGAACTGCACTATTACTTACATGCACAGTGTTCAGCTTTATGATCATCAGCACATTTGACTGTCTTTTTGTCATATCTTGAACAGAGACAGGCCATGTTGACATCAAACATGCTAGGACATGCTAATGATCTGAAAGATCCCCATCAAATAACATTAAAACATATAAAATCAGACTATCAAAATTACTTGGCAAACACTTTCCAGAGTTGTCTATATAATTCCATTGACTTGGAAAATACTAGTGAAGTTATATTGATGAAAAAATTATATAAGATATGAATTTATTCCTTTTATGGAACTATTTGAAAATTTCTCATTATCTTTAACAGTGTAGCAAATAATTGTGACTGTACAACTTTTCACAACCTTGGCTAGATTTATTCCAAGGTATTTCATTTTACTTTTGAAGTGATAGTAAATGGAATTGTTACAATAATTTCTTTCTTGCTTTGTTCATCCTTGGTGTGTTGTAAGGTCACTCATTTCTTCATATTTATTTTGTAACCTGACACTATACTGAACACGTTTATCAGCTCTAGAAGTTTCCTGATGTCTCCTTCAGGGTCTTATAGGGACAGGACTATGTCCATACAAGTAGAAATAGCTTGATTTCATCCTTCCCTCTTTGCATACATTTTATCTCTATTGCCTCACTGTTCTAGTTAAAGCTTTAAGCAAACATTCAACAAGAGTGGTATGAGAGAGCAGTGTTATCTAGTTCCTCATTTGAATTGGAACACTTCAAGTTTTTCACAATTTAGGATGATATTTGCTATAAGCTTGTCCTTTATAGCTTTTTTGTGTTGTTATTAATACCTTCTGTCACTATAGATTCCAAGAATTCAATCATGAGTGGATGCTGTATTTTGTGGTAGACGTTTTCCTGCATCTATTGATAGATTCATGTGATTTTTTCTTCTTTGTCTTTGTCTATATGTCTATATATCCCTGAAACACATGGATGGTTCAATTATAAATGCAATTCTATAATTGAACCATCCATGTGTTTCATGGATAACTCTCACTTGGTCTCTGTGAATGATCATTCTTCTATATTCAGTTTGCAAATATTTTAGTAAAGATTTTTCAACTGTACTCATTAATTTTTATTTTTGTACTTTTGTTTGGTTTTAGGATTAGGATATTATTGGCTTCATATGAAGAGCTTGGAAGTGTTCTTTTCTTTTGTATTTTGTTAAGTCTCTTAAGGAACAATATTGATGATTCTTTCTAGAAATTTGGTAGACTTCTATACTTAATCCATTCTCTCCTGGACTTTTCTTCATAGAGATATTTGAGATTGTTGTTTTAATGTCAATACTTGTGAGTCTCTAAAATCATTTATTATCTTGATTCAGCTTTCATATCTCATATATAGTTTCTTTCTTTCTTTTTTAATTTTTTGAAATTTATTCTTTTTGAATCTCCAATTTTCATGGAATTTACATTTTTTAAAGTATGCTCTTAAAATTCTCTTAATTTCTTCCAGATTTCTTGCAATCTCTCCTTTTGCGTCTGGTTCTATTGATTTGCCTTATCCCTTTGGCTTTGGTTAATTTAGGTAAAAGTTTGCTAATCTTGTTTATCTTTTCAAAGAATCAGTTCTTGGCTTCATTGATTTGTTTCATTGGTTAATCTTAATTCCATTACTTTGTTTTTTCGATTTTTATATTTCTATATTCCTTTTTTTGGGATTTGTTTGTCTTTTTTCTATGTCTTTAAATTTCATTTTTAAGTTGTTTAATTCTGAAGCTTCTTTTTTGATGTAGACTTTGTGTACTCTAATTTTCTCTTAGGACTTCTTTCATTGTGTCCTATAGGTTTTGTTATGCTGGGATTTAAAAATTTTATCTTTGATTTCTTCTATGATCCATTTTGAAAATTACCATACTACCAAAGGCAATATCCCGATTCATCACATTTCTATTCAAAATTTCAATGCAATTCTTCACAAAAATTTCTACTCTTATTCCATCTACCTTTGAATCTACTCTTATATAAGACGTGATTTTAACAGCCTTTTATCTCTGGCCAGGGGATGACATTCACTACCCATCAGAATGGATCTAAGAGCAGTACAGGAGCAGCAAAACTGAAAAAAACAATCAACAAACCATAATTCAGAACATCAGAGACTCTGCATCAACCACTTGGAACCAGGCCAGCCTAATCTCTCCCCATCCCAAAGTTCAGGGAAATTTGCGGAAGAGGGGGCGGTAAGATTGTAAGAGCCTAAAGATGGGGAGGAGCAACAATATGCAAGATACGCCAAACAAATTAGGGCCAACATAATCATAATAGGACTTTGCATGACCTGTGTTATGACCAACATATCATTGACCCCCCAAAGTCTAGCATGGATCACAAGCATTAGGATCCTTACAGGCAAGGGATTAACAGCCATAATAGTGTTACTATGCTAAAAGTGAACACAAAAAAGAGCTCCAGGCCATGCTACTGAGTCCTTACACCTCATCAGAAAGGAGGACCCAGAGGGAAGTCTGACATGCACATTAAAGGATGCTCCAGGAAGGGAAGGGGGTGCGTGGGAGGGGGGGACTGGGAGAAAGGGAGGAAGGGGAGAAAGGAAGGGGACAAAGGGGAAGAGCAAGGGGAACCAGGGAGGGGTGGAGGGAGGGAGGGGAATGGGGTACTTATCAACTTTGTATGAATGGAAGAAATAAAAAAAAAGAAATTTAAAAAATAATCTTAAAATCAATATTGAAGCACAAAAGGACCTGATTAGCCAAACTCATAGTGAACAATAAAAGTACTGCTGGAAGCATAGCCATGCACAAATTAAAAACTGTACAACAGACCAATAATAATTAAACAGCATGGTTATGACACAAAACCTGACAAACAGATCAAGGAATTAGAATTGAGGACCCATACTGTGAACCTACAACCATCTGATATTTGATAGAAATCCCAAAAGCACAGGTTAGAGAAAAGACAGCATCTTCAACAAAATGGTGCTGAGAATATTTACATTTTTCAAAATAAACCATTAATCATGCAAAAAGGCAACTATCAAATGGAGATAATATTTAAAGGCTACATATCTGATGGAGGATTGATATTCAGAATATACAAAGATCTCAAGAAATTAAACATCAAGAAATAAAAAATGTACTCTTAAAATGATCCTCGGAATTGAAAGATTTTTAAAAATTTTTCTACTTTTATAAACATATTGGGTATTCCTCCCATCTTCCCTTTCTCTCCCCTGTCCTCAATCCCCTCTCTTCTCTTCACTATTCTTTCCCACTCTCTCCTACCCTTCCAAGGACCCCAGGGTTCACTCTGACCTGTCTACTCCTGTGGGTGCTCAGGCCTCTGTGGTATATGAAGTTACCTCTCTTAAGGATACCTCATTAATATATGCATTTCCCTTCACTAATTCAGTTTTACACCCAAAGGTTTCCACTGTAAGTGCCCATTCTATGGGTATAATAGTTGTTACCAACAGAGCACTTCAATGTACTGTCGTCTTACTTATAGGTTTATTGGCTGTCTTTCCTATTGATTTTTTCTCTCCCCCCCTTTTTATAGGTTCTTGTTCTAGTTTACAGTACCAGGGATATGTACCCTTCTGACAAGTGGGTCTTGAATCCAATCAAAAAGCTGTTGGTTGTCTCCTTGATACTCATGCCACTATTACAATACTGGTCACCTGTTGCCATGGTGATTTATATTGGAACTTATAGATCTCATGCCATTGAATTATTTCTCTTCCTTAGTAGCTTCTACAGTATTCATTGGTACTGCATAAGCTAGCCAGAAAGGAAAAAAATTCACAGACAGTACCAGGTGATATATTTTGCCCATGTTTGTGTTGGTACCTTCAGAAATAGGATCTCACTAATGAGGTGAAATTAAAATGTCTAACAAATGCCATAAAAACAGCTCCCTAGCCATCAGGGAAATGCAACTAAAACCATGCTGAGGTGTCATCCTAAGCCATTCAGTATAGGTAAAATTAAAAACACAAATAACAAAAACAGATGCTGGAGAGTATGTGGAGAGAGATATCCTTTATTCACTGCTGATGGAAATGCAAACTCAGACAACTTCTTTGGAAAGCAGGATTGAGGCTTCCAAGAAAGCAAAAAAAAAAAAAAATTGAATTGTCATGTGACCTATCCACAACACTCATGAGAATTTTTATATAGTAATTTATGTCATATTACAGAGACACATGAACAACAATGTTCAAGGCATCTCTAGTCACAATAACAAGTAAAATAAGCATAGGAATTCAAAGTGTATGAATGGATAATAAAAATGTGACAGTTACACAGGGGACTCAACTGTCAAGAAAAAATGACATGACATTTGTGATTTAGTGGATGGAAATCGAAGATTTTTAAAAAAAATTTTTATTTATCATTTATTTAATTATGCGTGTGTGTGTGTGTGCATGCGCGTGTGTATGTAGAACCACGGACGAATTCGGGAACCACCATGGACGCCTCCACCTCCTCCTTGTTTACTCTGCCCCGGGATTCACAGGCTCGGCCCTACCAGGACAGAAACCCAAGCCGCGCTTCTGCCCAGCGTCTATACGTGGGGTCTAGGATCCAAACTCAGGACCTTCCTCCTGCAAGGCAGAGGCTTAACCCCTGATCCACCTCTCCAGCCCCGGAATTTGAAGATATTTTATTGAGTGAAATATCCGGACACAGAAAACAAAATTCCTCCTGCTTTTTCTTTTAAGTGGATGTTAACATTGAACTTCAGACTGACAAACTTAGAATGTAATGTCTATAATAGTTGTAATCTAGGAAAGAATATAAAATAGGGAATGAAGGATGGAAATGAATCCAAAAAGTGAGAAGGAATTTGGGAACAGGAGTCAAGGGCACACTTAAATTCACACTCAAGCAAGCAATCACATTCTGATGTGGAAATAGGGCAACTCAGGAAAGGAAACACAAACCAAACATCATTTAAAAAAAAAACAAAACCATGTGTCCTCAGAGGGAACAAACATCTTAGAGAAAACTGCAAATGTTTAATAATAAGTTGCCATTCCCTTTGATCAAATAACATTCACCCATATCCTGCAACACAGTTATACTTACCTCTGCTAAACCTACACAATAGTGGATGCATCAAAATATACCCACAGAGAAGTAAGGCTCTCAAGATACGTGTTGCCATCCTGAGAGACTAATTGGATATACTACAAGTCATGAGAGAGAGAGAGAGTATTAATTGGATGGCTGGCCCATTGGTGGGCCAATCATGGTCCTGTAGATACCAGACATATAGAGGAGTTTTAGATCAGGCCCAATGAATCTCACAAATAGGGGAATGGAGAGTGTGAGAAAGACTTGGTAGAAATAACAAGTGGAATGTGATGGAATAGGATGAAGCAGAAGGGCAGAAAAGTTAAAAACATACTTGTACACAAAGTTTCAAAAATAAATTTAAAGAAGAATATATACTGGCGGATAACACATTTGGATTTTAAATAGCTTGATTACACAAGTAGTATTGACATTAATATATATATATTATATACACACACATGGATGTGGGCATAAAAATTTCATTGAAATACAAGGTTTCATTTAACAACTTTACACAAATGAGAACCCTTAACTGAAATTTCCATGTATTTCTATACACATGTACATATAGATCGTAATGTTAAAATGAAAGATGCTTACGAAGATATGTTCTCCCGACTTTCCAGACACAAAATTAGTTGTTGAGAAATAATCACTAAGTATAGGAACTTCTATAATTTGAGACAGTATATGGTGGAAGGAAATGAATGTAATCTAAAAGCAATGATTTCTCTAATTTTACTTGCAGATTAATGTTTATAATTTTCAAGTTTGAAAAGAAAAAATATAAAGATATATTCAATATGTTTCATAGTATGTACACTGTATAACATTAATTAGATTTTTCATGCTCTTTGAAACTCAAGATATTTATTTATTAGAGAGTGAGGGAAAAGACAACAAGAAAACCAAAGTGAGACAGAGAAATATACAGACAGAGACTTAAAAGAACAGAGAAAATGCACATACACACATATACACGTCATGATTCATGGGTATAGGTAAGAGGACAACTTAGATTAATTCTTTCAATTCAGTATGAAGGCTTCCAAGGGTGAACCTCTAGTCACCAATTTTGTGAACAATTGCATTCCCCATGGAACCAAATGTTGGCCTCAGAAATCATTCCTACACAGAGAAGTATTTGCAAAGCCAGTCAAACTCTTCCCCACCACCTTCATTACATATATCTGAGTCCACTCAAGAAATTTTCATTTGCTCAGATGTCATCTGATTATTGGACTTACATCAGTGTACAAGGTCACACCACCTTTTATTACCTGATCTATAAGATCAGTGCTGTGTCACATTTTATTGCTTGATATATAAGATCAATGAGCAATGCTATGCCACATTTCCCCTGAACATAAATAATCTAAGAAAAGGTTTTGTTTTTTTTTCCTTTCATGCTGTAGAGGTGTCAAGGCAATTTGACAAACAGTGCTTTGAAGGATCATGACCTTGGAGATCTCAAGCAAGCTAATTTCTGAATTTGAAGTGGCTGTCAAACCAAATTTCAAAGAACAGTATATTGATGTCTAAGATCAAGAGCAGAAATACACCAAGCAATGGATTTTATTTTTCAAAATTAGATTATAATTTTATATCAAGATCCACACACAACTTATTAGAGTCAAAATTGGTTAATGACAGGAGTATGGTGTTTTGAAGTGTGGACATTTATGTCTTTGCTAACATCCATGTTTTTTATGAGAGAAATGAAAAAAAAAGTATGTGTCTGAATTGTGATCCAGTTAAACTTATTAGGTAATTAAGTACAAAAATATGCTACTCAAGTCACAATTTCCAGGTTTTCAGAAATTAAAGTTCTTTGGCAACAATTATAAAAATAGAGTACTAATCTGTGTTTATCAGATAATGCCTTTAGTTTTTTTAGTAGAAATGATGTGAGGTAGATATTTAATGGAAACCCACATGATAACTTGTTACAATGAATAAATGTCATTGTTGCAACTTAAATTAAAAAAATAAACTGCTTTAAATTTGTTTGATTGCCTATGAAATTATCCATGTTACATTAAGGACAATATAAATATTTGGGAAGAAAGGAGAATACTTCAAAAACTGGAGCTCTCAAATAATTTACCCATAAGGCATTTGAAATTGTTTTACAACAAATTGATGGATAAAATTAGACCATATGATAAAATTTTGAAATCTACCTTCCACTAAAATTATACTATTATATATACACATGTTTTACATTCATAAAATTTATTGTTACTTTATAAAAAATTAATTAGGATGTATATGTTAAAGATTATTGTTTGACACTGTATTTCACAAAAATTTTCTACAATTCACATTAATTTGTTTATTTTTATGAAAAATTTTCTTTCCTCACATTGACAATAATAATATTATATTTAACTCAATTGATATTTAACTCAATCCAACTGATGCCTCTGTTCACAAAGGTATGAAAGATGGTATTCTAATCCGCTACCACTCTTAGTATTAATAAATGAAATTTCAAATCTATATTGATGTATTCATCATGGCAGTGAAAGCTATAATTACTGACAACCTATTCTCAATTATGAACAAAACAAATATTTCACAAAAAATGAAACATTCAATCTTGTGGAGGAGTTTGTTATGACAAGGAAGCCCTGAAATGAAAACGTGTCCATGCCTCTTAAGCACTATCACCTTTATTTTTATTATAGGTCTCTATTATCATGGGAATTATACTTAAATTTCTAAGCTACATTTATATTATGACTCTTGATATGCTCTTATCTTTCAAAACGTGGCAATTTCCACTTTAGAAATACAGCCTCAAGACTAGAATTATTCATAGATTTGATCATTTAATGTATTTACGGGATTTATAGCTTTTGGCAAATTCATTGCCTTGTGGTGGGAATATAGCCTAGTTCTGCTTTGAAACTATTTACTTTGATACACTTATTGGTCACCCAAGAAAATATGAGAAAGATTTGGGATATTGAAGTGTCACTCATGAGCATACATGGCTTAGACATGTAAACTTTGACATAGATCAAATATCATTAATTTTTAAGACCATTGCCAGGCTGCAATGTTTTAAGGAGTAAATGCACATGAAGAAAGAATAAGTGGACAGTTTCCGAGTCCAAGAGTGGACTGATGCAGACAGGTAGGAACAAAAGGTTAAATCAAAGAAGAAAATATGATATTCAGCACAAAAGGAAGATACAATAGGGTGAGCTGTTTGAGAGACAAAATTAGATAGTGTTAACAAGTGTTGCCATGGGGAGAGAAAAGCTAGGTTAGGATCTATGAAGGAATGTATTGGGGCTGGAGAGGTGGCTCAGGGGTTAAGTATATGCCTTTCAGGCAGAAGATCCTGAATTTGGATCCTAGACCCCATGTATAGACGCCTGGCAGAAGCAGGGGCGGCCTGCGTTTCTGGTCCTGGTAGGGCAGAGCCTGTGAATGCCGGGGCAGAGTAAAGAAGGAGGAGGTAGAGGTGGTCCATGGTGGTTCCCGAATTCGCCCGAGGTTCTACACACACACACACACACACACACACGCGCGCGCGCGCACACACGCACAATTGAATAAATAATAAAAAATTAAAAAAGAAATGTATTAAAAATAAATATATTCTGTGGTTTAGATATGTTGTGTCTACTAAAATGTGATAAGTAGATGGACTGATCTGCAACTTTTGGATCCAAGTAATGAGAGGAAGATAACGCTCTAACTTGACAAAAGGATAAATGCTTGATGATGTGTATTAGTATTCCATTATAATGTTGCATTGGTTAAGTATATTATGTGTGATTGTCATGATTTTGATGTGTTACTTGCTACTCCCTCTCTCCTCCCTGGTTACCAAAGTGAGCAGCTTTCTGCCACTACGTTTTGGTTCTGTTTCTGCTTGTCATGGGCCTGTGAGCAAAGGACCCAACTGATCATGGACTGAACCCTCCATAACAATATGAGCTAAAAAAAAGCTGGCACATTCAAATTATCTGTCTGAGACATCATTCAAATCAACAATATCTAACTAACAACTGGAGTTTAAAATATACTATTCAGTTAGTAATTTTTTAAAAAAGAATCATATGTGTTCATGAAAGTCTAAAAGTTGAACATAATTTAATATCCTTACATGAAATTATCTAACTATGGTTGCTACATAAACACAATTGAAAATAAAATTCAGCGAAATCTGCACATGTAAACTAGAAGAACAAGTGTTAAGACTGACTACAGATATTATATAGATATTAATTATAATAAAACTAGCTCTAATAATGTAATTATTAGAGCTTTGAAAACCATTTACTTAAGTTGTAGAGATTAAGGTACTAAACATATACCTGAAAATATATTAACACCACAATTTGAATTGAAATTTTTATAACAAATATAATTAACAATAATAAAATCATATACTTAGCACATGGCTGGAAAACCCTGGAAAATTTTTATATTTATTTTTAATTTTCCTACTCATACAAACTTAATAAGTACCCCAGTCCCCTGCTCCACCCCATCCCGGATCCCCTTGCACCCTCCCCCCTTTCACCCCCCCTTTTGCCTGGTACTCCCCTGTCCCCCCCCCAATTACTGGAGCATCCTTTAGTGTGAATCTCAAACTTCTCTCTGTGTCCTCCACTTTAATGAGGTGTAAGGACTCAGTAGCATTGCTAGAGCCCTTTCTTGTGTTCTCCTTTAGTATGGGAACACTATTGTGACTGTTAATTCCTTGTCTCTAAGGATCCTAGTGCCTGTGATCCATGCTAGACTTTGGGGGATCATTGATATGTCAGTCATTGAGCAGGTCATGCAAAGTCCTATTGTGGTTACTTTACACCTAACTTGGGTGGAGTATCTTGCATATTGTTGCTCCTCCCCATCTTTAGGCTCTTAACAATCTTACTGCCCCCTCTTTTTTTAAATTTATTTTTTCCACCCATACAAACTTGATAAGTACCCCATTCCCCTCCCTCCCTTCACCTCTCCCTGGATCCCCTTGTTCCCTTTCCTTTCCCGCCTCCCTCCCTTTCTCCCAGTGCCCCCTCCCCCACCCATTCCTGGAACATCCTTTAGTGTGCATGTCAAATTTCCCTCTGGATCCTCCTCTCTGATGAGGTGTAAGGACTCAGTACTATTGCCTAAAGCTCTTTTTTGTGTTCCCCTTTAGTATAGGAACACTATGTGGCTGTTGATCCCTTGCCTCTAAGGATCTTAGGGCCTGTGATCCATGCTAGATTTTGGGGGAGTCAATGACAGTTGGTCATTGCACAGGTCATGCAAAGTCCTATTATGATTACTTTGGCCCAAATTTGTGTGGCGTATCTTGCATATCATCGCTTCTCCCCATCTTTAGGCCTTTACAATCATACCACCCCCTCTTCTGCAAATTTCCCTGAGCTTTCAGATGGGGAGAGATGAGGCTGGCCTGGTTCCTAGTGATTAATGTAGGGTCTCTGATGTTCTGAATTATGTTTATGGTTTGTTATTCTTTTTTTTCTTTTTCTTATAGTTTTACTGTTCCTGCACTGCCCTTGGCTCCATCGTGGTGGGTATTGGATGTCGCTTCCTACTCAGAGATAAAAGGTTGTTAAAATAAAGTCTTATTATAAGAGTAGATTCAAAGATAGATGGAATGAGTAGGAGACTGAGGTGAGGGGGTCAGTTTCCCACTTGCAGGATGGTTACCTTTTCTCTGCCAGACTCTATGCACTCCTCTTTTCTGTTGAGTACAAACCCCATCAGTTGCAAGTGACCAGGAAGGAAAGTCTGTGAGCTTAACCAGATGTCTCATAACTCTCAGTACTTGATGGTGGCCTATTTTCTCTGCGGTAGCATGATCCCCTTTCTCCTTGTTTCTGGCCGTGCCCTCCTTTCCCTTCCCTCCTGTTTATAATCTTTTCAATTACTGTAGGTATTACAGAGATTTATGTTTGGGTGTGTCACTAAGTGGGTTTGGTACTAGGACCCACCTATTAGGGAGTGCATACAGCGCTTAATTTTCTGTGTCTGGGATACTTCACTCAGTATAATTTTTTCTAAATCCATCATTTCCTGGCAAATTTCATTAATTCATCTTTTTTGATGGCTGAGTAATATTCCCTGGTATAAATGGAGCATATTTACCTTACCCATTCGTCAATTGTTGGGCATTTGAATTGATTCCATGGCTTTGCTATTGTAAACAGTGCTGCTATGAACATGGTGGTGCTTGTGCCATTGAGGTGAACTTTTGTTGTATGGGGGATTATTCCCAAAAGTGGAATAGCAGGGTCATATTGCATTTAAATCTTTAACTTTTTTAATTGCCAGATGGCCCACCAGAGTGGTTGTACAAGCCTGAATTCCCATCAGAAATGTAGGAGAGTTCCCTTCTGTTCACATTATCTCCAGAATTTGGTGTTGTTCGTATCGTGGATTTTTGCCATCTTGACTCGGGTGAGAGGTTTTCATTTGCATTTCCTTGATGACTAAGGATGTGCAGCATTTTTTTATGATATTTGTTAGACATTTCAGTTTCATCCCAGGTAAAGTTCTTTTCAGTTCCCAAGCCCATTTTTTAATTTGGCCATTTATTTCCTTGGTGTTTAGGTTTCTAAATTCTTTGTGCATATCTATCAGATCTGTAGTTAGTGAAGATTTTCTTCCATTCTGTGGGTTGCCTTTTTGTTCGGTTATAATCTCTTTATCTGAACAGAAGCCCTTTAATTTCATAAGATCCCATCTCTTGAGTGTTGGTTGTAGTGATTGTGCTATTTGATTTCTGTTTAGGAAATGGCATAGTCCAGTCAGCTTGAGGGAGTTCCCTACCCTTTCAACTAGGGCTTTTATAGTCTCTGGCCTTGTTTTGAGGTTCTCGATGCATTTGAAATTAATTTTTGTACCTAGAGACAAGTTCGGGTCCAGTTTTAATCTTCTGCCTATGGACATCCAGTTTTGCCAGCACCATTTGTTGAAGATACTATTCTTTTTCTATTGGATTTTTTGGGCCCCTTTGTCAAAGATCAAATGCCTGTAATGGTGTAGGGTTATATATCAGTCTTCAACTCTTATCCATTGATCTATGTGTCTATTTTGGAGCCAGTACTGGCTGTTTTTATTACTATGGAATTATAGTGTAGATTAAGGTTTGGTATGGTGATACCTCTACCAGTGTTTTTGTTACTCAGGATTGTTTTTGCTCTCCTAGGTCTCTTGTGCGTCCATATGAATTTTGAGATTATTTGGTAAATTTCTTTAAAGAATTGCTTTGGGATTTTGATTGGTATAGCATTGAATCTGTATATTACTTTTAGTAGGATGGTCATTTTTATGATATTGATTCTGCCAATCCAGGAATATGGGAGTTCTTTCCACCTTCTGGTGTCTTTAGTAATTTCTTTCTTTAGAGTTTTAAAGTTTTCATTGTAAAAGTCTCTTACTTCCTTCGTTAGGTTTATACCAAGGTATTTCAATTTTTTAGAGGCTGTAGTAAATGGGTTGTTTCTTTTAGAGCTTTTTCACTTCATTCATCCTGGGCATAGAGGAAGGCCCCTGATTTTTGCACATTTATTTTGTATCCTTCCACCCTGCTGAACTTCTGTATTAGCTGCAGAAGTTTCCTGGTGGAGTTTTTGGGATCACTCAGTTATAAGATCATGTCATCTGCAAATAGAGATAACTTGACATCTTCCTTCCTGATCTGAATCCCTTTTATTTCCCTTTCTTGTCTTATGCCTTAGCTAAGACTTCATGTACAATATTGACTAGAAGTGGTGAGAGTGGACAGCATTTCTAGTTCTGATTATAATCCTTGCTGTTGGCTTTCTTCCATTCCAACTCTCTCTAAGGTTTTGATCATAAAATGCTGTTGGATCTTGACAAAAGCTTTTTCTGCATCTATCGAGAGTATCATGTGGTCTTGGATTTTGGACTAGTTTATATGGTGAATTACAATTATTGATTTGCATATGTTGAACCTACCTTGTGTGCCTGGGATAAAGGCTGCTTGATCCCCGTGGATAACCTTTTTGATATGTTTTTGAATCTGATTTGCTAAGACTTTGTTGAGAATATTTGCATCTGTGTTCATCAAAGAGATTGGTCTAGATTTTCTTTTTTAAGTGTATCTTTATTAGGTTTGGGGATTAAGATGATACTAGCTTTATAGAAGGAATTTGGTAGTGTTCTTTCCTTTGCTATTTGATGGAAAATATTAAGGAGTATTGGTGTTATTTGTTCCTTGAATGTGTGGTAGAACTCTTTGCTGAATCGATCTGGACCAGGACATTTTTTGGTGGGAAGTTTCGAGATTACTTCATCAATTTCCTCATATGTTATAGGACTATTTGAATAATTTGAAACTTCCTGATTCAATTTAGGTAAGTTTTGCTCACTTAGGAATTCATCCATTTCTTTTGTGTTATCAAATTTCATGGAGTATAAGTTTTTGAAATATGACCTTATAATTCTTTGAATTTCTTGGGTATCAGTAGTGATAATCCATTTTCATTTCTAATTTTGTTAATCTGGTTTCTCTCTGTTATTTTTGGTTAATTTATCTAGGGAGTGTATCAATCTTGATTTTTTTCAAAGAACCAGCTTTTTGACTGGTTGTTTTTCTGTATCGATTTCCTTATCTCAATTTCTGATATTTCTCACCTGATTTTACTAATCTTTCTTCTACTGTTTTTGGGATTGGATTGTTCTTCTGTCTCTAAAACTCTACGTTACATTTTTATTTATTTGTGATGCTTCCATTTTTTTTACATAGGCCTTAAGAGCCTTAGGATAGCTTTCATTGTGTGCCAAAGATTTTGATAAGTTGTATTTTCATTATCATTCACTTCCAGGAAATCTTAAATTTCCTTTATGGTTTCTTCTTGAACCAATTCTCATTCAACATCATATTCTTTAGTTTCCAGGAGTTAGTGTATTTTCTGTTGGTTGTTGTGTTATGGATGTCAAGCTTAAAAGCGTGGTGGTCTGATCGGGTACAGGCTAGAATTTCAACTTTCCTGTATATGTGGAGATTCGTTTTGTAGCCCAATATGTGGTCTATTTTGGAGAAAGTTCCATGTGCTGCTGAGAAAAATGTGTATTCTTTGGTGCGTGGATGAAAAATTTGATAGAGATCTGTAAGGTCCATTTCAATAAGAGTTTGATTAAGTTCCAATGTGTCTCTGAGAGGGCAGTATTGAAATCCCCAAGAATTATTGTCTTGGGGTTGATTTCTTGCTTTAGACATTGTAGCACTTGCTTAATGAATGTGCAGGTGTTCATATTAGGTGCATATATATTCAGTATAGTGAAGTCTTCCTGGCAAATTGTATCTGTGACTAAAATGTAGTATTCTTCGGTGTCTCTTATGATTTTTTTTAGTTTGAAGTCCACTTTGGCCGCTAGCATAATAGCTCTCCCTGCCTGTTTCCTGGTTCATTAGCTTACAGAATTTTGGACCAGTCTTTTAATTTTAGGATGTGCCTATCTTTTGTGGTGAGATGAGTTTCCTGCAGGCAGCAGATTGATGGGTTGTGATTTCTAATCCAAGTTTGTAATCTGGTCTTTTGATTGGTGAGTTAATTCCATTGATATTTAATGTTATAATGGAGAAATTACTTTTAATTACAGATAGTTTTTATGTTTAGTGGCTTTCATAATTTTATTATTTGGCTTTTAGGTTTTGGTGGTATTATACTTCCCTTCTGTCCTCCTGGATATGCTTGTTCTTTTCTTCAAGCTTGATTATCTTTTTTAGCATTTTTTGAAGGCCTGGTTTGGTAGACATGTAAGTCTTCAAGTTGTCTTTGTGTTGGAAAACTTTTCTTTCTCCCTGGATCATGACAGATAATTTTACTGGGTATATCATCCTGAGTTGACATTTTTCTTCATTCAGTACTTGAAGTACGTCTCTCCAAGCTCTTCTTGCTTTTACTGTTTCCATATTAACGTCATTTGTTATTTTATAGGATTAACTTTATAAGTGACTTTTTTTCCCTTGAAGCTCTCAGCACCTTTCCTTTGTCTTGAATGTGGAGTTTTGGGCTATCATTTGCCATTGTGAATTTCTATTTTGGTCATATGTGTTTGGGGTGTAAAATGCCTCTTGTGTTTGAATGGGCTTCTCTTTCTTTACATGAGGAAAGTTTCCTTTATAATAATTTGAAAAATTTCCTCAGCACATTATTTTGGGATTCTTGCTCTCATATTCTGTGAATGTGCATGTTAGGTTTCTTCAAGGTGTCCCATAACTCTTGAATATTTCTCTCAAGTATCTTTTTGGTTTTAATGACCTCTTCCATTGAGCTGGTTACTTCTTCCACTTTGTCTCCTAGATCTGAAATTCTATTTTCTGCTTCCTTAGTTCTGCTGATAAGACTCTCTGTTGAGTTCTAGGTTGAAGATAATTTGTTTTTTAGTTCAATTTTAAACTCTGCTTGAGACTGTTTTAACTGTTTATTTTTGTTTCTTGAACTGTTTTTCTCATCTCTTCCAAGTGTCAGTTGTATTCCTGTTCAAAGTGGTTGATGCAGTTATTTAACTCCTCCCAGATTTCCTCTTCCATATTATTGATCATGGTAATGATCATGCTTTTAAAATCATTATCTTTGGTGTGGCTTTCTTGGCTATTTTCTCTGACTTTGTTCTGTTTGGACTCTATCATTATGGGATTAATTTTTTCCATGGGAGATTTGTTTTCTTATGTTTGGTTTCTCATGGATTTGCACTGTGACCTGGGCATTTTTGTTTTATCTCTTAAGATCTTCTTTCAGTTTCTGTTTGTTTTTGACTGAACTAAATTAGTATTATTATTTTTAAGCAGTTATTACTAGTGTTTGCCTTGTAGTTGTGTACACTTGTCTGTTGTTATTTCCTAGATAAGGCTATTAGACTGGTACTACATCAATTAAGTCAGGTTTAGTGGACAGGGAATGAAGATTAGTATGGTAGTGCTCTTTTATGATTTTGTATCTTGTTGATATGTGAGGGTGAATGGTATAGTCCCTGAAGTTGTATATGTTTTGGGGTGGCTATATGGAAAAGTTAAACTACAATGACTAATAATTAAGAGGGACAGAATGGTTAAAAGGGGTTTACTTATCTTTGGGCTGGATATGAAGAATCTTTCCCATGTGATAGATGATTTTATAGATATATATGGCATTTGTCTCCTAGAGCTTTACTTGTTTTTTTTTTTTTTTTTTTTGGATTCTGTTGAATTCTGAGTAGCAGTTTATCCTCCCTCGACCACGCTCGCCCCCTTTGGAAAGGGCAGAGCTTCTAGTTGTCCTGCAGTTCACCTGGGACCTGGGCATGTCCTATGGTCCTTCCCTAGCCCTGAGCAGACTGGGTGCTGCTCTGGCTGACTGTTGGGAGGAGCTGAGACAAGTGAATGAGCTGGGCTGGGGGTATACTAGGAGGTTTATCTGAGGAGCTGACTGTCCTCCTTGGACTGTGCGTGTCCTGGGCAGGTGGAAATGGCTGTCAGAAAGTTGGAAAAAATTTTATATAGTGGCACTTGACACAATGAATTGTACATAAAAAATAGATGAATAAATAGTAGTATTGACCGAAATTGTCTACAATTTTTGAGACAGAAAGAGAAGGAACCGAGGTCAGTCTCATCTGCATAGGGAGTTTCAAGCCAGCCAGGGGTACAGAAGAACCAGGAAAACAAAGATTATATTGAAAACAAACAAAATAATACAACACCAAAATCCTGTGACCCCATATTAATTTTTTCAGATGAGAAAAATTGAAGAGATGCTGCATATTCTCTCATGTACTTTATCCTTCACCACAAAACCAATCAAAAGTTTCTCTTTTGTAAAATTTGTAAAGTTTAACTTTTGCCTTAATTCTACTTTTAATTAGTCGAGGTTTGGACTGGATGGGTCATCTCAAATGTAAGAAGATGTAGAATAGAAAATTTGAAGGGATGCTTAAATAGAAATGTTCTTCCTCAGTTCAAATAGAAGATATACATCAAATATAAAAACTTAGGTACAAATGAATACTGTGTTTTTTCACTTTATAATACTTTATAGCTAAACCTTTGTTCACATGCTAACTGTGTTATTTGACACTGACCCAATTTTTTAAGTTACATTATGGAGACAATATAGAAAACTTCATAGGACAATTAATATCATAGTCACAGGAGGCCTAATACCATTGGGTATATAAATTGTCAAATAAGATGCACAGAAAAATAAATGTTTTGTGAATATTTTTGTCTTATATCTTTGTTTTGAGCAAAAATACATAAGCTAGCAGGTATTCAGTGACATAAAATAAACTTGTATACATTTTAAAATTTCATCTGTCAATTGTCTGTAGTCAATAACTATCAGGAACACACGTATAATTAAGCAAAATCAACTTTATTGACTCGTAATAAAAAAAGGAAGGAGAAAAAAGGGAAGAAGGGAGGAAGGAAGGAAGGGAGGATGGAAGGAAGGAATGAAGGAACGAAGGAACAAAGGAATGAAGGATCAAAGGAAGATACAAAGAAACAAGAAAGAAAAGAATTAAGGGATACAGGTAAAGCAGGAAGAATAGAGAATTCTCTTTTATGTTGAGATATTTTGAGAAGTTTCAAAGAAAATGCAGCATCATCACATGTGGTGACAATCAAGGGATGACCCTTTGTTGATTTCCACATTAATACACAGCTTGGAGCCAGGAAGTGTAGGCAAACTTTTTGCAGTAAAGAAGCAACGGACAAATCAACAAAACTAGTCTGATGTGCATCAGATCACATGTGTAAGTTCCTATCACTCTATCAGAGCGCTACATCTGCTGCATCTTGGACATCATTTTTCCACTAAAAATGTCGAAAGACCATGTGTTAAAAGTCTCCTATGGTGCCATAGCAAACTAGCTGGAGTGAATTAAAAGATGTGGTTTGTGCCTTGCACAACCCACTGGATCCCTCTGTGCATCTCTTCTTTTTTCTCACTGTTGGACACTGTGAAGAGAACAGGTTTCCTGAGCTAGAGGCTACCCCTTCCATACTCTGTGCAAACAACAAAGCTTTGTGACTACTGACCCACACCTGTGATTGTGAGCTGAAGTAAATCTGTCCTGCTTTAAGCCGCTTTGCTCTGTTATGCTGTTTATAGGCAGAAATTAGTCTCTGGGTGGATGTATCTAATTTTGATATTCTGTTAGGCTGATTACACATGAAAGGAGCAAACTATCCCTTCATATTCTGATATGGGAAGCCACTCCTCACTGCTTTGTGTAAAGCTATTTATTTATTAGTCTTAAGTGTTGTTTGTTTATATAAGATCATTATAAGAATACAAGCATTTAAGTTAACAGAGAGTCATGTTACCTGTTTTAAAGTCACATGACAATTGACACATAAAGATAAGTAATGGGGAGCTTATCCATTCCATCAATGATTGTGTAATTTGTGAAATAAATATAATAAAATATTTCTAGTATATAGATATGTACATCTTTTGTGTATTATATATGAAATATAGTTATAAGTGATATAAAATATGGACCTAGCTGGGATTCAAATATATGTAAGACTGCCAAGTATAAATACTTGTTTTTTACTTATGTAAAGCATACACAAAATTATCAGTTCATACATATCCTTGCTTTCACAGTATTTGTGAATAAAATACCACACTTGCTCTTGAGAGAGGACTGAAAGGATTTTATATTTTTATTCTAAGACTTGAAGTATCCATGAATAAGCAAAATTTGAATTTTATCCTCAACTTTTTAATGCCTTTTCGCTCCATTTTTTCTATAGAAATATACATAATATGGATCCATAGAAGAGAATGTTTATTTTTAAAGATAGAAATGCTTCTAGCCATCATTGACTTCACTTAGAAGAAAAGTCAAATTGAACAGAAAAATACCCTTTCTGTTTCAGGAGCTTGTAAAGAGGGCTGTAAATGAAAATCATATGGGAATTATAACGTTCCCTCAATTGGCGTGTTCTGATGTTTGAAATTTTATGGTGTCTGCAATAGCTTATATAGGCTATTTAGTTTGGTACCATGAGGATAAATTTTTTTCAAGTATTTGATGTAGAACACTTACTTTCCTTAACAACACTTTACCTTTTCTTATTTTTTGCATGAATCTGAATCTGTTACTCTATTTTCCCATTAAAATCTTTCCACTGCTTGGAAACTATTCAGAAAATTCAGAAGTTGAAGACTCTTTGATAACAAAGTTGACTTGCAAAATCAAATTAGTTTAGACTAGCTTTATTTTAATAAAAGAACTACTAAAGAAGAAATTATTCAATGTGATGGAAATTATCTTTTAAGATAGAGAATTATGGGAAGAAAATCACTTTAAATTGCAATATATTATAAACGCTTTGTCCCATATAGCACTGATTTTAATAAATACTTCATCACAATTATAGACAACAAAGATAATTCTTAAATTCTTTTTAAATTTTTTTATTATTTATTATTTATTCAATTATGCGTGTGTATGTATGTGTGTGTGTGTAGCACCACGGACGAATTCGGGAATCACCATGGACTGCCTCCACCTCCTGTTTGCTTACTCTGTTCCCGTATTCACAGGCTCCACCCTACCAGGACCAGAAACATAGGCCGCCCTGCTTCCACCCGGCGTTTATACATGGGGTCTAGAATCCAAACTCAGGACCTTCTGCCTGCAAAGCACAGGCTTAACCCCTCAGCCACCTCTCTAGCCCCCAATTCTTAAATTCTTTAGCTGAATTTCTCATTCTAGTGGATACAATAATACTCTAAGATATTTTGTTAGATTATTACGAGATTATTGTATGAGAGTCAAACTAATATTTATCCTATGAACTCATTATTTTAAATTAATTAAAATATGTACATTTATTCATATTGCAAACCCACTAAATTTGCTACAAAACACATGAAGTGACATTTTTTTCCTCAATTCATTGACTATTGACTACTGTCTTTCAAGCCTTAAGGATAAGCAGTTTCATAAATGAATGAAAACATCATTAATTTATTCTATTTTGTATGAAATTAAATTGAATAAGAGTTACATGAAGAGTATTTTGGAAAAGATGTAAATATCCTCCAGACATCTATTAAAGTATGGAATAAAAATATTTAGCAGCTCAGGCTTGGAAAAGAGTAAACAAAGTATGTTAGTCCATTATAACCAAACTACAGTTTGAAGTGACTCTTTTAAATTGTCACCGTTTCCAGAATTCATTCAAAACTGTGATTATGGGCATGTTTACAATAATATAATAATGGCATAAGCTTGAGAGGGGCAGTTTTCTCAAAATAATCATGTGATTTATGTTCTAATATGATGTAAATTGAGAAATCGTAATTTTTTTTTACCTAATATGATGTGTTAAATCAAATAGGATCAAATGTATCTGTGTATTTTATGTCATTAAACACAATTAACCTACAGATTACCAGAATTGATTCTTGTGAATCTTTCTTAAATAATCGCTCACTTTATGAAGTGCTGATTACTTTCTTGCCATAGTCATAAGAGTTTTGAATTAAGTAATTAGAAATTCAAAATAACTTTTTGAGATTTTATAAAAATTACCCTCTTTATACAGGATTAACTAAGTGAATTTACAGTTATCAAATAAATGTGATTAGGGAATTAGGAAAACTTTTAAACATTAGGTATTCAGTCATGAGCAATTTTAGCTAAGTCTTTGCCTTTAATGATATTTTATTATATATAAAGTTAGTATGCATTTTCAATGAACTAATGGCACTTAATTTTAAATGCTGAAAACAGAGAAAGTCTGCTGAAAAATAGTAACAATAATCAACATTCATTGAAAATTTACTTTGAAAACGTCACCAAACAAAGCATAATTTCATAATTCCTAATTTACATGTAATAAAACTCAAAATGGTACTTAATATTTTTCTATTAGATTATGGATGAGAATATAGAAACAAACATATTAGCTGAATTAGGTAACTCATGTTTTCTATGTCAAGACTGTCCATAAATGAATATTCAGTAAAATTTGCCTTGCAGTATCAAAGCTTTAAAGAAGACATGCAAAGTATTAATAAACCATTTTGCAATTTGTACTCTGAATTAAGAAACAGTCCATAAAACTCAAAGTGACTCCTGCATTAATACAATTTGTAACACTGTGAATTTTATAATCAACTACTACTCCAAGCTTCTATTTTGTTTTGTGTATTCATAATGCCCAAAGAGAATAACAAGAGCCATATGTATTTTATGAAGCAACATCTGAGGAAACAGAGACAAACAGCTGCTGCATAAAATCATTTCCATCATTCACGATCTCACATATCGCCCATTACAAGCAGAGCTGTGAAAACACAGGGCGTAATCACTGCTTTCATAGCAATAATATAGGGACATGGTATCGGCTCCAGAGGAGGCATTCTGATGATCATGGTGGTATTCTCCACCTTAATTATGCACTGTATTTGCATTATTGAGAGCACAATTGCTGCCAAGGAGCTGTTATGATGTCAAGGCAGTTATACTGATATTATGCTGCTTCAGCATTGTTCAAATTCAAGTTCCTTACTCTGCAGGATTTGATCAAAAGGCAATTGGATATTTATATCATCTCTATCAAATGGCTGTTTGACATAAATCAAATATGCAACCTTGAAGTTTCCTAAAGTAGTTAAACACTGTCTAATAAGCTTGCTAAAGAGAAATAGGAGCACTCATTACTGTATTAAAAGATATTTAATTGGAAAATATTTTTGCTAACACTCAAATACCTGTAATTATAACAGTGACAAAAAACCTGAGGCAACATGATAAAAAGAATGACTACTGAAATATCTGTGTGCACAAAAATACTGCATTTGATAGCTAGTTGCTTGTTTGTTGAACACAGTTCAACACTGAAATGTCAACATCTCTGGAGATAAACACATCTAATCAAGAACATGGGATGTTAGGAAAGGATGACGAGAAGTTCAAGAGCAGCCTCAGCTCACAGTGAATTGAGGTCAGTCTGGGCTTCATAAGACTGTCTCAACAAAACTAGAAAGAAAAAGAAAAATGTGAAAAGAAAGAAGGAAGGAAGGAAAGGAAGGAAGGAAGGAAGGAGGGAGGGGGAAGGCAGGGAGGGAGGGGGAAAGCAGGGAGGGAGGGGGAAGGCAGGGAGGGAGGGGGAAGGCAAGGAGGGAGGGGGAAGGCAGGGAGGGATGGGAAGGAGGGAGGAAGGAAGGAAGATAAATATCTATCCAATAATCTATGAATCAGACACTAACACACAGAGAAATTAGTACAGGCTTAATTATAGACATTTTAACTGGATCTTAAAGAATGATATATATTGATAAATTTATCTATAAATAAATGTTTTAGAACAGAAATGTATAAAGGAAGGAAAGGAGCCATAAGTCAGTCTAGTTAGTACCTCCATGAGGTGTTTGCTCCTCCATGGGCGTGAAGAGTGAGCATCTGATTTGGGGAGTACAAAGGCTCAAGTGTCTTTGATTTACTTTGTAGCATCTCCAGAAGGCATATTGGGTTTTCTGAAGCACAGATTCAGATTTCCTTCTTTGAAATTTTGTTTCTTCCACTTCCAAACCAATGGTATCAAGTTACATCAAATCATCCACAGAATTTGTAGGACCCTATTATCTGTCACTGAAGATGGCTATAATAATTCTCATTCCAGATTTTCAAAAGATTTCTTTCACTCTGTCACTTTATGTATTAACTTCAAGCCAGATCAACACACAGAATAATTCTCCACCACTCTTTATATATATTTCTACCCATATATATGGGTAGAAAAACTTTGTCACCTTTTTTAATGTACTTTTTGAGGTTAAATGATGTTCTCATATTCATAGAGCAAGGAGTTAAGGACTGTGCTATCACCTAAGCTCTTAATTTCTAAATTTAAAACATCCTTATCTTTCCTTCTTCTGAATTTATATTTTATTTTTATGAATAGCAGTCATTAGAATCCTATTCATTTGGAGAAACATGTATAAGTGTTTTCATGCATGTTCGTATCTACATATTTTTATGTCACATAATTGAAATGGTAACTCTATAAAACCGGTTTAATGTATCTCTTTTTTAATTTTTTTAATTTATTGTTGTGCATGTATGCGTGTGTGCACGTGTATGTATGTGTGTGTGTGTGTGTGTGTGTGTAGAACCACGGACAAATTCGGGAACCACCATGGACGCCTCCATCTCCTCATTGTTTACTCTGCCCTGGAATTCACAGGCTCCGCCCTACTAGTACCAGAAACGCAGGTCGCCCCAGTTTCTGCCTGGTGTCTACACGTGGGATCTAGAATCGGAACTCAGGACCTTCCGCCTGCAAGGCAGAGGCTTAACCCCTGAGCCACCTCTCCAGCCCCTAATGTATCTCTTTCATTGTTACATCTCAACTATTTAAAACATGACCTTCAAATTAAATGTTCACAATATCTTATTTTATTAGTGACATAATGCTTCATATTTGTTAATTAGTGACACAATGTTTCATTGGCTGAATTCATATTTTGTGTAATTGTGTGTGTGTGTGTGTGTGTGTGTGTGCACCAGAGAACATGTAAGTGTGCATGACTATGAAGACTCAAGGGTGACACTGAGAGTCATCCTGGTTTGTCTGTCTCCCTATTGCTTTGCTCTGGAGCTTCGGAGACCCCATCTTCCAAGGCCAGAATTGCATGTTGCTGCTATTTCCACCTGGGATCTGGTGATCCAAAAATCAGGTCCTTTGGCTTGCAAGGCAAAGTCTTTAACCCTTGGACCAGTTCTCCAACCCTGGAGATTAAACTTTTTAATAGATACAAGTTGGACCTATTTAATGCTATCATGGAAATAAATAGGTATGAGTAAATGTCATTCAATTGGATCTGTGGAAACATTATCAGGAAAGAAAGAAGCTAGTCGAGGAAGGTTCATCAACAGGAGCCCCTTAGAGGGTTCTCTGTCTCCATTGTTTAGGTGCCCTCTGGACCCATTGTAGCTCACAGTTGGGAGATATTCCTCTTTACAGCTAGAGATTTACAGCATAATATGCTCTTTCCTCTTACTCTCTTTTATCTATACTTTGGCACACGTGACACAAATTCCCTTTTTTTTTGTGCAATGCAAACATGTATGATAGGCATTGAAACTGAGGGCAACACATTTATATCAAGACACAGATCCCCCTTTGTGTTGAATAGGAGGTCTATGGCCAGAAGATCTAAGGGCATGTGTTGGAAATCCAAGATGACATTTCTCACAATAAATAATTCAGTGATAAATGTGCAAACACCAACTAGTCTTAACTAAATTAACAATTGAATTGAAAACCTTTAACATATCCTAAGTCTGGTATTAGTAGCAAAACAAAGTTTTACAATGAAATATAATGCTAAAAACCTTAGTTCCAGTTCACAGCAATTTTGTTTATGACAAAATTGGTAAATAGTCAGTGGTCACATGGTATATGCTGTTAACCCAAATGTTGATGGGCAAAATGAGTAGCAATATTTCATCAAACCAAACTTAATTTCAAGAGACCATAATATAAATTTCCAGGTACAACAAGGATAAAATATTTAAATTTAATAATATCAATGGAATACAATGAAATATGGAAGATTGAGAGCCTGCATTTTTTCCTTTACTGCCCAAACTGTAAGAAAACAATTATGCTTTAAGAATTTGGCTGTAGCATATTTTATGTATTTCTCATAGGTTGAAATCCAAAATTACCAAAAGGTGACAGGAAATTAAAGTGTTTTCACATATGATATTAATTTCTATTTTTAACATTTGAAAATATTTACATTTTTTCCCACATTTTATTTACTTCCTAATCACACAAGAACAATAGATACCCCCAGTCTTCTCCTTCCCCCGCCCCTAACCCATCATTCCCATTGCACTTTCTCCCCTTCACCTCTTCTTTTCATCCCCCTCCCTGCCTTCCCCTTTCCTAGTGCCTCCCCTTTCCTCCCTCCCAACTCCTGGAGCATCTGTTTTTGTAGCACCTAACCTCTCTCTGAGTCTTCCACCCTAGTGAGGGACTCAGTGATACAGTCTGAGGCCCCTTCTTGGGCTCCCCGTTAGCATGGGAACTCTATTATGACTGTTTAATCCTTGACTCTAAAGATCCCATTGTCTGAGGCCTCCTCCCCTGTGATCCATGCTAGACTTGGGGAGTCGTTGACATGTCAGCCAGTGTGCAGGTCCAGCAAAGTCCAATCCTGGCTGTTGTAGCCCTAACTTCTGTGGAGTATCTTGTATATTGTTGATCCTCCTCATCTTATAATCTTGCCACCTCCTCTTCAGCAAGGTTTCCTGAGCTTTAGGATGGTGAGATATTTGGCAGTCTGTTTCCAGGTGAATAATGAAGGTTTTTGGTGTTTTGAATTATGGTTTGTTGAGTTTTGCTTTTCCTGCACTGCCCTTGATTACATCCTGATTAGTATCGAAGGTCATCTCCTAACCAACAATAAAAGATTGCTTAAAGGAAGACATATTAATTTCTTTTTTTATTATTTTTATTCAATTGTGCGCGTATGCATGTGTGCACGTGTGTATGTATGTGTTTGTATGTGTGTGTGTGTAGAACCACGAACGAAATCGGGAACCACCATGGATGCCTCCACCTCCTCCTTGTTTACTCTGCCAGGGAATTCACAGGCTCCGCCCTACCAGGACCAGAAACGCAGGCTACTCCCGCGTCTGCCCAGCGTCTATACGTGGGGTCTAGGATCCGAACTCAGGATCTTCCGCCTGCAAGACAGAGGCTTAACTTCTGAGCCACCTCTCCAGCCCCCATATTAATTTCCTTAAGAGCCAATTGATTATGTATATATGTATAAAGTCTTCCTTTTCTTGAAAACTCTATTTTTATAAGAAAAAAAGTCATATAGATCACATTGTTCCATTCTATATTTTGAAAGGATACAATATTAACTATTTGCTAATTTTCTTTTGTAAGTGGAAGGAAATTTCCTCACCATCAAAGTTGATGCAGTTGATATATATTCTACTACCTAAAAATACTTTCTGTTCTACAAACTTTCTTAGTTTTTACAATTCTCGTGATTAGATAAGCAATGCACATTTTAATATATGCATATACATATGTATGAATGTTAATTAGAAATCTAGTATATCATAAAGGAATCATTAAATACAATGAGGAAGTGTTGATTAAAAAGGAGGGGCCTGTGTGGAAACAAAAATAATTATATGCAAATACCTAAAGACAAGAAATATGGAAAAAGTAAAGGTCTTGCTCTAGTTTATCACAAGAGAAAAGACAACTATGCTAATTAGTAAAGACAAAAATTAATTAATTTATGAGGAAATACTTTTATTATAAAGATGAAGACCATTCTTTTCTATCTTGCCAGTGACTTTCTTCCTAAAAGTTTTGCCATTGCTGTATCATGTCCCAAATGAGATTCATTTGAATTTGGGCATTACTTATTGAATGATTATGTATTGAGACAAAATTGTCAGAGTAAATGTTGCTCTAAAGAGAAATTTTATATTTCTTGATTTACACTAAAAGATTGGTATCCATGAAAAGTGTATTGTAAAGACAAATTTCCTCAGTAATCTTAATCGGGTGAAATGTATTGCAACCAGTTAATCTTTAAGTAACTACTATGTGAATCATACAGAAAAGTCAAGTTAAATAATGATTGCTAGTTATTTAGCTAACTCTGAGGCTACATGTGTAAATGTTTTATAAGTGTAAGGAAATTTATGTTGCAGTTGAACTGACCAATACACTTTTGTAAGTGGAAGGAAATTAAATGTTGCAGTTGGACTGACCAATACACTTGAGCAACTTAATATCTCCTCACTGATAGAACATTTGTTTCTTATAATTGCAATAAGTATCAGAATATTTCATCATCAATGGCAATAAATTAATCTGACTCTAAAAATTCATTTATAACCATCATTACATTTAATCCAATTCATTTTTCTAGTTGCCAGAGAACTGAAGAATTGAGCATTCAACATTATTTATTATCTTCAGTGAAACAATTAGCTAAAATTCTATCTCATTATTTAACACTTGTTCTTTTTTTCAACATGACTGATGTGTAAATGTTTAAAATATTGTATTACAGAATAAAAATCACAGATTAATATTCACAAAATTAATTCCCTTAGCAAGGTGATAACAATTTGACATTTCTCATACATCCATATATGGGAAGTAAAATATAAAATATGGTTTATGCAATGTATTCTTTTAAAAGCATAACAATTTCTTAATTATTTTATTCATGATTAAAATAAAATTTATCAGAACCCTGAATGAAAAATGCTTTAACATCAAACATATGTTTTCTTTAAAATGATATTGATTATACATTGAAAGATAAATATTAAAAGTTATTTTATTCAAATTTTCTGGAGGTTTAGTCCCAATTAAAAATCACAGCATATTTCCTCTTAAATAATTACAAAATAAGCACAAATCTAACTATGGTATGTTTGTGTGGGCATCATTTACAACGTTTAAAGTTCACCAAGGAGTAATGACATAAGCCTACATGTCTAGAGCCAGGGAAATCCCAGAGTGAAGCAAAAATGAGTTAGAATCAATCCAGGATGATTATTCCTGAATTCACCCTTGGTCCTTCACAGGAAAGCACAGTGTTGCCCACACACAAAATAAATGAACAAATAAAGTTCAAAAAAGACAAAATTACAATATCAGTTTAAATAAAACATGAAACTTTAGCTGTTGAATTACATTTATTCAATTATTAAAACGTCTGAATCAACATTCTCCTCAGAACTCTCATTTTTGACAGTTTGACTTGGAAACATTTTCCCCCACCTATGTAACAGTGCATAAAATAAGCTAAATGAGACAATCAACTTTCACTTAGTGTTATGCGGATCATATCTCTTTTTGATTTTCAAACCTATAAGATCAAAGGTTCAGAAAGAAAATAAGAATTCTAATTCAATCTGTGTTTCTTTGGTTGGGAAAGGCCCTTGTTGGGAGCTGCACATGTAGCATGTTTGCCCAACTCTGCTTTTCAAAGATACCATTGTATTTATTATATTATAAAGACAATTAAGTCACCCTTTTAACCACTCCTATGTTCTCATACTCTTTTCTCTATATAAAATAAAATTTAAAAGTTAGTCCAAACAAGGCTGCGGCATCTCTCTTACAACTGAAAAGATATTGAAAGAATTTTTCATAGTATTTGATAACTATTTAATATTATGACTCTTGGGAAGGTAACAATATGAAAGTTAATAAAAACAAAAGCAAAGTCACACTACAGAAGTGTAACTCATGAATCTACATTATTCACAAAGTATTTGAGATTGATAAGAAAGGGAATATGGGGAACAAATATGAGGAGGAAGCAAGAAAATGAGAATTATTATTTTTATTGGTGAATTAAAATGCATTATATTAACGAGAATGTTACATCAAGATGGATGAGTCCATGGTGCTAATTTATTATTTATTTATTTATTTATTTATTTTCCCTTTTGTCTTCCATCTCATTCTTAATCTTTTTTTTTTAAATTATTATTGTTATTTCCGCTCATACAAACTTAACAGGTACATGGGTCCCCTCCCTCCCTCCACCTCCCCCGGACCCCCCTACTTCCCCTTCCCCACCTTTCTCCCTCCCCATCCCCCGTGCCTCCTGCCCACCAATCCCCCAGAGCATCCTTTAATGTGCATGCCAAACTCTCCTCTGGGTCCTCCTCTCCGATGAGATTCAAGGACCCAGGGCCATTTCCCAGGAAAGGAAACCCTTTCCTGTTTTCCCCTTAAGCTTAGGAACACTATTCTGTCAGTCCCTAGCCTCCAAGGATCCTAGTGCCTTTAGTCCATGCTAGACTTTGAGGGGTCAATAACGTGTTGGACATAGCACAGGTCATGCAAAGTCCTATTATGATTGCTTGGGCCCTAACTTGTGTGGAGTATCTTGCATATCATTACTCCTCCCATTCTTGTGCTTTTAGAATCTTACCGCCCCATCTTCTGGAAACTTCCCTGAGCTTCAGGATGGGGAGAGATTAGGCTGACCCAGTTCCAGGTGGTTGATATAGTCTCTGATGTTCTTTATTTTTTGTCTGATGTTCTGAATTATGGTTTGTCAATGTATTTTTCAGTTTTACTGCTCCTGTAATGCCCTTGGCTCCATCCTGATGGGTATTGGATGTCACCCCTGGCCAGAGATAAAAACTCACAGTCTTTGATGGTGGCCTATTTTCTTGGCTGTAACATGGTCCCCTCTCTCCTTTCTGGTGGGGCCCTCTTTCCCCATTCCTCCTGTTTATAATCTTTACAATTACTGTAGGTATTACAGAGATTTGTCTTCGAGTGTCTCTAAGTGGGTTTGGTACAAGGATCCACCTATTAGGGAGTACATACAGTGCTTAATTTTCCATATCTGGGATACTTCACTCAATATAGTTGTTTCTAATTCCATTCATTTCCTGGCAAATTGCATTAATTCATCATTTTTGATGGCTAGTAGTATTCCATTGCATAAATATACCACATTTTCCTTATCCACTTGTCAACTGTTGGGCATTTGGGTTGATTCCAAGATTTTACTATTGTAAACAGTGCTGCTATGGACATGGTCATGCTTGTGCTATCGAGTTGAATTTTTGCTGTATGGGGGGTTATTCTCAAAAGTGGTATAGAAGAGTCATATGGCATTTCAATCTTTAACTTCTTTAAGAATCGCCAGACAGCTTGCCATTGGGGTTGTATGAGCCTGCATTCCCACCAGCAATGTAGGAGAGTTCCCCTCTCTCCGCATTCTCTCCAGCATTTATTGTTGTTTGTATTGTGGATTTTTGCCATCCTGACCGGGGTGAGATGATATCTCAGGGAAGTTTTGATTTGCATTTCTCTGATGGCGAAGGAAGTGGAGCATTTTTTCAGATATTTGTTAGACATTTTAATTTCATCCCTGGTAAAGTTTCTTTTAAGTTGCAGGACCCATTTTTTAATTGGGCCATTGGTTTCCTTGATGTTTAGTTTTCTAAGTTCTTTGTCCACTCTGCATAATGGAGCTCTATCAGATATGTGGTTAGTGAAGATTTTCTCCCATTCTGTGGGTTGCCTTTGAGCTCGGGGTTACAACCTCTTTTTTAAAAATTTTTTAACATTTTTTATTATTATTTCCGCTCATACAAACTTAATAGGTAGACCAGTTCCCTCCCCCCTCTTACTCCCCCTAAAACCCCTGCTCCCCTTCCCTCCTTCCCCGTCTACCAGTACCTCCCCCCCAATTCCCAGAGAGTCCTTTATTGTGTATGCCTAACTCTCCTCTTGGTCCTCCTCTCCGATGATGTACAAGGACCCAGTGGCATTTCCCTGAACCCTTTCTCGTGTTCCCCTTAAACATAGGAACACTACTGTGGCTGTCAATCCCTTGCCTCCAAGGATCTTGGTGCCTTTAGCCGATGCTAGACTTTGTGAGGACAATAGTGTGTTGGACATTGCGTAGGGCATGCAAAGTCCTATTATGATTGCTTCAGCCCTAACTAGTGTAGAGAATCTTCAGATCATTGCTCCTCCCATCCTTTTGCTCTTACAATCTTACCGCCCCCTCTTCCGCAGATGTCCCTGAGTTTCAGGATGGGAGGAGATTAGGCTGGCTTAGTTCTATGTGGTTGATATAGAGTCTCTGAAGTTCTGGATTATGGTTTGTTGATTTTCTTTTGCAGTTTTGCTGCTCCTGCAATGCCCTTCACTCCATCCTGATGGGCACTGTATGTCACCCGGGGTTACAACCTCTTTATCTGAACAGAAGCTCTTTAATTTCACAAGATCCCAACTGTTGAGTGTTGATAGCAGTGACTGTGCTACTGGATGTCTGTTTAGGAGATGTTGGCCTAGCCCAATCATCTGGAGTGATTTCCCTACCCTTTCACCTATGGTTTTTATAGTCTCTGGCTTTATATCAAGGACTTGATCCATCTGGAATTAAGTCTTGTACATGGTGACAAGTATAAGTCCAGTTTTAATCTTCTGCATGTGGAGATCCAGTTTTCCCAGCACCATTTGTTGAAGATGCTGATCTTTTTCCATTGTATTTTTTGGGCCCTTTTGTCAAAGATCAAATGGCTGTTGTTGTGTGAGCTTATATCTGGGTCTTCAACCCTTATCCATTGATCTGTGTGTCTATTTTGGAGTCAATACCAGGTTGTTTTTACAACTATGTATTTGTGGTATAGACGAAGGTTTGGTATGGTGATACTTCCAGCCGTGTTTTTGTTACTGAGGATTGTTTTTGCTATCCTGGGGTCTTTTGTGCCTCCATATGAATTTTGAGATTGTTGGGTCAACTTCTTTAAAGAATTGTTTTGGGATTTTTATTGGTTTAGCATTGAATCTGTATATTGCCTTTGGTAGGATGGTCATTTTTATGTTGATTCTGCCAATCCAGGAATATGGGAGGTCTTTCCACCTTCTGGTATATTATGCAATTTCTTTTTTAGGGTTTTAAAGTTTTCATTGTAAAGGTCTCTTACTTCCTTAGTTAGGTTTATACCAAGGTATTTCATTTTTGGGGGGCTATAGTAAATGGAATTGTTTCACTCAGGGCTTTTTCACTTCTTTCATTCTGGGCATATAGGAAGGCCACTGATTTTTGTACATTTATTTTGTATCTTGCCACCCTGCTGAACTTCTGTATTAGTTCTAGGAGCTTTCTGGTGGAGTTTTTGGGATCATTGAGGTATAAGATCATGTCATCTGCAAATAGAGATACCTTGACTTCTTCCTTGCCAGTTCGGATCCCTTTTATATGCCTTTCTTGTCTTATGGCTTCAGGTAAGACTTCAAGTACAATATTGAATAGAAGTGGTGAGAGTGGACAGTCTTGTCTAGTACCTGATCAAAGTGGAAATGATTCATGTTTTTCCCCATTGAGTATAATTCTTGCTGTTGGCTTGTTGTATACAGCTTTTATTATATTGATAAAAGTTCCTTCCATTCCAACCTCTCTAGGGTTTTCATCATAAAGGGCTGTTGGATCTTATCAAAAGCTTTTTCTGCATCTATTGAGAGTATCATGTGGTCTTGCACTTTGGACTGGTTTCTATGGTGAATTACATTTATTGATTTGCGTATGTTGAACCAACCTTGTGTACCTAGGATAAAGCCTACTTGATCCCCGTGAATAATCTTTTTGATATGTTTTTGAATCCGATTTGCTAAGAGTTTGTTGAGAATCTTTGCACCTGTGTTCATCAGAGAGATTGGCCTATAGTTTCTTTTTAAGTGTATCTTTATTAAGTTTTGGTATTACCACCATATTAGCTTCATAGAAGGAATTTGGTAGTGTTTCTTCCTTTGCTATTTGATGGAACAATTTAAGGAGTATTGTGTTATTAGCTCCTTAAATGTCTGGTAGAACTCTGGGTTGAATCCATCTGGTCCAGGATATTTTTTGGTGGGAAGATTTGAGATTACTTCCTCGATTTCTTCATATGTTATAGGACTATTTAAATAATTCACAACTTCTTGATTCAATTTAGGTAAGTTGTGTTTAGTTAGGAATTCATCCATCTCTTTCGTGTTGTCAAAGTTCACTGAGTGTAAGTTTTTGAAATATGATGTTATAATTCTCTGGATTTTTTGAGTATCAGTAATGATACCTCCATTTTCATTTCTAATTTTGTTAATTTGGGCTTTCTCTCTCTTGCTTTTGGTTAATTTAGCTAGGGGTATATCAATCTTATTGATTTTTTCAAAAAAACATCTTTTTGACTGGTTGATTTTCTGTATTGTTTTCCTAATCTCAACTTTGGATATTTGTCCCCTTATTTTGCTAATCTCCTCTCTTCTACTGCTTTTGGGATCTGATTGCTCTAGTGTCTCTAAAGCTTTAAGCTTCATTGTTAGGTTATTTATTTCTGATGTTTCCATTTTTTTGATGTAGGCATTAAGAACTAAGAACTTCCCTCTTAGGACAGCTTTCATTGTGTGCCAGAGATTTTAGTAAGTTGTATTTTCATTATCATTCACTTTTAGGAAATCTCGAATTTCCTTTGTAATTTCTTCCTGAATCCAATTCTTATTCAGCATCATAGTGTTAAGTTGCCAGGAGTTAGTGTATTTTCTGTTTCTTGTTGTGTTGTGGATGTCAAGCTTTAGGCGATGGTGGTCTGATAAGGTACAGGCTAGAATTTCAACTTTCCTGTATATGTGGAGATTCATTTTGTGGTCCAATTTGTGATCTATTTTGGAGATAGTTCTGTGTGCTGCTGAGAAAAATGTGTATTCTTTGGTGCATGGATGAAAAGTTCGATAGAGATCTGTAAGGTCCATTTCACTAAGGGTTTGATTAAGCTCCAAAGTGTCTCTGTTAAGTTTTTTACCTGTTGATCTATCCCATGTTGAGAGGGCAGTGTTGAAATCCCAAGAATTATTGTTTTGGGGTTGATTTCTCACTTTGGACATTGTAGGGTTTCCTTATTGAATGTGGGTGGGCTTGTATTAGGTGCAAATATGTTCAGTATTGTGAAGTCCTCCTGGTGAATTGTACCTGTGACTAAAATGTAGTATGCATCTGTGTCTCTTATGATTTTTTTTGGTTCGAAGTCCACTTTGTCTGATAGCATAATGGCTACCCTTGCCTTTTTTCTGGTTCCATTAGCTTGCATAATTTTGGACCAGCCTTTAATTTTTAGGATATGCCTATCTTTTGTGGTGAGATGGGTTTCCTGCAGGCAGCAGATCGATGTATGATTTTTAATCCAAGTTTGTAATCTGCGTCTCTTGATCAGTGAGTTAATTCCATTAACATTTTATGTTATAATGGAGAAACTATTTTTAATCCTGGACATTTATTATGTTTAGTGGCTTTTTTTTTTTTTTTGCTTTTAGGTTTTGGTGATAGTATACTTCCCTTCTGTTTTTCTGGATATGAATGTTTTTTTCTTCAAGCTTGAGTATCATTTGTAGCATTTTTTGAAGGCCTGGTTTGGTGGACATGTATTCCTTCAAGTTGTCTTTGTGTTGGAAAATTTTTATTTCTCCCTCAATCATGACAGATAGTTTTGTGAGGTATATCAGCCTGGGTTGAGATTTTTGCTCCTTCAATATGTGAAGTATGTCTCTCCAAGCTTTTCTTGCTTTTACTGTTTCCATTGAGAAGTCAGTTGTTATTTTAATAGGTTTACCTTTAAAAGTGACTTGGTTTTTTTCCCTTGAATTCTCAGCACCACTTCTTTTTCTCGAATGTGGAGTGTTTTAACTATTATTTGCTGTGGTGAGTTTCTATTTTGGTCATATCTGTTTGGGGTGTGGAATGCCTCTTGCACATGGATGGGCCTCTCTTTTTTTAGATGAGGAAAGTTTTCCTTAATGGTAGTTTGAAAAACTTCCTCAGGTGTGGTATTTTGGGATTCTTGCTCTGGTATTCCATGAATATGCATGTTAGGCTTCTTTAGGGTGTCTCATAACTCTTGAATATTTCTCTTGAGTATCTTTTTGACTTTAACAACCTCTTCCATTGAGCTGGTTAATACTTGCACTTTGTCTTCAAGATCTGAAATTCTATTTTCTGCTTTGTTATTTCTGTTGATAAGACTCTCTGTTGAGTTCTGGGTTGAAGATAACTTGTCTTTTAGTTCAGTTTTAAACTCTGCTTGAGTCTGTTTTAACTGCTCTATGCCTGTTTTTGTTTCTTGAACTATTTTTCACAACTCCTCCAAGTGTCTGTTGTGTTCCTCTTTAAAGTGATTGATGTGGTTATTTAATTCCTCCTGGATTTCCTCTTTTATAGTATTGAACATGGTAATGATCATATTTTGAAGGTTGTTATCCTGGGTCAGGCTTTCTTGGGTATTTTCCATGGGTTTGTTCTGGTTGGAGTCTATCATTATGGTATTAATTCCTTCAGTGGGAGATTTGTCTTTTTTGGTGTTGTTTCTCATGGATTTGCACTTTGACTTGGGCATTGTTGTTTTAACTCTTAAGACCTTCTTTCAATTTCTGTGTGTTTTTCACTGAACTGAATTATATGGCCTGAGCTCCAGCTGGCTAGTGGGAGGAGCTGGAGTGGACTGCCTTGAGTTTGGGAGTGGGGGTGTAGGGGAAGGGAGTGTGGGGGTGTGGGGGTGTGGGTGTGTGGGAGGGTGGGAGGGTGGGGGGAGAGCTCACCTAGGTCGCAGTGAGTTCCGACTGGACTGTGCTGTCCCTGGGCTGGTGAGGAAAAGGCCATGGTGCTAATTTAAAGAGCGGCATTCTCATTGTTTGAATAATATAATTTAGTATTGTTAAGAACTTCTGTATTTTTGGTAAATTCACAATGCAAAACCATAACTTCCTGTGCATCCAAAGTCAACTATATATGTTATTTCTTAAGTAAAAGAAAAATATCTTTATTGAAAGTACGAGAACAATGAATCTACAAAAGAAATATATGTTGGTGGAAAATATCCTCATATGAAAAAAATCCTCTCTTTGTGCTTTATATTCTCTAATACATATTTGATAAATTTTAAAGCATTTATGTATGTCTTGTGTTGATTTACACTGAAAATAATTTGACTAAAATAGTAGAAATAAACACAAAATATTATAAGAAAGCACCTCAGTAGTTTACCTATTTTTAAGACAAAGAATAAAGAAATTTTCACTTTTTTCATTATCACCAATCCTATGGAACAATAATACCAGTAAATAGAAATGATTTTTTTAAATCTTTGCAATTTTTGGTAGGTGATTATCATCAATATAAATACTATCAATATTAAAGAAATCAAAAGCACACTAAGGAAGAATTTCATCCCTTGGTATTCTTATAATAAATCCATAGCAGGAAAAACAATATGTGATTTATTGTTACAAAATTTTAAAAGGATTCACTTGTAATTTTAGTTAATATGAATCTTTCATTTCACATACAGTAGAAGTCCTCATTCTGTAATACAAATGTTACCTGGACATAAGTTTAATCCAATGGGACATTAAAAGAAGAAGCATCCTCCATTAATGCTCTAGGAATAGTCACAGTCCTTGTGATCCTCAACTTTAGTGACATGTTAGCAAATGCAACTGAAAGTACATCAATCTATAAATCTAACTAGAATGTAGACATAAAAGTATACATAAGAGTTAAGTAGGATTCAGGAGATAAGTAAAATGTCAATAATGGAGTAGAAAGAAGAAAATATCTTGTGGATAAGAAAGAAAGGGACAAATAAAACATAATCTGCATGTGGTACAAAATGGAGGATACTTAAAGGGAGAACATTTATAATACAGACACTGAATTTAAGACAGGAATGATGAAACAATTTATTTTTTCTCCTTTTTATTTCTCAACTTTTACAAGAATATTGAGTGCTTATCCCTGCTTCCCTACATCCTTCTATCCCATCTCTTAATTCTTCCCTCCCACTCCTTCCTATCCTTCTGCCTGTGTGCTTCTATGCACCCCAGGGTTCCCTCTGGTTTGTCCACTCTCATGGGGATTCAGGCCTCTGTGGAATACCAAGTTGCTTCTCTTTGGGCCACCCCACTGACAGGGGGTTTCCCTTCACTCATTTGCTTTAAGTCCTCAAGGTTTCCACTGTATGTACCTATCTTTCTTGAGTTCCTAGGTAGTCTTTGGGGCATGTTGACATGTAGGACAGGAACTTTTGTCCTTTGTAAGGTTACAGTTATTCTTATTTTATTCCTGTGATTCAATACCCATAAATGACTTAAGGGAGATTTATATTACCTAAGGATCTATCATGGTGGTAATCACACATAGAAGGTATGGCTAGAAATGAAAGCAAGAGTCTGGTTAAGGTCAAAACAGTCATCAAGAGGCACAGAGAGAACTGTGAGGAAGAAAGACCAGGTCACCAACTTCACCACTCAGGAAGAGCACCCTATCTCAAAGGTGTCACAACCTTCCCAAACATCAATGCTAACCAAGGATGCAGCACTTGAGCATGTGCTGGCAACAACACTCATATCATGACAATAAGGAAAAAAATTGAGGAAATAACTGCAAACATTGCATTCTATGCTATAGAACAAACTTAAAGTTATATGATACAATTAAGCAATCCTTCAATTTATATGATTTCTCTTCCAACAGACATGTAAATAGACTTAACTTTAAGTCACATGACATTCCTCAACACATTGTCCATCTTTAGTTATTTAACACACTATCTCTTCTAAGTATTCAAATTGTATATTTGAAAAGTGGTTATATAATACCCGTCTAGCAGTTTATCATATATACATATACATATACATATACATATACATATATATATCTCACAAGAGTGTGAGGGATAATATAATAATTTTTAATGAATTTATCCAAAATTGATGAAAACTTTTAATCATAAGGAACCATTAATTTCTCCTAGTCTTACATAAGTATGTCATTGCATTTTCATAATGAGAGATTTAAGGAAAAAATAGTTGTTACTACAAAACTGAGCACCAATGATCAGACCAATAAAGGTTGACAGTAGATTTTTCAGTACACATATCAGTTCTGTGACCAAACTGCAGTGTTGTCATACTGAAAGGAGCAACTCATTTCATCAAGGCTATGGAAATTGTGACAGTCCAGCCTTGAACCCATTTACAGACATGCTAGAAAATGTTAATAAGAGACCTACACTCACCAGGATTGTCACGATGGCTGGCATATAACCATACCAGCTAGGAACTCAGGAGAAATAACTACACTTAATAGGAACCTTAGGAGTAAGGAAGAGTTGCCATCTGTGGATGAACCCAAGGGAGGACCACTTCAACTGCTACAGAAGCCTGAGTTCCTACTAGCGCAAACTAACTGAGGGAAACCTGCTGGCCCACACAAGCTGACAAGCAGAAGATTTGGAGGGATAGGGATGGATTAGTGAAGGGAGGGGAATGTTGGAGAAGAAGGGTAGAGTTGGGGAGGGGGAGAAGGAAGGGAGCAGAGACAGCCTCTCATTATAAAAGAATAAGGAATAAAAGAAGAAAAAAAGAAAAAAAGAGTAATCCAATTTTCAAAAACTGGATGAGGAAATATTAATTCCTCACAAAAGTAAGAATGAAACACCCAATAATGAAGAGAATGTTGATTAAAAGCTAATGTGCACATACAAGTTCTGGTACAATTTGTCATTGAAAGTGCAAACAGGAATGAAGTGGGATCTCTTGCACAAAACTCTAAAATGCCATATTAATAGTCAGTAATAAGTGTTTAAAGAAGTGCTATGAAATTCAGATAAAGAATTTGATAACAAGTTTTAGCATTAGATAAATGAGAAGCTTGTAATTTTCTAGCAAAACTCAGGATTCTAGGTAAGGACTGATGTAACTTTCAGACAAGGCCAGGCAGGACATATCAATTCAAACTGCTTTGTGACAAGATGATGAGATTCACAGATCAGTGAGAAAATATAAGTATATAGATTTAGATACAGCTATGACACATATGGTCCAAATATGGCCTTGAAATATTTTAAGCCTTCTAAGGACACTTTTACTCTGAAGATTAAGATATGGTATGGCAGAATTAATGTGATATTGAGCAATAATACAAAAGTTTTTTCAAGAAGAAGCTAACATGTATTAAAGTTATATATCTGTGTAGTTTTGTGTCTGAAATGCAGTGGGTTGTTTCTTGCTGCTGAGAAGTGGTACAAAAATGTAAATATTTAAGCTCAGTTGAATTGTTCTCCTATTTTTAAGCTATTATTTCCCTTTTCATATGCACATATATGATGGTTCTAATAGGTTATAAGTGAACTTAATCATTATCTCAAAATGAGAAACGATGAATGGAAGAAGTCAAAATTAATTGGACATTAAGGACGGTTTATGACATGGGAAAAATTTTCCTTCAGGTGAATGACCAGCTGGGGAACAATGAGAGGGAAGCAAATTTGCTAAAGGAAGAGTTCAGCGAAGCTATCCTCTGTGTTAGAGGAGGTACTATGGTTAATAGTTGATAACATTTATCATTCCACGTCTTATTTGCAAATAAACATTTATAGAATTGATACTTAATGGTCTATTATAGCAAAGGAATATGCTTGAGAATACACATGCATACATCTATCAATAAAGGGCAAGGCAAGTTGCACTCTCTGAACACAAACTATGATAAAACAATGAGATCAATGACAAGTTTTATGCACTTTATTTCTTTGATACTTTACTGTGGGTATACAGTTTTGCCATTTACACCCATATTACTCAAGGCTGTCTTTGTCCTTCCACTGAAAATGATTTTAGAATTTCTTTTCCATCATTTTTCATCTCTTTCTAAGTTTGTGTGTGTGTGTGTGTGTGTGTGTGTGTGTGTGTGTGTGTGTGTGTGCATGGGTATGTGTGTGTCCACTGAGTTTAATAGGAGCCTTGTGCCTTAATACCTACCTGAGTCCTTGATGGAGTACAGGTGACATATCAGTGACTATACCACTGGAGAAAGTACTCCCCTTCTCAAGGCCATCAATAATCCTTCATGAAGGGTTGGATAAATTGTACTGTCAGAGTGATTTACACATTCAAAGTGCAGTCAGAATGAGTAGTAGTGGCTGTAGTAGGATGGGCCAGTGGGAAACAGTGTGAAGAAGGTAAGAGGCACAAGGTCAGATATGACTGTAGACAACAGCAAGAATTAAACTCTAGTGTACAACAAGGCAGGCACCTGTTGAATAAATCTGAAGACAATAATAACAGTATAATGTCATAGTTAGATACAAGTGTCAACTTGATTATTGAGGGTTCAAACTTTGGACACATTTGCAAAGAATTAGTATTTGAGTTTAGCCCTGCATAAGCCTTTTGGGTCTGGTAAGGCTTGACGAGACATGCTGGTCTGTCAAATGAAGGTTGTTCTTTTCTGTAGTTTTGTGGATTAGTGTGGCCAGTTCCTTGAAACTTGGTAATGTTATGAGCTCTCTTGTCAAGGTAACTTAAGAACTATAACTAGAACTCCTAAGAGACCACAAAACCTCCCTATAAGTTGTTTGATCATGATTTATTGGCAGCAGGTAGGTAAACTGTGACATATTGCATTTTAGAAACTCATTCAAGAATCAATATAAGAAAGAATATGCAACATTACTGGTTATTTATCACTATGTCCAAATCCCTTGAAAAATAATATACTGCTAAGGAAATTAAGATGACATTTCTGCTTTTATATCTGATCCAATAAACCTGTAGCACTAAGCACTATATGTATGTATGTGTGTGTTTGTGTGTGTGCGCACACGTGTGTGTGATAATTGTTTATCAATTCCACATATTGGAACTTTTATCTGATCCAATAAACCTGTAGCACTAAGCACTGTGTGTGTGTGTGTGTGTGTGTGTGTGTGTGTGTGTGCATGTGTGTGTATATGTGTGTGAGAAAGAGAAATGTTTATCAATTCCAGGTATTGGAACTTGCACAATTAATGTGTGCATGTATATTTTCAAATGAATGCATCTCTTAGACATTTTTGTGCGGCCATTCATGCAGACTCAATCTATACTTAGTAAAGCATATTCCACGCAAAGCTTCATCTATTATACAATGCCTTATGTTTTAATAATGCAATGCCATATGTTTTCATTATCTCTGAAGTTACTGATTTTTTTGTGGAGGAGGTCATGGTTCAACACTTATGAGAACTTATTCTAATGAATAATTTAGTGTCGCATTCATTCAAAATAACTTTATTTACATTTGATTATCATTTTATATTTTGAACTACATAATAAAAGTTTAATAGATTTGACACATATCATAGATTGCATTGAAGTAAATAAAAAGTACTAAGCAGCATTATCTACATTCACTGAAGATATTTCAGTACATTTTATTAAAATTAAGAAGTTTTAAAGTATTATTATTGTAGCTATCCTTGGATTTATTATATCTAAACTTATCTGCAGAGGAATTTTTGTTTCACTTTTAACAACTTCTGGTAAACAAAAAATTGTATAAAAATGTGTCTATTTATGTTTCAGGAAAGAGGGGAACGAATCACAAGGAAAATGTTGATAAGACAGTAGTGGCATAAAATCAACCAAATATGTTAAAATGCTAAAATGACAATAAAAATTTCGTTAGGAAAAAAATAAAATTTCTTCATAAGGACAAAAAAGAGTATCTATGGTAGAAAAAGAGATATTAGTTAAAAATTAGGATTCAAGGATTGTTCTGCCCTTTTATGCTTTTGTTAATTCTTCAACATATCACACTATATCCCAACAATGTGGACAGCAAACAAATACATACCAAATATATCAATCAGAGTTAATGTTTCTGTAAAATTTAGGGGAAACTTTTTCTTTTCTTTCTACTTATTGATCAGGAGAGTTCTTGCATAAATCATTTAATCTGTTATGATATCTAATTTGAAAGTGGAATGTGTCAATCAGACACAGATGTCACCTTGAGAATGGAGGACTGAGACTTAAAGGTACATGCATAAACATTTATTTAAGGAAATCCCTGAACAAGCCAGTAAGAGATTATCTAATTGATGTTGAGCTACCCAGCTTATATTGGGTATATTCATTCCCTGATGGGTAAGATGCAGAGATATTTGAGCATATTGGCAGACTCCAGTCATGAACTAGACCTCTCCATCAACATTTTCTGTGGATACAGTGTGGCAAGTACCGTTGGCACCTGAACTTGGTATGAATTTTCTTGCCATGAGGAATTACAACTGAAAATACTAAACTGATATAAAATCTTTTGATACCTAGGTTGGCTTCAAAATCCTGACTCCACCTCTTCAGCATGTCCTTCCAGCAAAAGGAAGGACATTATCTTTTCTTTACATTACTATGCATTTTACTTTAAGGATACATGCTAGAATATTCATCATGTTACAGGTGGAAAAACATAATGATAATAAAAGCAAAAGAATAAAGAACCTTGTTGCCTAAATTTTTGATCATGTATTTACATCAGTGAAAGAAGAGTAACTTAAAAATAAAGTCACAAAATTATTATTGTTCCATGAGGAATGATCAAAAAATTAACACAAAATTAAATTATTTTGGTTCAAAAGTACTACATATATGGCCATAATTGCTTGTGTTATTAAGTAACTTAATTTGAAATATGAAAATTTCCCACTCACAAAATTACCCCTGTTCAATTAGTTTCAGAAGTTGGCCATAGCCTATAAATATGACCTGTGTGACTCCAGAGTATAGTAATTTGAGAATTTGATATAGTGAACTGATGGGTACTTTTAGAGCTGCATGTTCTGATTCACTTTGAACACTATTATCCCATATCACAATCAAACTGGATCATCCAATACATGTTAAACTAGGCTGTAACTCTTTGATATTCTTTAATCAATTATTTTCAGAAATGTGTTTTCTCTCTTCTCTTATTGACAGTATTTGTATTCCAAGAAAGACCTTTAAATTTATCTTTTGCAATGTACCTGTTATAAATTTTTATTTCCAAAATAGATTAAAGTAGTTCACATATTTTTATGATTTAATAGCAATTTAACTATCATATTCTGTAAGCATTGAAAATAATTTTATGCTTTTATGCCTTTAACTCTCAAAGCTTGACCCTTGATAGACGAATTAGTTCAGGATCTAAGACAATAGTTACATGTCATATAAAATAATAATTAACGTGCTAAATATAAATATAAATTTGATTGTTTTCAGTATTAATATTTTGCATTCATTAAGAATCTAATTTTTGAGGGCTGGAGAGGTGGCTCAGGAGTTACAACCCTGCCTTGCAGGCGGAAGGTCCTGAGTTCGGATCCCAGATCCCACGAATAGACGCCAGGCGGAAGCGGGAGCGGCCTGCGCTTCTGGTCCTGGTAGGGCGGAGCCTGTGAATCCCGGGGCAGAAGGAGGTGGAGGCGTCCATGGTGGTTCCCGAATTCGTCCGTGGTTCTACACACACACACACACACACACACACACGTACATACGCACACGCACAATTGAATAAATAATAAAAAAATTAAAAAAAAAAGAATCTAATTTTTGAAAGCTTTCCATAAATGAAGCAGAATCTGCCAGTACTAGTTTTTCATGGGCTCTTCATTTTTTGTTTAAACTCCACCATATTGCTAGTCATCATAAGTTTTCACTTTCTTCATGTTTCAAAGTACCTGACATTTTAGGAGAAGTATTGAAACTTCTTTGAGTGACATATTGACAGAAAGTAACAGAGAGTTAAGAAAGCAGTAAAAATTGCCTAGTATTTTAATTTTATCATAGTACCCTGTTTTCATGTGTAGCAAGAAAAAAAATCTTTAATAATATCATCATCTTCAGTAATGAGAAGTTATATACATAACCAGGTGGTGTTTCAATGTAATTTCTAGGAAAAACAGTAACAGTATAAAGGAAAAATGAATTCTAAAAGTGAAAATTCTAACATTTATTATTAATCTAGCTATATAATTTTGCAAGTACAGCAAATTTTATCTGACATGATCAAAGTAACTTTATTTGGTTAACCGATTTTCATCGCCCAATTTAAATTTAGTTTATATATTGTTTATAAACCTATGCTAATTGATAAAGTTACATAGACAGTTATCTATTTGATTTATAAATTCAGAGTTGCTTGACATTCAAATAATAAAATGACATGTGGATTTTAGTGATTTGAGGTCAATAAATCTATTTTGTTTAGTCAAGATGCAATTATAATCATCATTAAAATAGATAAGTAGCTTTTATACTGGAAACATATGCATATATAACAACAGAATAATTGTATTTGGTTTATCACATAAGTTAATTCTTCAGATTTTCTTAGAGTTAGGGAGAATTTCCTTACTTTTAGTTTTCTTTCTCAAGTAAGTTTTGACTACAAGCTTAACAGTTAGCTACAGCTCAGGAATTATTTAAGAAAGGTTCCCGTATCTCATACTGCACATTTACACAGGGTATAAAATGAATTCTGATCTTTATTATGTTTGCTACATGAAAACTCCTCCATAGTTTACAGGATATAACCCTATAATATAGATACACTTACATTTATATTATGGAATTTTAAAAAATTATTTTGTAACAGATTTCTGAAAACATTATTTACTATTCCACTGAATAAAAGATAGCGATAAGGTACACATCACGGAAAACATTGTGAAGTCAGTAAGAAAATACCCCTCTTGGCATTCTATACTCACACTGATACACTTGTTCCTTTCTTTAATAAGCTTTTCTTTATTATATTACTCCCATACCTCTTTGCCATTTTCGTAAGTTGTACATGAAATTTAGTGTTTTCTCAATTCCTTTCTTTCCATAGCTTTTAATTTTACCAGAATACTGTTTATGATTGGTGTTGAACATAAACTTTGTTACATTGCTCATTATCAAGCAATTTGAAGCAATTTTCTACTTTCCTAAACTGCTATTAAATAGTGATATTTGTCTCCATTGCAGCATTCCCTGCTTTAGAAAAAAAGTTATAACCAAGGAAATCAGAGATTTTAAAGAAATCTGAGACTTGGGTTACAGGAATCTGTCCTAATTAATGTGACTTGAGCACTTTGCAAGACACAGCATCCTGTAGCATTTTAATTATTTTTAATATTGTTGAGTTATGCAGTAAGAATCGCAATGTGAATTTCATTACAGAAGAAGCACTTAGACTCTAATAAGATTGAATTTACTGATTTATATCTATTGCTGTTTTAGGCTGCTGTTAAATGACATTTACTTGGGCTGAACTTTACATCCTGCAGAAGTTATTTGATCCTTGAGTCTTTTCCAACTTACCTAATAACAATTAGCCACATTGGCTAGTCTTTTTCATTATTTTTAAAAGGTCATTAACACTTTTACATTAACTAATACAATGAATTTTATGTTATAGTAACCCCTTACTTTGCTACATGCTTGCCCCCCTCCCTCCTTTCTGCTGCATACTTTCTCCTTTTCTGTTTGATGCCTCCACTGACAAATTCCTGGGTACTTGTTGGAGCCCAGATCACTCATTAGTGAGGTTATAACAATTCTCAACTCTCGACCAAGAAAAACCCTTTTGCAAATGAAAGGGTTTGTAATACAGATAATCACAACTAACTGAAGTGCAGAGAATAAGTGGCTGGATTGCTAAATCCTAACAGGAACATCAACCCCCACCCCCACACCCCACCACCACAATCCAAGCTTCAGAAAACCTCACATGAAAGAAACAGTAAGAATGTAAAAGGCTGAGTGTGAGAAGTGCTGTCAGACAGGGTCATTACAGGGCTGCCGAACCAAAGAATTCACTACAGAGATGTCTACTTCCAAAAGACTTGTTTAGTCTCTTTAAAAAATAGAGAATGATCTTTAATATTTTGCTCTTATTCTCTAAAATTTTATTCTTCTACTTGAGATTCCATTCTGAAAGAATGACTGAGATGGTTTACATTCAAATGCATAAGTATGAGCAACAGCAAATGGCAAATGGAAGATTTGCACTTCACGGATGTGAACATTGAACCTCCTTCTGACAAACTGGGATTCAATAGTGATAAAGCAAATTACATTAAGTGATAAGAATTCAGAGATCATACATAAGTGCATCACATAAAGTCAAGTAAAAGTAAAATAAATACAACCTGGCATAAGAAAAATTTATGTAAATGGTTTACCCATAGGATTTTCATTACCTTTTTTTGTAAAGAAAACGTATTTATTCGACCTGACATTATTGCTATATTTAATGGCTGAGATAGGAGAATCAAATACAGAAATTATTGTAAATGTTCTATGCATATCTCTCTGGAAAGTTCAGGATTATGCTGCTGCCACTGTTATTGCCTACCTTTCTCTCCTGAGGAACTCAGGAATCTTCCAGTGCATCAATACCTCAATATTCATTATTTTTTACACAAAGAGGAAATATTGATGATTTCTCAATAACAATTTCTCACATCAGGATTGTGCTTATTTCTTGAACTTTTAAGTCATTGATCAATTTATGCAGTTATTTCCATTCATATATAATGCACTAGGTTTAATATTACAGTAATTTTATTATGGTAATATGATATTATTAGTATTACTTTTCTCCTATGGAAAACAATACCATCTTCTTGTATTAACAAGTAAGAGCAAAACTAGAATATTCTCTAATTTGCAATTTTATTGTTCATTTCTATGCTTTTGTTCTTTGGTCTTATGGAAAGGTTTTCATTATTCTACTAAAACTCATTTTGTGTTGATACTTATAACACATTAGAATATCTTAAATTTCTTATGATATGGATGCATTCTAATTAACATAATTGATACTATATTCATAAGAAAAGCACAAGTTAACTTTTGCTCATTTGGGTGCAATAAAAATCATTCTTTAGAGAATAATATTAATCTTAATCTATTTAATCCTCACTAGTATAAGAAGGAACACCTTTGATCTCATCATTTAGCTTCTATCCTTTTATACTCAATGCAGAAATGCATGAGGCTGCTAACCTCATATTGTCACCAATGTAAAATAAAACGTGGGATTGTTATTTACAGATTATTACAAATTTTCTAATGTCAAGCACATTATAGCCCTCATCCAGCTTCCATGTCTTTTAAGGACAATAAGGTTTTAACAAACTTCTCTAATCTTTGGTGACACAGAGGTTTGAAGGATGGTGTGCCTTCTTTCTACTTCCAGGACAGATGGCAAACCTTTGACTCAAGGACTCAAGGGGAGAAATTCTATTCCTATTAAGGAATTCAGGCAAAGAGTTGATAGCTACCCTCCTGCTCTCCTTTGTATGCTTCAAAGTACCAACTGGTGAAGATTTCTAACCTGTTCTTAACCTTGAGAAAGCTTAGCTGTTCTCAGACTGCTATAATACAGATTTTCTCATGAGTTTTTTCTTTGTATTTGTAATGAACTCTGATGAGCTCTGTATGCTGAGCTTTTTTAACCAGTAAACTTTGCAAGCTACAAGAACTCTTGTAAGAAGAATCCAGTGGGACAGCTGTGTAGTAACTAGGGAAACAATTGGTCTCAAAATAGGTTCTAAACCCCCTGCCCAACTGGCACAGAACACAATCTGGTTCTGTAAATATGTCCAAATAACAACGGGAGGGGAGAAAACTGACATTACACATTAACAAATGTCTTAGTGCTATCTAAAAATACCTGACAGTAAACCACTATCTAAGTACCTCTTATTGTATCCTTAGATTAAAAAAAAAGTGCTCAGCACTCAACCAAGAAGCACCTTATTCCAATGGAAAATTAATGAGGCAGAAAAACTATAACTGGTCAGATCACAGAGTACTGGTGATATTGAAATGTCTAGCCCTAAGCAAGCTATCAAAATCTCTCCTATCTTAAGACTCAGGGAACCTTAGGAAAAGGAGATGGCAAGATTGTAAGAACCTAAGTGTAAAAAGCAGTGTATCGCAGGCAAGACATTCTAGTCAGCGCGCAGGAACTCACTGCAAGGAGATCTACTACCAACAGATATACACAATGACTGACACATGTAACCATTCTCCCATGAACCAGCATGATCTCAAGAGAAACAACTACAGTCAGAAAGAATCTCCAGGGCAGCTGCTGGACAGAAGAAAGGAGACTTCTCCTTGTGGCTTTACCCAAAGAAGGACCACTAATACTACCGCAGACACCTGGTTCCACACTAGCACATATGCCCCCAAAGCAAGCCCTGTTAACTAAACATGCAGAGGGGCAAGAACATGGGAAGGATATGGCTGGATTTGCCAAGTTCATTGACAGTGACAGAGCAAGTGGGTAAGAGGGGAATGTGGAAGGAACAGGCAAGACCATAAACTCACAGTCAGCAGGAGGGCAGCTCTTCCTGCTATAAGGCTGGATGGTCATTGTGTTACGTATTTTTGAAATAATAGATGAACTGAATGTGAGCCCTACCTTTATTGGTAGGGTGAGGTAACTGAGGGCTTGCTTTAAACTAAAAGGTGAAAAGAATGCTTGCTTCCTATGATTACCATTCAATGGAAAAGGGTACAAATGAATTTTATATGTATGTACATATACAGGTATAAATATTAAAATGAATGTAAGTATGCGTACCAGTTACTCTCTCTGTTGCTGTGAGGCAGCTTTCATAAGCAACATAAGAGAGAAAGGGAGATTTATTTGGCTTACTGATCCAAAGGATAGATACAGGCCATTATGGCAGAAGAGGCATGATAGGCAGCAGAAGCTAGAGAAGGCTTAGGTCACCTCATACATTATGCAAATACAAAAACTACAAAAACAGGTTTCCACTAGCAGAAAATGCAGAATAACATGAGAAAATATTTAAGAAAAATCTTGTTATAATTCTTAAATTCAACACATATAACCTGAAAAATGAAAGGTTAAGTGAACTAGTTTGTTTGATATTAATTTAGTTCATATTTAGCTTAATTTTTCATTAAGGTCAACAGTTGGTGATCCTTAATATATTTTGTAGTTAAAATAATTATTTTGAAAGCCAGACTGGTCCTAAATTATTAGAGTAGGTGTCTTTATTTTTCATGTACACATTTTAAGTCAGAATATTGGATATAGATTCATGTTTTTCAATGCATATTCTATCTACAGATGTTCTTATGATATGGATAAAAGTTTTGCTGCAGTGCTGAGAATTGAATTGAGAAATGGTCTCACATCACACATGCTAGCAATATATTTAACTTCCAACCTGATTCTAAGCCCTGATAGATAATTATGACAGTGTCAACAATTACTTAAAATACCGTATCACAGAGACTCCAACACAGGACATACTACAATGGAATTTGAAGAATCCTGAAATTTCTGAGAGGACTGTGTAGTAATGAGCAGTATGACTGCAATAGATGAAGACATTTATATTTAAAATAACCCATTACTGAGGCACAAGAGACATATAAATATTATAAAATGTCCTCACAAATATTCTGAGGATAAGCTTAAAGAAACATGAAAGACATGATTTTGCAACACCTAGCAATATCAAAAGCAAGTCAGGAGGTTCACTTTCAAGCATTTTGCGTGCTATCATTTGTTCTTGGAAGTTGTCTCTAAATTGTGCTATTTCTATGAATCCTACAGCTGTAGCTGTAGTAACTGTCATCTGCAACTGAGTACAATAATACAAATGTTTACTGAGTGCAAACACCACTTGTGTACAACAACCCAAATTTTAGAGGTGATGGGCAGTTCTCTGAGATAGTGAGAATTGTTTGGCATGATCTCAGTAGTTGGTAAAAGCATTAGAACCCCCTCCCCTGCAAGAAAAAGGGTCACGTTATTTTCTTTCTGTGTTTCATACACCTGGCTGAGGATGTGGCTGTTACTGTCTTTATCTCCAATTTAGTTCACTCTAAGGAAGAAAAATGTAAGTGACATTTACTTGTCACATGCTGTGTAATAGTAATAATAGAGATAGTTCAAGTTCTTAAAATACACAATTGTGGTCTTATGCTGTTATTTATGACATTTAAAGAACAAAGAAGTTATCACTTTATATTTCTTTTTTATAGAGAACTGGAGAGTGAATCCAGAGTCTTCTCCTTGCTAAACATGTGTGTTATCACTGCATTACCTGGACAGCCCCAAAATCCTTACGTCTATATTTAAGAAAAGATAGAAGTGGAAGAAAATAAATTGAAGACTTCCCTTTCACACAACTACTTGAATTGTTGAATATCTGGAGGGACAGAATTGCTCATTGTCCCAGGCCAAACCTGCTGACCAGGGACAGAAACTAGTGCTACTGTCTTGCTCTAGGGAGACATGATGGCAATTTGACTCTCTAAGTAGAAAATGAGTAATTTGCAAAGCTTGGATTCTTATGAAAAACCTCTGAAATTTTATAGCCTTCATGTCCCAAAATCCCACAGTGTTGTCAATCTAAACAACAAGAACATCACTTTGTATATGGTGGAACAGGGGATAGTGGTAATTGTGATAATGACGCCATAATTTGAAACAGCTTTCTCCTCTTGTGGAAAAGATATTGTCAAATGCATAGATGGTAGAAAAATTCTCAAGGTTCATTTTTTTAAATGTGTGTATATGTTTATCAGAGGGCACTGTGCCCCAGTGGAGGACCAAGGGTGACTTCAGGAATCATCCTGGATTGCTTCTATCTCCTTGCTTAGCTCTGGGATTTCCCAGGCTCTGCCCACCAGGGCATGAAGTGCAGGCCTACACCATTTCTGCTGGCATTTTTTATGTGGGACCTGGATCCAAACTCAGGACTTTCTGCTTGAGTGGCAAGAGTCTTAACACCTGAGCCATCTCTCCAGCCCCTATCCTCTGTTCTTATCTCACCTAAGAAGAGGCAAAGCCAAACAAAGAATGACAACAGAATGCAAAATTATGCAGTATATTGTAGACAGATTAATAATAAGAAGAATATCTGTTGGAAAAAAATCTATCACAGTGGAGTACTGTTTGAAAATAACAATTTCAGCTAATAGAAGTACTTTAAAGTTTCCCTTTGTATGTCTTCTGCTATGTACATGTGATTAATAGAATTTAAAAAAAGACTAATAAGTTTTACACAAAATGTTATTCTCAGAGGCATGATGAAATTTCACGTTGTTATATTTTGCCTTAATGGGGATGTGAATTGCCCTTTGCCCCATATCTATGTTGTGTACCCTATCTACCATATAATCTCTTAATAACTTTCATGTTATATATATTCACACAACTTCATGATGGATAAGTGTCATAACTGCCCTGTTTCATTAGGACTGTTGTCATTAGGATCTTGCTGTATCTCATTTAAGTGAACATTCATCATATTTGCATGCAGGAATTAAACAAGAGATGTGTAAGTTTCTATATTATTAGTGTATGCTAAATTTCACTGGGAGTTGTGGGCATCTAATGAGTATTTCAGATAATAAGCCATAATCTATAAAGCACTGGATTTCTTTAAGAATATTTAGAGAATATTTGGACTGACAAGATAGCTCAGTTGTAAAAGTACATAATGACAAACCTGGACACATGAATCAAATACCCACAAGAACCTACATTGTGGAAGGGGACAACCTCCTTGTTTTCTCTCTCTCATGACAGAAAACAGGAAATGATGTCATCAAAGTAGATGAAGCCATCAACAGAGCTACATTGCAACATATACAGGTTAATATGATAATAATCCTATCAGAGTATACAAATTGTGATTAAGAAGTTACAAGCTGTATTAAAATAGAGCACAACATTAAGAGAGAATGTAAACAGAAATTAAAAAAGAAATGTGACCTATGAATATTAAAAAGTACAGATGAACTTATTTCAAACCTTGAAATGATTTAAGAAAGGTAAGTAAAGGGATTGTCACAAAATTAATAGAATCATGTGGTCTTACTGTGCAATGTAGTTAACTGCTGTTGTTTTATGGTTAAAAGAGCAGGTTGGCAACTTGTGTATAAACATCGAGAATGGCACATTAAGAAATATAAGATGAGTGGAGATACATGAATTAACTCTCATTTCATCTATATTTCTATGTATACTACATTATATGTGTGCACATATGGTAATTTTCATATGGATAGTCTTTACTTTGTCAGTTGAAAGTTCTTTTTTTTTTTGTCATTTGAAAGTTCTAACTAACTTCTTTGCCACTACAACAAGCACATCTTAGAAGGCACCATGGAGAGACTGGCAATTCAATAAAGAATAAGAAAATAAATAAATTTCTCTAACACTGACTTACAGTTCTAAAGAATAAGAAATATTTCAAATAAAAGAACATGCACTCATAAGGTTGGGTACATTTAAGGATATGTAAGAGTCAAGTAAATATCTTCCAACCACAATTAAAATGAATTAAAAAATTAGCATGAAGATGCACAAGTTTACATCTTTGCCTGTAGCATAAAAGGGTATATACTTTATTATAGCCCTGTCAACATTTGTGTTTATTTGTTTCCTTTATGATATCCTTTCTGAGTAGTGTCAGATAGAATTGCAATCTGCATTTTCCTGATGACTAGGATGGAAAGCTAATGTATACATTAGCCCCGTGTGGTTCTTATTTTAAGATATGTATGTTTTACTCATTCGCTCATTTACTGATTGGCAGATTTCAGCTTTTGCTTTTAATTTCTACAGTTCTAAGCAGATTCCAGATATCAATATGTTTCCAGATATACAGCTGATGATTACACCTATTTTGTGAATTGTGACTTCTCTCTGATTGTTTACTTTAGTTGTGCAGGAGCTATTGAAATTTTATGTATTTCTTTTTATGCATTCTTGCAAATTATTCTCTGATCTGTTGAATTCCATTTAAAAAGTTCCTTCCTTTGTCTATACTGTGGAATGCTTACTATATGTTTTCTGAATTTTGATCTGTTTGGAATTTACATTTGTACTGGGTGAGAGTCAGAGAATTAATTTGATTATTCCAATTATTAATTTTCAGTTTTCATGGCAACATTTGTTGAAGAGGCTATGTTTTCTTCATTGTACATTTTAACACCACTGGCAATAACTTGTTCCTTATATGTGTGTGGGTTTTTATCTGGATCCTCTATATCATTCTACTGATAAAATTACTTTAGTTTTAGTAACAAAACACATAGCACTACCAGATTATAATTTAAAATGCACAATTCATAGCCATAAGTACATATTGCTATATGAAAATTATTGAACATATTGATTTATAAATAAGAAATCTCTCAAAAAAGACAAAATATATCTGGCTATAGTTATTCATAGAGTAAGCATATTGCTCTTACTCCTTAACTTTGGGCTTAAAATAATGATCATCTTCACAGAGTTTTGGAAAGGAAGTAATCTTTCTTGATTCAGCAATCAGCAACCCGAGACACCTTTCTAGCCAGATGATCAATGGCTAAATGGTAAATATTTTAGTTAATAATTATTTGGAATTATGTGTTGTTAACTGTGATTTAGAATGTTAATTAAAACATCTAATAATTTGGAGAATAGAAGACAGGTAGATAAGAGTTCTGTGAAGAAACTATTTACTCTCTGAAGTATTGATGTGCCTTTTCAATAAATCAAACAACATTATAAAGTCCAAAATAGGTAAAAGTATAAAATATTACAGAACCCCCTTGTAGTATACATAGCTTTATTTTACATGAGCAGTGTAAATCTGAAGTTGCACATGAAATATGATCTCAAAGTAAAAGGTGAAAAACTTTTGTGATTATGAATATTTTCTCTGTAGCTAAAAAAGAAAAACAAATAGCAGATTATGTATTAGTAATTAATTCAAACTGAAAACATTATTTACATTCAACCCACACATGTAATTTACTTTAATACAGTTTTCAAGTTTTTTAAGATAGCATTGTGTTTTTCTTTAGAAAAAGAAAAAAATGCTTTGTGTTTTTTTTCTGGGTCTTTTCTAGTATCCTAAAAAAGACATCCTTGAAGAAAGATGCTAAAGCTTCCCATGACTTTTTCAAAGAAATAAGTCTTGAAGTAGCCATACTGAGTGACAGCTGAGCACAAGTGTCTGACTACTAGAAGAGCAGTCATGTTCACAGTACATAAATATTCACGGAGATCGTGTCTTTAAATATAACTTGCAAATAATCTCACAGTGAAAATGTATTTTTATGCTACCCAGCAGAATTGAAGTGAGCCTGTCTTCTTTGCCTTTTCTTTGATGAGATTCAACAATGCTGCTTCCAATCTCAGTATCTGCTACATGAGATTCTGTTATCATGCAAATTTGTTGGTTACTTCAGTTAATTTTATATTGACCTTGACTGAGTGATCAAATTTCAATAAATTTTCAAATTCTAAATTTTTATCCATGTTTTGTTTCTTGAATGTAGAGATCAATTTAGAATTCACTGGCCATGAAGAAGTGGTATTATAGTAACAGATCAAATTTCAGTTAAGTACCTTTAAGTCTTCAACATTGTAAACTGTCTAGCAATTTCATTAAACAAATTCATTATCCAGTAATTTTATTACATTAACTATACCATGCGTGAGAAGGATGTATAACTAACATCAGTGCTGCAATATTTGAGTGATACTTTGACCAAAATAGGGGATTTCTATTTCAATGCAAGGCAAATAAGTTAAGACAGATTTTTTTGCCACTGTCTTAAAACAGCAAACATGGTAAAAAAGGAAAGAAAACACTTTTAGTTTTCAGTCACTGGATGTCAGGAAATTCATGACGGTTATTTTCCTAGAGAGAGGAAACAAATGGGATTAAGTGACTTTAGACTCCTATGCATAGTGCTAGGAAAGTTATTCTATGTATTGTATACAATATAGAAAATGAACTCAAAATGGAGACAAAAAGTCTTCCATTTGGGAAAAGAAAATCATGTGTCCAAAATATAAATTTTGAGATAGACATATTAGAAGAAAAGGAAGAGAGCAGTTTATGTATTTATTAATGGTGGGAACTGAAATCAAGGTCCTAATACCTTACAATTGTTATTTTTTTAAAATTAAAGTTGTAAGTTGTAGTTCATGCACAAGTAGAGGGAAGGGTGAGCCAGCAATTGCTACACAACATGACCCTATGAAAACTAATAAAACACAAGGGAGAAGGAATAGAAGAAAGAAGAAAGGGTGGGGGAGGAAGAGGAATTTAACTGTGGATTAAATATTATTTGAAGGATAAAACCTAAATACGGGGCCTGGGAAATGCAAAAATGCAGTCAAGCAACTAACCATTATAACTTTAAGAATTGAAAATATTTCCTTGTTTCAAATACTTGTAATCAAAAATTAAATAATAGAACATAAGATAAAGTTCTTAGAGGAAGTTACTCATTATACTAAGAGTATGAGGTATTGAATTAGGTATTGAAGAAATCTCAAACATAATTCCAATGTATTTTATTTAATAATTGCTGAAAGAACATTTACTCTTAGACACCTCATTTTAATCTGATAGAACTTACAATTTCAGCCATTGCAATAAGAAAAAATTATAAGAGACACTAATGTTAGAAAAGAAATTTTATCATAAAACCATTTGTGTAGGAAAGCCTATGATCTCACGAAACTTCTAAATATGGTAATTAATTTGTTTATAGTATGTAATTCAGTATACATACTACAATAAAAATTTTCATAATCAAAATTGACAATAATTGTAGCAAAACTGCTCATTTCATAACATTTCAAAAGCAATGTGCTTAGGGATAAAATGGGCAAAAAATATGAAATCTATTTACATCTAAAAATACAAAATTGTAACCTCTAAAAATCATAAGGATAAAGAAAGATATACATGTGTTCATTAAATCAAAAACTAATGAAAAATTTAATAGTTATTCAATTATTTGGTAAATTCAATGAAAATAAAATTATAACAACCTTTTCAAAGATTGTGATAGTTCTATTAGTTTCTTTTACTATTTGTGTGTGTATGTGTGAGTGCTGCTAAAATACCCTGACAAATCTACTTTCAAGAGAGAAATGGTTTACTTTCAGTTCACAGCCCACCACAACAGGGAATTCACAGTGAAAGGAGCTTCAATGACACCATAACAGATAATTTACAGTGAAAGGAGCTTCAATGAGGTCTTTCAGTAAAGAGCGGGGAACAACGAATTAGTGATCCATGCTTAGTCATCTGTGTCCATTTTACTCAGTCAAGATTCTTGCCAAAAGAATCCTAATGTCTAAGATGGGCATATTTCACACCTCTATTCAGCATGCAGAGCAAAGTAAAGAGGAGGTAGATAAATACAGAGTGATTTCTGAGTCACCTTTGGGCCTACACAAGGATACTCACTATCTCTGATAAACACAGATGCACACACACACATACACACACACACACACACACACACACACACACACACACACACACTTATACAAGCTCCCCCCAAACTGAAAGTAACTAAATAAATAGATAACTAAATAAATGGACAAATAAACCCTTTTAAATTACTTTTTAAATTCAGGTGTACATATTAGAATTAATTTGATTTAATGAATTTTCAATTGAAATTCAATAATCTGAGACACATGATACCATATTTGCTATCTAAATGAAGTTTACTTCAAACTTTCCCTCCATCACATCCAGAAAATACATGAATTGTGCTTTTGACTCTAGTTAATTTATGAAGAAGTTGATCCAGATTTATTGGACAACTTGTCCACAGACTCAAAGTCAGTGAGCAGAGACAATCCAAATTAATTTGTTTGACTCTACTTTTATTTGTGGTGGCAGAATATGAGAGAAGAGATAGAAACAATTATGAGGAAATATTTCATATTCGATATTTCATGGTGAGGAAAAACTGAAGAACTGGTCTTCAAAGTTCCTAAATTCAAGTTTCATGACTTCGTATTCACACTGCATATAGCTGCTAAGTTCAGAAGATATGCATTGTGTCAACTAACAGAAAAAATAGAAATTATTTAACTATGAAAGTGTAAGGAATGAGAGAACCGGGAGAGAAGTAAGGTGTCAGAAGTATGTAGAAATTAATGAGAGGGAGAAAATTGTGCATTTGAGGATAATTGCCTTCATTTATTAGAATGATCAGAATAAGTTACTCAGAAAAGGAAGGAACCTGGGTCCATATTCCATTACTGTGAACTGCTGCAGATGTTAGAAATACTAGGATTGGGATCAAAATATTTAGATAATTAAATTTAATGGATTGAAATAAAATTTTGTAAGATTTTGTGGTACTGTACACAAGAATAAAGTTACATACTGAATATAATATAATTTATTGGCTTATTTAACTGACTTTCCATAGCAAATCTGCTTGCCATTCCCAAGACTTGCAAAATTTGATATATCAAGAGGGACAGAGGAAAGATTATCAAATTATCTATCCATTTGTCCATAAAAGAAATAAAATGTGCATGCTATTCACTAGAGAGGTATTATTCCCAAAGATGTCTGCACACAATGCTGTGTATTTGCCATATGCCCTGTCATTTATTTTGAAATGTGGTAAATGCATGGGAACTTAGCAGAGATATTTACATCATTAATAAGGCATACTCAAATTTTTCGTAGCTCACCAGGTCAGTAGCACATTGGTAATATTCTCATAGGAAGAAGATTTTCTTAAAAGACAAAGTTGGTTCAATTGCTAATCAATCTCTTGTCTTTCTGATTCTGTGTTTGTGTGTGTATATGTGTTTTTCTGTCTCAATCTCTCTGAACACATACACATATACATATATATTCTCTCTTTCACATTCATGAATATGCTAATATATATAACAAAAGATATAAGCAACATAACTAAGTCAACATCTATGAAATATTGAACAACTAATAATCCCAGGGAAAGATTGATTTCTTGGTGACTTTCTGCTTAATGTTTAAAGAATAATTTCTGTAATGTATCTACAATATCTTTCAAAAGAATTAAGTGAAAAATCTGTCCTTACATATTGCACAATGACTATATTAATATAATAATGATTTATAAGTCAGTGAATCTTATATATATATGCAGTATCTTCAAAATATTGTCAAATTATATCCAATGAGATATAAAAATAATTAGCTACCTGTCCAGATGTTATTTATCCTATATACATAAGGCCTCTTCAATCCTCAAAGCAATTAAAAAATCTATTATATCAATTGCTGAAAAAAACTAATTGATATATCAACAAAACTAATAAATATTTTTAATTTTTTAAAGTTTAAGATTTCATTATCAATAAATATAAAACAATTATGAAAAGTCAAACACAAGCCCAAGGGACAGATAATAGATAGTAGGCCAAGAAAGAAGAATATGATGTGAGAAAAATACAGATGCTCAGAAATGCCATCAAATTAAATTGCATATATGTTCCATGAAATAACCTTCAGCAAAAGTGTCGACCACTTGGACAGTCCAGATGCTGTGGCCAGAGGTGTGGGAAAATCTGTGAAAAATGTTTTATTATCATCTTGTCTATGAAGCATATATTAAAGTCTCATAGAAAAATTACAAGATTACACCTGGGTCCTTAAGATACATATTGAAAGTTTTTGAGAACTGCTAGTCTTTGTTTATCTTTTGAAATTAAAGAAAATTTATATTTTACTTTGCAATTTCTTCTGCCAAGGTAAAAGAAAAAGCTATGTCTTCACGATATAGTGTGTTCATATTAATTAAGTCTTTAGTCGTTTTTGGAGTAAGAATAGAGTAAGAATAGTGAGTCTCCCACTGAAGACAACCTACTCCTCTGCCACTACTTACCAAAGTGAAGGGGATATAGTTATTCCCTAACCAACCCTGTTTATGCTGTGCATGGAATCCAGCCCAGAGATCTATGCATATTGGGAAAACACTCTAGAGATAAGATACATTCCTAACAATAAAATTTATGTTATCTTTATAACAAATTTAAAATTTTAATTTTAGCATAGGTCAAAATATGGACTGAAGACCCTTAAGTAACTGAACATATGAATAAAAGAGTCTCATATTTCTAAGCATGTTACATGCTTAGGAAAGTGCTTATATACTATGTGGTGATTTTTTTTTTGATTGCTAAGTTGGTAGAATAATTGGTCATCTGCACTGCTCAGTCTACATTAGATCTTTAATAATTTCCATCTATCTCCTGGTTCCATAATGAATACTTATTCTTGCTTTAGGTTACAGTTTGTTGCTTCTTCTAATTGTAAATATAGTCATTGCCCACATCCAAGCTTTTCAACTCATAACAGTTTTACAAGCATTTACCTCATCATTCATTTCACAGATGCTGTTTCAATGTGTTTTTTATGTCAAGCCTACTTTTCACAGGCTGTAATGTCATCATTCAGTTGGTTGCTGTCCCTACCACTGCATTATTTGATGTCTGCAGAGGAAATAATCACTTATTTTATTTTATTTTATTAATTTTTTCTACTTTTACAAGCATATTTGAGTATTATTCCAGCTTCCTGCTTTTCCTCCTCCCTGTTTTCCCTCCCTTTCTTTCACCATTCCATAGTACTCTGTCACCTATATGCTTTCTTGTGCAAAGTACTAAGAAGCTTCAGAGTACTATGAGGCTCAGTAATTTGCAACTCTTCTATTTAGAAGCAGATGTAAAATATATAGCAAATATCAAAAAGATGAACAAAATATAAGGTCTTGACATTTAAACTTGATAATTTTGTTTTTATTCTTGGACATTTCATACATGTATCTAATGTATTTAAGTCATTTGCACTTCATTTTATTTGATTCCTACCTCCCTTCTTCTCCCAGTGTGTGTATATGTGTGCGTGCATCCGTGTGTGTGTGTGTATGTGTGTGTACATGTATCCTTCTGAGGTTCATAAAGATTTGCTGATATTAGCATGTATCTTGATACTTGCTGTACAAATTTCTACTTTTTTTAAGCATCCCCTTTATAAATATCTTCAAATGCTATAATATTTTCCAAAATTTGATTTTTAGTATAGATAGTTGAAAGAAACATGAAGAAAGTTCATGAAGGTTAATACCCTCAATTTTATTCTTAATATTATTTATTAAACTAAATGTCATTCGGTATACTAATTATATTTCATTGAGCTAATAAAAACCTTGTGAAATGACCCTTCATATTAGCTCCTAAGGGGTGAAAAAGAAAAGAAGTCATTACTGAAAATTCACATTTCAGTCAATACCATAGCCTTTTTTTTTTTTTTGCTGAGTGTGTTTGTAGAGTCTTCATTGCCATTTATGATGTAGATGCAGATGCCATTTATGATGTAGATGCAGATGTACTCAGCATGGTGTCTTGGCTTGCTTTGAATTTCACCAAAAATACTACCAATTTGAAAATATGAGCACAGTTAAATTTTAGACTGATTTTTCAGCCTTTGCCAGCTGGAGAACGAAAACCATTTAAGTCAGTACCAAAAGACTTTTTTTTAGGAAAGCTGTCAAATTCTGACATTATGAGGTTGCATAATCACTGAATTGTCTAAAGGCATGCCAGAAAAGAATAGTTGGAAATTAGCGAGTGAATCCAATTGCTTAATTTCTCCACTTGTAAAACTGTGCCAAGTATAAGCCGTGTAACCTGCTAATGGTTCATAAAAATTAAGACCTTCATGCATTTTATCTAGAACCTGACAATGTGAACGTCTTTTGTGCTGTGTTATTATAAATAGAAATAATTCACCTATTTTACCTTTTAGCAACTTAGTTTCATCTAAACTACATAATCACTATTTTTCAATCTTACCACAAACATATACCTGCTTCTTTTCCTTTATCACACTGTTTTATTCTTATAGGTGTCTTATTCTCTTCTTCTCTTTACTCTTTTTACTTACTTTCTATTTTTTTCTTTTTTATACTGATATTCAGTTTTTTGAGCCAACCTGAAACTGCTATAAGCAAACACACATTACCATTATGTTTTTTCCTTTTAAAATGTTATTGACACTGAGCAATTGTGCAATAAACATAGCACTACACATATTCTATATGAAAGTGATAACATATCTGGAAGGTTTAAAAATAGAACAGTTGCTTCTCAATCTACTGTCTAATGTTAACATTTAACAAATATAGACCAGATCTGATCAGAGAAGGCACAAAAATTTTACACTCATAACTAACAACCAGAACAAAGTTCCACTTGATTGAGTTAAGAAATCATTTGAGCATCTCTAAATGTGCTTTTATTCTCACCAGTAAGAGAACAAATATTAGACATTTTCTAATTTGTGACCTTTTTTTCCTGAATAGTCAAACAAAGCTTTTGTGTTTATGATGACTGAGGCCTACCCGAGGCAATTTCACGACACAGCATTTTGTCTTAATCAGTAGTTTATAATAAGAAAAGTCCCAAATGCTTTTATATGAAATGTTAATTTTTTTTCTTTTTTGTTAACTCTTAATATTAAATCTAAGAAGTATTAATAATACAGTTTTTAGTGTATGTGTGTGTGTGCTCATGATCATGCACATGTACAGGTCCAAGGGTAACATCAGGAATCATTCTGAATTGTTCCATCTCCATAATACTTGGCCTTGGGGTTTCTTAGGCTTTGCCTTCCAAGGTTGAAGTTGCAGGCCACCTTGCCTGCCAGGGATTTTTGTAGAACTGAGATCAGAACTCAGTTCCTTTTACCTATGAAGTAAAGGCTTTAACCACTGAGCCATCTCTCTAGCCCCAAGAATATTTATTTAACAATGCTATACATCTCATTAAATATATTAAGCTCCAGATAATAAAAATCACTAATATCATGAATTATGAAATGTTCTCTTACACCTCTTCTACCTTGTGCCTGGTCTGAACTGAACTTTGTGACCCTCCATGCCAGACTTAAGCAGAAGACACACATTAGTATAATAGAGAGAATACAGAGATCCATAGTTTCACAAGATGACAAGAATTATGAAAGCTAAGAACTTCAGTTCTTAACATGGCATATTCTATTCCCAAAGCTTCATGAACCGCTGCAGAACAGGGACCAAAAAGAATGTCAGTCATAAGATCAGAGAAATGACCGTGAAATCTGACCCATCTAAAGAGACACAAAGATGGCAATTACAGGCTTACAACATGTGTAACTAACACACATACAAATGACCTACTTGGTCAGTAAATAACTATCAATACATAAAAACCACATGGTGTCCTACTAAGTTCTGATAAACAGTGAGCCACACTTAGGTCCTCATGTGGAGGAATCTACCAGTTGCCTAGGGAAGATAGCAAAACTCAGAATGATAAAAGGGGCCTTGTTTGAAACCAGCATAGACAAAAAAAGACAATAGATGTTGAGAATAGAAGAAAGACGAGAAGCTTGGGAAGGCAGGAAATAGGGGTTCAGAGGGGAGAGTAAATGGAAGGTTATGTATACATGCATGATACCATCCGAAAGCTATGTTCATCAATGTGCAAAAGAGTGAAACAAAATGAAAATACACATTATAAGGAAGGAATAAACAAATTCATAGGAAAAATAAACAATTTTTGAAGGAAAATTTTGTGGAAACTTATAGTACAACAAAATTTTTATCCTTTCATGAGAAGCAATCTGCTATTTATTTTCAGAGCAAAATAGCAATCAGAATATGGTAAAATTTTGATATGCAATAAGAAATTAGAAAATATTCTCACAAAGATTTCTAAATTATTCCATTTCATGTTAAACCATATGTTATTGTTTGTATTGCTGATGCATACCTAAATGTGGCTTAAACATAATGTGCTCAATATTTTCAGCTGTAATTCCCAAATGCTTTTATTTATCACAGTATTTGTTCAGAAGTGATAAATTAATTTCCCATTTCTGCATGAAATTTTGTGCCTTTTGTGAAATATAGTTGAATTTATTACTGCTTTGATGTCCAATGTGTTTTAAGCAAATATGAAAATAATTCTTTAAAATTAATTACTTAAAACAAGCAATTCAAAGAAAAATACACTTATTTTGGAGAATGTAGATGATGTGTAAAGTCTGAGCTTAACACACAAAGAAACCTAAAAGCATATTTGGATTAAAAAAATTGCTTATCTTATGCAAAATGCCAAACAACTAAATTTCTCAACTTCTGTAAAAGTAATCTGCTTTGTGTTAAATTTTAATCATTTAATTATAGATCATTATGTTTCATTCACTTTCTTTGAAATTAGTTAACATTGCTAGTTAATAATCCTATTATATTATGAATTATAATATTATTGATATTAACATTTTAAAATATGTCCAATTGTAGTCAAATATTACTATCAAAAATCAATTTCAAACAATTAAAAAAATCTTCAAAAATTCTAGACTTCATTTTGACTTTCTGAAATAGTGTAACTTTCCAGGGTCTATGTTGCCTAGAAGATATTTTTGTAGAAGAATAGAATATTTGATTATGTTAACAATTAAAATGTATTTTTGAATTATTTTTTCCAGGCATGGAGGCACACGTTTTCAACACCATATTTAAGAGACTAAGATATAAAGATCAAGTGTTCCTGGAACTGGTCATACCAAATTGCTGAGAAAGGAACTGTGATAGTTAATCCTTGGTGGTGTCAACTTCATGCACCTGGTATTAACTAAGACTCTCTAGCCCTCCAATCCTCCAAGTCTTTAACTGGAGTAAATACTCTAGGAATTCTTCAGCTTTCAGCCTTTACCCACTGGACTATTGGACTGAGCAGCTACTGGCAGTTATTGTTGGACACCTTGGCCATATCTCCAAGCCAACTCAATACATTTCCTATTTATATATTCATTTGGTAAATTCTATAACTCTAGAGAACTGACTAATACAGGAACAAACTTCCTTACTTGCCAGAGTGCCTGCAGAACAACTGTTCAAATTATGTCCAAAGTATGCCAAATTATTCAATCAGCTCTCTTCTTATCCAGTCTCCTAGGGAGTGATCACACCAACTGTAAGCTGAGTCTTCTCACATCAGTTAGACAATCTATTACTGACTTAGTTAAGGTTTGCCTTAATTGTCAATTCTTCACTGATTTGCTGAGATCCCAACTCATGACTGTCACAACCTGACCTCTGCCTGACAACTTGATATCTATCTAACAAAGGCCTTCTCCAAAACAAACATCAGTAAAACAGAAACCCATTGCAAATGACAAAAAATTAAAACATACTGGGTTTAGGATATAGCTAAGTGTTCAATGTGCTTAAAATGTATAGCAATTATTCTTCCTACTATTGTAAGATACCACATAGGCTCAAATAACTTACGAGGAGAAAGGGATATTTATTTGGCTTCTGATTGATACTAGAAGGAAGATGAAGTTATTTATGGAGTATAGGTATGGCTGATGGCAGAAACTGGGGCAGGCTAGGTAACAACCATCATGTAGACAGGAGAATGCAAACTGCAAGAGCAGACTAACTTACTGAAATGGGGTGAGGCCTAATCAATCTCAAGATCCAGCCCCTTTGATTGACTTCTTCCAGGAAGGCTCCACTTTCTAAAGGTGCCATGACCTTCTAAAAAACTAAAGAGTCAAAACATGAGCCTGTATGTGGGGAATTAACATTTCAAAAGGTGACACTTTACCCATAGCTTTCACAGGCTTATTGCCAACTCATGCAAAACACATATAATCCAACCTTAAAGTATTCACAGCCTACATGAGTATCCCAGCCCACATGAGTATCCAAAAGCCCAAAATTCAAAGCAAACTCTAAAGTTAAAAGACAAGTTACAATACTCCAAACATACAATGGCACAGAATAAACATTTCCATTCCAAAAGAACAGAACGAGAGCATATTCAGGAAAGATCAGTCCATAACAAGACTGAAAACCAGCAGGACAGTCCCGAATCTTGTAGCCCCAAGTCCAACTGATGAATTTCCTGCTGAAATCATCTTCGTTCCATCCCTCTAGTGAAGCTGCCCATAGAACACATCACTTCCCAATGTTGCATAGCTATCCTTGTCAGATGTCCCACATTGTTCTGGCATCTCTAACATCTTTATCTCTCAGGGGCAGGATATAACTCCACATCACAAAATACCCTTCCTTGACGTTTTTATTTTTTTACTATGAGTTTTAGAGCATAGTGGACTATATAGCAATACCTTGTGTCAGAAAACTAAAATAAAAGAAGAGAAATAATGAATGAGTAAATCAAAAATTAGAAGATAAAAAGGTGTATGAATAGATTTCTTGTTTCTTTTTGTGTATTCTCTAAATGTGCCCTGTCAAATATTTTTTAAAAAATTCAATAATATTTTGATAAGCCCCTGGCATATTTTAGGTAATTGTTGAAATGTAAAGAAGATAATAAATAAAGTATTGACATACAGTAGAATGCAAAAAAGAAACTAATATATATTTTTTAACCAGGAAGATTCAGGGAGTTGAGATGGAAACTACTAATGAATGCTTTAAAGAATCAAAATGGGTTCCTAAAAATAAATATGTGGAATAAAAAAAAGTGAAGTAAAATATCTTGCATTAAGTTATTTGTAAACAGGAGCAATGACCTGATTTATACATTTTAGTATAGTACAAAACAAAATAACCTTAAAAATGAATAGGAGATTGTTGAAATGAAGTCAAAGAAAAATCACTAATAAAATTGTGTATTTCTAAATGTATGGATATGACAGACATACATAAGCATACATCACAAAAATGATTAAGGCACTATGATTAATTTTTTATTTCAAAGATATAGTCACACCATGGTAGTAAGAAAGCATATTTTCTCTACCATCTCAATACCCCAGTCATACAACAGAAGAGATACTGTTTTCTGGAAAACACCATGTACAGAAGTGCAGTAACAGCAAACATAGAAATTAGAAACATTTCTATGAAAATTCAATACATTAGCATTACTAATTTTATTTAGTTATAAATTTTTGAACATACATGTAAATATATCATTTCAACTTTTGCAATAAATTCAATTTTTTTATTTTCCTTTAATTTATAAAACTGTTCTATGAAATTGACATACTATAAAATTAAATTTACTTTCTTACCTGGGAAAAGTTAGGATATTTTAATAACTATGTGAAGATTTTTTTTTCAGTACTTATGTATTTTGTGTGATACTTAAATTATAATGCTACTTTTTTCATTACCTTTGGCCAACACATACATGTTTTCACTAAGTTAAACAAAATGTAAGGCTAGATTAATTAATATTAAATTGCATTTCAGTTACATCCTACAGAAAGCTATAGAATTTCTCAAAATTTTCAAAATTTTAACCTGTACACATCATCCTGAACTTAACATTGTCTTTTGTAAGTCATTTTCTGTTTAAATGTTCAGAGTTGATGTCAATAGAGTACTTTTTGTGTAGAAATGTAATAGGTTGGGGGGCTGGAGAGGTGGCTCAGGGGTTAAGCTTCTGCTTTGCAGGCGGAAGGTCCTGGGTTCGGATCCCAGATCCCACGTATAGACGCCAGGCGGAAGCGGGGGCGGCCTGCGCTTCTGGTCCTGGTAGGGCGGAGCCTGTGAATCCCGGGGCAGAAGGAGGTGGAGGCGTCCATGTGGTTCGCGAATTCGTCCGTGGTTCTACACACACACATACACACATGCGCGCACATACATACACACACACGTACAATTGAATAAATAATAATAAAATTAAAAAAAAAAAAGAAATGTAATAGGTTGTTCCCTGCTGTTTCTATTGAAAAAAATAAATATTTTTTGTTTAGAGCTCCAAAACATCTTATTTGCTAATCTAAAATTGCTGTTTATAAATATAGAGACCGAATGTTGGAAACAGATTTTTATCATAATTGGAGATAATATCCAGACTAGGCATTATTTACATGGAGAATTGACTGGTTCTCTATAAAATCACAAATGCTTTATTAAACTTATTTGGGCGGCTCCACACTAAATTATTACTTCAAATACTTATTTAGTGGGATTCATTTGTGATCATGTGTGAGCTTGACACACCATAGCCATTATTACTTCAAATATTTATTCAGTATGTGTATGTGTTTTTGTGAATGCTTGTAATGTGGGCATGTAAGTTCATGTGTGTTCAAGTTTTTGTGCATGTATGTGTATGTGACAGCATGTAGATGTTAATGTATGCCCGTGTGTGTGCACATGCACATAAATGGGTACATTCACAGGTTTTGCCACAGTGCACCTGTTAATATTTGGGAACAACTTTTGTAATACTATTCACTCCTTCTACTCTGTGGGTTTCTAGAACTGAGCTCAATGTTGTCAGACTTGCAGTGCAAGTACCTTTACACTCCAAGCATTCTTGCTAGCCAAACTTCAAATATTATGTTTTATTCTGAATGATAGATAATTTAAAAATGTTTACAAGTTTTTTTGGAAATACAAATGTATATTTTACATTCTATGTTGAAATTTCATTTGAGGCAAAGTCAAGAAACATGTTTTTATATTAGTCACTTTTTTGTTTGTAGCTAGTTAAAATACATGTATATCAAATGATTAAATTTTTCTATTTATTTATTTATTAATTGTGTGTGTGTGTGTGTGTGTGTGTGTGTGTGTGTGTGTGTGTGCGTGCGAGTGCTGTGAATGCCAAAGGGAGAATTCAGGAGTCATCCTGGGTTACTCTACGTTAACATGTCAAGATTTCAATAGACTTATTTTTTAAAATGCTGTCAGCTTACATTCTTCTCTTACATTATTTAATTTTAGTTGGATTTTTGCTCTTTTAACAGAGTATTACCTTATCTCATGTACACTGTCCCACTGAGCTGCTGCTTTTTTTCTCTGATGTGCTTCCCTACTGCCTAGGTATCTTTCTTGGGTAAGTGTCTCGCTGGGTTCAATGTAGGCTGACTGCCTGCCTGCTGCAATAGGAGCAGCAGATACATGAGAGACCCCTTCCTCTGGAGTTCTTCCCTGTTTATTCTGCCATCTTGCAGTGTCCATGGTGTAGGTCTTGTGCTAGTAATCTTATTGGCTGTATGCTTATGGTTGTAGAGGGTTTGTGTCTGGAGGGTGATACTCCTCCCCCTTACCTGGTTCATACAAACTCTCTAGTCCGTCCCTGTGTGGTGGTTCCTACATACTGGAGTAAGGAAACTTGAGGTTTGGTTACCTCACTTATGGTCCTATAGTCTAGACTCTCTTACTCTCTGCCTTGGGATTTGTTGTGATTCTCAGAATTTACCATCTTATAATGAGGAAAGTTTCCTCAGATTCAATGTATAGGGTTAAAGATAAATGGTTGGAGGAGATTTGTGATTTATTTGTGTATCTGTTTAGAAAAACAATAGTTTTATTTCTTTTCTAGAGGCTGGACCTTACAGTCCAACAGCTCTCAATCAGGTTTACAGTAACAAGTCATAGGTATCTCTTATTAGGGAGTTATAAGTCAAATCAGAGAAAAGTTGATTGTATCTATAACGTTTGTGCCACAATTTCATTGAAATACACATCTTGTAAAACTGAATCCTGCCATAAATCTTAGTGCTCAACAGAATTTGACATTTGAAATACAATTTGCTTCAGTACATGAAGAAACCAAGCTGGAGGTGATTCAATAATATCCCTTACAGGCTAGCTGTCATAATGCCAATAGGATACATGCAATGTTCAAAAGTAGAAAAACTATCAACAGTGTTTCCAAGCTAGGTTTCAGGCTTCCTACATAGAAAGCCCTTCCTCAGAAGTTCATGGTATGCAACAGGTAACAGGAAACCAAACAGTGGGATTATTTTTAGTGAACCACAAACAGTACTTTTACCTGTTTTCACTCATTGTGCAAGACATTTCCCAATACTCTATCTTCTGCATGCATGCCTTCTGAACTTTTGAGGACAACTTCTTCATTTCTGTGAATAAATAATTTTATCTTGGTATGTGATGGCTTATGTATTCATTTACTTGACTACTGTAATAAGCAATTCGTGATTTCCTTTACAAATTTTTCCTCACTTATAATATATAGCTTTTTCATTCTTAATGCAGTATTTTGATTTCTACTTTCTTTTCCTTGCTTTTACTCTGTATCCACATAATATTGTATTAATTGCATTTTACATATATTTCATCTGCCATGACTTACAACAATTCAAATTATATTGTACTAAATTTCTGAAATGGAAAATGATTTCTACTATATATTTTCACATCACTAATTTATTTTTAATATATATTGATTTCATGGAATAAATTTACAACTTTTCTTCTGTTACTCTCTGGACATGTAATCACAGTATCATTATTGTTATAAAACATATGAGATTATTTCACAGTATTTTAAATATTTTTATGTAGATATAGAAATTTGAAAACGTATTGGGAAGCAAATTCTGATTTAACCTTCAATCACAATGCACAGGTAACACCTTCATTCTCATAGCACAATGTAACCTACTACTTTCTGTCATCTTTACAGTTCAGTGTAACTGTGACAAAGTAAGACTCATAATTTATGTAAATAATAATTTCTTCACTCCTTTTGGGGACTGTAGTTTTTATGATCTCTCCTTTTAGTAAATAAAATAAAAATAGTTCTAAATATCCATGAAAAATTAGAACATTTTATGAACACTGTGACATACTTTAATTTTATTTGTACTGTTTCTGAGGTTATTTTTCATGTTTCATATTATATTTGAAAAATTAATGCTCATTGACTTCCTTCCTGGGTAATGTCTACTGAATAACATGTTTAGAGTTAATTCAGATGTTAGTTTCATTTTTATTAAGTACTATGCTATGGTATGATAAGAAATGATTAAGGCAAATTTGATAGCCATAATGAAATCATTTTTCTCTCCTGGTGACCTTAAAATTGTTCTAAATAACTCTACTTGATATTGCATGTCAATAGAATAAGAACAATAATTGAATGATAATCCATTTCTACTGTGGCTTTAATAAAACTATTCCATAAGGTATGTAAGACTTTTTATTACCCTATGTGAAATCAATAAACAAATTAATTTTTTATTTGTAGCTTTACTCATTTTCAGAAGTGGGTTATATTAGCTCAATAATGATTTTCTTTTCTAAAATAGTGGTCTAATTAAAATACATTTTATAAGTATCATGTGTAGTTTCTACTATAAGTTATACAATCTACAAGCCACTTTTTCTTTTTTTAATTTAATTTTATTTTTTTCCTACTTATACAAATTTAATAGGTACCCTGTTCTCCTCCCTCCTTTCACCCCTTTTTGGACCCCCTTGCTCCCTCCCCCCTTTTCCCTTCCTTTCACTACTTTCCCTTGCCTTTTCCCAGTGCCTCCCTCTTCCCTCCCAATCCCTGGAGCATCCTTTAATGTGAATGTCAAACTTCCCTCTGTGTCCTCCACTCTAAGAAGCATTGCTTAGAGCCCTTTCTTGTGGGCCCCTTTAGTATGGGAACGCTATTGTGACTGTTAATCCCTTGCCTCTGAGGATCCTAGTGCCTGTGATCCATGCTAGACTTTGGGGGGTCAATGTTATGTCGGTCATTGTGCAGGTCATGCAAAGTCCTATTATGGTTACTTTGGCCCTAACTTGTGTGGAGTATCTTGCATATCGTTGCTCCTCCCCATCTTTAGGTTCTTACAATCTTACTGTGCCCTCTTCTGCCAATTTCCCTGAGCTTTAGGATGGAGGAGATTTGGATGGTCTGGTTCCAGGTGATTAATGTAGGGTCTCTGATGTTCTGAATTATGGTTTGTTAATATTTTCAGTTCCTTTACTGCCCTTGGCTTCATACTGATTGGTATTAGATGTCACCTCTTAGCCAGAAATACAAGGATGTTAAAATGGAGTCTTACTATAAGAGTAGATCCAAAGGTAGATGGAATAAGAATAGGAGACCACGATGGGGGGGGGGTCAGTCTCCTATTTGCAGCATGGTTACCATCTATTTGCCAGACTCTATGCCCTCCTCTATGCCCTCTATGCCCTTCAGTTGCAAGTGACCAGGAAGGAAAGTGAGTCAGCTTAACCAGATGTCTTACTTGTAGTAATTAATGGTGACCTATTTTCTCTGACAAGCACCTTTTTCATGTCACTGATTTTTCCTTTTTTCTCCAATAATGGACAAAATTTTTAGGGACTTATGTTATAGCATTTACCAAAGAAACAAGCATATAGTTATCTACAAAAACGTAATAACACTCCATTGTAATCTCTCACCAGTTACTACTATTTTCTCATTCACTGTGGGGAATCCATTACGGAACATTGTTGAAGTTGGAATAGATGTTAGAAATAAAAAGTGAGTACATTCTCAATAACAGGTACTTCTTTATAATAGAATATTGTGCCACAATGTTATTGATTGTGACTTTGTGGTTATTTGATAGTAACAGAAAGACTCTTAAAATGGTGGATTGAAAAAACTGAACAATGTAAAATATTTGGGAATAATGCATGGAAATTGTCAGCGTGATATCCTGGAGAGCCAGGGCACCAAAGCTCCCCATACATCTTCACCACTGTAGCAATGACTAGAAGAATGAAAATCATATGGCTAGAGTTGTTGAGACAGGTAAGAATGAGGGCCATGCTCTAAAGAAGCAATGGGAGGGATCTTGAGAAGAAAATAAAACTGTTTCCTATGGTCTCTTTTATGACTTTTCACTGACTGAGCTCACTAGAAGTCAGACCACAAGACATGCATCTGGGCATAAAGCAGAGAATGGATGTTCAAATTTCTATATCATAGCCATAAGGCAATAATGGATTTAATCTCTCTATATGTTAATACCCTTTCTCTACCTTTCTCTACCTCATTCTTGAGACTTTGAAAGCCCTAATTAAATTTTAATTTTCAAAGAGAAATTACTGCACGTGAATGACTACCATAGATTACCTTTGATATAATGTAATAGAGAAACATACAAAAAATAAACTTAATATTTGAGTAAGTAATAGAAAGTTTGTCAAAGGGCGAAATGCAAGTGTATATCACAAAATTTTGGAAAACCAAAATGAAATGATAGTTATTTGCAAAGTTATGGTATTTCAAACAATAAGTATGTGTATTTTGAATTAGTAGTTCCTAAAATATTTCATTAAAGTCATCTTTATTGTTATTTAAAGTAATTTTATATTTTATGAGACGCTTAAGAGCATAGTTTAAATTTTTCATGATGCTTTTTATTTTCCTACTGAGTTAAAGATACAGTATAGCTTATTAGAAAAACATTATGTAAATGATCAGTTTAGAGGAATATTTTGTCTATTAAGATGAATAATATTTTTTTGCTTTAAAACTAAAAAATTGTGCCTGTAGTGGGTTTTACTGTTTCCAGAACAGAAATTGCACATATAACTTCTGAACAAACACTTGAAAGCACTTGCTACTTCTGAGCAGATACACAAGAGCACACATTATTTCTGAATAGAAGCATAAGTTTGATTCTGGAAATGAGATAGTTAGTCATGAAGATTTGGAAGTTTCTTCTTATAATATTGGCAAATGAAAACTGAATAATATTAATAATTAATATTAATAAATTTATGCTGTGATTTAAGATTAGTCACTGAAAGAGTTAAGAGTGAAATCATATTAAAATATTCTCTAGAATGATATCCTTATATGATTACAAACCTTAATTAGCAAAAATACCAATAGGAATTTTTTTAAATACTAGATGAAAAGATGGATAGATTCATCATGCTAATAGGAAAATATACTTTAGACAATGTTAAGAACACAACATAAGTACTTTATGACATTTCGATGTATACATATATCCATATATGTTTATGCAATACATGTAGTTATTTAGACAGTAATATATATTGATATAGCATACAATATTGTATAAGGTATATATAATTCATGTATATGAAGTAATTTTCTGAGTATTTGAACTCATCATTTAGGTAAAAGTCAAATAAACTAAACTGAAGCTCACATGAAGAAGAGAAACATCAGAGATACTCAGTGTTTATTACTGATGATTTTAACCAGAGAACCAAATGAATAAAGAAAAACAATGTGCAAATAGTTATTAATAACACAGTGATTTGTTGAACATTATATAAAAACAGTATTTTCACAGATAGGACCTTATCATGTTTACTTTTGTAAGGGACAGAAATATTGCAAATTAAATAGCTTATTAAATATTACGAAAGCAACAAATATTGTAGGTATCGCTACTTATATTTATCCAAAATCAAATTATTTTTATCTTTTTATTTTTATTTTTTATTATTTTTATTCAATTCAAATTATTTTTATTAAAGTATTTACTTACTTCCTGTGATTACTTGCACATTTTTGCATCTTTGTGCATACTAGTACAAGTATATGTATGTGCTGCTGTTGCTGCTGCTACTGCGGCTGGTTTGTATGCATGTATATGCATGCTGGCATGCATGTGCTTGTGAACATATTTATGTGTATCAGAGTGTTTGTTTGTATATGTGGATGTGCTCATGGATGTACATGTGTGTGCATTTTTGTGTGTATTTGTGGTTACTTGCATGGGTTTGCATTTTTGTGTGTGTGTTTGTACTGGTACAAATATATGTATGTGCTGCTGCTGCTGCTGCTGATACTGTAGTGTGTGTGCATGTGTGTGTGTGTGTGCATGAAAAGGTCCAAAATTGAGGTTGCATGGCTACCATACTAGTTCTCAACTTTATTAACTGAGGCGGGGGTCTCCTATGAAACCTTGATCTCAATCTGCAGCTATTGTAGCTAACTAACTTGTCCTGAAGATCCCTTATTATCTGCCTCCAAAATGTTGGTAGGATTACAGGCTGTCATCCATTCAGACCTTAAAATGGGTTTTAGTAATATGAAATTCAGTTTTTATGAATGTGAAGCATGAATTTTATCCACAGAGCCATTTTCCAAACGTATATATTGTAATCTACATGAAAATTTTACAGGAATTTAGCATTGATTGGAAGTTACTTTGTTATCAGTTGATACTTAAGCATAGATCTAATTAAAAATAAATGATTCAAGTTTTTATCAATAGAGAGAGTGGTTCAGAAAAATGAAACAATGAAAAGATTATAATGAAGACTATGATATATTGGTATCATATAAAAAAGAGACACACTGATAAGGGTAAAGTACCTTATAAGGAAATCATTCTTTCTGGTAATAATGTTGTCCATATCACATGCAAGTCTCAATGTCTCTAGTGCTGACTTTTGATTACTCAATAGTTTAACCATTCCTACTGAAGCTATTAATTCACGCCAGAATTCCCCATAATCTGATGAAGGTTTCTTTGATTTTGACCATACTAATGTTAGGAACTTTTCTGACTATACTACCCTCTTATCTTTTGTCCCCCCCTTACATTTGTGGATAGAAAAAGTAGAGAATCAAAATAATTTGACCCATATTATAATTGTACAGCCATTGAAAAATGTATAGAATGTAATCTGTAGTGTAGTATCACTTTTGGAAAATTTCATAAAAGTCCGACTACCTGTTATATATACACTTCTAATCTTTTCTGAGAAAAGCATGTAGGAAGAGGGTGAGGAACAAAAGGCTTGATTTAATCAAAGAAACAAGAAATCCTTTCCTCATCAATCTGTGCTATTTCTCCTGTGGAGAAGTACTCCTTGGTGAGCCATGTGCCAAGTGGTTCCTTAAGAGCAGGCAGAAGTAGAAATTTCCTGAACTGATTAGATTCTCCCTTGAGGAGACCATCTTCAAGTGGAAGATGCTTTGAACTGTTAAGACTACTTATTTTCTTCTTCTAGGTTGCTTAACTCTTCCCCTGTGACTTCTTTTATTCCAGTTTCATTTCCCTAAATAATACTCTATGCTCAGAAATTATCTTGGTCCATTGACCTACGCACCAGTTCCTGTGATTTCTATACCTAAGGGTATGGATGGAATTGGATATAGGAGGAAGGGGGAAAAACTACCATATTTCTATCTTTGAAATGAAAAATATTTCTCTAAATTTAGAGATAAAGAGAAAGATTTTGAAGTTCTTTTGTTTAATTTCCCTTTCTCTTCTCATGAACTTGGTTTTTATCTCACTCATTTTCACATTTTTCACATCTGAAAGAAATCATTAAATCATTTAATTACTTGACAAAAACAAACCATGAAAAAGGGACATTAATACATTATATTTTAGCATTGTAAAAAAAGTGAGACAACCTAAATAATTTGAAATTATTTTGCTCAAGTTTTTTTTGGATTCTCTTTTCCATTCACTCATTAAATTACTCATCTATGAAAAGTCTATCAAGTACCTGTCACATGTGTGATGGAGTCCAATTATGTGATTATGCAATTAAATGCAATATGTTTGCTTGGAGTGGGAAAAAACATGGGGAAGAATATGTCAGTATTCTGGGACAATAATGAAAATGAAGAAATTTATTTTAATAGGATTTCCAAGTAAAAGTAGAAAGAAGTTTGAGGAATGCTACTTCCGTTAGGGCTTAAATGACAAATGGTGGGACTTTGACCTTGATAATGACCAGCAGTTATTATATGCTGTAGTTGGCACCAGTAAGACAGCAAGCTTGTATAGTCTGTGTCTAGAATGTAAGATAAGAGACTGAGCCTAGCAAAGCCAATTTAAGAATATGTAAGCAAGGAAGCAAGCTTTCATCTTAGAGATTAAGAAATATTAAGGCATTATTGTTTGTGTGAACAAAAATATTGAAGAATCCAGTTGGTAAAGAACTGCAAGATCCCTGAGCTTTTTCATATTATATGGATTTTTGTTAAGATATGTGATTTTTGAAAGATGTAATCTATAGCACATTCAGAATAATTTTTTCATTATGTCTCCGTGTACTGCAGTTTGCCCATTTACCAAAGGTAGGGATATGGGGAAAATTATCTTTTAGTTCTAGTGCTTTGGCTTACTCTTTAAAGATGCTGAATTTTCATATCTCATATAAAGAGTTATACCAGCTGATAGGAGTGAATGTTAATTCTAAGATCAGAAATTTTGAAGAAATGTGTTGTATTTTCATATGCATTTGGACTCTTGTTCTTTTATGTTTGGGTAAATGAATAACAATTTTGAAAACAGAATCTCTAGATTGAGAGAGACTGGAAGAACCCAAATTAAATCATTGATAAGACTTTGTAAACATAAAAGTATAAATACTTCCCTGTGGCATGTTTTATAATTTGATAAAAATTAAGTATAATATTTTAAGAATATCTCTGTTCAACATGTTTGACATCAATATTTAATGTCACATTAAATCGATTATGATATTATATAAGCTAAGAATTTTCATATTTATTGAGTCATACTTATGACTCATGAATAGTAAAACATCTTTCACAAAATAGAATTTAAATTTTATCAATATTTTTCCAAAGTGTATTGATATAATATATTTAGATGTATATATGAATGGCTTCAAAATAGACATTATTTTGTTTCTCCATTATAGATACATAGTGAGAATGAAAGCTAAGGGATAACTATTGAGGTTTTCCAACATGCCATGAAGAAATCTGTGTTACCAGATCTATTTTAACTATAAGAACACATTTTAAGAACATAATTGTTGCATATCTATGCATCTATCATATATCTATTTATATATATATATATATAAAATCATCTTCATATATGTATTTATGTATGAATTATATCTCAGATTTTAAAAATCAAGCCTTTATATTACATAAATATATATCAAAGGACTTCTTTAAATATTTGAGTAAATCATGTATTTTGATCATATTCACTCCCTTTTACTTGAGATTTTTTTCTTCAGACCTCTGTCCCACCAATCTCTTTCATTTTCCATGACAGAATCTTAAAAATTCTTTGCAAATCATGTTGAAATATTATGACTTTTCCAGAGTAATAACTACATTGTATAAAGACTGTCAGAGAACAAAAATGACTGTATAATCACAAAAGAATCCGATGCATTATTTAAATATTACTCATGATTATGAAGTTTATAAAATAAATTCCTTTTCCCTCAAATGTTAGGTGCTAACCTAATCTCTGATTGTCTAAACATGGTCTAATAGTGATGATCCTTATGACAGAACGTGTATTTGATTTCATATAAGACAACATGCACAAAGAAAATAAAAAGTTGTTAGCTTAAAATTAAGAATAAGTAGGGGCTGGAGAGGTGGCTCAGGGTTTAAGCCTCTGCCTTGCAGGCAGAAGGTCCTGAGTTCGGATCCTAGACCCCACGTATAGACGCCGGGCAGAAGCGGAGGCAGCCTGCCTTTCTGGTCCTGGTAGGGCAGAATCTGTGAATCCCAGAACAGAGTAAACAAGGAGGATGTGGAGGCGTCCATGGTGGTTCCCGAATTCGTCCGTGGTTCTACACACACACACACACACACACGCATACACACACACACGCATACACACACAATTGAATAAATAATAAATAATAAAAAATTTTAAAAATTAAGAATAAGTAGATTTTCCTGTAATACTTTAAAGTGATTAGGTAATATGCAGGTATAAATTAATTCGTAGATTTTCTACATTATCAATCTTTCTATTAATTATCTTGTTAATATGCTGAAAAATCTGACCATGTAGAAAAAACAATATGTATGGCATACAGAAAATGAGTTTGTGGTTAAAACTCAAAGCATGACTGCAGTAGATTCTACATTCCTGGTTAGTGGTTTAGTTCATATTTCTGAGGAATTAAAACTGTTTAAATAAATATCAACACACTGTAAATCTCCCTCTCATTAATATTCCAGTTACCATAGGACTTTGACTTTAGTAAATTCATAAAATAGTCATTCCAACCACACTTATCATATCACAAAATGAAATCTTGTGCTCACATCTGGAATGTGCTGTTATAATTAATCACTTTCATCATGCAGCACGAATGTGAATCCTTTCCTATTTCATTCTCATTGTAAATATTTGTTTACTCCTGCTCTCTGTGGGATTTATCAAATTGTCCCTTTGTGCTGTAAATTACCAGCTGCTGTATGTCACCACTGCCTTACAAGCATACTGCATGCTTGCTTTTAATATAATAAGAGAAAAAAAAAAAACAAAGAGAAAGACTTAAATCAACATTTCTCTCCAGCTAGTCCTTTGAAAGTCTCCTTTATGTGAAAGGTATTTGAAATAATTTCTAGTCTGTTCTTCCTTGAATTTTTATCGTCCATTCTCTAATAAGATACATTTTGATCAAGTGTCTGACATATTAATTCACTGAAATGTCTGAAGATAAATCAATAATTGCCAAATTATCAATCCATCTTCTCTGAATTAAATTTTCACCTGTCTTGATGTGTCTACATTTGACATAATTCCTTGTTTTAAAATACATGATGAACTTTTTTGAAAAAATACATCAGATTAAGAGGTCAAGAGAGGACAACTGATAATATCAGTCATCAACTAAGGTATTAATTTACTTTCTTATCCACCACTTAATATATCTTAACTATTTTATTTATAATTGCTTTTATTTTTAAACTGATTTTGGTGCTTCAGAAAAGTTGTATTCAAACCCTAGGAGTTTTCAGCTATTGTTTATCCCAACTCTTTAAATATTATAATCCTATACAATGATGGACATGCTCTCAAGAGCAAGAAATTAATATTAGAAGCATAATTCCAAAGAAAATCATAAGTTTTCTTGTTTATTGTAACTACGCTGTGTAGAAATATAGTATTTCAGCAGTTTAACCAAAGGACAGCTGTAAATATTACTAGCAGAAGGATACTTTAAAATTTCTTATGATTAAGGATGAAATATCCAACTTTATCTGTTTGTTATTTTTGTCAATAAAAAGGATATGTTTACTACAATTATGAGAAAAATTTGGACAGATGCTAATCATGGTATTTTACAAAATAAAATTAATATAGTACTGTTAAAAGAATTTTAGTTCATGGAAGTCAAACAGTGAAGATATATATATATATCTGAATTTAATTTGGTTGATTTGTATTAATTTATTCCTCAAGAATTTCCCACATGTATTTCCCACAAATTCTTCTCCCATTCATCCCATCCACTCTGTCTTATCTTCCTTCTAAAGGGTCACAGTCACCCCACAATCCAACATGTCCCTATCCGACTTTCATGGTTTTATTGCTTGTTTGTTTTAGCTTTTGATCTGTCACTTACTGGGCTTAACCAGATACTTGCATGACATGGGTATTAGGCCATATACTGATGCTCAGGTAACTCGCTAATTACTCAAAATAATGACACACTCATTCTAAGCAGCCTTGACTGTACTTCTGTTGAGCAGGTCAGCATAAATCTCTCCCTCATCTATGAATAAATGTTCATGGGCTCTGTCTTATTCTCCATAAGATAGACAACCATAGTTAATTTAAGATCATTAATGCCACAGCCAAGTCGTCCCCAAAAATAGTGTAGTTGGCCCTACTTCTTATTACTTGGCTCTTATATTCTTTATGCCCTGATTTTAATTGATCCTTGAAGAGAGAAACATAGGTGTCCTTTTAACACTAAACATTCAATAATCCCTTGCTCTCAGGCCCTGGGATAGACACTCGTCTATGAATTAACCATGGTTCACTCCTAAAAGAAGCTTCTTTGATCAAGATAGAGGATACACTATGTTATGAGTATAAGCATAATTTAGGAGGCAGTTTGACAAAGTATTTTTTAAGCATAGCAAAAGTAATAGGCTCAAATCCAGTGTCTTGGGCCTGTGACCAGGTCCAGACAGAACCATGTACTCCATCCTATGGACCATGCCTCTTCTTCAATTAGAAATCAAGGTTTACCCTCATGAGAGTTACATTACATTGCACTAGCAAAGATCCTCTCACCTGAAAATATTTGTTATTACATCTTTCAAGGTCTATAGACCACTGCTCACTCATCTCCCACAGCTCTTATATGATATTTTCTGGCACTATGAAGTCTAGATGTCAGGAGGAATGTTCCCAGGTCATTTCAAGTATGCTTTCTCTATATCTTTAAATTAGTATACATATTGTGCAAGAGATTCCTACCCTCTAGTTCTGGTCCATATATAATACTTCTTAATTCTTTGAATTTATTTGACAAATTATCTGAAGAAATGAAGATCTGAAAATATCTAACCCAAGCTCAAAAATGCAAAAAGAATAGTTACTGTCTGTTAAATATTAAAATATAAAGTAAATTATTATATGAAACATGGAAAAAGGAGATAAATTGAACTGCAAAAAGAAGTAGAGAGTCAAAAGGCATACAATACATAAAGTACAATGAGAAAAAAATGCATATTGATTTATATACTTTTCAACTTTTTTTAAACACAAAAGTGTTATAAAATTGACTGCAGAAAATACACAATTAAATTTTCACCTGTTGACAGGAAAGGACTTCATAGGATAACTTGACAAGATTAAAATATGATATGTTTTTGATACTGGCAAAGTTTAAAATTTCTATGTAATAAACACTAAAGCGAAGAAGATAATGACCATATGGTTATTTCAGAAATTCCATTGTGTTCAATAGAAACTGAAAAATTTCAGTAGAAAACAAAGAATTAAAATATTGTGGCATGTAATTTATAGTACATGAAACATAAGTACCAAAATTCTCAAATTATCACTAATAAAAATATAGACATTCTTTTGAACAAGGAAAGAAAAAGTGTTAGGTGAGTGTGAAAGAATTTTCATACCTAGCTCAAGTACAGTTTCTGCTAGGTCCTCATGATTTGTAAGGTAGCTAACTATATAACTGAAAACAAACTCTGCCATAATGGCTAGAGGGAACTGGGTTTACTTTGCTATTACCTTAGTCCTGACTTCTATTAAGGTAGACTTGAATAAAGTCTTTCTTCCTTTTATAAATCTTCCTGGTAGTTTTTCTTAAAGTGTCACAGTATGGAAGTTTATACATCTGTCATGAAATATAGGACATAATACACAACACAAAGCTTATGAGAAAATTAAACATGTAATTCATCATCTATAAACGTTCATGTTAAAATACATGGTAACAAGACTTATAATAATCACTGGGTAAGAGAAGCACATTTATGCATAGTATTTATTACTAGACCATGGAAATGTGCATAAGGCAATTCAATTGATTGAAAATAATATTATTCACCTATTATTTTATAAACAATATCTTGGTAATGGGTCCACAATTATTGAATATGATTAATTGAAGACTGCCAGGTTTTCAATTGTTTGAAGAGACAGTGATACAATGGTTTTCTTTATTTTTTTTTACCTGTATGACATTTAGCCACAGGAGTCCTTGAGCCTTGCTATCAAGATATTAATCGTCTCTACACACATTCCAAATCCATATTCAATGTCCATTAGCTTGCTGCATATATATGATTTGGTGTTTAAGGGATCTAACAAACTTCATGTATTTACAAGCTAATTGCTAAAATTTTAGTAGTCAGAAGCTGTAAACATAAAATCCACTTATCTAACAGACTTCTAATTCTTAGTAATTTGTACTTGAATGTTTACATTTGCTAAGGACAAAGGAATTACGAAGGATTCTTTTCCTCTCTGGCAATATTGTCTACCTTGTCTATCAATAATTACACAGACTAACTACAAAATGTATACAGGCTTTGACCATCTTTTATTACTTCTCACAAGACCCAATGCTAGCCACCACCATCTCTTCACTTAATTATGGATCTCTGAACTTAAATTCTGGAGCAGTTGAAATTACTCTCATGAATCACTTATTTTGTATTATTAGTAATATATCAATAAAATTGCAATTATTAAAAAAATCTTTTGACTTGAATGGACAACTACTTAATTTGGAGTGCTTATTATGAAATGAAAATATGAATTCTTTTGTTAAGATTCAGATTAGGAAAAGTTATGCTTGAAATTCTTAATTATGCAGCTGTACCTTTCTTTTTGATTCTCAATTCTCTCAACTTGTCATGTTCTTATTAATTAGTCACGTCAAGAAATAATTTAAATATTGCATATATTTTAATGTCCAAATTTATATTGCATGATGTCGGTTTTAATTCAAATATAAAAGTATTTCATCATGTGCAGAAACACTGAAATTATACACTGGCAAGTTTTGCCTGGAAATTAATGCCACTTTAAGTAGGAATCTGAATTATAATTATTGCATAAATTTTGCCATCCATCTTCTTAATATAAAATGCCAGTTTAAAATCAAATATGAAACAATGAATCCATATGTAGAGACACTGAAATTCCACAAATGAAGTTTTAAAAAGAGTTAAAACTCTTAGCAAACTAATGCTATGTTTATGTCAATTCATGTCAATTTTTTTATTCTATTCTCCTGCTCTACATTTAGGCTACTTGTTGAAGAAAAACTTAAAGAGAAAAATACATTTAAAAATCTATTTTTCCTTTCCTCTTTCTTTTTCCCATTTTCAAATGTTTAGTGTTATCAAAATATTTAAATGTGTTACGTGTCAGTTCACATAAGAAAAAAATTAACATGGAATTTATATATCCATTATATAATTATATGTCTGGGAGAAAGGACATTCCTAGAGAGTGAACTATTTAATTTAGTTCATCAATTCAAACTTCAGCATCATCTGGATGCATAGGCTCAGCACCGAGGATGATATTTCATGAAATGCCTGTGCAAATTTGCTCCATTCCAGTTCATAATATACTAATCTCACAACTTGAAAAGCACACAGTTCATTTTCTTTATCATAGCACTATTGCCTTCCTCCTGCATGTGAAGCATTTTCTCTTTTGGGCAAAGTGTTCTCTTTGCCTTCTCAGAAATGTTTCATTATCTAGTCATAGATCTTTCAATCCCACTCTAGATCATAGTAAATTTTCATGTTTCATTAAGTCTACTGAAATTCTGTGCTTATGGGGGACTATGAATATTAAATGTGAATACAGTATAATGTACTGAGGGTACCTTTTTGCATTCCACACATCTTTGTTCACATACTTGGTCATTTCTCAATTCACTTCATGTATGACACACAACTTAGGAAACATAATGATGGAGTTGCTAATATGGCAAAACTAAAACATCAAAACAAGGATGGGGCTGGCTGCATGTGTGGGATACATGCCCACCAAGCCCTTCTTACTAATGAAACACTTTCACTTTTTCTCTCAAATACTCTTTTCCAATCAACAGCTTTTCTCAGTGTTCCCTGGATAGCAGAAGACGTAGGAGCCAGGCTGTAGTGTCACCTCCTCTGTAAGACATTTTCTATCTGTGTTTAAAATTTCATGCTCTTCACCTCTGCAACATCATGTTATGAATCTGTTTGTCTTGTCATTTGCAGTCTTCATTTCCATGAAGAATGCTATGTATTTCACTTACTATGAATTTCCTGCACAAAATAAGCTCTAGAAAATGAAAACATGCTGTTTCTTTAGGGGATAGAACTTTTGGCAATAAAAATATAAACACAAAAGAGTGGTAAGGACTTATTTAGTGAATGAAACAATGTCTAACTTTCAGGTCAACACTAAAGGTAAACCGGAGAAAAATAACATTGGGGAACACAACAGCAATCTGACTGAACTTTTTGAAGACATTTTAAACATGACATAGAGAAAGCAGACAGAAGAACAAATCACTGTATTCAGTTTTTGAACACTAACAAGTGAGACCTCATACCTCAGGGGACCCCAGTACATTGGAAGACCTCTAAAATTAATTTTAATTTCCCAGAATCTTCCCTGAAGTTGCTTTTTGCCTCTGCTTTGCCAACTGATTTCTGGAGGCCAAAGGCAGTTATTCTTTTTTAAAACAGTAGTGGAGACAGTTAACTGATAATTTGTGACATGTGAGTTTTCTTCAGTCACAAAATAATAATTTTTTTAAAAAAATCATCATTTTTAATCTCAGGCTCTATTCAACACAGAGTTACTATTAACAGAAAAGTGGATTCTCTTTCACTTGGATATCCACGAGAAGAAGCAGTGTGAATATCTAAAAAAGGAACCTATTAAAAACACATATAAAGGAAAATAGCAGTCAAGCAGCTCAGCCATCTGGGTCATATGAAAATGCGAAGTGGTGATGAGTGTCTGCATGCTGACGGTGCAGCAGACCTAATCAACTCACTGTCTCTGCAAGCAGTCGTGTGCATAGATTAATGAAGAGAGGTGTCAGAATAAAGCGTCCTGCTGACTTACTGTGGATAAGCTATTTTGCCCCATCATTGCCTCGGCTTTGCTTACAGGAGAGGAGATTCATTCTAGCATGTGCTTTCCTACTAATCGCTCTGACTAAATGAAGCAAAGCTCTTGGTTAAAGGTGCCAACAACATCTGGTAGCTCTAACCCAGAATCAGTATGGGTATACACATCCATGATGCCCGTGCTCCATGATGATCAGAAATCAGCATGCTGTTGCTGACCCAGCCTGATACGACCCTGTGTTCACTGTCTAGAAGACAGAAGGCAAGTTTCTTATGGCTCATGGTTACTAACCTTGTCAGTTTGTTGTTGCTGTTGTTAAAGAAACAGAACATATTTTAAGTAACTTATTTTGTATCCTTAACCACTCACTATCATAAACTTTGGCAAGAGAATTACATTCATTCTTAGTAATTTTCTCTTACACATGGCACGTATTACAATAATTAAGATTTAAATGTATATTAGTAAGTACATATTTTAAAGTTTTAATGTTAAACTTGTATATATATGCATATATACATATATGTGTTTAATGAAATAATTTTCATCCACAAACTTCAGCATTTATTTGTAACTAAATATAAAATTATATGTTATCCTTTAAGATAAAAAATCCAGTTTCAATTGGATTTTTTGGACGAGTGGGAATTAATAACTTTGTTTTGATGGAACTTGTCTCTTATATACATTGTAACCAAGTAAGATATTTTTGTAAAAAGGAAGGGATCTTTACACATGTGCAATTTAGCAATTTTGGAAGGTGTTAATAGTAATGTCACTGATATTTTAAACTCGAAGCAACGTGTGAGTGCAGAAGTGTGTCCTCAGCAGGGAACAATCATATCCTATCTCCAATAAGTCTTTCTCATGAAACCTTCCATTGTGCATCAGTTTGCAGTCAACCTGAGTGCTCCACGCTATCAATTCCAGTGCTTAATGAGTCCACTATGAACAAAGGCAATTGTGTGAAAACTAAAGAATGACAGAGATTTAAAATTTTCATGCTTCTCTCTGGACTAAGTTGCTATCAATGCATGATTACTTCACAAACTTAAAGGTGAGAAAGGATTTAATTCTTCTAGATCCCCAACCCTTTATGCAGTGTGTACATGAAGCAAATAGAGGAAGATGCCCTGGTACACATCTGTGCAGTGGAGGAATTGTAAAAAAGAGGAATAGAGTCTTAACAGTAATTTCCTCACATTAAATCAGTAAATAGATGTCTTTATAAACATGTGTAATTTATTTCTTCCTACTTTCACCAAAGGACCATCATGAAGTGAAGCTTTTGCAGTAGAATTAGATTAAGAAGTGAAAGAGAAAAAATGTCTATTTTATGGCAGAATTAATGTAAAAGAACAAGCATAAGCAAAAATTGTAAAAATTCTATCATATTAGTATATATATATATCTTTCATCATTTACATTTTTACACAGTAAATGCTGCTTTTCCTTTTGTAGAATTTACCTGATAATAGTTTAATACACTAACCATGTAATTTACATTTCCCATGTCTGTATTCAAACTGTCAGAGAGAGTTTTTCAGTATGGGTATGGCAAGTATTTGATAGTAGTGGAGAGGGCACATGATAAATTGTCCTGTCATATGACCATGAAGAACTCACTGGTTATTAAGCAAATAAGCATTTCCCCAAGTCAGTAAATTCCAGATCTGTGGCTGTCTCAAAATTTGCTTTATTCCATGTATCATCAGTCTAAATTTGTCAAATTTTTCCATCGAGCTTCCCTCAAAAAGTTTAGGTAAGAAATTAGGAAGGAGTTTAACTTAATCTATTCACTCTCCAAATCCTCAATCTTTGGTATTTAGATGTAATAACATCTGTTTTGTTTTAAAAAGTTTATTTGTGAAGTATTTATCATAATTAAATCAAGATACACTAGCAGGAAAAGCCATGACTGAAATTACTAAAACATAGTTTAAAACAGATATAAGCTGTTCAGTTATTCCCTTAAGGTATTTTTATGAGCTGTTAAGGCAGATAGTGGATAGTGAGTATTGTTGTCATTTGAATGCTCTTCAAATTAGTCAAAATCAGCTTATTCACAATACCAAACCTTTTCTTTCCTCTTTCTCATATGTAAACATTTCTATTAATGTATTTTATTTCTCTGTAATTAAAAAAGAATTCTTATTTCCTTAATGTTCCAAATGTGTATTTCTGTATGCCAGTTTAACTAAGAACATTAAAATAGTGAAATAATTTCACAAAGCACAGTTATTGCAGTATGATACTATAATGAAATTAATATATTAACTTATCTGGCAATTTAGTTACTTAGCATCAATACTAGAACCAAAGATACTGATATTATTCTTTAGAATAAAACCTTTGCTTTGCAAAGCTTTTAAAATCTTAAGATAGATGTCTTATTCCATTCCTCTTATTTTAACAAAAAAGTTTCAGATGGAAACATCTTTTACTTTATCAAAAACATCTAATATTTTCTTACAATTCTGTCAACTAGGTAGTTGAAGATCAAAGCACTGACATTTGTTGTATCTTTCAGGGACTTTCTGATGCAAAAATGGTGACTTTTTATTGTCTCTTTGTCTAGGAGAGGGTCACAAGGACTGAAACTGTTTCTTCATATGTGAAATATCATTCTTAACCCAGAGACTAATGATCTCCAAAAGTTTTTTTTTTTTATTCAATTGTGCGTGTGTGAGTATGTATTGTGCGCGCGCGTCTGTGTGTGTGTAGAACCACGGACGAATTCGGGAACCACCATGGACGCCTCCACTTTCTCCATCCCGGGATTCACAGGCTCCGCCCTACCAGGGCCAGAAACGCAGGCCGCCCCGCCTCCGCCCGGCGTCTATATGTGGGATCTGAGATCCGAACTCAGGACCTTCTGCCTGCAAGGCAGAAGCTTAACCCCTGAGCCACCTCTCCAGCCCATCCAAAAGTTCTTACAACCATCATTTTAGTGGTCAACTTCTCTTTTAGAAATTGGGAAGTTCCTATATTCCAACAACAGTGATACATGAGAAAGGTTTGGGGTCTATAAATATACTTTATGATATTAGAGAAGATATTAAATTACATTTTGATGGTTACAGAGTCAGGCCAATGTCCTGGATTCAGTATAGCTATAAATAAGCAAAGTGTTATACATATAAACTGGAGATATTTTTCCCAGTGTTATCTGGCTAATCCTCCTTTTTATCTTCTGTTGTTTCCTGCCTTTATTCCATTCCCTTCCTCTCTTCCTTCCTCTCTTCCTTCCTTCCTCCCTCCCTTCCTCCCTCCCTCCCTCCTTCTCTTTCTTCCTTCCTTCCTTCCTTCCTTCCTTCCTTCTTCCAACTTTTCTTACTTCCTACACTGTTTTCCTGACTATGAACCTACTCAAGATCATTGCATAATATGACAGTTTATACACAGACTGCTAGATTGAAAGAAATTCACTAGTTGGAAAAGATCTGTATCTCAACTGTCATGAGAGTTGCAAAGTTCAAAATAGTTAGAAATGCAAAGGAAGATTCAACCATAAATGGTAGGTGCTGTGTGAACCACAAACACTGTCATCCATGCCACCACTTATTCTCAATTATGAGCAAAGACAAAAACCTCTCTTTGAAATTTTATTATCTTAATTTCATGTATTTCAATCAAAGAAAGAATTTGCTATTTTATTATTAAAATTAGAATTAAAAATTGTAGCATCGTTCATTAGCAGGACAGAATTGTTTATGCAATCAAAATATTGATTTAAAATTTGAAAAACTCCTTTTGGTGTAGCTAGAAGCTTTACTTGTTTACCCAAGAACAGATTTACATCCTTGGAATCAAACATTAAATCCAATTTTCTTAGCTTTCTGAACCATATAGGTAAATTAACAAAACCCAAAAAAGTTGATTGAAATCATTACTTCATCAGCTTCCATTAAAACCTATATCATATTTGTACAGTGTGCTCCTCTCAATGCCTCTCTCCTTTCTTCCTTTCCTTTTTTTGTGGTTCCAAGGATCAAAGCCAGCACCTCATGCATGCTGGGCAAGTGTTGTACTAAACTACATTCCCAGCCCCTAGATAATCTTTGAGTTCTAGAGGCATGAGATAGTGAGACCTGCACATAGAAAAAAATATAAGATTATTCCAGAGTACAGGGTGTTGGAATTGCAATTTGTTCTTTGTGTTTTCTGATTTTTGCCTGTATTAGTAAATATTAAAATTCATCACTTATATTTTAAAAAGCTGTATATGTAGATATTATTTTAAGAAATTTATAATTCTTTTATGAATATGAAAGTAGAATATTTAATAAATATGTTATAAATCAAATGTATATTTTTAAGTTGTGACTGGATATATCTGAATAAAGATTTCTAGATCCTTGCAAAAAAAAAAGAAAGAAAGAAAACTTAAAACCTATTTCTATTCTAGCACTAGAATTCAGTCTCATTATTAGTAGTGTATTTTGAAATTAAGGGAAATTTTAAATAATTCCATGAACCTTTTTGAGCCTGTGAATGCTTTAGGAAAATTAGATAAATCTATTGTCTTCAAATTTGCTGACTATTATCTAACTTCTAGTCACATCTGCAATCAAATATGTAAGTTTAAATTTCTTTTCTCTAATTATATGCAGTTATATAGATGTACATGCTGTTGAGAAATCTGGACAGTTTATTGTTTCTCCCACCTGAAGTAAATTTTAAAAAGTAGCAATCTATGGAGACCATTAGACACATAATAGCACATTTAGAGTTTATTTAGACTACTTTATAAAGAATATAATTTAGAGGAAAATAGCTCTCATGGTGATAAAATCACTGTGATTTCAATCAGATCTGCACAATTAAACAAAATGCAGAGCTGTGCTCTGAAAAATTTGGAAGCCCATCTCCACAGCCTGGTCTCCTCCTGCATTCACCACAATAGCATTAGTCAGAGTAAGTTCACGAGCTTGTAGGACTGTGTAAGGTTTTTCTTTGAAGATACCTGCTTCCATATTTTTAACAAATCTTTTAGTTCTGGCTTAGTGTTTCAGTTTTTTGCCAATAAATTTAAAACCAATCACCTTCAGGTGACAAGGCAGTGGGGGTATTCTTGATTGTGATTCTGTGTTTCAATTGATAGTATAAGCTTGGTGAAAAAATCCATAACAATTTCAGGAGCCGAGGCAACTGTATATACCATATCCACAGGATTGATGAGAGAAAACTGCCCAAAAACCATATCTGCAGGGATTTCTGAGAGAGGGTAAACCTCACTTGCCAAAGTTTAAGTCTATTAAAGTATATTGAAGTAAGACTTCTGAATCAAATTCCTCCATTTTATCCACCTGCCAGGGAATGGCCTCACACACTATGAACTGTCTTCCTACAAAAATAAACAATTTCTTTTAGGCTTGTTTAGGACTGCCTTAGCTGCTAATTCTTCATGGATGTTCCCAGAACTCAAACTTCAATTGTCAAGGTGACAGTTGTTTCTAACTAGTATGTTGCAAATGTTGGTTCTGGGTTGTTTTCAAATTTTAAATCTATAACAAAATTATATACAGATATAAAACACTCCATATCTTTTGCATAATAGTCCAAAATTGAGAAAGAATCTATTATTATAAACTCTACTCATGCAAAAAAGTTCTGCTCGTTGGTGTAAATATATTCTATAAAGTATCATGTTGAGTTAAACTCTTCAGTGTGTTGTTTCTTAAAAAATTATATTAGATTGGTTTATATGATGAATTGCATTTATTGATTTGCGTATGTTGAACCAATCTTGTGTGCATGGGATAAATCCTACTTGATCACAGTAAGTAATCTTTTTGATATGTTTTTAAATGTAATTTTCTAAGATTTTGTTGAGAATCTTTGCATCACTGTTCATAAAAGAAATTGGCCTATAGTTTTCTTTTTTTTAAATTTTTTTTATTATTTATTCAATTGTGTGCGTGTGTGTGTGTATGTATGCATGTATGTGTGTATATGTGTGTAGAACCACGGACGAATTCAGGAACCACCATGGACGCTTCCACCTCCACCTTGTTTTGTTTACTCCGCCCCGGGATTCACAGGCTCCACCCTACCAGGACAAGAAACGCAGGCCGCCCCCGCTTCCCCCCGGCGTCTATACGTGGGGTCTAGGATCGGAACTCAGGACCTTCTGCCTGCAAGGCAGAGGCTTAAACCCTGAGCCACCTCTTCAGCCCCTATAGTTTTCTTTTTTAAGTGCATCTTTATTAGAATTTGGAAGTGTTCCTTCCTTCACTATTTTATCAAATAGTTTAAGAAATAGCAGTGTTAATTGTTCTTTAAATATATGCTAGAATTCTGTGCTGAATCCATCTGGTCCAAGACAGTTTTTGATGGAAAGATTCAAGATTACTTTATTAATTTCTTCATTTGATATAGAACTAATTAAATAATTCAAAACTTCCTGATTCAGCTTAGGTTAAGTTGTGCTTCATCCATTTCTTTCTGGTTATCAAATTTCATGGAGTGTAAGTTTTTGAAATATGACCTTATAATTCTCTGAATTTCTTGGGTATTAGTTGTGATAATTCCATATTTATCTCTAATTTTGTTAATTTGGGTTTTATCTTTCTTGATTTTGGTTAATTTAGGTAGAGGTGTATCAATCTTATTGATTTTTTTTCAAAGAACCACCTTTTTGTCTGGTTGATTCTTTGTATTGTTTTCCTTATCTCAGCTGGGGATATTTCACTTCAATAGAGAAATTAAGGCATGGTCATGTACTGCATATGTAAGTAGGGAGACATCTGAAACAGCTCACTCTCACTTCCCTTCTGGTCTCTTGCAACTAAACAGGTTTGATCTTCCCAGTCAGGGACAGTATAGGAACTAGCAGTTAGATGGTAACCAGCCAGCAAATGGAGACTGACTCTTCTCACTGCTGTGTCCTATTTCTATACTTTTATCTACCTTTCAGTCTCTTCTTACATTAAGATCTTTGTTTAAAGGGTCTTTTATCTTTGGTTAGGAGATGACCTTGACAACCAATCAGGATGTAGGAACAGCAAAAGTGAAAACAACAACAAACCATAATTCAGAACACCAAAGACCCTACATATCCATCCAGAACCAGACCACCCAAATCTCTCCCATCTTAAAGTTCAGGGAAACTTGAGGAAGAGGGGACAGCAGGATTGTAAGAGACTAAAGATGGGAAGGACCAACTATATGTAAGATACTCCACACAAGTCAGAGCTGCAGAAGCCATATAGCCATAACATGATTGGATCTTGCCTGACCTGCACAACGGGTGACATGTCAACAACCCCCAAATTCTAGCATGGATCACAGGGCAGAAGGCTTCAGTCAGTAGGATCCTTAGAGGCAAGGGGTTAAACCATCATAATAGAGTTCCCATAACAGTGGGTAGCTCAAGAAGGAGCCCCAAGCTATGCCACTGAGTCCTGAACTCTCTTAAGTGGAGACCATTCCGAGGGAAATTCAGTGCCCACATAAACAGATGCTCTGGAGGATGGGAGGGAGAAAGCAGGAAGCACCAAGAAAGGACAAGGGAAGGAAAAGGGGTGAGAGGGAGTTGAGGAGTGGGAAAGTGAGAAGAATGGGATGTGGGACAATAGGGGGGAAGGGATAAGGAAGGGAGAAGAAGAGGGATACCTGTTGAGCTTTATAACTAGACAAAAATGTAATAAAAACTATGTAACTTTTATATCCCTACTATTACATCTAATTACACTTGAACATAAAGTTTACTAAACAAAATCTTAGGAAATTTACATAACTTTCACTTCATGATGTTATAACACATCCCAGAAAGACCTTTATACATGAGTCGTGCCAATAGAAAGTCTTTATAGCTGATCAGTGTCTATATATTACATCTGGTCCCAAGTGCAGTCCTTAAACTTTCATATATGTTTCTATTCTACAGAAAAACCATATTATTTTACAAAGGTTTGAAACATCCTAATAGTTCTATTTTGCAAAAGCAAACCAAAGGGAATATACAGAAGCAAGCATAAAAGCATTTAATCGGTAGCAGCCAAAGTACATATTTGCCAGTTGTGAGATCACTGCCACATCCTGTAGAGCCTGCCAGTTAAATTCTCCTCATACTGGAATAGATGTGAGTAGGTGGAGTCCCTTGTGTCTCTCAACTTTAGACCTTGTCCAAAAGTTTTAAGTAAATACAACAAAATAGCATGAAATTTCATTGCAATGTCCACTTGATTAATCCAGAATCTTCCTTGAAATGTAGCATATACTAAGCATGTGGAGAAGTGTGTTTCCAGAAAAGTTCAACTGATGAAGAAGGTTCCATCTTGAAGTGGATGGGACAGCCTTTGTTATGGGATCTCAAAGAGAATAAAAGAGAAAAAGCCATCTGACTGTATTCATCACCCTCTGCTTTGTGACTCTAGACTCAATGTGAACAGTGGCCTTATGCTCCTGCAGTTATGACATTCCCACATGATGGGTTGTATTCAAGCAATGAGTCAAGTAAGCCCTGTCATCCTTAAAATGCTTGCCAGATATTTGACCAGAGACTTGAGAAATGTAAGTATGAATATATAATCAAATTATCAAAATCTATTGATAAACCTTGTAAGAGTTACTCTTGACTGTTGCTGTGAGAGAACACCCAAAATCAAAGAACTAAGGGAGAAAGGGAGAATTATTCAACTTACTGATCCAGAGGGGAGAAACCATCTTTCATGGTGGAGGCAACATGGTTGGTGCCTGAATGTGGAGGCAGGCTAAGTCACTGTAAACATTTTTGGAGAGTCTCTCTTCTTCAGGCTTCTTTTCTTTGGTTCCTTTTATCTGGTCTGCTACTGGGAGATTCCAAACAGATCAGATCTAGGGAGGCTCCAATCAGATCTAGGGCTAGTCTTTGTGTTGTAAATGTAATGATCCATATAATCTCTTCAAGTGGTCTCACAGATTATCTTAGTTAATGCCAAGTGTGGGCAATTTGACACCCAAGATTAACTATTACAAACCCTCTAAGGGCTTACGATAAAGTGCTAGATATAATCCATTTTTATATGGATTTCATTGCTGTGTGTGTGTGTGTGTGTGTGTGTGTGTGTGTGTGTGTGTGTACATGTGTAGGCCAAAGCACATGCAAAGATGTTGAAGAATAAATTGCAGGAATCTGTTCTCTCCTTCTGCCATCTAATTCCAGAGATATAACTCATATCGTAGCTCTTAGCAGTAGGTGCCTTTACTTGCTGTTGCATCATGATGGGCCTCATTATAAATTTTCTAATACTACAATATTCATTTTAATAGCATTACATTTGCAAAATTGGAAAATATTAAAATAAAATAGATACAACTGTGGTTATGCATCAAAATGTTGCTCTAATAGTGCATAGTGTAGCTGGTTTACATCTGGTTAGAGGTTTAATTTCTTAACTGTTGGGCCAACTGATGTAGAGATCAAAATAAGATTGGTAAAGAATCTGGGTAAGTCAAAACTCTGCATCATAGCATTATTTTAGGTGCATCATACCACACGTTCCAATCCTATAGCTGTAGTTTGCTACTGAAGTTCACTTATTACATTTATCTCATTAAGTATGTTTCCTTTATCTTTTGAAAGTAATTTGACATAGTTAATTTGAAGTGCTAGGTTTTGAGACAACATTATACTGATTTAACGTCTCATAGTGAGTACTCTTTAAGCAAAATCTTTTTTGTTGTTGTTGTTTGAACATTTTATTAAGCCCAGTCATTCAGTGCCTGAACTTATTTCTGGGATCAGTTTTTGTTTTACAGGGACCCTGTGTCTGTAATCCATAATTATCACCACTAGGTGGCAATCCTGTCCTAGTTGGCAAATGGTGATTTCCAAATTGTCTTAAATATTGGAAACATATGCAATTATATTTACACCCTTAGCACAAATATAATAAAGATATGCCGGCTTGAGAGATGGCTCAAGGGTTAACATTCTACCTTGCAAGCAGAAGGTCCTGAGTTCAAACTCCAGGTCCCACTTAAGAAATGCCAGGCAGAAAAGGCTTGGCCTCCATGTCAGCCCCTGGTCGTGGAGCCTGAGATATCCAAAGGGAAGCCAGAAGGAGGTAAAAGCAATCCAAGATGATTCCCTAAGGAAGTCACCTTGGTCATCTACAGGGAGGGACACAGGGTGCCCTCTGATACACACACAAACACACACACACACACACACACACACATACATATTAAATAAATAAAATATTTTTTTAAAAACAAAACAAACCAAAAAAATGCAATTACAATACTTGAGAGCCAGGTAATTTTGAAATATCACACAGTGTGACCAGAATTATTTATATAGCAATATTTTTAAGGATTAGCATATTATGTGAAAGTACTGGAATTAAACAATAAGCAGGGAAGCAGTTAAATCAAAGACTTGAAATAAACAGAGTACTGATCTCACCTATGGTAGTTAGAAGTAGAATGCAGACAAAGAGAATGCTGAAACAAATGGTAAAATACAGGGCAGTTTATAACATCACCAGGTGACAGTAATGGTGATTGGATTCGGCATTGTATTTCTTCTGGCGTTAGCATTTGTATTTACTGTTCAGGCCAAACTTTTCTATATTTTCATCACAGAGGCAGCAATTTGGAATTTAATATTTAGTAAGCATTAAAGGGAATTGCTGAGGCAAATGCAAAAGTAGGTTAACGAAATGAAAGGCAGGAAAAGAAAGTGGTGGGAAGAAAGTATAGCAGGAAAAAATTAAATATCCAACTGTGAAGAAATTGCATCTAATCCGAGAAAGAGAATGAGCAAGGGTGTGTATGTGTGTGTGTGTGAGAGAGTGTATACATACACTATGTATATACATGATTAGAAAATAAATAGGAATAAGCTATCTCTAACAATTTATGTCAGCAAAAAAGGAAGAAAAACATATGATTTAGCAATCACTGAATAAAACTTGTATTCATTTGTATTCATCCCTGTACTTTTTATAAAGAGACCTAGGAAATACTTGAATGACAAGAGTGATTAGGCCCAACAGATCATTAGCACATGGTCTACCCATGCATCAATGCAAAAGGTTTTACTCTGTGAGAATAAAATATAATTTAGACTAACCCATTTCATATGATAGTAAAACTTGCAAAACAGTTCTTAGAGTATATTCATAAACTGATCATGCAAACATTGTTATATAATACTGATTATTTTATTTTAAACACACTGTTGCACTTTACTATTAGAAGTTATAATAATAGATACAGAGCACTTACGATAAATAACTAGGAAAATTTGCTTTGTTTCATCTATATAATTATCGTCATTTAAAATTTACTATCAGAATTTCATGTTTGTGTGGCACATAATTTTGTCATATAAGCAATTATTTATAATTGCCTTTCATATTGTTCCCAATTATTTCAACCTAGTTATTGCACCAGTTATCTTCAAGAGTGGATCTGAAAAATCAAAATGAGTATTTAGACACATTTGTGAAGAGTTATTTAGTTAAGGCAGTCTTTTGAACAAGCATGTGGGAAATTATCAAGTAGATATGGGAAGACTCAATCCACAGTGGATGGACCCATTATCAGGGAAATTGAATAAGAAAAAGAGAGCTTGCTAGAATTGGTAGACTGCAAGCTAGGAGGTATGCATTGATCTGCTTCCTGTGGAAATGGTATAGCCATTTTTCTTAACTCCTGAGGTCGATACAAACTTGCTTTCCATCATAATGGATGGTGCCATAATTAGATACAGTTATCAACACGATGGTTGAGGGTTCAAGCTCTTAGAACATTTGAGAAGAATCAGTAATTGAGTTAAAACCAGAAAAAGTCTGCAGAAGTTTGTCTAATTGATGAGAAAGTTAGAACCTATGAGTGGTGGGACTAGTTTCTGGGCATTCAAATAAGATGGAAGTAACTGGTTGAGAAAGTTGGCATCCTTTGGCCAGACATGTTAGTCTATCAAATAACGACTGCTCTTCTCTCAATCTTGGGTGTATATGGTGTAATTAGTCACTATATTCCCTGGTATCAGTGTGGGCTGTCTTGCCAAGCTGGACAAAGAACTTCAAGCAAGAATTGTATAAGCCTCCCCTGCTCACTTAAGCTGTTTTGTCCTGATTTTATTAACAACAATTCAGGGTAACTGCAAAAAAAAAATATATATATATATATGGAAGAATGAACCAACCTCTTGTCCTACTAAATTGTTTGGGTTCATTCAGCAAGAGGAAAGGGTAGCTTATATACCTGTCTTGCACTTATATTGAGGCGTATGATTGCTTCCAAAATATACAATATGGGTGAACATGTCAGTAACTTCTCAAAACCCATTCATGCAACATCATGATGTGTTCTCACTTCCCAGTGCTCTGTCTGACACAATTACCCTGGTACCTGCATCTGTAAGTGACAAATTATGAATAGCCTACTGACCCTCATGAAGAGTTAAAATAATCCCCATGTGGTTAGGAAATCTTCAATTTTCTGAAGTCAAGGAAAATTCAGTTTATGCCCAGGAATAGCTACTATTACCTTGATAATGTTGCTTTCTTTCTTAAAATTAGCTATGTGCAATTGAGAAAATTACATAAACAAATATTAGAATGACTTGGCTTCCTGCACTTTTATTTTTCTCTTGATAGCATTTATTAAATTGCTAATTTGAAATGTACCAAACCTACAAATGAACAAGTACAGGAAACAGAACTTTGCATTTTTTTTCAAGATAATCATAAGGAGAACAATATGATCTGGTGAAATGAAAGGATGCTCATATGAGTTCATTTAAATACACTTAGGAATTTTCTAACAAAGTGCAATCTTTTTTATGTTCTCCAGGCAATGAAATGAGACAATATCTAAACTTTGATTGGATTATATGTGAGAGATAATATAGAAGTGCACAAAAAAGAGCACAATTGGATAATGGGATACAATATTCAAACATTTACATTTTCTATTGCATTTTCTTTTCTCTGAAATTAGAATTTGTGTCTTAAGAGAATTTTCCCTTCATCCCTGTTGATGAGCCAATTCCTGAATGCATTTCTCATATTTTACACATATTTGTGTGTAGGATAATAACTTCAGGAAGATATGTAAACTGCTGGTCATGTGTCTGTATACATTTGTTTGCAGTATTGAAGAACATGAAAATAAATCATATATATGATATATATGTATATAAAATTTTCTTAAATCTGACCAATTACAAAATAGCTATAAAAACTAGATGATAAGAGGTTTGTGGACAAATGTATTTTTCTTAACATTTGTGTTGTGGAAAATATAAATTCTCTGTATTCAAATATGAAGCTCTAAAACAATTTTTTAAGTTTAAAAACATAGTCGGCCCTACAAAATCTGGGTTTAAAGCTCCTGCACTCCTGTTTAGTAAGTACGGATACCATATCCTGGAAGAAAATTTTTGTTTACAAAAGGAAGACTGTTTAAAATTCTGGTCTGTGACCAAGGAGTTTATTTCATTTTATTTCTCTGAGTTCTATAAGCACAATGAGTATCTCTGCCCTTTCTCTCTCTCTCCCTTTTATTCCCTCCCTCTCTCTCCATCTCTTCCTCCATCCTTTTCCTTCTTAGAATGATCCCACTTACATCCTGCAGTCTGGCTACTTGTATGGGTCCCAGCATTCCTTCTGGATCTTCTGCTCTAGTGGGGGATTGAAGTGCCTGTGACAGACCAAGTGGCCCTTCCTTAGGCAAATCCACTGATAGAGGCTCATCTCTTCAACCATCTTCCCTAGCCCCTGAGATTCCTACTGTTTGAACTTATTTCTCCTGAGATCCTTATTAGTCTATATGGACATGTTGATATGCCAGCCATTGTGCAGGTCTAGTAAGAACAAGTCTCGTTGAAGTGAGTTCCTGAGTAAAACTGCCCTGCCTTGAGTGGAGTGTCTTGCCCATCAGTGCCCCCCCCACTCCATCTTTTGTCTCTTACAAAGTTACTGCCCCCTGTTTGGGAGTGTTTCTTGAATCTGAGGGTGAGGCGAGATTTGGCTGGCCTGATTCTAGGTGAACATTGTACAGTCACGGGTATTTTGCATTCTGTCTGGCTGTTGTTTGTTTCACTGTTTTTACTCTGCACTAGGCTGCATCTTGTCTGGGTGTTGAGATACTCTCCTATCCCAACAATGAAAAACTGTCAAAAGAAAAAAAGGCCTATATATAAGAAAAGGCTTAATGGAGAAGGAAGAATATAAATAGGACACAGTAGAGAGTGGGGTTGGCCTTCAGGTAACCACTTGCTCACTAACCTCTAACTCCCTTCCCTCCATGACAGGGAAGACACACATAGCACTGTAAACCAGTATACACAAAAGTGAACAGGGAACAAACTGACAGTAGACAGGATCAGATGTCTCAATATTTATAGGCTTTACTTTTAACAGTGGCCTTATCTATATATTTAACTGTGTTAAATTTGGATTTTCCTCGTTGTTATATGAAATTTTTCTGAAAGTTTTTTAAAAACAATATAAATAGATTAGAACTATGGAATCCATTTCAGAATTTACCTCTACTGAGAAACTTAAGTTTTTCTTTTTCATGAAAACTTTGCATCAAAGGAGAAGTAAGTGAATAACATAAGACAATTACAATCATTCTTCCTGGGCGAAATTAGTTTCCACATTGTACTTTGCGCACATCCAGGAATAGTTCATTTGATTTTTTATAAAACAATCTTGATAAGGTACTTTTACTGTAAAACAAATGGAACAAATGGCATTGAATTTAATGTAGTTTCATTACCTTAAAGAAATTGCAGGTAGTTACCCAAGGAAAATGTGAAATCTTCCAACAGGTGTTTCAAACACTTTCTTCTTTAAATAAATTATTTCAGGAGATTTTATTTGTTCCTGCTATGGCTTCAACAACAGTTATATAAAGTTTAAAAAGAACCCTTTCATTATTATTATTGTGCATGTGTGTGTGTGTATGTGTTTGTGTGTGTATGTGTGTGTGTGTGTGTGTGTGTGAGCACGTGGAGGTCTGAAAACAAGATTGTGATGTCTATTCTGTACATCATCTTCCTGAGGATTGTGGGTGCCAAAATCTAGTTATTAAGTTTACAGCATAAATTCTCTTATTTCCTGAGCCCCCTCACTGGACCTTGTACGTCAGTGAGACGTGTGTTGGATATTAATTTTTTGTTATGAAAAAGAAAATTTCCCAAATCTTTTCTGAAGAAGGGAAATAAAAATGAGGTTATTGTTAATTTTTGTATTTTAATGGCTTGGTTACACAAACATTTTAAGAGACTAAGCATGGATGCTCTCCCCACTTTGGGAGAAAATCTCATACACAATGTCCGGTTGTATAAATGGGGCTTGAACCTATGATGAATGAAATGCCTTGTCTGTTGTTTGGTCTTTGCTCAGAACCTTTAAACATCCCTGTCTAACCAACCCCTATCCTGCTGTCAGTGAGAACTGTTGCCTGTTCCTGACATGCTAATTTGAGTAAGTAAACTTCTCAGACAGTTACCATTGCAAACACCAAACAGCACAACAGGAAGATGGCATGCTGCCCTCTGCCCTCTGCATGGCCTCTCCTAAATTCCCACATGATGAGAACCACAGATATCAGCATTCTGATCTCTCTTCTCATCTCCTCAAATCCTGGATCCAAAAATAGTGGATTATGATGATAATGATGATGAATGTAAATTTTTCTTTGAAAAGATAAAAGCAATTCCCTACATTGAGGATCTAGTCTGGCAAGGATCTTTGTCCTGGTACTTACAATTAGGTCTTAATATTTTAGTGACCAAATACAGCTTTTATAATGAAATCAAAGTAAGTCACTCTGTGACATGGTTAAAGTAAGACAAGACAAATTTGAATTCTTACTAATTTTTTTAAGTACAGATAAAGACAAAATCACTACAGGCTACTGGCAGATCCTGAATCTGTCCAAAATTGGAATTATGAATATTATCAATTCATTTTCCACTTGTGACTTTGAATTCTTTCTCTTTTCCTTCCACTGTATAAGATTCAAGAAGCTATTCCATAAAAAAACAAATTCTCCTTTATACTCAATGTTTAGTTGATGATAAAGTTATGTTCCCCTATAATTGCTGAACAGGTACCTGAATCCTATTACTTCTGCCCATTATTTCCTTTGATAGTCCCAGTTACTCCAGATGTACATTATTTCTCACTTCAGTGTATAATACACCTAACTTGTTCAATTGAAATATTAATCTGAAAATCTTATGTTAAGGAGAGCTGTTTTCACTATCAAAGCACAATACTTAAAAAGCTAAAACTGTGAAGATTATACTTAATAACTGATTAAGAAGTATTTTCAGAGACAATAAAATAAATTTAAAAATATTTTGAGGCACACTGATTCTTCATATGCATTTAGGAAATAGGACAAAATTGTAGAATAATTATTCAATGCAAAAGTGGTTGCAGACAGGACAAAAGCAAAAACAAACCAATATGCAAAAATATCAAAAATATTAAGAGGTGTCTTTACTGTTGAGCACATATTCACATAATGTGATGGACAACTTATTCAAATGTGAAATTACATAAGCAATTATAGTGAAAGCTTCCTAGGATGTAGAATAATTCTCAGATGAATTTGATAAACAACTTGTCTTAAAATAACATTAAAATGACATGCTGAATTCTTGGTTGATTTCTGTACTTTTCATAACATTTGCTTAGTAGATATAGTTCCCTAAAATATAGATTACAAATAGATTGGACATGATAAATGATAGATACTCTGAGATTACTTAGATATACTTTCATTCCAAGCATACACGTTCCTACTCATGAGTTTGGTTAAAAGGCATGTTCATATTAAAATAAAGAGGATTAATAAGGAAACAAATTAGTGGTATTTACATATATCAATGCTTTGTTAGATTTATATGCCTTGTGATTCAGTTTCTGTGACTGGATTAAGCCAGAATTTAACTTTTATTAGCTTCATAGACTTTGACATGTTTATCACATCTTATGATCTTATGAAGAGAAGAGAATAAGCAGTGTTTTCAGTGCGCTAAGCTTTCAGAGGGAAGATGCCTAATGAGGAGACATAATTTATGGGGGAGGATCAAATTACACAAAAGCATAAAATATTCCTACAATATAATTTTGTAATATAAAACATTCTATTTCATTCTTTCACAAAATCTAGAAAGAATCTAAGGATGTCTAGAAACCTTCACCTGTTTAACCACATTGTTCAATGATACTTTAGGACTTCCATTTTCTTAAAACAGTGTGTTTCATAGATTAAGCAGTTTAAAGCATATAAATAATTATTCCTCCTTTCGATTGTGTAACTTGTAGCTTTATTATTAGCTTGTTTTAATATAAATTGTGCAAAATTTCCTTAAAATAAAGGAGTGCTACTGAATTTATTCTTATGCTCTAGAAAAGAAATGTCTTTTGAGATAAAAACAAATTGTCTTCCTTTTATAATAAGAGAAATTCACCTTACATTCTTTGTGCATTTGCCATATACTTCAACAGAAGACTGGGTGAATAGAAGTGATTTTGAAAAATATGCACAATTAAACAACATGTAACTTAGTTCTGTCACAAAATTAAGAGAAATGTATTTTGTACCACTAACATAAAAACAAACCATCTTTTCAGTAAATTAAAAGTCATGTAATTATGAACGTTGTATATTCCTCATTTAGAATTAACTCTGCTCCTTAACATCTTTGAATTAGGTTCACACTTTTTAATAAATATTTTAAAGCATTGCATAAGAAATTTAGTGATATAAATAAAATACAATATATAATGATTTGCTTAATAACCATAGCATTGATTTGGGTAGATGTGATAGCTAGAAGTAAAAGATTTTCAAAGGAAGTGATCTTACTTTTTTGTATTAACTTTGTATATTTTTAATGTAAATTTTAGTGAACTGTAACTTACATTCATAAAAATACAAAAATTATGGAACACTTGCACTTAATGGTTGCAATAAATGTTGTGTCAAACTCATGATATGGAACTAAAAAAATGTAATGTTATAAATACATAGTAGTTGCTTTCTTCAATTTTCTAGTTATGATTTTCCTATGCATAGATGTCATGGTTTTGAGTGTCTTCCCAAAGGCTCATGAATGAAAAGCTTGATTTCTAAAGTAAGCAGTGTTCAGTATTAGAGCTGTTGCAAAATGATAAAAACAAGCAACAGCAAAACAAAATAATGGTTCCTGGCATCTTGAATAGATTAATTCAATAACAGGTTCAAATCTTGAGAGTGGCAGTGAGAGATGACAGGAACTGTAGGAAACAAGGTCTGGAAGCTCCTTGCTGTGGTCATGCTCTGAAGGATGGTTTTTCCAGATCCCCTCCTTTGCACTGCTCCTTGGGTGCTATGTACCTTAACATGAGCTCCTTTCCTCCACTACATGTCCCACTGCTTTTATATTCTGTCTCCTCTCAAGCCCACAGATTTGAAACGACTAGTTAGGAAACAATCTGAACCTCTAAAACTTTTCCTCTTTAAGTTTTTCTCTCAGGGTTTTGTCCCACTAATGAAAAATATCTGATTATTGCATTGCTTTAGTTTCATGTGCTCAATTACGTAATAAATGCTAGACCCAAAGAATTTAGGGAATGGAGGACTTTTTTTTTTTTTTAAACTTTTTTATTATTTATTATTTTTTTCAATTGTGTGTGTGTGCGTGTATGTGCATGTATGTGTGTGTGCATGTGTAGAACTACGGGAGAATTCGGGAACCACCATGGACGCCTCCACTTCCTCCTTGTTTACTCTGCCCGGGGATTCACAGGCTCCGCCCTACCAAGACCAGAAACGCAGGCCGCCCCGCTTCCGCTGGAGTCTATACATGGGGTCTAGGATCCGAACTCAGGACCTTCTGCTTGCAAGGCAGAGGCTTAACCCCTGAGCCACCTCTCCAGCCCGAATGGAGGACTTTTAATCCAGTTTACAATTGTAGTCCATCATAGAAGCTAAGTTACCAAAAAAAAAAAAAAAAAAAAGAATTGGCTGCAGCACATCTACGTCCAGTACTGAGAGATAGACAAGAAGTAGTGGATACTTTCATACTTTCTAGCTTATTGGTTTACCATTCTGCCACTCTCCCCTTCTCTCTCTCTCTTATCATCATCATTATCATCATCATCATTGTTAAACTGCTTGGGTGTGATGATTTACATCTTCACTCATTGATAAATTGGTTTCATACAGGTTTGCTCAGATGCCTGCTCTCATTAAATAATGCTTCATTAGTTTCTCCAAAAACTAACTGAATTTTTAACTGAAGAAATCAAATACCCTTAATTAGGTAAAATAGGATTTCAAAGTGGTATCTAGTGAGGATGACACACAAGTCAGTTAAAGGTATCCTGCAACATTTTTCTTTAAAAATGCTTCTTATACAATATAAAATAAAAGGTTTTTTGACAATTTAGGAATGAGTGCATTTCATGAAGATACTCACTTAACTTTAGAAAGTCAAAATAGATATTACGTAAAAAATGTATGCAAGTTTGAGAGTTAATACAGTAATATTTCTCTGTGTGTTAAAGTGAATTCTTTGAATATTAAAACTTCCCAATGAAAGGTTTTCTTAGTGTAATAGATGTAAACACATCATGAAGGAACAAGAGAAAATGCTGACACAGACCATGCCAGACTTGAAAGTGAAAGTCAAGAATTTCCTCAAACATGAATGCTAATGAGAAATGCCCTGGGCTTGGGCTTCTGCTGTTGACTTATTCAATTGTAAATGCCATTTGGCAAAAAACAGCTTTGGTGTTTGGAATTCTTTCTTAGAGGGAAGCAGCACATAAAATAATAATAATAATAGACATTTGCACAGGGAAAGGATTATAGTTGCCCTGGTTTTTAATCTCTCAGAATCTGGAGCTATTTTTCTTTGCATATATTATGCTTCCTCTCTGTTTCATTCCTTTCGTATTTCTACCTTTTCCCTGCTTATATAACTTCTTTTTTTTTCTTTTCATCACTTTCTCCTCTTGTTCTTCATCATTCTCTTTCTCCTGTTAAGAGTGCCACCCATTTGAGAAGCTAGAGGATCAACATTGCTTTTTTCATCAAGCAAAAATTATTGTATTAAATAACATAAGAAAAATACAACTATAGAAGTTAAACAAATATAGAAATGGCTTAAATGTTCAAAGAATTCACAGTTTAAATATTGTGGTGAACAATCAAAAAGTAATTAATAAAGTTGGTCAAGAAACAGGCAAAAGTGGCTGTAGTTTACCAATGTATTACAATGAAATAAAATAACTGTTCAATTCTCCGAGAGCATGTGAAAATGTAGGAAGTAATCTAATTGATATTTGGGAAATTGAATAAACAGATTATTCTCCAACCACAGGAGTTCAAATGTCCAGTAGATACACTTTTAAAAATGCCTGACATCTCAAACATCATGGAATGGAAATATCAAAGCAAATACATTCCATCTCAGCCTTTGAGAGAGGATGTAAATTACTTCAGCAATCTTCAGAAAAGTTAAAAGTAGAATTGGCATGTGATCCAATTTCAATACTTCTATGTATATGGTCAGCTTACTAAAGAGAAACCTTCAGAGCCATATTTATGTCTGTACTATTTCAAATAATCTAGTAATTGAATTTTCTAAGAACTGAGTGGATAGGAAAGGTAGTCTATGCTCACAATGAAGTTTTATTCATCTATGTAGTACAATAAATACATTTATTTTGAAGAAAATGAAGATCTCAATTTGAAGTGAAATAAGCCAGTTTCACAAAGAGGAACATTACTTATTCTCTTGTGTAGTGAACAGAAAGGAATAGAGAGACATGAAATTAAACAAAAAAGGTGCTTGTTACAGATGTGGAAGGGATAAATAAGGAGGTTGATGGGATCAGATCGCATAGAGGAGGTGTATTTCTAGGTCACTGCAGACATGCATGGAGGTATCAGAATGCAACACATGACTCTGTGCAATCACTACTTACTAACTTAGAAAGGCAGTGGAGATGAATCTAAGCATTCAGTTCACCATATTTCCAAGAGGAAAACACATCTTACATATCTTTACACTGCAAGGTCCAAGAGAAATGCCTGCAACGGTGATCACTAAGTGATTTTTGGTGGCTAAATTATATTACATCAAATGAATTCCAACAAAAATCTTTATGACTAAAGAAGTGATCAAAATGCACAGACTTAAAATACATGTTGAATTATGAAGCATAGCAAGAAAATAACATAATATTATGAATTTAAGGAGTACTCTAAAATTTAGATTAGAATCATTTATTATGAGTCCTGGGAGAAGGGAATCTGGAAATAAAATAATCAAACAAGTCAAAAATGTGAATTTTAGAACCTGAATTCTGAGAGCAACTATGTCTTGCTTTTTTATTCAATTACTCAATATGCCATCTTTTAAGTCTTTAGAGAGCATCAAAAAAATCAAAGTTGAGCAACATCTTATAGATGTAAAGAGAGAATACCCAAGGAAATAAATAGTGTATTTTCCAGAACAAAAACAAAGTAATGTTCACCCATACAAAATTGATTAGCTTTGTTGCTAAAGGCAAGAGTGTGCCTCACAACTGAAACATCATTCAAAGTTGTCCCACTTGTAGCAAAAACATGTTCAAGTCAAACTACTTCTAAGGACTTTGTAAAATCAGATGTAATATTAATGAAAATATTATTCTCCCACATGAAGTAGACTAAGCTGTTGGCAAAATTTCTCCATCAAGTGATGGTTAGACTTCATATAATATTAATGCATCTAATGTACAAAAGCAATTATCATTATACATGCATGCCAAGAGATTATTCAATTTGCATTTGGATAAAACTGATTTACTTCATGTAACTTGGCCCTTGGCATTTGAGTGGTTCATATCAAAAGAAAATGTGCTTAAGACTCTTTTTCTTTTGAACTTCAATAATAGAAAATATCTTTGGCTTAATAGTTAGCAGACCATGAAAAGTTTAGACTTTTCATTGTATAATTTATCACAGAAAATTTAGTCTACTTTTTTTTCTGTTTTTGAATTTTATGGAATTATTTATTTTGTTTTTTTTTTCTACTTGTACAAGCATATTGAGTATTCTTATCAGCTTCTTTCTTTCCCCCCTCCCTCCCATCCCTCCCTTTCCTTCACCATTTCCTCCTACTCCCTTCCACTCTTCTTCCTGTATGCTTCTATGGACCCCATGGTTCCCTCTGGCTTGTCTACTCCTATGGGAGCTCAGGCCTCCATGGTATGTCAAGTTCCTCTCTTCAGGCTACCCCACTGATATGTGCATTTCCCTTTACTCATCTAGCTATAGACCCCAAGTTCCCACTTTGATAATGTCATTCATAAGATGGGCTTGGTGCAGGGGAACATGGCCAGAATGATCTGAAACCATCTCTCTAAGTGCAGGAGTCCTGGACTTTTTCTCTGGTCATCCCTGTTGCATTTCCACCATGGATGGGACCAATCACCCTGGGCATGGGACAATGATACAGGTAAATTTCAGAGAACCAGGTCCCCAGCAGCCCCAAACTAGGAGGACTCCATCCTTCTAAAGCCAGGCAGCTGCTGCCAGAGCCTCACCAGAGACACTGAGGAGCCACACATGGCTGTCTTCTTCTTCTATTGGTCCCAAAGCTCAGGAGAAAATATGGGCTGCAGTACATTTGTTTTGAATCAGATCCACTATTTTTCTTTTCTTCTCCTTCTAGTTTAACCAATTTTAGAGAGTCCCTACAGATTCTTAAAATTGTCTGTCTGTAATGGTGGCTCAGTGATATTTGATAAAGTTATATATTTTTTAACATGAGACAATTAACTAATAGGTTAATTTGTACCTGTTTTGGTCTGTGTTTTGGTTTTGCTTCTATTCTTTCTGTTTTCCTCTTCTTCACTCCTTGAGTTGTGAACTCTTACCAGAATTTACAACATTATGGACTTTCAAATTTCTTACAATTAAGTGCCTTCTCATATTTTTTTCACTTGGATAAAAGATGTCTTTCTAGCCTAAGGTATATTTAAAAAGCCAGTCACTTGTTTTTTTGAATCTGTTTATCAGGAAACATTGCTGGATTTTCCCAACCTAGAGGCTAACTTTTTTTCCTTTGTTACTTTTCTCTTTGTTAATGGTTTTTGAATGAATTGGGATCTAAAAACTTTCAAAGTGGATCTTGTCAGTAATTCCTCATAGCTGTGACATTTCTGTGAATACTTAATATTCCACATTTCCACAATGTTTTATTCCTTTACATGCATTTTTGTAGGAGTTGATAGGTGTTGTAATTTGCCCTTTTGGTTTCTACAAGACCAGTACTATTAAATCTGTTAACTTTTCTCATGTAGATTGGAAAAAAAATGGAATATTTTTGTCTTCTTTGTTGATTGTTGCTGTTGTTTGTTTTCTTTTTTTTTCTATTAAGGCCATATAATGCCTTTGATTGGGGCTCTTTCTTTTTTGTCATGGCCAGAACATGAACATAAGTTCACACGCATAAGTATGATGCTCACAGCAATGTCCTTATGGAAGACACTAACAGACTTTATCTCTCAGGCTGGTCTCCTGGCACTGAGATGTTATCTCCTAGATGTCTTTCTAAGCTTTAGGGATCAATAAGCTGAACTCAAGTCTGATACTAAAGAGAGGAACTCATACATGCAGAGTGTTTCTCCCTGAAATTTTTAGGTTCTAGGCGACAATAAGGTCACACCAAGTCTGGCTCTGGAAGGGAACATATGTACAAAATGTTTTCTAGGTTATCTCATATCTAAACCAATGTTTTAAGTTCAACTGTGGGAGGGACTGTTCGCACAACATCTTCCTAATTACAAACTCTCAGTACAAACACTTGAACAGTACTCTGTTCCAATGGGAACTTGGAGGACTCCTTGGAGGAATCCTATAGAATACAATTAAAAGTCTTTTTGATCCTACAAGTCTTAAGAAAAAGCTTAGCTAGCCTAGTAAAGTTTGGACACCAAGAAAGATGGCTTCAGAGAATAAAATAATCTCTTTTTCCCTTATCCAGCTCAACTGTTCTAATCCTGTTTTACCTTTCAGGTTCGCCTAAAAGCTCTATTGGTTTCTGGTTCTTATCCCTTCATTCTACAGACCGGCTTCTCTACAGAGGCAACCCCTCTAAACTACAAAACCCTAGCAATGGGAACTAAAATGTTGTGTTTAAAAATATGAAAATAGAAATGCATGAACTTTGGTGCTTCAGCATTTTTCATAGTTAAGTCCTGTGTCTTGTCACCTGTGCTGGCAGGTTGTGTGTTTCTAAGAGTCTTATACGTATTGTCTGCCTGATGTGTATCAAGCTAAATATATACATGCATAAGAGTTTTATAATTTCTCTTTGACATCTGTTCTAAGTACAAATGTTTACCAAAAGTTGTTTTCAAGTTCTAACAGCTATTTATTACAAGAATGATATATAATAATTAATTAGAATAATTAGAAACTGAGTGAAATGTTGCATTTGATTCTAACTTACTGGCCTTAAATAATACAAGATTGTGTTTTAAATTATGAGGTTTTCCTAAATGTTGATCTGCTTTTGTTAATGTTTTACAAACTGAATTTCCAGCATTGATAGATTAAACAGATTTTCATTCCACTTTGTCATAAATTAATGATTAGTTTAAACGCTGTTGCCACTAAATTATAAGTTCTTGTCTTCAGGACAAGAACTTATATTATTCACTTTGCTTGCTTTCTTGCTTGTATAGTTACCTGTAATTCACATAATCTTATTATGTGTCTGTGTAACTGCTATATTTCTGTGTTTCAAAGTAACGAATTTGTGATCATTTCAATTTTTCATTTTTATTGTGCGGCAATATTTTTCATTTCTTGGCATCCCCAATTAAAATAAATAAAAGTAACATAAAAAGGCTTATTATATATTCTATGGAAAGCTACATCTATTAGTTTTGATTTTAATGAGACTACAAATAAAAATGTAATTGCCTTCTTGCAAAGGTCCTTGAAGACCCTCCAAAATTCTGCCCTACTGCCAGGGTTCCAACACTCTTCATTATTGTTCCTTCCTGCCAATTTGTCACTTTTATTTTCCATATGTTCCCAAAAGAACACTTGTTCATCCCTAGGATTTTAATTCAGGTGTAATGATTTCTAATTGTTTCTAATTTTTAAATGCTACTGAGTTCTTAATATTTGCCTGTGACCATATGCTGCTTGTTCATTTATTTCATTGTGTCTAGAGATCTACTTACCAACTAACATTGAAATTCAAGGTTCTTATCTTGATCAATTTAATACTGGTTGCTTGTGACCCCCTGGGGTAAGTCCCCCATAGACATAGGACCATCTCCTTTAGATGAACTCTACAATCCACCATATGCTATTCTAAATTGTTAAAATCTCAAGTCTCCCTCTCTCCTTCTCTCTATCTCTCTACCCCTCCCATTTCATCTCTCCTACTCCCCTTTGCTTTCATGGGCAAACCTTTCTATCTCCTACTCATGACTCACTAGGTGTCTACCAGGGAGTGGTGTGCCAGACAGATCCCGGCAGATCCCCATTTTCCCCCTTAGCCTATTTGGTCCTGGCTCACTTTGAGGTGCAATGAGCTCCCTTCCACCTCAGAAGCAATTTTGTTTGGAACAATTATCTCATCTATTGCCCCAAAACTCAAGTTGGCATGCTGGTCCTATCCCTCCAGTACTAATGATACTTCTTTGGATAAAGAATCCTTGCCTTTTTGGTCTTGGCTCCCCCCACACAAGGGGTCACAAGCAACCAGTATTAAAGTGTTCCAGTATAACTGTACACTTCAGATAAAGCCAGGGGTTCCCTTGGATCTTTCCTTTTCACACACACAAACACACACACATATATACACATGATATATGTGTGGAGATATATATATACACACATGCATATATATATATCAGATCTGGATCATGGTGGCTAATGAATTTAATATGATGTAGGTGTTTATTAATGATTCTGCCTATTAACTACTCAGCCTCATCTACATCACCTGTTATTCAGCTTCATCTACAGGAGATACTAGGAATAACCCTTCCCACCTACGTATGTGACTGACAATGTGGTCATGCAAAAACTGTGAGGTTTTGCCAATGGGAAACTGAATGCGAGTTCCTGAAGAAATGCTGCTGTACTCTTAAAGGTGATCACTGGAGTCTTCAATAGAGGGGAGAGATCCAGAAAGTTGCAAACTTAGAACCAGATTATGTTGGGCCCATTTTAAGCCCCTAATTGCCATTTATTGTCATCCTCTGTGACATAACATTCTGATAACTATTACATAATATTAGATAGGCTAAATCAGATTATTAACAAGTTCAATAAAACTTTACTCTATCTTCCTGGGAATAGTAGTTTATGCCCACCCTCTTAATCAAACTTTGTCAGTTTTGTCTCTCTTAGGTGCAACTCTGTATTCTATTTATTCTGAGAAAGAAGTTACAGTACCTCTCCAAAAGACTGCACCCCGTCACCATTCCACCACTCCTGGAGAGAACTAGGGCTTTCAGTCATTGTCAGCATCACCCTGTCCACCTTGCTTCTACAGGCTCTACTCGATTCATTGACTTCAGTCATACATAGAACAGACGGGTCCTAAACCTTATCAAGGCAGAGAAAGGGGCCACATGCCTATTCCTAGGAAATGAAGTGCTACTATTACATCAACCGCACAGAAGTGAAGTTGAGGATCAACAACCTCCAGAACTTGACAACTCAAATCCATTCTGCTGCCACTGGCTCATTGGGGAGTTCTCAGTTATGGTTCCAGCTTGACAACTTCTCCTTCTGGTAGGTTCTCTAGCTCTCATTGCCTGTTGTTAACTTGCCTTGCCTTTTCAGATGTCTCCAGGACAGGATCAGAGAACTCTCCCTATCCTCTTTCAACCAAAGTACTGGCAGTAGTCATATAATTAGGTAATCGATAAAGTTTTTCATTCCTTGTCTGCAATCTGGCCAATATGCCCTTTCTTTCTTTTCTTTCTAAGAGGAGATTTATGGAACTTTTGTTTCTAGTGGGGATGTAGCTCATTATATTGGGAATCACATAGCAGAATGCACAGCTGGATGCATAAAGAGAAGTAAGCTCAAGTCACTGTCAAGAGAATAGACAGAGTGAGTACACAGAACAAGCATAACTAAGCAACCAAACTTTAAGGTACACCTCCTGTGACTGCCTTCCTCTAGTAAGGCTCCATCTCCTAAAGGTGCCTAGGTCTTCCCAAATACTAATATCAGCCAAAGATAACAACACATGAACTTGTGTGTGGTAGCAGTGTGGATACAAATAATATTCAAACCATGAAAGAACTGTATCATATGCTATGCCAAAAATGCAGACTTTGACTATCTAGCAAGCTGTGGTGCTAGCTAGAGAGACAGTCAGACAGACCTTTTCCACAGTTCTTATAGGACCAGTGTTGCTATCACAATTAATTTTTGTCACTTGATTCCAATAAAACTATGCTCTTATTTGCTGTTCATTTCACATTAATTGTTTAATAGTGTGAACTGATTTTAAGAGTATAATTGAAGAAGAAATGTGTGTTGAAGTTTACTAAACTATATTGATGAACAATGTCTTTAAATTGGTGATTGTTTTCTCTGCAAATGAGAATGCTAGGCTTATAAGCTCTTATTTTATGTTGGTTTACACTATTCTCCTTGTACTGCCTTTGTCTCCCTCTCTGTGTCTTATCCATGTAGCTTTTCTCTTTTACTTTTCTGTAGGCTCCCTAGTCCCTTTTCCTTAACTCTCATCATTTATGATTTTTATGAATTATAATTATTGAGAAATATAAATATTAACATGACATTTTATTTTATTTTCACATATGTGTGCTTGTATTCTAAATAGTTCCATAATTATGACGATTAAAAATTCTACATTATATATATTCAAGTATAAAATGATTGTGTAGAGAACAAACATTTCAATGTAGAGATGACTGGTATAAATTTTTAATACTAATATTTACTACAAATGATTACAAAGAAACTAATATGGAATATTCTTACAATCAACATACATTAATATATCTACATGGAAGAGTCTTGGAACACTTAATGTCTTAAAAATGAGATTCACTGTTTAATGATTTCTGATAATCCATCGGTCAACTAATTTTTTGGCTATTTATGAAGTGTTCCCTATTGGTTTGCCAGTATTATAATCATTGAATGTGGGGGACTCTTGCTGTTCTAATTAAAGGCAAAAACAGTAACCAAATGAACAAAAATTAACTTTCATACACAAAACTGTCACCTAGTAGTACTATACATAGACTTATATAGGGATCATATTAAACTTAATTCTGAAGTATCTGGTTATCATATGAAGTCCTTTGGGTGAACTGACATACTATGTTGTATTCTGCAAAAGCAATCAAGTTTACAGTTGTCAATTAAAGTTAGGTCATATTAATTAAGCAAAAAATGATGGTTGAAATAAACTTAAACATGAAAATCTATTAAAACAGAACTTGATAGTGACAGATGGGCCACATTGGAGTATGATAGTGACCACTTCAGTCTAAGAGCTTAGATGTCATTATAATTGTCAAAAGAAGTCAGGAGTGTTGTCAATAGTAAAAATGATGTAAGACAAATTTTGAAATTTTCTATTTTTCCAGTTGTCATAATTGAGAATAAACTATGGAGATATAAATGAAGGCATAAAATGTAAACTACTGTATTGTTAACATCTAGAAAATATTTTCAATAAATTATATTATGCCTGTTAATCCCTTGCCTCTAAGGATCCTAGTGCTTGTGACACATACTAGACTTTGGGGGAGGGGTCAATGATATGTCAGTCATTGAGCCGGTCATGCAAAGTCCTATTATGATTACTTCAGCCCTAACTTGTGTGGAGTATCTTGTATTTCGTTGCTCCTCCCCATCTTTAGGCTCTGACAATCTTACTGCCCCCTCTTCCACCAATTTTCCTGAGCTTTGGGATAGGGAGAGATTAGGCTGGCCTGATTCCTGGTGATTAATGTAGGGTCCCTGATGTTCTGAATTATGGTTTGTTGTTTTTTTTTCTCCTTCCAATTTTGCTGTTCTTGCACCACCCTTGGCTCCATCCTGATGGGTATTGGATGTCACCTCCTAGCCAAGATAAAAGACTGTTAAAATAGTATATTATAAGAATAGATTCAAAGGTAGATGGAAGAAGAGTACGAGACCATGGTGAGGGGGGGTCAGTCTCCCATTTGCAGGATGGTTACCTTCTATGGCAAAAATCCACAATACAAACAACACGAAATGCTGGAGAGGATGTGGCGAGAAGGGAACTTTCCTACATTGCTGATGGGAATGCAGGCTTATACAGCCACTCTGGTGAACCATCTGGAGATTCTTAAAAAAGTTAAAGATTGAAATGCCATATGACCTTGCTATTCCACTTTTGGAATAATCCACCATACAGCAAAAATTCACCTCAATGGCACAAGCACGACCATGTTCATAGCATCACTGTTTACAATAGCAAAGTCATGGAATCAACCCAAATGCCCAACAGTTGACGAGTGGATAAGGAAAATGTGGTACATTTATACAATGGAATACTACTCAGTCATCAAAAATGATGCATTAATGAATTTTTCTGGGAAATCGATGGAATTAGAAACAATTATATTTAGTGAAGCATCCCAGACACAGAAAATTAAGCGCCACATGTACTCCTTAATGGGTGGATCCTAGTACCAAACCCACTTACAGACACACTCAAAGATAAATCTCTGTAATACCTACAGTCATTTCAAAGATTATAAGCAGGGAGGAAATGGGAAGGAGGGCCCCACCAGAAACAAGGAGAGAGGGGATCATGCTACACCAGAGAAAATAGGCCACCATGAAATGCTGCAAGAAGTAGTGAGATATCTGGATAAGCTCACAGACTTTCCTTCCTGGTCACTTGCATCTGATGGGGTTTGATCTCACCAGACAGGGAGGGCATAGAGTCTGGCAGATAGAAAGTAACCATCATCATCATTTTTAAATAGAATAACATATTGTATTTTAAAGAGGAAAGTGTGGTAATACTGACAAAATGACTTCGTATAATATCTTTGATGTAATCAACGTTGTCCTTCAACAAATTGTCACTATCCCTTGTTGTTTTCATCCATTTCTAATGTTATGAATTTCCTTATATTCACAATATTGTCACCTAATGCATGGATTGTTGTGACAGACGTGGATATATACAAGGTGCTAAGGGAAAGGCCAAGTGGGAATGGACAATCCTTTGATTTTCTTTATTCATATCATTTTTCTCCAGGAGAATGCAATACTGTATCTATGTGTCAGATTAATTTTCTTAAAACACTATTTGTCATAATTTGGCTAAAGACAAGAAAAGAAATCTGGAAGTAAAAATGAGAAATTTTATTGCAAATTAACTATTATTTCAGTTTCCAAAATTTTTGCTGGAATGGAAAGATCAATTATCAAATGGATTATTTTTCAACTATTTTGGTTGATAATCATGATAATCACCAATTAGTTCTCAGATGGCACAAAAATTAGCCATCAAATGTAAGTAAGAGAAAGAAAAATATATGTTGGAAGCATCCATGAATTCTATCTTTTTTAAAATATTCTCACTCAGCTTGAAGCCTAAGCCAAATTATATAAGCATTCCGTGATATAAATTTGTATACACAAAATAAGGTAAATTTCTAATTTTTACAATGCCAGGACAATGAATTTAAAATAATTGCATGATTGGGTATGTTATTAAGAAGGAAGCACAGGATTTGTTGTCAGTAGATCTAAGCAGTAATTGTCATTTGTCTTTTAGAAATTGATTTCCTTAGTACACTACTTCTATAATTGAATCTCATTCATATTCAACATAGGTTAGGCAAAAGTTATCATTCTCAACTTTTAAAACTCTGCCTATAATGACCATGGAATCTTTCTTTATAATACAAATGTACTTCTATTTCTTGTGGTTTTACATGTTACAGTATCTCATTAAGACAGAAAGCAATTGTTGCCTAGGAAATATGACGAAGGACTGGGCATGAGGGAACATGGAGAGAGGATGAGGGCAGGGAAGAATAATTTCAAACAAGTTACTACTGTAGGCCTCTGGACTTTATTTTAGCTAATTTACCTTAGGAAATTAAGCAATTCAGAGGAATGAAAGATTCACAGCCTCAAATAAGGATTTGGTGGCTTCTTTTCACATCAAATTACTTAGCTGTTCTTGAGTCATGTTATTCTAGGCAGTCTATGCTGTCCCTTATGCTACAGATGAGATTTATATATGTTGATAGAATTACTACTAAACAAATAAGGTAGGTTTGGTAGCATATCAGTACATTCTCTAATGATCATAGTTATTTAAAATATCCATAATATAAAGGGAGTACATGGATTTGTGGGGAAGTTAAAGAGTATGGTATAATGATATGCAAGATACTCCACACAAGTTAGGGAAACAGCAGCCAGAATTGGACTTTGCCTGACCTTCACATGGCTGACATGTCAACAACCCCCCAAATGTCTAGCATGGATCACAGGGGAGAAGGCTCCAGGCAGTAGGATCCTTAGAGGCAAGGGATTAAACCATCATAACAGCATTCCCATACCAATGGGGAGCCCAAGAAGGGGCTCCAGGCTATGCCACTGAGTCCTGAACCCTCACTAAAGTGGAAGACTCAGAGGGAGGTTTGGCATTGACATAAAAGGATGTTCTAGGGGATGGGAGAGGGGTGAAAGGAAGAGGGAAAATGCAATGGGGAACCACTGGAGAGGGGAAGAGGGAGGGAGACTACTGGGGTACCTATTGAGATTGTATGATCAGGAAAAAAAATAAAATGTGGGAGAAAAATTTTTAAAAAGTTTGTGGTGTTAAAAATAAATGAAAATTCCATGGGTTATGTGTTTGAGTCTATCATAATTACAGAAGATTTTTTAAATAGTGATTATTTAGGACTCTTACAAGAATTAGAATAGGAGAGAATCAAGTTTGATAGTTTCCAAGGTGACTGAAAGGACAAGCCAAGGACTACAGGAGTTAATAAACTGATATAGTTCCTGACTGTAGTCAGCAAGAGTGACTTCACTCAGCTCTGCTATCAATTTGGTAACTGAATGAAGTGCTTGGAATAATGCTCTCTAATTGCCTGAAGAGATCCAGAACTGACAAGTTCTTCATTTTTTGCCTTCAGAGACATGGTACAGAAGAATCAGGTGAGCACACTCAGGTGTCTTATCATAAGATGATTTACATGATTCAGATGGGTAAAAGTGGACCAACCTATCAAATCCTCGTGGGGAGTATGACACTCAATATAGCAAACGAAGACAAGAATCAAATGAATCATTCTATCTCTCTTGTCTTCTCCCTTTTGTACATTTAAATTGCAGAAGTTGTTGACAACTTCATTTAAAATTTCTCTGAGATATTGTTATTCTATAATTTGAAACTGTATTAATAATACTTGCAGAATCTTGAATCGATCTTTTGCTCCTCAAATATATACTATGTGTAGCTGATAAAGAAAGGACACCTATCCTTGGACTGTATTCCTCACAGATGTTTTCCAGGTTTTACTTGGCTTTGAAATTTTTTATTGTGCTATGTCAACTCACTTTCAGTTGCTCAGTCAAGATTAACTTATTCTTTCCTCTGGCATTCTGGATTCCTTGATTTTACCTCCTACCTGCTAATGTATTTTTCTTTATATCAAGCATGAGTTTCTTCTTTAATACCATAGCCAAGATAGAATTGTTCCAAAATCCTGTTTAAAGCATAAAAGCATATAAGAACAACAGTGATATACTTTACAATGCATGAATTTAAAATAATATCTTTATCAGAAAGCTATTTACAGAATAATAACCTATAGGTGAACTGGGAGATAACCCCAGTGTAACCCTATCAATATAAATTAGCAGAAAAGAAGAAAGGAAAGGATATACTGGTAGTACTAAGTATTTATGAAACATCTACTATATTTTTAAAGGTCAAACATATATTTTTGAAGGAATTATTATAAGTTTAGAATTAAGATGTGAACTGTTATTTCCGCTTTGATAGTTACACTTGTTTGTAATTCACAACAACCACTCTTACTCACTCTCCTGACTCTCCATCAATATCATGTATCACTTTCCCATAAAATTCTTTCTCACATTCACGTTTAATGTTTTAAATTTTTTGGTCACCAAATTCTGGGTAATGATGGGTCTGGAGCTATCCACTGGAACTGCAACCTAGTTAGATCAGCAGTAGGTACACACAGAGGACTCTAATTGGTATTCTCCAAGATTCTTGCATCAAAATATAGTGCAGAAGTAAAGTAGAAACCCCCTGTATACCTTCCTCATCAATAATTGATTGTTTACAGGGCAGTCATGACTAGTTTTTCATATGATATGGGATTTGTCTTGTAGCTTTTCAAAGACATATAATTTTTTTCTGTGGTATTAGAAACAACAGAATCTTTTGCACATTACTGAGTATACTGCATAAGTTTAAAGGTTATGACTATTAATATAATTAATACTAAAAATAATACTAAATAATGCTAAAGACAAAAATAGCACTTGAAATTTTATCTGAGGGATACCATTTATGAAATTTAAGAAAAAGAAGTAGAGAGAAAAAAAAGAGTAAGTACTGGCACCTGGCTCAGACTGGTGGTAATTATCTGATATGTTGTTAGTATACATGAATACTTAGTACAGAATTTTTAAAAATATGCCACTGATCATCCAAGTAGAAAATAAAGGGTTTTTTAAAAAATCTTTATTTCTTAGGGCTGGAGAGGTGGCTCAGGGATTCACCCTCTGCCTTGCAGGCAGAAGGTCCTGAGTTTGGATCCTAGACCCCAAGGATATATGCCAAGCGGAAGCAAGGGCGGCCTACGTTTCTAGTCCTGGCAGGGAGGAGCCTGTGAATCCCAGGCAGAGTAAACAAGGAGGAGGAGGAGGCGCCCATGATGGTACCCGAATTCATTCATGGTTCTACACACACACACACACACACACACACACACACACACACACACACACACAGAGGCATACACGCACAATTTAATAAATAATAAAAAATTTAAAAAATCTTTATTTCTTAACTTACAAGAAAATACAAAGGAAGTATTATATCAAGGACAAAGGACAAAACCTGAGATCAATGGCCTAGCCTAATGCTAGGATATATCTCTGTTGAGTATAATTGTGGTAGAGACCAATTTTTTTCTTTCCAATTATTCATGAATAAGATAAAGGATCAAACGAAATTATTCTAAATTGCTGAAAATATTAATTTAATAAAATAGATTCCACCATATCTCATGTATGTGGATAGACTGCAAGAATAGAAAATGATGTAAAACAGTCTATACAACTGAAGTTTTCAATGTGTGGAGTGAAGTGAAGTAACTAGGACAATATTACATTGAAATTGTCATAATTACAAAAAAAATACAAGTACATCCCAAACATGATTCATTTACATTTTGTAAAAAAGAAAAGTTAATAATAAATTTAAAAGTGCATTAAATAAGCAGTTTAAACTTTCAAGCTGATAGAAACTCAAGCAGTAATCAATTCTAAAAATAATGACATGTGGAAAGTGTGCTATGAATTAAAAAGACTATAATGTGCATATGCAATGGGAAAATGCAAATATCATCTAGAAAAGTACTCTAAAACAAAGATTAAGGTCTACATATCCATTCATTTATCTTTATTTGTTTATGTAGAGTTTTTATTATGTTTGTAAATGCATATCATGTACTTTGCTCATGTTTATCACTTACTACTATTTCATATTCTACCTTGCAACTCAAATTTCTATTAGTTCACTTCCTCTACCTCTGACCTCCTCTCACCTACCACGATGTCTTATTTTATTTGTAAATATTCAATTTATGCATTTCACAAAGAGGAAATGGAAAAAGAAGGAGAGGAGAAGAGAATCATGATGGAAAGAGAGAAAGAAAGAGAGGGGGTATTCTTAGGACATGCTGGAATGCTTCTACTCATAAAAATATAGGTAAAAATGTATCACAGTTTAACTTATCTCTCAAGCCTATTATTGGAACTTAATGTGCTTATTTCTTATTAGTTTTTAAATATTTAGAGAGTTAGGGTATATGGTTATATAATATTTTATATTTTATTTACTCTATTGAACATTTAGATGATAACTCACTTAAATCAGTTACATTTTAAGTAGGTGGTTAAAAAAATAATTACGACCTTTCCCACAGATGCCAGCTAGCCCTCAGGCCTGGGTCAGCAGAGCCTAGGCTGCCATCTCTCCACTGGGACAGTGGAACCTGTGGCCAATCACCCTTGGCCTGGGCTGTTAGCAGGCAATAGCAGTTCAGAGGTTCAGATCTCCTTTCCCAAGGGTGCCACCCAGCCTTCAGGCATTGGCCAGCATATATCAGCCATCATGTCTCCACTAGGTCACTTACCCTGTAGCCATGTTCCCTAGGCCCTTGCACTTATCAGTAAGCAAAAGCAAGAGCAGTTAGAACATCTTTTACTGAGAGCAACATCCAAACCTCAAACCTATGCCACCAGAGCAGTGGCTATCATCTCTCCATGGTGTCAGTGGTCCCGGAGGTCACTCCCTCTAGAACTCTGCACCAACCCACCCCCAACTGCCCAGTGGATCATTATCCCTTCAAGAATTTAAGAGTCCACAGAACTAAAAGTCAGGGACCAGTGGAACAACAACATACCCCTGAAGAACCCAAAAATCTTCCATGAAACAGAAGAGAATCTTTGCATCTCACACTAAAATAAGTAATCCTTTTTTCTTTCCTCTCAATCTCAACTGATAATCATTTTAGTGTAAGAATTCTATACAGTACATCCAAATCTCCATATACTCACCTCTCAAGAGTCTTAGCCATACACATTCACACTCCTCTAAGTATCTAAAAACTTCCATATCACACTTATCTGTATCTCCTGTCCACTAAACCCACACTATTTTGTAATCTAAAAGATGCTTTGATAGGTAACCCAAATCTCACATAATAAAATCTAATCTAAATCTAAATTCTGTCACCCCCTAAACAGAGCAGGGCTTACACAATTTTTCAGCAATATAATAACCTTCACATGAAATGACATCAAAGTACTATAGACTGACACCTTTATCATCAGGCTAATAGAACAATAACTGTCTAAGTATGGTAACTTTTTATGATTCACAACAGTCAAAAACACATACCAAGAATGACATCAGAAATCAAACATAGAATGCACAAGTCACACCATAAATCCATGAGATACAAAAATAAACAAAAACATAATATTTCCTACCAAAAATGTAAACCCCAAAATTATGGATTCCAATGAGAATACCCTTTGCTATTGGCCAAGAAATTAATAAATAAGATGATGTTTTCTGAAGCCTGATTTTTAGTATGATCAAAACAATGAAAGAAGAAATGAAAGAGGAGACAATAACCTCACAAGCCAATATGAACGAAGGCTACTTCCTCTAGAACTCTGCATCAGTAGCCTTAAACAACCTACCCCCAACTACCAAATGGTGGTTGCAAATGGATAATAAGCAGCTAGATGAGATGAAAAAGGCAATTGAAGAAACAAAATTAAGCATAGAGCAGATGAAAAAAAAATCTCATGCAGAGATTAAACTTGAAATTAAAAACAAAGAGGCAGGGGTAGCAATTATGCTTTCAGACAAAGTGGACTTCAAACAAAAGAAAATCATAAGAGACACAGATAGATACTACATTTTAGTCACAGGTACAATTCACCAGGAAGACTTCACAATACTGAACATATAAGCGCCCAATACAGGCCCCTCCACATTCATTAAGAAAACCCTACAGTGTCTAAAGCAAGAAATCAACCCCCAAACGATAATTCTTGGGGACTTCAACACCGCCCTTGCAACATGGGATAGATCAACAGGTCAAAAGCTTAACAGAGACACTTTGGAGCTTAATCAAACCCTTAAAGAAATGGAACTTACAGATCTCTATCAAACTTTTCACCCACGTACCAAAGAATACACATTTTTCTCAGCAGCACACGGAACTTTCTCCAAAATAGATCACAATAGGCCACAAAATGAATCTACACATATACAAAAAATTTGAAATTCTAACCCTGTGCCCTATCAGACCACCACGGCCTAAAGCTGGACATCCACAACACAACAAACAAGAGAAAATACACTAACTCCTGGAAACTTAACACTACGATGCTGAATGAAAACTGGATTCAGGAAGAAATTAAAAAGGAAATTCAAGATTTCCTGAAAGTGAATGATAATGAAAATACAACTTACCAAAATCTCTGGGACACAATGAAAGCTGTTCTAAGAGGTAAGTTCATAGCTCTTAATGCCTACATCAAAAAAATGGAAACATTAGAAATAAACAACTTAACAATGCAGCTTAAAGCTTTAGAGAAACTAGAGAAATCTGATCCCAAAAGCAGTAGAAGAGAGGAGATTAGCAAAATAAGGGAAGAAATATCTGAAATCAACATTAAGAAAACAATAGAAAAAAATCAACCAGTCAAAAACCTGGTTCTTTGAAAAAATCAGTAAGATTGATACACCCCTAGCTAAATTAACCAAAAGCAAGAGAGAGAAAACCCAAATTAACAAAATTAGAAATGAACATGGAGTTATCACTACTGATACCCAAGAAATCCAGAGAATTATAACATCATATTTCAAAAACTTATACTCTGTGAAGTTTGACAACACAAAAGAGATGGATGAATTTCTAAGTAAACACAACTTACCTAAATTGAATCAGGAAGTTGTGAATTATTTAAGTAGTCCTGTAACATATAAGGAAATTGAAGAAGTAATCTCAAATCTTCCCACCAAAAAATGTCCTGGACCAGATGGATTCAGCACTACCAAATTCCTTCTATGAAGCATTTTAATCTAAATATTGTTTTAATCCCAAAACCTAATAAAGATTCACTTATAAAAGAAAACTATAGGCCAATCTCCCTGATGAACACAGACGCAAAGATTCTCAAAAAAGTCTTAGCAAATCGGATTCTAAAACATATTAAAAAGATCATTCGCAGGTACTAAGTAGGCTTCATCCCCGGCACACAAGGTTGGTTCAACATACGCAAATCAATAAATGTAATTCATCATGTAACCAGTCCAAAGTACAAGACCACATGATACTCTCGATAGATGCAGAAAAAGCTTTTGACAAGATCAAACAGCCTTTTATCATCAAAATGCTAAGATAGTAGGAATGGAAGGAACCTTTATCAATATAATAAAAGCTGTATACAACAAGCCCACAGCAAGGATTATGCTCAATGGGAAACAATTGGAAACATTCCCACTTCGATCAGGAACTAGACAAGGCTGTTCACTCTTACCACTTCTATTCAATATTGTACTTGAAGTCTTAGCTGAAGCCATAAGCAAGAAAGGGACATAAGAGGGATTCAAATCGGCAAGGAAGAAGTCAAGCTATTACTATTTGCAGATCATATGATCATATACCTGACTGATCCCAAAAAGTCCACCAGGAAGCTCCTGGAACTAATTGAGAAGTTTAGCAGTGTGGCAGGATACACAATAAACATGCAAAAATCAGAGGCCTTCCTTTATGTTCAGAATAAAAGAAGTGAAAAAGCCTTGAGAGAAACAATCCCATTTACTATAGCCCCTAAAAAATTAAATACCTTGGTATAAACCTAACCAAGGAGGTAAAAGACCTTTACAATGAAAACTTTAAAACCCTAAGGAAAGAAATTGCAGAAGACACCAGAATGTGGAAAGACCTCCCATGTTCCTGGATTGGCAGAATCAACATCGTAAAAATGACCATCCTACCAAAAGCAATATACAAATTCAATGCTATACCAATTAAAATCCCAAAGGAATTCTTCAAAGAAGTTGACCAAACAATCTCAAAGTTCATATGGAGGCACAAAACACCCAGGATAGCAAAGACAATTCTGAGTAACAAAAACACTGCTGGAGGTATCACCATACCAAACCTTAGTCTATACTACAAATCCATAGTTATAAAAACAGCCTGGTACTGGCTCCAAAATAGACACACAGATCAATGGATAAGGGTTGAAGACCCAGATATAAGCCCATGAAATTACAGCCATTTGGTATTTGACAAAGGGGCCCAAAGAATCCAATGGAAAAAAAACGGCATCTTTAACAAATGGTGCTGGCAAAACTGGATCTCCACATGCAGAAGAGGACAGAAAAGAAAAATAATACCAACACAATTTTTTTTTTATTTTTTCCACTCATAAAAACTAAATAGGTACCACGGTCCCCTCCCTCCCTCCACCTCTCCCTGGATCCCGTTGCTCCCTCCCCATTTTTCCCTTCTTTCCCCCTCCCTTTCTCTCAGTGCCCTTCCCCCCCATCCCTGGAACATCCTTTAGTGTGCATGTCAAACTTTCCTCTGGGTCCTCCTCTTTGATGAGGTGTAAGAACTCAGTAGCATTGCCTAGAGGTCTTTCATGTGTATCCCTTTAGTATAGGAACACTATTGTGGCTGTTAATCCTTTGCCTCTAAGGATCCTAGTGCCTATGATTTATGCTAGACTTTGGGGGGGGGTCAATGATATTTCGGTCATTGCGCAGATCATGCACAGTGCGATTACTGCTACTGTGGCCCTAATTTGTGTGGGGTATCTTGCATATCATTGCTCCTCCCCATCTTTAGGCTCTTAAAATCTTACTACCCCCTCTTCCACAAATTTCCATGAGTTTTAGGAGGGGAGAGATTAGGTTGGCCAGGTTTCAGGTGATTAATATATAGAGTCTCTGATGTTTAGAATTATGGTTTGTTGTTGTTTTTATTTTCTTCTACTTTTGCTGTTCCTATACTGCCCTTGGCTCCATCCTGATGGGTATTGGATGTCACCTCCTAGCCGGAAATAAAAGGCTGTTAAAACTGAGTCTTATTGTAAGAGTAGATTCAAAGGTAGAGGGAAAAAGAGTAGGAGACCACAGTGAGGGGGTCAGTCTCCCATTTGCAGGATGGTTACCATCTATCTGCCAGAGTTTATGCCCTCCCTGACTGGTGAGATCAAACCCCATCAGTTGCAAATGACCAGGAAGGAAGATCTGTGAGGTTAACAAGATGTCTTATTACTTACTTGCAGTACTTCATGGTGGCCTATTTTCTCTGCTGTGGCATTATCCTTTCTCTCCTTGTTTCTGACAGGGCTCTCGTTCCCCTTCCCTCCTATTTATAATATTCACAATTACTGTAGGTATTACAGAGATTTATCTTTGAGTGTGTCTCTAAGTGGGTTTGGTACTAGGATCCACCTATTAGGGAATACACACAGAGCTTAAATTTCTGTGTCTGGGATGCTTCACTAAATATAATTGTTTCTAATTCCATCCATTTCCCAGCAAATTGCATTAATCATCATTTTTGATGGCTGAGTAGTATTCCATTGTATAAATGTACCACATTTTCCTTATCCACTCATCAACTGTTGGGCATTTGGGTTGATTCCATGAATTTGTTATTGTAAACAGTGATGCTATGAACATGGTCTTGCTTGTGCCATTGAGTTGAATTTTTGCTGTATGGTGGATTAATCCCAAAAGTGGAATAGCAAGGTCATATGGGATTTCAATTTTTAACTTTTTTCAGAATCACCAGATTGCTCACCAAAGTCATTGTATAAGACTGCATTCCCATCAGCACTGTAGGAGAGTTCCCTTCTCGCCAACATCCTCTCCAGCATTTGGTGTTGTTTGTATTGTGGATTTTTGCTATTCTGACCGGGGTGAGATGACATCTCAGGGAGGTTTTGATTTGCATTTTGCTGATGGCTAAGGATGTGGAGCACTTTTTAAGATATTTGTTAGACATTTTAATTTTGTTCCTTGTAATTTTCTTTTAAGTTCCAAGGCCCATTATTTAATTGGGCCATTTGTTGTTTCCTTGGTGTTTAATTTTCTAATTTCTTTGTGTACTTTCGATAGTAGAGCTCTGTCAGATATGTGGTTAGTGAAGATTTTCTCCCATTCTGTGGGTTGCCTTTGTGCTTGGGTTACAATCTCTTTACCTAAACAGAAGCTCTTTATTTTCATAAGATCCCATCTGTTGAGTGTTGGTTTTAGTGATTGTGCTATTGGATTTCCGTTTAGGAACTGTTGGCCTAGTCCAATAAGCTCGAGGGAGTTCCCTACCCTTTCAATTAAGGTTTTTATAGTCTCTGGCCTTATATTGAGGTCCTTGATGCATTTGGAATTAAGTCTTGTACATGTTGACAAATACGAATCAAGTTTTAATCTTCTGCATGTAGACATCCAGTTTTGCCAGCACCATTTGAAGAAGATGCTATTCTTTTTCTATTGGAGTTTTTGGGTTCCTTTGTCACAGATCAAATGGCTGCAATTGTGTAGGCTTATATCTGGGTCTTCAACCCTTATGCATTGATCTGTGTGTCTATTTTGGAGACAATACCAGGCTGTTTTTATAACTATGGATTTGTAGTATAATTAAGATTTGGTATGGTGATACCTCCAGTAGTTACTAAGGATTGTTTTTGATATCCTGGGTCTTTAGTGCTTACCTATGAATTTTGAGATTGTTTTGTCAACCTCTTTAAAGAATTGCTTTGGAATTTTGATTAGTATAGCATTGAATCTGTATATTGCCTTTGACAGAATGGTCAATTTTATGATATTGATTCTGCCAATTCAGGAACATGGGAGGTCTTTCCACCTTCTGGTGTCTTCTGCAATTTTCATTGTAAAGGTTTTTTACTTCCTTGGTTAGGTTTATACCAAGGTATTTCATTTTTTTATGGTAAAATGGTTTATTTCTCTTATGACTTTTTCACTTCTTTCATCCTGGGCATATAGGAAGACCACTGATTTTTGTACACTTATTTTGTATCCTGCCACCCTGCTGAAATTCTTTTTTTTTATTTTTTAACATTTTCTATTATTATTTCTGCTCATACAAACTTAACAGATACACTGGTCCACTCCCTCCACCCTCCTCCCCCTGACCCTCCTGCTCTCCCTCCCCTCATCCCTCCCTCCCCATCCCCCAGTGCCTCCCTCCCAAACCCTGTAGAATCCTTTAATGTGCATGCCAGACTCTCCTCTGGGCCCTCCTCTCTGATGATGTACAAGGATCCAGTGGCATTTCCCTGAACCCTTTCCTGTGTTCACCTTAAGCATTGGAACACTACTATGGCTGTCAATTCCTTGCCTCCAAGGATCTTGGTGCCTTTAGCAAATGCTAGACTTTGTGGGGTCAATAGTGTGTGGGACATTGTGCAGGGCATGTGAAGTCCAATTATGATTGCTTCAGCCCTAACTTGTGTGGAGTATCGTGCATATCATTGCTCCTCCCATCCTTGTGCTCTTACAATCTTACTGCCCCCTCTTCCGCCAATTTCCCTGAGCTTCAGGATGGGGAGAGATTAGGCTGGCCTAGTTCTAGGTGGTTGATATAGAGTCTCTGAAGTTCTGGATTATGGTTCGTTGATTTTCTTTTGCAGTTTTGATGCTCCTGCAATGCCCTTCACTCCATCCTGATGGGTATTGTATTTCACCTCTTGCAGTCCTTATGGAGGGCCTATTTTCTCTGCTTTAACATGGTTCCCTCTCTCCTTGTTTCTGGTGTGGCCCTCCTACCCCATCCCTCCTGTTCATAATCCTAGCAATTACTGTAGGTATTACAGAGATTTATCTTTGAGTGTCTCTAGGTGGGCTGGGTGGGTTTGGTACTGGGAGCCACCTATTAGGGAATACATACAGAGCTTAATTTTCTGGGTCTGGGATACTTCACTTAATATAATTGTTTCTAATAACACCCATTTCCTGGCAAATTCCATTAATTCATCATTTTTGATGGCTGAATAGTACTCCATTGTATAGATTTACCACAGTTTCCTTATCTACTGTTGGACATTTGGGTTGATTCCATGACTTTGCTATTGTAAACAGTGCTGCTATGAACATGATCGTGCTTGTGCTATCGAGGTAAACCTCTGCTGTATGTGGGGTTATTCCCAAAAGTGGAATAGCAGGGTCATATGGCATTTCAATCTTTAATTTCTTTAAGAATCTCCAGACGGCTCGCCAGAGTGGTTGTATGAGCCAGCATTCCCACCAGCAATGTAGGAGAGTTCCCCTCTCTCCACATCCTGTCTAGCATTTGTTGTTGTTATCAGACCACCATGAATAACATCCACAACAAAGCAAATGACAAGAAATATACAACTTCTTGGAAATTAAGTACTCTGATACAGAATGAGGAATGTGTATAAGCAGAGGTCAAAATGGAAATTCAAAAATTCCTAGAAGTGAATGATAATGAGAACACAACATGTCAAAATCTCTGGGGCATAATGGAGCCTTTACTAAGAGGAAAATTTATAGAACTAAATGAGTACATTAAAACAAAAAAGGAAAACACAAGTAAATAACTAAAAATGAAATTAAAGCTTTAAGGACAATAAAATCCCAAAATCAATAGACAAGCACAAATCAGTAAAATCAGGGGGGAAATATCCAAAACTGAGATAAGAAAAGTCATACAAAGAATCAATGTAACAAAAAGCTGGGTATTTGAAAAAAATCAACAAGATTTGGGTTCTTAGCCAAATTAGCCAAAAGTAAAACAGAGAGCACAGGAATTAATAAAATTTAAAGATGAAAATGGAATTATTACAACTGATTCCAAGGAAATTCAGAAAATCATAAGGTCATATTTTAAATCATTAATCCCTCTAAATGGTGAAAGTCATGAAGCATTCCCACAATCAGGAACTAGTCAAGGATCTCCACTCTCACCACTTCTATTCAATCTTGTACCAGAATTCTTAGCTAAAGGCATAAGAAAAAAGATGGAGATAAAAGTGATAAAAATTGGAAAAAAAGAAATCAAGTTACCCCTATTTGAAGATGGCATGATTCTATACCTGAGATACTTCAATCTCCACCAGGAAATTCCTGGGACTAATACATAAGTTTATCAGAGTGGCAGATTACAAAATTAATGTTCGAACAATGAATTACTTATTATATACCAAGGTTAAAAAAAGTTAGAAAGTCTTGGGGCTGGAGAGGTGGCTCAGGGGTTAAGCCTCCGCCTTGCAGGTGGAAGGTCCTGAGTTCGAATCCCAGATCCCACGTACAGACACCAGGCTGAAGTGGGGGCGGCCTGCGCTTCTGGCCCTGGTAGGGCGGAGCCTGTGAATCCTGGGGCAGAAGGAGGTGGAGGCGTCCTTGGTGGTTCGCGAATTCATCCGTGGTTCTACACATACACAGACACACAGACACACACACACACACACACGCGCATGTGCACATACACACGCACATGCGCACAGTTGAATAAATAATAATAATAATAATAAAATTTTTAAAAAGTTAGAAAGTCTTTAAAGAAAATTCCATTTACCATAGCCCCTAAAAGCTGAAATTCATTGGTATAAATGAGAGACCTGTACAATGAAAATATTAAAACCTTAAAGAAATAAATTTCAGAAGGAAATGAGAGACCATACAATGAAAATATTAAAACCTTAAGGAAAGAAATTTCAGAAGATACCAGAAGGTAGGAAGATCTCCCATGCTCCTGGATGAGTAGAATTTACATACTAAAAGTGATCATCCTACCAAAAGCAATTTATAGATTTAATGCTACACTAATTAAAATTCAATTGAAATACTTTATAGAAATTACCAAACCATCTCAAAATTCATGTGAAAGCACAAAAGGCCCAGGATAACAAAACAAAACAAAAAAACAAAAACAAAAAACACCTGAGTAATATAAATTTTGCTGAAGGTATCACCACAGCAAATCTATCGTAACAAAGACAGCTTGGTACTGGCTCCAAAATAGACACATTGAACAACAGATAAAAGTTGAAGAATCAAAGACAGTCATTTGATTTTTATATAGGTGCTCAGAAAAATCCACTGGAAAAAGATAGCATCATCAATAAAAGGTACTTGCAAAACTGGATATCTACATGTGGAACATTGAAACTGGACCCTTACTAATCACCATGCATGAAAATCAACTTCATTGGATCAAGGACCTTAATATTAGACCAGAGACTTTAAAAATCCTGGAGCTGAGTGACCTAGGCTCTGTGTGCTCACAAGTGGGATGGCCTCTTATGGGCCAAGTTTCCATGTGCCCAAAACAGAGAAGGATCCCTGTGGGCTGGAGTTTGTGTGCTCACACTATAAACATAGTCTCATAGAAGATGGGCAAAACTACTATTCCTCAGGTTTATCATATGTTCTTAACCATAAGGAACAGAGAGTTCAATCGTGGCTATCTACATTCTAAAAGTATTTTCTATTATTGCTTACATATCATTTTATATTGTCCAATTTAAAAAATTAGGGCATAAAGGCAGGAGGTAGACAGGCTCTGGAAATGCCTAGGGGAAGCAGGCATTTCCTTATACTGATGATGCTATCTTTTTCCAGTGGATTTTTCTGAGCAAATATAAAGGAAGGAGAAGGGGGTAACTATGATCAAAATACATTGTTTACATGTATGAGATTGTAAGAGTAAAAATTAATTCAATCTTACTTAAAAAAACAACAAACATGTTGAGAGGGAGGTAGGTCAGGGATAACGACCCATTATATTTGTACTTAGCAAGACAAAATAAATATTAATAAAATGATTTAAAAATATTATACCTCCCTAGCCATCAGGGAAATGCAAATCAAAACTACCATGAATCATCATCTCATCCAGTCAGAATGGCTTTAATCCAAAATACATACAATAACAAGTGCTGAAGAGTATGTGGGGAGAAGAGAACGCTCATACATTGCTGGTGGGAAGGCAGACTGACTTGTATAACCACTCTAGATATCAGTATGACTCTTTCTATAAAAATTAAAAGTTGAAATGCCATATGATCCTGCCGTATTACTATAGGAAACACTTCAAAAATCCTTCATATTACTATAGTGACACATGTACATCCATGTTCATTGTAGCACTACTCACAATCATAGTCATGGATTCAACCTAAATTACCAATGGTTGACAAATGAATAATGAAAAGTTACACAGTGGAATACTATTGAGACATCTAAAAGACCACACAAATTAATGAAATTTGCTGGTAAAGGATGAAGTTGAAAGAAGTGATACTGAGTGAAGTATGTACCTCAAACACAGAGAGTCATTGGCCAATGTTCTTCTTTATAAGTGGAAACCAGTTCCAAGCTCTCATAATGACATATTCAAGGGAAAAATCTCTGTAATACTCATTATAACTACAAAGGATTATAACTAGGACCATAGGGGAAAGAATGCCTCAAGAGAATGGAGACAAAGGAACACAGTTAAACGGATAAATAAGGTAGCTGTCAAGAAAGGCCCCTCAAGTAGCAATACATCTTAAACTGTCACTGTCCTTCCTATTCACTGGTGATGGACTGGTTTGAAGTTCTGGATATGTGTCTCCTGTCATTAGGGGGTGGTTAGTTGGTGCTTCGTTGGTATCCTGAAGCCTGATTCCACTCACTATTGTGCCCTATTCCTGTTCTTCCATCTCCTTTAAGCCTTTTATTACTTAAAGATCTTTTTTTAAACAAATTTTTATCACTGGGTAGGAGAAAATCTTAACACCCAGACAGGATGCAGAGTTGTGCAGTGCAAGAACAGCAAAATAGACAAAAACCTACCAGAATGCAGAATACTGGTAATGCTACAGTTTTGTTCACCCAAAACCAGGCTAGCAAATCTTTTCTCATCCTAAGATAGAGAACTTTGTAGAATAGGGGGCAGTAAGATTATAAGAGCCTAAAAATGAGAAAGTCTGCTGCTGTACAAGACACTCTACTCTAGGCAAAGCTGTCGTATTCAGGAACTCACTTCAACAAGACTTGTCCTTATACAATGTCCTGCACGTAAACATGCCCCCATAGACTAGCCAGGATCTCAGGAGAAATAAGTCCCAGTAGTTTAGGACCCTTATATGCAAGGGGTTAGGCAGGTGTATGGCGGTACTCATATCAGTGGTCAGCTCAAGAAAGGGCTTCTTGTTCTGCCACAGAGGCCTGAACCCCCACTAGAGCAGATGATCCAGAGGGAACCCTAGACCCATAAAAACCTGACAGACATGAGGATGATAGAAGTAGGTTGGACACATTAAGGTAGGGGAGGGAAGGATGGAAGAGGGGAGGGAGGAAGGCAAGGGGGAGGAAGTAAGAGAAAGGAAGAAAATAAGGGAGAGAAGAGGGAGTCAGGGAGAGAAGAGAGGGAGGGTTATAGAGGGGAAGTATACCTACTCATTGACCTTGTATAACTAGGAAAAATAACAAAAAAGTTTAAAAATAAACACATATATATACATACTGTATATGCACACATATGTGTGTTGTTATTTAATCTATGAGTTATTTGTTAAAATAGACAAAAATCAAATAATGGCTTAAATTTAAGAAAAAGAATGAATTATGTAGACCTAAAAATGTAGACTGTATATGTATACTGAATAGGAGACTGTTATGGCTATATTTTGATGTCAACTTGATAGTTGCAGACTGTTTGGGGGCAGCTGTGGAAGGTTAATGGTTAGAATGGCCCCTGAACAAGTCTGCAGGTACTTGACTGCTGTGGAGAACCCAGCCCATAGTGGGTGGTACTTTCCAGTGTTGGACCCTATAATAGTAGGTGCAAGGAGGAGGACTTGCTCTTCCCTTGTCCAGTGTTGACTTGCTGTGCAGTCCACTCGGTGTGCATTTGTTTGCCTTTAGTGCGTCCTGGCCTTCTTTGTTGCTGCTGCTGCTGCCTCCATCCTTGGCTGACTTGGAGCTTCACCTTTTCCATCCTGTTGCTGTTCTCGCTGCCTTTCGAGCCTGGTCTCTAGGCCTTGCTGCTGTTGGCTGTTCATCGCTGATATTGGAGCCCAGCTGTTCTTTACCGATGTGGGAACCCAGGTCTTCAACCCTCCAGAGGAGCAAAGACTTGAGACCTTCTCGGGATCTTTTGGCTTTGTGGAACATTCCAGCCAGGAGAGGCTGCTCCAGCCGGCTACCTTGAAGGACACTTTTTTTGTTGTGACTTATTTTTTAATAAACTTGTTTATATATACTACATTCTATAGATTCTGTTTCTTCAGAGAACCCTGACTAATACAGAAACAGAAAATTTCTCATATTAATGAAAAAGAACATCTGATAGATGACAAGGGATTTATAACCATAGGACTACATCAGAAAGAAATGTCAGACGAAGAAAGATCTTTGGATTGCTGGGTTTTTCTTGTAAACTGGAGCCAAGACTTAACAACTCCAAGGAATTTATCTTTGGGCAGCAACTAAAGAGATAACAATGCCATACATAGAGAGAAAATAATATAACATGAAAGTCATGCTTAGTGGTAAAATTAATTCACTTAGTTTTAGATATATTACTTTCAGACGAATGTGCAATCTTCTACTGGAGAAGAATGTACATGTTTATTGACTTAAGGACAAATGGAAAGAGAGTTCCCTGCTTGCCTTCAAATTTGTATTTACAGGCATTTGCCACCTAGAAGATTTCAGTCTTTCTTCAAATAAGTCTTAACCATTGTATTATGCTGTTATCAGCTGCTGTAAACTTTTATGCATTGTCTGTAGCTAGACTAAGTTTATAGTAAAACATATGACATATAGGTTATATAAAGTAAAATGATTCAGTTACATTTCTAATGTTTTAATTTTCTTACTAAAAATGCTTGGGTCACAAATTTCTTGAAAGAAACTAAATAATTATTGCAGATAATTGTTATATATACATATAACCATTATGTATGCAGGTATTTTCCAAGAACAGGTCATAATGTAGCTCAATTTTCATTTGGTTGATTGCTTAGAAGAATACACTGTTTCTTTGGAAATTATGTCTTTAAGTGGAATTCATAAAAACTTTATAAGTAAGAGAATATTGTTTGTGGTCAATTTCTTTTTAAGGATTTGATAGTTATAGGGAATTTTTGATTCTATGCTTAAGAATTTAAGATTAAATTATTTTTTCTAATAAGGTATAAAAACATGACAAAATGCATTATGGATTAAATATGTCTTTCTTCATTGGTTGGATTGATTTAGGTATTTCATTGTGGACATTTGAATAAATTTTGGTGCTTGAGATATTAGAAGGAATTAAAAGTTACTTTCAGAATTGATTCATGAGATGTCTTTTGTTATATTCTAGTTTGTTTCTGTTCACAATAAATATCTTGAAAATAATATATTCCATATCTAAGATATATAAAGAAACAGTGCCTAACCTGATTAATGATCTATTTGGAAAGAAATCACTGATAACATATTTTAGTTGCATTGAAATTTTTCCTTCCTTCCTTCCTTCCTTCCTTCCTTCCTTCCTTCCTTCCTTCCTTCCTTCCTTCCTTCCTTCCTTCCTTCCTTCCTGCTTTCTTTCTCTTTCTTTTCCTTTCTTTCTTTCTTTTCCTTTCTTTCTTCTTTGCTTTCTTCTTCTTCTTCTTTCGTTCTTTCTTACGTTCTTTCTTTCGTCTTCTTCTTCTTACTCTTCTTCTTCTTTCTTTCGTCCTCCATCTCTTTCTCTCTTTCTTTCTCTCTCTCTTCTTTCTCTCTCTTTCTCTCTCTCTCTTCTCTTTCTCTCTCTTTCTGTCTGTCTCTTTCTTTCTTTTCTTTCTTTCTTTCTTTCTTTCTTTCTTTCTTTCTTTCTTTCTTTCTTTCTTTCTTTCTTTCTTTCTTTCTTTCTTTCTTTCTTTTTCTCTCCAACCAATAAAATGTAATAGTCTCTTAACAGATGTATAATCTGAAAATATTTGAAGATCTCTTTTCATTTTCCACATAGCATCATTTGAAACATTAATGGTACTTAACTTGTATTAAGTCTGAATATTTCTTCTGTTACTTGTGCTTCAATTGGGAGCATAGGAAGACCATATTCTTGTCTGTGTTGCTCTGGATCAAATTTATGTCCTGCTGATCCAGGATGAGCATGAGGATAGAAGATGCAGGTATTATTTGAAGTAATAATATCGAAGCAAACTTTTGTACTTCCCAAAGATTTTAGAAAATGTTACTATGTATTACTACTTCATCCATTTCCTGCTTTTCCAGAAATAATTTCAAAGTCATTTCTAAAGATTTAATGTAGCTTTATTTTAGTTTTTATATTTTCGCCAATTTTTGGAAGTTGGCACCAATTTAAACATTGACTTTTTTTCATTCACCATATCTACTTTACTGAAAGTTGTATGTACTAGGAATTTTAGATGCTTTCCAAATTAAAAATATGGCAATCATAATGATTCTTTTATAATGATATGTTATTCTTTGAATATATGGTAATGGACCCACAAAGATACTCAATAATATAAACTGTCACAAGGAAAAAAATCATATCAACTGATTTATATGGTTTAAAGTACAGTCGTTTACAAAATACAGCAAAAATTTTTGATATTCAGCCAACAGGAAATATTTGGGCATGTATACAACATACTTATGACATTTATTCAAGCCATAGGTCATGTCAGACACAGAGTTTTTTAAAAAATTCCAAATAAGTTGATCTGACTTTTCATACTGGGAAGGGAAAATGTATACTTAGACATCATGGAAATAATTAGAATTTGAGAATAGAAATCAATATTCCTGCTACATCAAAGATATTCTGTGAATAATATGTGAAATATAGTGGGGGATTTTGAAAATATGTGTTCTATATTTCTGGCTTATATCTGAATAATTATGTAAACTATTTGGAAGTAACCTTAGTTAGATTCTATTACTAATATCCTATTGAGTAAGTTATTACCTAAATAAGTGACTGAATGGCACACACAATTTAAATTATAACATTCTTACTTTTAATTGTACTATTAAACTTAATGTTTTGACTTTTTAAATCACTAACCTTACAATGGACATAACTAAATTGTGTTGTAACCATGCAGAATAATGCCAATTGCACGATTTTTGCAAATATTGTATTTACTTACTTTCAGCTTCTGCAAAAAGCAAGTCTCTATCATTAGAAATGTGGATGTGGGCTTGAGAGACAATGGCTCAAGGGTTAAGTCTCTACTGTGCAAGCAGAAGGCTCTGAGTTTAAATCCCAGATCTCACATAAAAACGCCAAGTTGGAATGGCAATGCCTGCACTTCTGACTCTGGAAGAGCCTAGGGAAACTACAGAGCAAGACAAGAAGGATTTAGAGCAGCAATCCAGGATGATCCTCAAGTTCATTCTTGGGCCTCACAGGCACACAGTGCCCTCTCACACACATATCACACTCACAAATGCACACACACACACACACAAGCATGTAAACATTGACACAAATAAATAAAATTTAAAAATTAATGTGGACGCATAAATATCCCATGTTCCTTAAACAAGTCTTTTCAATTGTACCTTTCTTCAGACAAACATGATTTCGAATAGTGGACACATCTGTTAATTTGTGGCAATTCCTCAGAGGAACTGTTTCTTCTATGGAATGAAAGAATAAACTGAGAAATTTTGCTTTGTAATAGAAGATATGTTATCTTACCACAGAAAATTTTGTTTAAAACCTATTAGCTCTTATAATATGAGATGATACTAGATTGTATGAGGAACTGTAAATTCATTTTCAAAACCTAATTAGTTATAGTTTAGTTCAATTGGACTGGAATTGGTGAAACAGTTCCAAAATTTTGCATAAACTTCAAAACAACTTTAGTACCTTTTGTAATATCTTGTATTTCTATTCAACCTCTAATTACTGATGTGTAAATACCATATAACACACAAAGGCTGACTTTGAAGGAGAATGATTTACTAGCAGAAATCTAGAAAATAAATGTGTTTGGGATCTGGCTATGTAATTTCATTATTTACAAGAAAAATGAAAGTGCAATCCAAAGTCATAAATTTCTTTTCCAGTGGACTCATTCTACCATAGTTTTAATGGTAAATTTATAGTTTCATTTCCTTAAAACTTTGTTTCTGAAGGAATAAACCAGTAACATATTATCTAATATTGAATAACATTATATCATTATTTAATCCAGGCTTCAGAAATCATAATTTAATTTGCATATTATGCAGATTCACTTCTAAGAACTTGCAAAGTTTTGTGTTTTCCAATTTATTTACTTAAGAACAATAATTTAAGGACGTCATCAGTGTAATCACTTGAAATAATTCTGAGCACTACAGAGCTCTTATAATTGGCAAACAGCAATTAGTTACACAGTTTTAGGAAGAAAATCATCACAAAATCCAAGGGAAGCAGCATTGGTAATTAATTCACTGCTTTACTTTCAGTGGGCTTATTTATTTAGTGCTAAAGTAGAAAAGTTCATGTCATTTCTTAAAATAGTGATTTTTCAAATTGACAATATAAAGCATTTTCTAAAATTCTGTCATTCTCAATAAAAATGTGCTTTTTATGAGAGGATGCTAGAAATTAATTTAGTACATTATTCAACAAAACAGCTAGGTGAAGAAAATTGATATATCATATTAAATCAATGATTATTTCATTTTACAATTTTGATTATGTTTCATTTGTCACTTCTAAAACATATAGACAAACCAAGAAACGGTGGAATCAGATTTAACACCTTCTTTTCACAATTGTCTGATAATGCCAAAACAGTAATATAAGTTACATGATTTGCGTTCCATTTCCTATTCTAGCTAGTGATATATACACACACACAAAAATAAAGGAAACAAGGGTTTGTATTTTTCCTAATGATTCTTGGTTACTACCAACCTTCTCTCTTCCAGTCTGACAATCTGCCACAAATGCAAAGTAATGAGCTATCTCTTTCCATCTTAACTATCTGCTCAGATAGTGAATCAACCCAATATGAGGTGGATCTTCTTAAATCAATTAACTTAACTCCCACAGGCTTGCTCAGAGCTTGAATCAAATATTGATTATCCATAGATGCACCAAACACTCAGCTTCAGTTGTTAAATTGACACCTGTATTTCACTAATATGCCCTATATTCATAAACCACTTCTACATCAGCTTGAATGCATATTAGATGAATTTGCCAGGTTTCATGATATTCAGTGAAACTTGTTTTAACAGAACTAAGTAGCTTGAACGTTTAAACTGCATCATTTATTTTTCTAGAGAAGTAAAATATTAAAATTGTATCATTCTCTGAATTCCTTGCAATAACCTTTGATAAAAATGGAATAATAATTTGATACTTTACATATTCTGCTACATTATTACAAGATATATTTTGGTCATTCTTATTCAAGAACTCTATTGTGAAAAGAAATTGAATGGTTCAATAATTTTTAATCTTTAAGATAAAACTAAAACTGTGAAGGAAACGCACTGTAATTAACAATGATATGACTCTGAATCTTCTCTGAAGAAATAAAGGAAATATGGACAAGTGGTGCATAAAGAATCATAAGTGACTGAACTTAAATGTTCTGCTTTTTGTTTGACTAGTAGTGAATGAACATATTATGTATATGATCATGTGTTTTAATATCTACATACTTTAACAAAGTTAGTGATCATATTTCTTACATGATCTTCATAATGGAAGCCCTGAAGGTGGGTGCTTAAGACAAAGCCAATATAAACATTTTAATAATGTAGTTTCATCAGGCAATAGCTATGTAAGTGAATGGAGAACAAATTAAAGGGCACAAAGAACTTGGAGAACACATGTTTGCAAATATATAAAAGAAGTTTTCATTTAAAAAATAAGAAAGATGTTTCTCCTTTTCTCATTAACCAAAAACATAAAATTATTTTAATAAAATGTAGCTTTTTAACAAAGCTGAATCAGTTACTTTTCCTCTTTTCCTCTTTTGGATTTGTCAAACTGTGGAGTAGACTAAATTTCATGGAGACTCTAGTCAATTCAATTATATTAATGATAATTTATATTGGAAACACTGTGTATTACCAATTTATGACCAGGGTTGCACATGTTGAGTGGCATTCATACAATCAGATATGATCAGAGAGCTTGAGGAACTGTATTTGACTCCAGGTAAAAAGTTCCAATCAAACCACCTGTGAGAACAATCCTTGTGTCCAGTTTTAAAACTTTTTCAGTTGACAGATGAAAGGAATAAACCCATGCTATTTTGGTGAATATAATTTGCCTTGAAAAAAAGGAAAATATACCTAAATTTACAGGCATTTTTTTCTGGTAGATTCTGAGAGCAGGCCTTTATTGGAGACTTTTCAAGTTTTAATTTGAAAGTTGTCATGATGAAATATCTGACCACACAAACTGCAACAAAGGTCTATTAAGCCAATCATTATTCATAACAATGTATTTTATTAGACTAAATTTAACTAACTAAACATATTTCTCAATGCTGTAATTGATTACATTTGATTTATAAGAAATTGTTTGTAAATGTATTGTTTCTAACGGCAATTTACTACATACTCTATGTCATTCTTTGTCATTTATTTCCTTTTGGTTTTGTTATTTATGGAAAAGCCATACTAGACATTAGATTTGACTCCTTTATTAGTGTCTAGAAAGTCCTTTCCAATGTACTTTTTACAATTTTTCTTCTATCCTACTTCTATTCTAGATCTGTCCAGAGTCAATATTCTGTGGTTTTCGGCCTCTAACATCTGATCACCTGGCCTCTCTAGCAATGATTTCACTGGTTAGTTTTAGTAAAGCCTCCTATGATTCTGATGATTCTTTTAGTAATGTTCAATCTTTCCAAATTGTTTCACTTCTATAATTTTCTGTTTGTGATGTACATAGAGGTGAGCTCTGCATCTCTTCTATATTGCAATCCTTATTACCATAATCTCTATACCAATGTCTATACTGGGGGTTATATGTTTAATTTTGCTGAGAAACAATGTATTATGGAATAAGGTAGAAAGAACTGATTGATACAAGGGCATAGGAAATTTGAAAGGGGAATAATGAGAGGGGAGCTTAAGAGGGAGAAACATGAGGGTAGAGAGTATAGGAAGTGGTGTTGGATAGGAATATGAATAGAGAAAAAACTTTCCTATATTTCATATCCTAAAAGCAAATAATGCTATATAACATAGAAAATTACATTGAACCTACTTTTTTACCAAAAGTATAACTAAAAGATCTCTCAGAGTGTAGAGCTATCAACACAGCAAACTTATGAGTATTGATGTTCTATATGCCACTGCCCCAGCCCAAACAGTGGATGTGATAGTGGGCTATCCACTATAGTTTCTTGATACTCATGTAACTTATATTCTATTGTGGATTATGACCCATATTATTAAGAGAAGACAAGTGCTATGCTACAGGAACTTGACATAGAAACAAGCAAAATCCCCCAGCTGATAGTTGAAGCACAATTTTTTTGGTGGCTCAAGTAATTATAGGGGGAAATTTGAAAGAACTATAAGGCAAATATAAGCATATTAAAAATAAAGAAATAAAAATTCCTTCACAACGTAAAGTTCCAAACACTCATGCAGCCTATGACTAAAATGTGATTATCAGCAATTGAAATAAATTATGGAGAGAAATTTATGCAGTTTTAGAAATACTGAGGAGGCAGGAACCATCTAATATCATCTCCATGGAAATTAGGTCATGATGATTCTGAGCTTCTCTTCCAAAAACACCTTACTGCTACAAATACCTTTTACAAAAAAAAGTACAATGCCTAGAACAAAGGTAATAGCAATTAAGCTTTGATCAAGACCAAACAGAGCCAAAGGACAAATGCACAAAAGAAATTGAGTTATATATATATATGTACATGTGTATGTGTGTGTATATATAATATATATGTATTATATATATATATATATATATATATATATATATATACACACTATGATGAATAGAGAATATTCTGTTTTGGAACAGAATATTTCAAGTTTTACTTTTCTGATGTCAAAATCCTCATGCTAATAGAAATAAAACTATATACAAAAAATGTAGGGACTGGATAGATGGCTCAGCGGTTAAGGCTCTGCTTCTCAAGCAAAAGGTCCTAAGTTCAGATCCCAGGTCACACATAAAAATCCCAGGGAGAAAAGGCCAGCTATTCCAAAAATCCCAGGGCAATGTAAAAAGGAAGTAGAAACAATGCAAGATGATATACATCTGGAAAAGTACATAAAACTGAAGTAAAACAGGAGATGCTGAGTGTAAGCTACATAATTTGTTTTGAAATAATAAATATTAGTTTGCAATTCCTAAAAAATACCAAACCAATGCAAGAGGCTAACTGTACCGTAATCTGTACACAGTATGGAATAGCTGACATATCAGAATTGCCTATTTTTTCCTAGTTTGTTCAGGACATCCAATGTAAATAAATTTACATTACATATAAATTTATTTATTTGTACATTATCTGGACACAAGTGGACAACTGGACAGTGGCGACTTTAGTGCTGCTTAGATATATGAGATGAAAGGCTCCACATTCCTTTGCAAACTCTCTTACATCTTCATATATCTGATAATTGTGAAATCTATTACAGAGTTTCTGAAAAATTCCTTTTGAAATAAATACAGCAGTACATAATTCAATCTGTGACCTTCTCACAGTGTCAATCTCTTCCTTGACTATGTAAATGTGATCTTTCCCAAATTTCCCCAAGCAGAAATAATAAAAGTGCTTATGTTGCAAAATGATCTTTGCATTCAAAATAAATAGATTTAAGATGTTGGTGTGTGTGTGTGTGTGTGTGTGTGTGTGTGTGTGTGTGTGTATAGAGAGAGAGAATGTTAAGTCCTGAAGAGCTAGATGCCAGAAACCAGATTTTGAGTCAGTGATGAATTCGTCAAGGTTAAAAGCATGACAAAGGGCAATTTTGGTAGAAGAATAAAAGAATTGAAGTTTGAACTTTAACCTGCAGTTGATTGATCTTCATTTGCTTTGTTCACTGGTTAAAGGGTCAAGGAATCAAAAGTCAATGGGAATAATGTTCCTCAGATTATAATATATATATATATATATATACATATATATATATATACATACATATATTCAAAATATACACAGCCTTATCATGGTGTGTTAACTTTTGCCAAATGACTAAATTTAGCTCTATTTCAGCTTTTTCTTTATATTCATCAATATTTTAGACATTTAGCAAAGAATTTGTTCTTTCAAGCCTTTAATAAGAAATTATTTCCTTTGCTCCTATCAAGAGATGATTATCTTATTGTTTATTAAATTTGTCTCAATCCTAACTATAAAATGTAGATTTAAAACTCACATTTCTGGAATGAATTTAAACTTAGTTTATCTTTACGGTTAAAACTTAAAGTCAAGCCATGATCTCACTTAAAAGTTATGCAGTAAATTACAAATCTATGAAAGGAAATATTGCTATATTTGTTGTTTATTCTAATGTGTTGAATTCATGTAACATAACATATCATGATCTGCTTTCAATAAAAGCAAATATATCTGAATAAATGAATGTTTCTATACATGCATATTTCTATAACCTACTTCCATCTTTCTATCCAACTTACCTGGCTATTTATCATCATCACTCATCTATCCATCCTAATACCTACTTATATATCTATGTAACTAAATGTCTATCATATATTGTCATATAGTTGGACATCAAACCAAGGTTTCATAACCCATCTTTACTACCTGTTCTCTCTGTTTCCTAAGTGTTGATTTAATATGAACCTGCTACTATGCCTTCTCTACCATACTATACTCCATTCCTTTGGAACTATATGCAAAATAAGATCTTTGAAAGCTGTACTAGGTAGAATATGAATTACTACAGATATTTCTCATTACATATTCTTTTTCATATTATGTGCTTATCTAATTATCATTTTATCCAATATTGAATAGTCTCTTCTCTTTGCCCACAGGGCTTTAAAACTTCATCTTTTTTATTTTTTTAAATTTATTTGCTTTGTGTGTGTATGAGAGAGAGAGCTAACTTTCTAATTTGCAATTTAGTTTTTAGACTGTTTCTCCCACTGGACTGGGTACACTCTGAATTGTTAAGAAGACTAGCAAGAGTTGAAAGGGTCTTCGGAAGTGCAGGGGTGGGAATGTTGGGTATGCATAGTGAAGATGGCTTAGGAAAGAAATCTCAGATTCAAGTAAATATGCAAATAGAAGGTTGTATTATTGGTTCTGATGAGTATATGAAGTTCATATTAGATGATGCAGAAGAGATTAACTCTAAAAAAAGTCAAGAAAACAAATCGGTCAATCACATTAAAAGGAAGTAATATTACTCTGCTGAAAATGTTTCCAACTAGAAATGATCAAGGAAGTGGGAAGTTGAGAAGGCAATGAAGATTTTTCTTAAAGTGTCTCCCTCAGAGAATACTGGTTCTGAAAAATTTATTCATAGTGTCTTGGTATGTTATTACCAAGTGACAGTAAATGCTGTGACGTTGTTTTTGTTAAAAAATTGGTATTCAATATACCTTTATGTCTCATTGCTCTTATATCTACCTCTCTGGAGATGGTATTAGAGACATACCACAATGTGTGATTTTAGGTGGGTCCTTGGGATCAAATTCAGGCCTTCATTTTTTGTGGTTAATATTTATTAACTGAGCAACTTCTCAACTAAAATTCTTTTTTTTCACACAATCTTAAGAATCACCCTTTTGTTTTGCTATTATTATATGCATTCCCATTGTTTGCAATATGATCATTATCTGTAGAGTAGTGCAACTATTCTCAAAATTCCTTTTAGAAGATATATAAGAAACACTGTGTGATACTCCATGTCATGTGAAGTCGCAGACCAGGTTAAGTCACTGCTTTTGCTCACCAGACCATTGTTATTGATATGGTGTTGCTACTTAACAGATAACTCAAAACACTCTCAGTGCATTGAGTGAGCATCCACAGCACCACATAACTGGCAGACTTTGTCAAGTTTTTAGAACTACTATAACTTTTGAAAGTTATTTTCTCACTTTGTGATATATAGTGCTTGTTATCATCCTGAGATTGTTCCTTGCTTTACAGGTGGCTGTCTTCATTTAGTCTTTCTGGTAACTCCATCGTGCTTCTGTGTGCTGCTGTCTTCCTTTTCTAAGGATATAAGGTGGCTTGCTACATGGCCCACACTCAGGGCTCAGGGCTTCATTTAGCATTATTTCCTGTGTAGACTCTATTTTTTAAAAGCAGTCACATATGAGAAACTAATGAATAACACTTTAAGCAGTGTGCTTTCAGGGGCAGAGCTGAATGAATAAGAAAATTATATGAAGTGTAAGAAATATTGAAAAGATATCGTGAAAGACAAAAATAGTTCAAACTCTCCTAATGATTTGTTCTTCAGTTCTAATAGATAATTCTAGTGGCAATTATTTCTAATATAAGCATAATTTATATTAATGAGGAATGATTTAATTGTGTGGCAGGTTTCTTCATGCATTTTAACTGTGAATAATTTGGGGGAAATTATGAGGGATTTTTTCAAAAAGTATTTTCATTCTACTTAGTCTATAAACTTTAATACATAATATAGCCCTTAAAATAAATATGTATACAGTTGGTTACAACATCAAGTTCTATTGTGTGCCAATAAAATATAGTAATAAGTGGGAATAGGAACTGAAAGAACTAAAATAGAATAATTCATAAACTGGAAGGAGATTGTTAAGTAAGTTTTCCAGTACTCAGTCATTCATACAACTGATTAAATATGTAAGTCATATCTCCTACATTATTAGTTCCAAAAAGTATTCTATTTTTCTAAGTCAAAATTCTGTAGATTGGTTTACAATCCAAAAAATAAATTAGCTATTGATGTGAGTTGGTTGTATGTGTTTGTCGTGAAGAGACTATGTTTTATTTTCTAATTTTCTAAAAAAAGGTATTTGACTCACAATGACTTACAAAAATCCATGTTTGAGACTTTTTTGTCCCATTATGTATTTCAGTCTAGTTGTGGGAAAATATTTATTTCCTTATTTCTCAGATTAAAATAATAATTTTAACAAATGTGGTATACCTAAGTCATATTCTACTAGTTTGTGCAAAGGTAATCCTTGTGACTTCTTACTACCCAGGCCCACATAGAAACACATGCACGCACATACACAGGTGCAAGCGCGCACACACACACACACACACACACACACACACACACAAACACATTTTGCTTTAAATAGAAGAGTTCATTTTACATCAATTTGAAAGGATTTGCTTTGGAAAAAAAAATAGCCTTTAGCGCCTGCAGTGTGAGTACCTCCCCACTTTACTGGTCACAAGTAACTTTTAAAGCAACTAAATCCATTGAAAGCCCATCTGATAGGAATGTCATGTGTGTGTAATCCTCAGGGGAAGCTAGTCACAGAGCCTTGCTGAAGAACTACCTGCCAGACAAGTGTCACAGATAAATAGTCCCAGAGGACTCCCAAGGAAAGGAAAGCATTCAGTATCTCATACTCAGATGCTTGTACCTGGCCAGGAAGACTTTTAAAATATTTAAGAATTTCCTATTCTTAATCATGGGATTATGTAATTTCCTGAAAGAGGTTTAATATTGTAAAGATACATAAGATTTTCCTGGGACTCCGAAAAGCACCTTTTCTTATGCAAACAATTTGAGCTGAAGGCAAGAAAACCAAAAAAAGTGGCCAGGAAACAGTGACTGGCAGAGCAACAGAGCAGAAAAAAAAATCCAATAGCTACCTGGGATTTTCTGGACTGTCACACAATTCAAAAAGTACATAGATCATACACAGTGAGTAAAAAATAGGAGCTTTAGAATACTGTTCCAAAATCAAAATGTTGCTCAAAATAGGAAGAGCAATTTCAGTGACATAACAATCTTTCTTTTACCTGTTGACTCATCCACAACTCCAAAAATTAAGAGCAAAACTCCTGTCCTCCTTTCCCCTTTATTTAATTTTCTGTGGCATGCTGTACCTTAAAATTTTTCAAGATGAATCATGAGATAAATAAATTTTTTAAATTTATTTGGGTCTTGTGTATGTTTGTGTGTGTGTCTGCGCATGTGTGTGTGTGTATGTGCATGTGCGTGTATGTCTATGTGTGTGTGTGTGCCTGTGCTGTGTGTGTGTGTATGTGTATGTGCATGTGCATGTATGTGTATGTGTATATGTGTGTGTGTGTGTGTGTGTGTGTGAGTGAATGTGTGTATGTGTATGTGTATGTGTATGTGTATGTGTATGCCAGGACAAACATGCAAGATCAGAGGACAACATGTAGGAAATCAGCTATTTCCACCATATGTGCTCTGCAGATCAAACAGGATGTCAGACTCAAAGGCAAACACTTTTTTAATGGGTCGAGCCATCCTGGAGTTTCCATGGATGTGAATTTCAATAAAAAAAATTAAATAGTTTTAAAGTATTTTTAATTTGTTAATCAGCATGAAAGATGAAATATAATTCATGTGAAAACAGTTTTTACATTCATAAAATTTAATTTTTTTGAAAATTACTGTTTAGGATTATATTTTCCTACAAAGTATTTATCTAACTGTCTTAATCAGAATGCAAAGCGATTAATATGACTTTCCTGACTCAAGATTTTCTATGATCTCCAATTTGCATACTGCAGTAAAACATCTATGTCTTACAGGATTGGTCAGAGATGCAGTCTCTTCCATATCTAAATGTTGTCAAATGACTTTCTAATTAGTTAAATGGCCACATCAATACTCCACCTCCTATTAGTCCCTTTATGAAATTTGTAAAGAATATACTCATTTTTCAATTTAACAGACTTTCTTATAGTATGAGAACATACAATTTTAAAACTGCTAACATTTACAAACTTCATCATTCTGATTAGTTCACTTTTACCTTTAGGTACCATATACTTATGGTAGAAATGTGTGTGCATGTTTTTATGTAATTGTTCTGATAGCTTTTGTAGCACACTTCAGGCATCATATATTGATAATTTATAGTTTAATTTTAAATCATAGTTCATCAATAATTATCTCTGGATACATCTAGCTATTCTACCTCAAATATGCATTCTGCGTTTTACACAAATCCACAATAACAAATACACTAACTTTATCTTTCACATACAAGATACAAACCTATGACTGCTAGCATATATCTGTATACAATATATTTTACAAAGCAAAGTTCATATTGCACATGATGTATCACGAATTTTAAAAATATATGAGGCAAGCTATATGCTGAGAAAGCAGTTCTCAAAAGAAAGCAGTTCCTACACAAAAAATGAATTAAAATTGGTTACTTTTTTATAAATTTTCCCATAAAATTTCAAGACATAAGCTAATAATAGCATCAATTATACTACATAGGTATGCACATTACATATACTTAAAAGGATCCTAATAATAAAGCAAAAAAATACATATGGGGAGCACCAAATCTATGACAGTTGTGTTCAATACTCAGAACAAATAAATTGCAAATGTTTATAGGTTTATTAAATAGAAACATTAGAGAAGTATATGAAACTTGGAAAATAAATATGTTAACTGGCTCTTCACTGATTTGTTTTTCAGTTAAATTCATTAAACACTTCTTACAGTTCTTCAGATTTGGTAATCATTAAATATGCATACCTGCCTTATTTATTAACTATTAGTTTGTAATTTTTAATAATAGCTCTTAACTGCTCTATAAATTTAATGTTATATTGTTGTGTTTTTTACCAAAATAGCTCTTGGGCCCACCCAGGATTTACCCCAAGGCATGGCTGAGCACATGGGACTAAAGATGGCGCTGAGGGCAAGGGTCTTGGGCGTGACCCTGATCACTTCACAGAGAGCCCTAATTGGCTTTCAGGTATCTACCTGCCCCCTGTGCCCAGTAGCACTGAACTTGACCATTAGCACTGGTAGGATGTGTTGACCTGTGACACAATTGAATGCCCGGGCCTTGGCAGCCTTTGTCTATAAAAGTTCCTCCAATAAACAGAGATCTGCTTCTGACAATCTCCCCTTCCCAGCCGAGTATCTGAGGTTAGAGGCAGAGGTGGGGACGGCTGGAACCTGCTTTCAGCACAGCCAGCAGCTGTGTGTTTGAGTGAGTGAATGAGTGCGTGAGTGGGCACTGGTTCCCACATAGCTATTTACCAAACCTGTAAGAAATTAATATCACCCAAGAAATGTTACTCTGGTTTTACAGATTGGGACAAAGAAAGATTTACCAACTTATTAGATACACAATTTAATTTTTTATTCATTTATTTTCTGTTTGTGTGTGTGTGTGTGTATTACAGGGCACTGTATATCCTTGTGGAGTACTAAGGGTGACTTCGGGAATCATACTGGATTGCTTGCTTCTAACTCTTTTCTGCTTTGCTTTGGGATTTTTCATACTTTACCCACCAGGGCCAGAAGTGCAGAATACAGCCACTTCAGGCTTGCCTTTTTTATGTGGGACCTGAGATCTGAATAGGGCCTTCTTGTTGCAAAGCATAGTCTTAATACCATTTCTCCATTTCTCCAGCATTAGACATACAATTTTTAAGTGTGAATATCATATAGTACATATTTTTCTACCATTATTATTTGTTCCCAAGGAGGTATTTTGTACGTGTTTCAAAATCGCTGTATTACCAGGTACTAAAATCCATCACTCTTCCACTGGCTTTTAAACTGCATGCTTTAATTGCCCAGAAGTTATTGTCTTCAATTTTTTATGTACCCCTATTTAAAATATAGTCTCCAGTCATCTACACATATGCATATCTAATGAAACCTTGATTTAAGTCTTGAATGCTTTGGTATTTTACTTATTTTATTAAAGACTTGAAACATACACACGTACATACACACACACAAGATCTATCACATAAGGATGTGAAACACTAAAAGATTGACTTGTTAATACATATTCACAACCACAAATACCCACAATCACATCATTCCTTCCTCACTTGATGAATTACATTATAATTTATTCCATATTTTATGCACCAAAATATTCATTTACAGATGAACTTTCATTCTTGAGTATTTAAACTTTAGTTTTATTGTTCAGAAAATTATTACTCTTAGACTTAAAGTTATTAAGTAAGTTGAGTTTACATATACATCAAGCAACAATAAATTGCAATCCTACTGAAACTATTCATTTGCCATAGATAGAACTCTGAAATAACTGAAGCAATTAAAAAATATAATAACTCTTATTAAGAAACTGTCTTTTCCATTTTTTAACTGCTTTAAAGCAGATATCTGAGACTGTTTTCTTCTCCTCTTCATGGGTTAAATCTTCAAGCAGGCACTTTCATAATTCCTGGAAATCTTTCATGTGATGTGATACTAACAACTCTTTCTTTTTAACACAGCAAAGCTTCATTATTGGATTTTTAATAACATCACTATTTCATCAATATTTTAATAATACTGAGAATTGTAAAAGCACAGTATTTATGAAATGTGAAATAATTGATAAATATATAATGAAAACAAATTAAAAATATATATGCTCATACAGAGCCCACTTTTGAGCATCTATCTGTCCATCGTAATAATTTTAATTTAATGAAAAAAATATTTATCCAGTTTTTTCAGTAAATGTACTAATAGATTTATATCTTATATTTATAATTATAATTTTTATACAATTGTTCTGAGCATATATACATATATATGCCATCTTGTCACCAATATGCATTTTATTTAAATATATCCTTATCATATTAATGAAATGCTTGTTCTGATAGTTTCCACATGTTTGATAAATGATTGAATTTCTAGACAAGTGTTGCTTTGAAAAAAAATAAGTTGAGGATTTAAAAATTTTGACCCATATCACCTACTAAAATACATTGAAGAACACATCCATAGCTTAAACAAATCCAAATTAGTAATGAGTTTGCAGTAACAACAAACGATGTCATAAATGAGAAAATAAATCCCTAAATTGTGTCAATTTTCTACTAACTCCTACCATGAGATCACACCTATGTTTCTCACAAGAAAAGGAGGAACAATGTTGATAATCCAATGATGTCCTGACACCAAAATTGAATAAATGTATTGGAATCACACAAATATATATCCCTTTTCCTTTTAATGCAGACAAAGCAACTCTCAATGAAATATTTTTGAACCTCATTCAAAATGATATTTATAAGATAATACAACACAACCAAATTGATCCCATTTGTCCATGCAAGTATGGGTTAGTATATGTGTAGTAGTTTCAAGTATGACAACTGGGAACTGTATGTTTAGACACAACTAAGGAGAATTATCTATTTAAAGTAAGCCTATAAGAGAATAACTGATTGAATGATTTCATAGATAGCTAATAAGATGGCTTGAGAAATAGTGAGATACGGGAAAACAGTGAGGTGTGCTTTGGTCCTTGAGTATCTCTGCCCCCCTCCCACCAACTGTGGATATTCTGCGGGTGGTTCTGTCACACCTTGCTGGTTACTGGCCTTTCATAATGGGCTGTAACTTGACATCATGTGCTAGAAAAAAATCCCCTTAATTCCCCAAACTTCTTGATTCAAGTATTGATTACAAGTACAGAAGTATGAAAATAAGTCAGATTTGGTAGCAGAGACATGTTGATTATAACATGCAAATCAACAGATACAGCAAAGCTGTGACGACATCTAAGTTCAGAAATCACCTAATTGCCTTAAAACATGCAGAAAAGGATTTTAACAAAGTTCAGCATCCTTTCACAGGAAATGGAAGCAGCACATTTCTACCTGATACATACAGACTTAATAAATGCTGTGATAACTTAAACTTAATAAAAACTCTAATACTGAAAACACAAAACAAGCAAAGACTCTATACCACAAATTTAGACCTAATGAAGACTGCAAACTGTATCCAGAGGTGTGACTCACTGAAAACTTGGTGGTTACAGATGGTTAGACAGTCACAGTGGTGAGAAGCATCAATAAAAGATTGCTGACATGGGATTTTTCATATAATTTTTTTAAAAAATTGGAAATTTGATTTGGCTCACACTCTTCATAAATTATCCTCTCACAATAAGAGTGTCCTGGAGATTATTTTAAAGTTATTTATAATTCCTTAGTAATATCAAGGATGTTATAAAATTAGTGTACTTTTTTGGTATCTGCTTAGAAAGAATTGGGAATGATATCCGTGAAATAATCTTAAAGAATTTATAAATATCACATTGATTAAAGAAAAAAATAATAATGTGCAATTTAGGTCAGTGAGCCTAAAAAATGACTTAAAAATTAGTGAACAGTATGTTAACTTATATATAAGTAATCAAAACATCGAAATATCACTCTGTTATATACAAGAAAGGAAAATTCTAGAACAAATATTAGCCGTGATTTTCCAGACTCCACAAAAGTTTGTTCTAATAAATCTGCAGTTAAATAGGGACAAAAAAACTCTTTTAAGAGTTCTTAAAATTATTTGCATTTCTAATCTTTTATTTATAACATGAACATTCACAGTTTTCTCCTTGAGTTTGTGCTGACCAAACAAAATTGTATTATTGCCTTTCCATATTTAGCCAGTGAGAGGGAGTATATGGGCTCTTTTTGCAGACCTGAATATTCTAGTACCTATGAGGTTTATATGGTTCATTGTAAATTAATATATTGGCATCAGACTTGTATGCCTATTTAATGTAAATCCATTCCTAGGGGATGAATTCATTCTCATAAGCTAAAGAAATCAGTTTTCTAAGCCAGAGGGCAAGATCCTGAACTCTGGAAAATCCACTAAGGTAATGAATAAGATCACAGGAAGCTTTTGGGAGACAACCTGAAGGCCTTTGCCTGTGGGGCATAAAAGGCAGTGACTTTTGCTGCATTCAACAGAGAATTTTCCTACTTTGCCCTCTAGGGTTCCACAGTTAAAATAAAACTGAGACTCCCTTCTCATTGCAGCATGAGGTTTTCACACTAGGCATTGAGTCCATGCCTCTGATTCTCACATTTCAGGATACTAAGTGACAAAGCTATTTTAATTAATTAATTATTCATTAATTGAGCAAATACAGTTTTATGTACTCCAATATAAGTCATTATCCCCACAAACAGAATTCATGTTTTAGGTAAATCAAAAGATATTAAATAATTTTGCATAAATTTTAATGAAAATATTAATACTCTAATATTCTAAGAGAAGTAGTAAGTAGACAAAGAAAGTTTTAGACTCTAGAAACTTAAAACAGCTGAGATAGCATATTTGTAAATTTAGGAAAAAATGCAGAAAATGAAAAGAAATTATGGATATATCTTTCATAGGTGATGGGAGGAGACATTGAAAATTATAAAAAGGAGGGCATTAGAAGTCAAAGAAATAGAAATCCTTTGAAAATTATGTTTCACTTCCTAAACATGTCACACTGAAAGTTTTATAATACCAAAAAATCATCCCCCAAAATTTCTTTCTCTAATATCTAACATGTGACTTGTCTAGATGACATGACATAGGTTTCATAGACAAAGAGTTTTAGATGGTCAAATCATTGTGGACTACTGGGGAAGGGGTGGGACATGACCATGATAACTCCTTGCTTCCAAGAAGGTGAGAGGGTGCAAGCTAGAGAGAGGTCATGGAACAACAGAAGTTGAAGCCAAATGATGAAATATGCAAATCAAGACAAGCCATAGGCTAAGGGGAAAGGTTTTGAAATGAAAGAAAGAAAAGCTAAATATTCCATGGAGAAATCTCTGAAAATAATAATCATCGATGCAATTTTTAAAGATATAGAACAGTATTGTAATTTGAGTCACTTGATATCACTGCATATGTGATTATTTGTAGTAGTAGCACATACAAATGTCATGCTAAATGATATGGACTTTGTACTGTTCAAGTCAAAGTAATCTAATTACTTTAATGCAATTATCCAAAACTAGAATGTTGATATCTATGGAATTCTAATTTTTATCAGTTACATGGTCTGTATGTATGGATGTTCAGAAGAGAAACAAAATGCTTGGCTTTGTTTATTTCTCGAGGGGTATGTTTTGTAAAAATAATCATGTATCAAAATTTGTGCTGTTTTTCTTAGGAATCTAGATTTTTTATTTAACTTTATTCCACCTAGATTCATTATTTAGGAATAGTTCTTATTACTTAAAATAAGATAACTTTCTAATTTCTTTTTGTATGAAACACTGTATACCTTACCAAAGTGATTGCTAAATAATGTTTATTTAAAGTCTGTTAATAATGTGTCTGACACTCAGATGGAGTAATAAATCTTACTCTTCCATTCCTCTCCTTCTTCTCAGGTTTTCATCAAATTTCTCCAAGTGAGTAAATCATTTATCAGGTTTTTCTCTAGACAGTCACTTCATTGCCCATCTTACTTGAGATCATTTCAGATAACAGAAAATAGCAGTCATTCCAAAAGTCACACATAAATGAATGCCAATATCTCAAGATAAATTGGAGTTTAAAAGGGATGTTTTGATGTGCTTATGAGTTTTGTGCTATGAAAGAACTGAGTGTGGCTACAGAGTCATTAATTCTTCCTTTTTTCAGCCAGTGCTGGATACATGGCAATATCAAGAAGCCAGAGCTTCTCCTGTCAACAGTACCTCATGTCTCTGACAAGAATCTAAAAGGAGCCAACTTCTAGAATGATGGGAATTCAAGATTAACACTCCCAACCTGAAATTGGTTCCACATAAATATTGTATGAGTCATAGAATAAAGGACTAGTGGTATGCAGCTGAGTGAAGATATAAAAATCATCTTTGTCAAATGGTTTCTAGTTGGCATTGCTTTTTTGGAAATTCATCTCAGGGTTATTTTGTCAATTTTTGCTTGTGTGTGTGTGTGTATGTGTGTGTGTGTGTGTGTGTGTGTGTGTGTGTGTGTGTGTGTGTGTAGTTTATAGTATACCAATATTAAGGTGTTGATTCAATTTCATATGCCTTTCAGAAAAGATAGAGCAAAAGATTTCCTCTTTGAGTTTTGATGTGTCTTTGGTATAGTTGCAACCTGATGGTGCTGTGATACCCTCAGGAATGGGATTTTTCCCAGAGATACATAAATATGACAGAAAAATGTCTAGCAAACTATTCTAGATCAACTCTGACTTGAGAACCACTGAAACTTCAGTTTGTGAAAGACTGGAATTTGTTTGTTCGGCTATTCGTGTCATCTCAGGGGATGGTCAAGTCATTTATGGTTTATCATTATCATAATGACTATAATGAAATAATATTATACCTTTCTAACACAAGCAACCTCTATTAAATAACTATGATTATAAACAGTTCATAACTAGTTCATGCTTTATATTTTATAGGAAATTGGATTTTCTTTGAAAGGAAATACCTATGCTAAAGCCTGCTGATTTAAAGTCAATAAAATTACAGTTTTAAAGTGACTGACATTCACGTCAAGCTCCACCGCTGTTTAATCTTAATTTATGCCTTCGTTACTGGCAGCCATCATAGGCTAGAACTGCATGATGCAGATATGGATGGAACTAAAATATACCCTAGATTCAGCAGTGTGGTTCATAATGGGCAATATTCATGATTCATTAAACAAAATGTATTAATGCTTTATCAAAGATACTGTGAGTCTGGGGCCCTTTACATTGTAGGAATTTATAATTATCATTTCCACTTAAGAATAGAGCTATATCTTTATAAATAGTTGTGAGACTCTGACATGCTGGTCTGTGCAAAACTGATAATGTGTTGAAATTAGACTGTCAGCATTCTGTTCTCCAGAGTCAGATACTAACCATTTGGATATAAAACAATAATGGAGCAATCATTCTTTAGTCAGAAGGAAGTCATTATTAAAATCTGTAGAAAATGTTCTTAGAATTAGTACAAACTATTAAAATCATACATTTTTAAAGCTTGAACTTACAGTAAATGCCTAGTCTTGAAACACAAACAATACCACTAATTAACATTTAATGCTCAAAATAGAGGGTGGAATTTTAAAAGCAAGGCAATACCAAATCCTTTCATTTATAGTAGTCATATTATTTTCTAATAAAGAAATGAAAAGAAAGTTCAAATTGTTAATATGCATATTGCTGAAATTATTATAACTACATAAAAATTCATAGTTACAAACTTTCTTTTCCTGTAGAGCCTTTCATTAAACACAATAAAGGAGATTGTTAACATTTTTCCCATTATGTGTTTATTTTGAGTTATGATTTCCTCATTTTGTTATAAATGCTTAAGCTTCTTAGGGAAAACAAAGTTTCTTTCCTTTTTTATGTGAGAAATCTTTATTGCCATGTCTTATTTTTGGAGATTTCTTGTTAAATCTCATGGTTGTGTGGACATGTGGTTAAGTCCTGAATGCACAGTTTGATCACATTCAGCTGGATTCATTGATTATTTCAAAGATAGTTAATTCACTCAATGCTAGGCAGTGATAATCCTACTCTAGAATGTGGATTAGTGAATATTAATATATGAAATACCTTTCATATATTAAGTGTTTAAATAAAATTGTGCATTCTTTTCTCCATATATGGTATCACCTCTTGAAGATAGGCTCCTCAAATTTTGATTTTAAGTCTCTCATCTCTCATATCCTATTTTGTGCTTTCAGTATCTTTAATCTGAAGCAAACAAGAAAAAATATTTTTCTTTGTCAATTGATACATGTACATATTGCATACTGACCTTTCTGATGTTCTTCCTTCTCCTCTCTCCTTCCTGCTAGCATCCCATTTCCTGTACATCATTTTCTTGTTAACTCATTTTGCTGTTTTATTTGGTTGTTTTGTTGTGTTTTGTCTTGCTTTGCTGACCAACAAGCATCACAAGGCCATTTTCTTGAACATGGGTTTGCAGTTCTCCATTGGAATCTGGTATGCTCAGTGGACACATCAGAGGCACTAGCCCTGTCCCATAATGGTTAACATCGTGATTGTTACATTGCTGTCACAATTACATCACAGCCTTTAAACATTTATTTTCTGTATCTTCTGGCTGTTATCTGTTTCCTGTCATCTGTACCACAATGTTCCCTGAACCTTATAAGGGGTGCCATCACTTCTTATTTAGGACCAAGTCCTCAAATATCCTCATTCTCAACCTCTTAAACACTATTATGCATCTGTGCTCTCATTCACCATATAGAGAGCTTGCTTTTGTCCATGGCAGTAAACTGCTATGAATCTGCTTGATGCTTTGTCCTTTAGATTAATGGACAGCATTATATTACTCTTTGGGATTATGATATTCTTGAGAGTAGATTTAAGTCTATATTTATGGCAAAAGATTTCTTCTTGCAAATCAGACTTCAAATTCAATTCCAGTACTGTTGGTTACTCAGATAATAGTCTGCCACTATTGCACAAGACATCAAATATTTCCTGTCAGATTGGCATTTGCAGGTTGTTGGGTTCACAGATGAGTAACACTATTGATATCTTTTTATGCCCTCGTAGCCTGTGGAGTACCTCCTGATACTTTGAAATTTGTCCAGTGGGAATAAGTTTCCACTAGCACTTTCATATTGATTTCTCTATATATTGCAATGGTGTTGTGTGATATCTTTAGAAACAGGGTCTTATTATCTAATTATGGTGGGTAACTAAGGGGAAAGGTAAGAACCTAAATTGATTTTTGGAAGCCTCTGAGATCTCCTTGACCAACAACTCTTGTGGAGTTATCCCTCACTGGATTTTAAGACTTTTGTTACATGTCCTATCTTTAGAAGGAACATTTTTATTTAGACGCACAGGATATCTCCCTTCAATGTCTGTATCATAGTTTGAATTAGATTGCAAGAGAGGTTCATGTATTTTCCTCTCCATCTTTCATTTGGATTAGCCCTTGCCCCTATACTCATTTTCTATTTTCCACCACCAACCTCCTTGCTTAAAATTTTCTTTCTCTCTATAACTCATATTTACTTTCCTCTTAATTATTTTCTACTATTTTCACTCAGTAATAGACCCTTATACCCTTTTTTGTAGTTTTCTAATTTCTAGAAGTTAGTTAAGTTGAACACACAAAGCTAATATACGTCAATGCAGGTGTTTGGTTATCAGAGAGAGCAAGCAACATTCAAGTTCATGTAAAGAATATGTTTTTTAAAGGCGTAAAGTAGGATAAAGTAGATCTTTCACAATTAGGAAAATGATACATAATAAAGAGCTTTTGAAAGGAGAGACCTCAAAGGCCCACAAAGAAAAATAAGCATTTGCTTTTGATATTGGTTTCACTATACAAGCCAATAGTAAGATTCTATTGCTAGAGACACCTACGTACTATGATCATGACATCTGAAGAAAATAAGCTATAATGGAGAGAGAAGCTTTGTCAATTATAGTTAGCCTCATAAAATCTAGAGGAATGAAAAAAATCACCATGCTGATGATAAATAGTGATTCATGATGCCCTCACCCAGCTATGAATATTCAACTTACAATGACAACTCTGCCAAGAGGTGTCAAGTAATAGCTTGGAAGGTAGGTGTATAAACAATTGATTTCTGATTGACCTCAAGGTCTGTTTCATAACAGGGAAGGCATGCCTGGTACTGTAAACCAAGCCAATTATCTGTGGATAAGAATACCATAGGTCCTAGAGAAAACAAACTTCTTAGTAGTAACTAGAATTACTTAATAATAAACTACTATACAAACACTTAACATACTAATTGATCATATGAGCACTTGCCACTAAACCAAGAAATATGCTTGTCCTATGGAAGATACATAATGCAGAAAACTACAACTGACCAATGTGCAAAGTACAAGTGACAGTGGAGACCTCATCAGGACAATTAAACTGCCTCCATCTCAGTTACCTTGCAGAGAATGTTGTGCTAAGTATTTAAGAAGTAGAAAACAGGGAAGGACAATGTTAGACAATATTTATGTCAAGGCTGCTGTACTCAAAAACTCAATGAAACTGTGTCTAATTCCTTTAGACCTCTACAGAAGCTGGTCTTTCAATATTTTACTATGGAGAAAGGAAGAGTCCATGAGATACAACAATACATTCAGAGACTGTATGAGGTTGACATGAACAAGAGAAAAAGGGAGATAGTACACAGTTTACCCACCAGTGAGCCATTAGCGCAGAGATCCTAGATGAGATCTATTGAATCAGATGTATACGAGATTGGGAGAGGTAGAGAAACTGGCTGGAGGAGAGAGAAATGGTGGGGTGGGATGAAATGGGGGATGGGAATTAGTGGTGGATGATGATAGCATATATATTCATTGTTAATAAAATTAAAAATGGAAAAGAAGGTATAAATTGAAGAATTATACTTCAATAATGATTAGAGGAGATATAGTCACTAATGCTTAAAATTAGTGAACCCAAAACATTGCAAACGCACTCTTTCTATTAACACACTCATACACAATATTCATTCCTAAAATTGTATTAGTTTCTCAATAAATCATTTTTCAATTATAATATTTTTATTTCACTTCTGTTTGCAATAAAATCATCCTCAGTAATTTTTGCATCTTTTTCACTCATAATTCATTTCAATATGAATCATTGTGATTGCTAAAATTTTCAGAGAATTCCCTGAATGAAACATGAATTAACCTTAAAAGTATTATCATTTCCCTAAGGTGAGAATAGAGCTAACTCCTCCTTCTATCTCAAAGTATATGATGAATAACAATTAACTATTTATTTTTAATTCTTATAATGATACCTCTTAATTCTCTCAGATAAAAATGAAATTTCTATAAATTTCCATAATTTAGCAATCAAATAAGAAAAACTCTTTGAATATAACAAAAGAAAAAAATTTATGCATGCTTGTAAACCTCACTTTGTAGATTAGAGAAAAATCATTTTCCTAGCTATAAACTAACTTAATTTTTGCTGCTCATATTCCCTAATTTCTGACATTACTATGATAAGTTGAATGTTAAAACTCCTACACATGCACATATTAATCATCTACAAAATAAATTTAGGCCAATTAAATTAGTTATAACTATACAATAATCATCATTAAATTGAAGTTATTGAAAAAATATTAGACAGCTATGAAATAAGATTATATTTACATATAGAGACAATGGTTTAAATGCTGTATGTAGCAGTTATATAAAGATGTATAGTTGATAATTTAAAGTTTGAACATTGTACACATTTGTAGAGTATCAATAGTTGAACTAAGACCAAAGCAAGCCTGCAGTTGACTTAAGAGTTGATGGAGAATTCCCAACACATTATCTGTGGAATTAGTCCCTAGGCAGAGAAACACAATGGAGGGAACTGGTTAAAAAATAAACTTGATGTTTTCAGTATACTTATCCAGACACTCTGGTCTAGCAAGTTGAGGACTGTCACTTTCTCAAAAGTCCTGCAGATATGGTATGGCAAGTTATCTCATTTCCTATGTTAATATCAGCTCTTTTGCCAAGCTGGACATATACTCCCTTGTTCCCCAAGCTGTTATTCATGAATTTATCAATAACAAGTAGAGTAAGTGCAATATATAGTTGCATTAATTTTCACTTTGGGTTCCAGAGACTTTTGATTTCATAAAAATCATCAATAATAGATAGATTTCTATCACTGTAACAAGTATTTGCAGCAATCAAATTAAAATAAAGTCTTAAAATATAAAGAAATTAATTTTGCTCATTGTTTCAAATGTTTCAGTCCATAAGTTGTTTTCTCTGTTTCATTTGGGCCCATTCAAGGAGGGTAAGACAGGAAAGCCCTCTCCTAATAGTGACTTAGATGCAAAGAAGTTGGTAATAACAAGAGACATACATCATACAATATCATGCAAAGGCAAGTTCACAAAGACATATAGGTCTCAGTTTTTCAAGTTATCACTACAGTACATTAACAGCAACATGAGGAACAACAGTGTATCACCTAATCTTTGGTAAAACTAAAAAACTCAGTCATGTACATCTAATCTAATAAGTAATTCATAGATAAAACAAGGTCCAGATGATAGCACCTGAATTCAATGTGATTAAATTAAATTGTGTATATATAGTTCTATTATATTTCAGAATTTGTATGGGGATGGGGAAATAACTCAGGGGTTAAAAATCTTTGTCTCACAAACAAAAGTACCTGAGTTCTGATATTAGATCCTAAATAAAAATGCCTGACAGAAATGACAGTGGCCTGCCTTTCTAGCCTGGGAGGCAGAGTCTGGGAAACTCCAGAACAAAAACATTAATTAAGTAGAACAATCCAGGATGACTCCCTGAGTCACCCTTGAACTGCCATAGGCATATACTCTCAAATGTCCTCTGGTACACACAGAAACACACACACACATACACACCAAAAATACTACAAAAATAAAAGAAACATGAATTGAAAATCTACAAAACATTTCATTATTTTTCATGACTTATACCTTTAAAATGACAGTCTAATATGCATGACACCTTAATTTTAAAATTTCACCTTGTTGACTTTACATTACAAAATCTTTGCCAAAGATTTTGCTTAGTGATTATGGTAGGCCACATAAGATAAAAACTAGCTATTAATGACAATATCACTTTATAGAAACATAAAATGTAGCAAGATTATTACTTCTTTGAAACTTGAAATATATTTCATGCTCTTGTGTGTTGAGAAATTTCATATTCACAAATGTATCATATATCATTTGCTTCGCTGATGGTTAAAGAGGGAGAATTCATTGTTGAGCTATGACAATGTATTTAAATTTATACGGCAATTACTTCCAAATAGTGACAGTTATTGGAACCCAGAAACAGTTTCAAATGTGCTTTCAATACTACTGCTCATTGACTTATAATTGTAAGACTCTCGATTTTTAATGATATTCCCTTCTTTAAGGGAACATTCTGGTGTTGATAATAAAGCAAGTATCATCAGTTCCACAAGAATGGAAGGTATAATTAAATTTCTTGTGAGTCAGACAAATTTGTGCAAAAGTGTAGTGCATTTTGCAAACTTTGCTAAATACTTGTCATGTAAAGGAAAGTTGTTCTTTGAAATAGTTTCCAAATGAAAAGATACATTTGTCAAATTAGCTGATGATGAAAGTAAACTTCAATTAATTCACACTTACAATATTCTGGATGCGGTTATTGAGAAATCAAATCTGCAAGTCATGTAAGTACATTTGACCTTAACCATGTTCTTCAATCTAAAAATTTGCAAATTCTACTACTTATCAGTTAATATTACACAGTAAACAGATATAACAGTCAAAAATTGAACTCTAAAATTTCAAAAAATTAACTTGAGAATTTCATTATAATTGTTTGACCAACTTAGGAATCAATCTATTTTATTATTGGTAGGATTTTACTTTTATTTCCTGATCTTTTGCCCTATGTTTTCTTTCAAAAGTTTTTATTTGTCATAATAGTGGGTATAAGAATATCAACAATATCACATTCTCAAAAGAATTAAGGTTCTGTTCCATTTTATATATTAAAAGGTTGCATACTGGAAATTACTAAAAATAACAAAATCATCTATTGACTCTGATTTTTTTCTATTATATGCTTTAAATAAATTATTTTTGGGAGTGTGACTTTTAACCAATTCATGAAATTCCTCCATTCTTTCCTAGTTGTGACTGGAAACCTCAAGATGAGGACATCTACTAAATGTCACACAAACTGCCAAGTAATGTTTGGCAGTAAGACATAATTCTATATTCCATAATTAAATAAATAATGATTATTGGTAGCACAGTTGCTTGTGGTAAACTGTGAGAGAACCCTGTGCTACTTGTCTTAAAGAGGTGTAATGTTCTTAAAATTGAAAGCCTTTTACAGGTCGATGGAGTTTTCTGCAAAAGGTAGATAGGTACATCAAAGCATTTGATTACCTTTGTGTCTCCATCATAGTATCAGGCAATATGTTAACATGAGTTCTTGGCCACATTATTATTTTTGTGTATATATATTTTTTTCCACTCATGCAGACTTGATAGGTACCCTATTCCCCTCCCTTCCTCCACGCCTCCCTGGATCCCCTTGCTTCCTCCTCCCTTTTCACCTGTCTTTCCCCCCTCCCCATCCCTGGTGCATCCTTTAGTGTGTATGTCAAACATCCCTCTGGGTCCTCCTTTCTGATAAGGACTCAGTAGCATTACCTATAGCTCTTTTTTGTGTTCCCCTTTAGTATAGGAACACTATTGTGGTTGTTAATCCCATGCTTGGTCATATTATTAATATAGTCTAATAAAAAAGTTTTTATTTTTATTTTTAATTTTTTTATTTTATTCAATTGTGCATGCGTACGTGTGTGTGTGTGTGTGTGTGTGTGTGTGTGTGTGTGTGTAGAACCACGGGCAAATTCGGGAACCACTATGGACGCCTCCACCTCCTCCTTTTTCACTCTGCCCCCGGATTCACAGACCCTGCCCTACGAGGACCAGAAACACAGGCTCCCCCCCCCCCCCTGCTTCCGCCTGGCATCTATACCTCCGTCTGCAAGGCAGAGGCTTAACCCCTGAGCCACCTCTCCAGCCCCTAAGATAGCCATTCCAAACAAATGTATATGGAAGGACTGCATAGCAGATAAGATACAGATGCCTTGACATTCTCTGAAGATTAGACATGCTTATATGCCTTCCAAATGCCTCAGAAATATTATCAATGAGAAACTGATAGCAGACGATCTTTTCCACTTGTTCATTTTAAAATTGGTTTTCAAGACCAGCCAGTCAGTCTAATGTGTCTATTGTATTATTAAGAATTTTCCTTTTACAATTCAAGATTTCCTGAAAGTGAACGATAATGAAAATACAACTTACCAAAATTTCTGGGACACAATGAAAGCTGTCCTAAGAAGTAAGTTCATAGCTCTTAATGCCTACATCAAAAAAACGGAAACATCAAAAATAAATAAATTAACAATGCAGCTAAAAGCGTTAGAGACACTAGAGGAATCTGATTCCAAAATCAGTAGAAGGGAGGAGATTAGCAAAATAAGGCGAGAAATATCTGAAATTGAGATTAGGAAAATGATAGAGAAAATCAACCAGTCAACCAGTCAAAAAGCTGTTTTTTTGAAAAAAATCGATAAGATTGATATATCCCTAGCTAAATTAACTAAAAGCAAGAGATTAACAAAAATTAACAAAATTAGACAAATTAACAAAATTAGAAATGAAAATGGGGTTATCACTACTGATACCCAAGAAATCCAGAGAATTATAACGTCATATTTCAAAAACTTATACTCTGTGAATTTTGACAACACAAAAGACATGAATGAATTCCTAAGTAAACACAACTTACCTAAATAGAATCAGGAAGTTGGGAATTATTTAAATAGTCCTATAACATATGAGGAAATTGAGAAAGTAATCTAAAATCTTCCCACCGAAAAATGTCCTAGACCAGATGGATTCAGCACAGAGTTATACCAGACATTTAAGGAGCTAATAACATCAATACTCCTAAAACTTTTCCATCAAATAGCAAAGGAAGGAACACTACCAAATTTATCCCAAAACCTAATAAAGATACACTTAAAAAAGAAAACTATAGGCCAATCTCTCTGATGAACACAGATGCAAAGATTCTCAATAAAGTCTAAGCAAATCAGATTCAAAAACATATCAAAAAAATCATTCACGGGGATCAAGTAGGCTTTATTCTACGCTCACAAGGTTGGTTCAAAATATGCAAATCAATAAATGTAATTCACCATATAAACCAGTCCAACATTCAAGACCACATGATACTCTTGATAGACGCAGAAAAAGCTTTTGACAAGATCCAACAGCCCTATGTGATCAACACCCTAGAGAAGGTTGGAATGGAAGGAACCTTTATCAATATAATAAAAGCTGTATACAACAAGCCCAAAGAAAGGATTATATACAATATGGAAAAACTTGAAGCATTCCCACTTCGATCAGGAACTAGACAAGGCTGTCCGCTGTCACCACTTCTTTTCAATATTGTACTTGAAGTCTTAGCTGAAGCCATAAGACAAAAAAGGAACATAAAGGGATTCGAATCAGCAAGGAAGAAGTCAAGTTATCTCTATTTGCAGATCTTATACCAGAGTGATCTAAAAAACTCCACCAGGAAGCTCCTGGAATTAATACAGAAGTTCAGCAGGGTGGCAGGATACAAAATAAATGTACAAAAATCAGTGGCCTTCCTATATGCCCAGAATGAAAGAAGTATAAAAGCCCTAAGAGACTCAATCCCATTTACAATAGCCCCTAAAAAAATGAAATACCTTGGTATAAACCTAATCAGGGAGGTAAAAGACCATTACAATGAAAACTTTAAAACCCTAAGGAAAGAAATTTCAGAAGACACCAGAAGGTGGAAAGACCGTCCATGTTCCTGGATTGGCAGAATCAACATCATAAAAATGACCATCCTACCAAAGGCAATATACAAATTCAACGCTATACCAATTAAAATCCAAAGGATTCCTCAAAGAAGTTGACCAAACAATCTCAAAGTTCATATGGAGACACAAAACACTCAGGATAGCAAAGACAATCCTGAGTAACAAAAACAGTGCTGGAGGTATCACCATACCAAACCTTAGTGTATACTACAAATCCATAGTTATAAAAAGAGCCTGATACTGGCTCTAAAATAGACACACAGATCAATGGATAAGGGTTGAAGACCCAGATACAAGCCCATGAAATTACAGCCATTTGGTATTTGACAAAGAGGCCCAAAAAATCCAATGGAAAAAAAAAAACAAAACAAAACATTATCTTCAACAAATGGTGCTGGCAAAACTGGATGCTCCACATGCAGAAGGTTAAAACTGGACCCATACTTGTTACCATGTACAAGAATTAATTCCAAATGGATCAAGGACCTTGATATAAGGCCAGAGACTATAAAAACCATAGTTGAAAGGATAGGAAACTCTCTCAAGCTGATCGCACTAGGCCAACATTTCCTAAACAGACATCCAATGGCACAGTCACTGCTACCAACTCTCAACAGTTGGGACCTTGTGAAATTAAAGAGCTTCTGTTCAGATAAAGAGATTGTAACATGAGCTCAAAGGCAACCCACAGAATGGGAGAAAAATCTTCACGAACTACATATCTGATAGAGCTCTACTATCCAGAGTGCACAAAAAACTTAGAAAACTAAACACCAAGGAAACTAATGGCCCAATTAAAAAATGGGCCCTAGAACTTAAAAGAAACTTTACAGGGATGAAATTAAAATGTCTAACAAATATCTTAAAAAATGCTCCACTTCTTTAGCCATCAGGGAAATGCAAATCAAAACTTCCCTGAGATATCAACTCACCCCGGTCAGGATGGCAAAAATCCAAAATACAAACGACACCAAATGCTGGGGAGGATGTGGAGAGAGGGGAACTCTCTTATATTGCTGGTGGGAATGCAGGCTCATACAGCCACTCTAGTGAGTTGTCTGGAGATTCTTAAAGAAACTAAAGATTGAAATGCCATATGACGCTGCTATTCCACTTTTGAGAAACCCCCCCATACACCAAAAATTCACCTTGATAGCACAAGCATGACCATGTTCATAGCAGCACAGTTTTCAATAGCAAAGTCATGGAATCAACCCAAATTTCCAGCAGTTGACGAGTGGATAAGGAAAATGTGGTACATCTATACAATGGAGTACTACTCAGACATCGAAAATGATGAATTACTGGAATTTGCTGGGAAATGGATATCATTAGAAACAATTATATTAATTGAAGTATCCCAGACCCAGAAAATTAAGCGCTGTATATACTCCCTAATAGGTGGCTCCTAGTACCAAGCCCACCCGGCCCACCTTGAGACACTCATAGGTAAATCTATGTATTACCTACAGTAATTGCAAGGATTATGAACAGGAGGGATGGGGTAGTAGGGCCACACCAGAAACAAGGAGAGAGGGGACCATGTTACAGCAGAGAAAATAGGCCTCCATCAAGGACTGCAAGTAAGTAATGAGACACCTGGTTAAGTTCACAGACGTTTGTTCTTGATCATTTACAACTGAGGGGGTATGATCTCACCAGAAGGGGAGGGCATATAGTCTGGCAGATAAAAAGTAACCATTTTGCAAATAAATGGGTGATTGACCCCTCCCTCACTGTGGTTTCCTACTTTTATTACATCTACCCTTGAATGTGCTCTTATAACAAGACTCCAGTGTAACAGCTTTTTGTCTCTGGCCAGGGGGTGACATACAATGCCCATCAGGATGGAGTGAAGAGCATTGCAGGAGCAGCAAAACTGCAAAAGATAATCAACAAACCACAATCCAGAACTTCAGAGACTCTATATCAACCACTTAGAACTAGGCCAGACTAATCTCTCCTCATCCTGAAGCTCAGGGACATTTGCCGAAGAGGGGGCGGTAAGATTGTAAGAACAAAAGGACGGGAGGAGCAATGATTTGCAAGATACTCCACACAAGTTAGGGCTGAAGCAATCATAAATGAACTTTGCATGCCCTGCACAATGTCCAACACACTATTGACCTCACAAAGTCTAGCACCTGCTAAAGGCACCAAGATCCTTGGAGACAAGGGATTGACAGCCACAGTAGTGTTCCTATGCTTAAGGGAAAACAGGAAAGGGTTCAGGGAAATGCCACTGGGTTCTTGTACGTCATTGGAGAGGAGGGCCCAGAGGAGAGTCTGGAATGCACATTAAAGGACTCTCTGGGGATTGGTGGAGAGAGGCACTGGGGGATGGGGAGGGAGGGGTGAGGGGAAGGGGAGTAGGGGGTTCGGGGGGAGGACAACGGAGGGAGGGAAATGGTGTACCTATTAAGTTTGTATGAGCAGAAATAATAATAAAAAATGTTAAAAAAGAATTTTCCTTTTACACAAACATCATGAATGGTTGTCCCTGTCCCTCCTTAACCGATCTCTTCACTCCCTTCTTCTTTCTTCATCCTCTCCCTTCTCCAATCCATGTCTCTCCCTCCCAACCTCATGCCTGGCTTCTTCTGTGGGCCTTAAGTTTCCCTTTGGGTTGTCTTCTAGTGTAGGGACTCAAGCTTTTGTAGTAGAGTAAGTGGCTTTTCCTTGGGTAAGCCCACCAATGGAGGTGTTCTCCTTCTCCTGTTTAGTCCCTGTCCCTATGTTTCCAACCGTATGTAGTTATTTCTCCTGAGTTCCTAACTGGTTCCTCATTGGAGTATGATATATCAGCCATTGTGTGGATCTGGAAAAGATAGGTTTCGACAGAAAGAGTTCCTGCAGGCATGACTGGAGTAACTAGCAAAAACAATTCTGGATAATAAAAACTCCACAGGAGACATCACCATACCAAACCTTAAACTATACATGAATCCATAGTAATAAAAAATCATGGTACTGATTCCAAAAAAAAAAAAAGAGAGAGCTGTAGACTAGTGGATTAGAACTGAAGACCTAAATATAAGCACATGCATTTACAGTCATCTGATTTTTGACATGGGTGCCAAAAATATTGGGAAAAAGGCAGTATCTTCAACAAATGGTCCTGGAAAAATCGGATATCTACATGCAGAAGACTGAATTTGTCAAAGGCATCAATGTTAGGCCATAGACTATAACACTACTTACAGAAAAAGTAGGGACAATACAGCTGAACTGGCTTTGGCCAGCATTTCCTTAATAGGTCCCCAAATGCACAGGAAATAAATTCAACACTAACAATTGGTACTATGAATTCAAAAAGCTTTTGTTCAGCAAAAGAGACTGTTAATCAAGCAAAAAGACAAATCTACAGAATGTAAGAACATCTTCACTAACCACACATCCAATAGAGGACTAATATCCAGAGTGTACAAAGAATTCAAAAAATTAAACACCAAGGAAATGAACAACCACGTTAAAAATGGGCATTGTAACTGAAAAGAATCTTTTCACAAGATGGAATTCTAATGTCTAACCTTCATCTTTAAAAAAAAAAAAACAACTTCCACCTCACAGCCAGTAGGCGAATGCAAATTAAAACCATCCTGAGATATCTCACCCTAGCCAGAATGGTTATGATTCAAAATTTAAACAACAGGAAATGTCGAAATGGATGCAGGGAGATAGAAACCCTCATACTTGGCTGGTGGGAATGTAGACTTGTACAACACCTTTGGAGATCAATTTGCAGGTTCCTAAAAGAGTTAAATATTGAAAAGCAACACGACCCAGATATAACTATACCACTCCTAGGAATACTCTCAAATATAACAGTACCCTGCAGCAACCATGTTCATAGCAGCTCTTTTCACAATAGCAAAGAAATGAAAGTTACCTTGATTTCTGATGAATGGATAATGAAAATGTGGTACATATATAGAATGGAATACTATTCAGGAAAGATGAACTAATGTAATTTCTCAGTAAATGTATGGAGCTGGAAGGAATTCTATTGAATGAAATATCCCAGAAGCAGAGAGACAGATGTCACATGCTCTCTTTTAAAAGAATTTACTTAATTCTTGCTTAATACATTCAGTTTGATGTAATCAAACAGAAACGTTTACAACACCCTCAAACACAAAGAAACGGAGGGTTGAAGAAGATCCCAAAAGGGAAGAAACGAAAGAACATGGACAAACAGATATGAAAGAAAACGAACGAACAGGGGCAGGACACAGTAAAGAGTTGGGGTTAGCCTCCTGGTAACCAAACACCTGCTTACTAGCCTCTAACCCACCCTCACCCCTCAATGTTAGGGAACATATGTCCAGTAATGTAAACTAGTCTAAACAACAAAGAAAGAGAAAAATTGACAACAGACAGGACCAGATGTCTTAATAATGACCATAAGCACTTGATAGTAAACCACTATCTAAACACCTCTCAATATATCCTTAGATAGGAAAAAAATTCTCAGCACCCAAACAAGAAATAACCTGTTGCAATGGAAGAGAAGTGAAATAGACAACAGCAACCACTCATTATGCAGAGTGCTGGTGATCCTAAAACACTCAGGAAAAGTCAGGTCAACCAAAATTCTTCCCACTAAGGGACAGAGAAACTTGTGGAAGAGGGAGTCATGATGACAGGATTTTGTTGGCATTAATAGCACAGCTTACTAAGTGGCTAGTAATAATGCTAAATATATTACCAATAAAAGTGCTTGCTTTGATAATGATAATTCATAGTAATATTTAGAATGATAGTGTTCACTATTTATTTTTCTCATGAATAACAACTTTAAATAAAATGCTATTTTAATGACTTTATCACTGTTTGATGCATGTGTATGCACACATGCAGACATAAATTCCATATTTATGTGTAGAGTTTAATAGATTTACTCAAATAAGTGTATTCTTAAAATTCAATCAGTATCAAAATAATGAATACATTGAATTTGTGTATAGTCCTTTCCCATTTTTTTTACTTCCAATGACATGAAGTCCTCTGGCATTTTGGGATCCTCTGAATTTTTAATTAGCAATAATTTCCTCTTCTTTTTTTAATTATTTTGCAAATTCCAAATATTTCTTTGGAATTACTAATATCTTAACAAATAAGTCCATTACTCTTTCTGATGTAAATTATTTTGCAATAAAATCATTCAAATTTAAAAATCTAGAAATACATTAAATTTTATTAATAAGTTTATGAAGTATTTTAAATGAGTATAAATTACAAATGGACAATTTTTCAAAGAGCTTTATAAAACCCTTTTATGTTGTCTTTTGTGAACAAATTTTATTGTAAGATGAAAATTATGTCTTCTTATTGGTAAACAAAATACTATACATAAAATATTGATTTTCTTTAGACACTTCACATTATTTTTCATGTGTTTGTAACAACAATTTTGCTTTATACAAGATGAAATTTATTCTGTTTTTATACCTAGATAATCTTGAGTGTTAACAGGAAATTATAATTAGCATTTGAAATGTTTTCACATTATTTCTTTAAATACATTTTCTCATTTCTTTTCATTGCCTATAGTATTCCAATTATGTCTTTATTCTACACTGAAAGATTGTGAATACTTTATTTTGTTTTCCTTTTTTTTGGATCCTTTTGATATATTTTGATGTTTTGCCATTATCGGTAGTTAATTATATTCTTCTGTGTTTCAGCAAAAAAAGATATTGATATTTCTAGACATAATACAAATATCTGTTTCAGCTACTTTTGTGTGCTTTACATATTGTTTGTATACTAACTGATTCTAACTTTGTGAACACATAAACTGGAATCATGATACTCAAACTTCTTTTAATTAATTATCATTTGGGATTTTATATTCCTAATCATTTTTATGTAATCTTCATTATCAAATATTGTGAATGATATTACAAATGACTTAACTTTGCATTACTGCAAATATTGCAATGGTTTTTTGGGATATGCCTATATAAATGTAAATATATTGATTCTTACTAGGTAGGACCAAAAAGTGTTCACCCTATGTCTAATATTAGTTCATCTCCCATCAATACAAAATTTGTTGATTATCATACTGAAAAATTCTATAATCACTTCCTTTCTACTTTGTTTCTTTTATACAGGAAAGATAACCTATTCTTTATTATCTTTCCAACTTATGATTATCTGATATTGAATAATTTTATATATTATATATATACAATTTGTTAGAGACTGAAAAATTGTTGACATGTTGAACCTTCTCTCATTTGTGTTCATTGATTTCACAATCTAATTATTATGTCTCCTTATACAGCAAGTTCTATCTATTTAATCAAATACTATGTGAAGCTCTATATGCTCTTTGCATTTTCCAACTTTTCCATACACTCTGTGCACGAAAGAAAGGTAAACAATCTGCTTCAACCCATTTTGTGATGGTTCTAAGAGTGCTTCATTGAAATTTGAAGAAGTTCATCTTAATTACAGATTCATTCTGTCTCAAAAAACTTTAAAATGAAGATACAGGAGGTGACACTCCAATTTATAGAACATAGGAAGCAGCTCTTGGGGGAAGAGACGGAACTCTAATCAGAAGATCAGACTGTCAGAACATTCAGGAAGGGCCCAACAGCCTGGATGGGACTGAGGAGGAGAGTTACGACGAAGTCTTGCAGAGAACTCTACTCACACAGATATTGGGGACCTCAAAGTGGAGTTGGGGAAGGTAGACAGTATAGACTTCTTTGAACTGTTCCTGCTCTTACAAGTAACCCACATCCATACTCCTGTAAAAACAAACTTCTAATTAATATAATGAGAACTGCAGAATATTAAACTTCTCAATGTGAAAGCAGTTACTTTCTCAGCAATGACTTATTGTTTTGTGAAAAATGCACATTGATGTTTCCTTTTTATAAATTATTTGGAGAAACCTATTTTTGAATTATTGCTTAGCCATTTGATATAAATCGTGGTTTTGAATGGCAATTTAAAAGTTGTACAGTTTTAATTCTATGTTTTCATGTTGTTCGATTTTTCCATTTTCAATTTTCCCATATATGTATGAGAAGCATACATGTGTGTATGCATGTCTGTATGTGTAGGTATATCTGTGTTGGCTAGTATGTGTGTATGCTTATGTATGTACATTTGGAAGCCCAGGTTGATATCAGGATTCATTTTTGATTGTCCTACAATTTTATTCTTCCTAAGGCAAGGTCTCTCACCAATCGGAACTAACTTGTGGGTTTAGGGCTGACATTACAGTTGGGACCCTGTCCTTACATATCATTTTAAGTGGTAACTGCATTTTACATGGTATCCAGGGACACAATTTCTGGTCTTTTTTTAGTGCAGGAAGTGTTTCAATCATTGAGTCATATTCAAGTCTATGCTATCATTTTTTTGTAATAATTACTTCTTTGTATCCTTTAGATGTTCATGACATTTGCTGAATCAGAGAATAATTAATTGGTAAATTTTTTCTTCTTATTTTTTTCATTTTTCAAGTAAAATGATTTATATTTTCAAGTACCTGCTTTCCATTTTTCTTTTGATTGTATTGTTAATCCATTAGGAAATGACAAGGAAGAGAAAACAGTGAAAAATAATGCACCAAAGTAAGAAGATACTGATAATATTTATCAAAATGCATATTTTAATCCTTTTTCCATAAACATAAGGTATTCTGAATGACTTACAATGTGCTTTATGGTAGGGAGGGAATGGAGCTCTGACTTTCAGGGCCTTGTTCTTTGGTTGTTCAGTCAACACATAAGTGCTTCACTCAGTTTCCCTTCCATTTTATCACTCACATATATATTAAGTATCATCATGAGACTTACTATCTAGCATTATAATTGAGTTCTCAGATTTATAGTGTGATATTCATTGTCTTTAAACTATCTTATTTACTGTATCTTACATGCTGTCCATTCCACTATTACTGCAATTTCGTTTGTTTTATTCTTGACTTTTAAAATACATCTCTTCATATCTTTTCATATTTTTGTTTTTATAATTTTTTCTTTTGAAATTTGTATCTGTATGAATAATACATTTATCTAAAATAATCTTCAGGTACTTTTCCTTTCTTATTAAAAATGTTTTTCAAAATAGTGATGTATTTCTATGTGGTACTTATCACTATTTCATTACAATATGAAAAATAATGCTTGCATATTACTGAAAACATCTTGCTGCACAATGAGAAACCAGCTTATCTTAATAGCAAATTTGATCTGTAAGTTTGAATATGCCCTTTCAAATTTAAAAATAAGCATTTTTATACAACTTTTAAATATTTTATTAGGCTCTGAATACCATTTTCTTGTTGGAATTCCTTTTTAAATAATGCTGAGTATTTATAAACAAAACAAACAGTAAGTTGTAATGTCTAAAACCTTACTTAAAATTCTCTTAAAATCAAACTTCTGTTAAATCAAAGTGGAGATACTTCTCTGCTTTTAGCCTTCATTCTGGGTAGATCGGGGTAGTTGTTTCTCGTGAGTTAAAATCAGCACATTTAGTAGTCATAAGGAACAGACCAAAACATTAGGCCTGGACTTGCAATTTGCAACATTTTAAAAACATGGGTGCTCAAGATGCTTCTTATATTTATTTCTCTTGAAAAATGACTATGTAAATTATGTGCCAAAGTTAAATTGATGAGAAAGCAGCATTTGCACTATTCACATTGTTTGACACAAATATTTTCATTTAAGTTCATCAATACTCAGAAACACTAAACTTTAATATTAAGTAATTAATATATTAATGCATTTCTTTATTTTCTAATAGTGGAGGAGAATATGATAAACATTAAAGAAAGAAAATTTTCATGTCCATTTGATATGTCATTGAAAGTTATATTAACATGACTAAAACTAAAGTTGTGTTATTTATAAAAAGATAAATTGAAATATACATCAGTTCTTTTGCTAGTGATTTGCATATATGTAAAGGTACTAGTTGAGATTAATAAGCTAATTATCAAATACACATACCAAAAGATCAAATTTAAAGCTATATGTATTGCCAAATAATATCTTATATTGACATATAGAGTTACATAACTTGTCAAATGCCCAAATTATCAAATGTCCTGTGAATTGTAGGACATACAGTGTATTTACCAAATTTCTTTCCTTGAAAACAAGGAAATATTCTAATATTCAGGCAATATTCCTATATTTATATAACATGATATGAAAATATTGCTTTTATTTTTTACTATAAGACCAAAACATGCTAGAGAAAATATCACTGGTGTAACTGTATAAACGACAAGCCAAGTTAGATATGTCCCCAAGGTTTTGTTGTTAATTAATGATAGCTAATAATTAGCAATCAATATTAATAGTTTAGCAGAAATATTTATTTCTCTCTTTTATTGTATTTTAATCCTATGCTAAGTGCTTGTCAATCAATAACCTGTCTTTGCTTTTTAATCAGCAGGCTTTAGTTACAATTATGTTTGTATACTGGTTTCCTTATGTTCTATGACAAAAACTCACATTCTGCCATGACCTCCCTTAAACTATGCTTTGTCTTAAATTTGAAATTGTAACTAAACGTAGCTTTCCACTATATCTTCTCCTTCTAAAAATGATTTATATAACAAAACAAAGCCACATCTAATTTTTTGTTTTCTTTTGTTAGGCACCAACTGAGATTGTATTTTATGAACAATAATTGAATCATTAGATGAGACTTTGGTTATATTTGACTATATTTCCTTTACTGAAAAGCTTCATAAAACAAAGGATATATTTCAGGCAATGATAAATTTTTCACTATCTAATTATATATTCTGTTTTTTAAATCTTAATAAAGCTACAATCCTCAAAAACTATTAAAATGTACTTAATGTGTAATCCCCTTTTAGAACATATAGATATTAATTTAAAAATTACTTATACATTTTATTAGTATAAATTATTTTCACCAGTTACTTTGCTCATTGCATGGTACATGGTTTTATGAGCAGAGTTAAAATCAATTTGTAATATATATATATATTTGCAATGTATGTATTATGGCTACATATATATAAGGCCTTTTATATTATGGATATTTCTATGTATGAAAGTAGAGTTTGAAACTTTGAAAATGGCATTCATATAAAAAAGTGGTCTACAAACACACATAACAAATATCAGAAATTACAAATTATATTCAATATATTTTACTAGCAAGCATTTGAGTGGTTCAATTTTTATATACTTACTAATGAGCTAACTGGAGAAAAAGCATATAGGCAAATTGTGATAGTTAATTTTGGTTTCAATTTGACTGCATCTGGGATTAACTAATGGACCACGTGGAGAGGCAATCTGGATTACAATATCTGCAACACAAAGGTCAATCCAAAATCTGGATGGAACCTCCCAGTACCAGACCTAACAAAGTAATCACAAAACAGAAGAGTTGGGGGAGTGTCTTTCCCTATGCTGTGAAAATTATCTTCCCTCCTGCTGCCATCAACCCTGTTTCCATGTTCATGAAGCATGAATTTTTCTGCCATAATTGACTATATGTACCCTCTGGAACTATAAACAAAATAAATCCCTTTAAATTGTTTGAACAGGAGTGTTGTCTCACAGCAGCAGAAAGAATAATTGAGACACATACATTTAGAGCAAATGCCTTTGAGAAAACAAAAACATTCTTTCTTGATATCCCTTCCTCTGTTCTACATAGCTAAACATAGCTCTACAGATTTGTACAAAGCAACCACAAAAATATGCTAAAAAATTCATGAGAAAAACATATATACAATGTAAAAGTATTATTATACTACAAAGTAAGTAAATAAAGTCATTTTTCTATTTATTTGTACTGCAAAACATGAAAATATGTTTACTGATGAGGTATGTGTTGCTTGCATTTAATTTTCTTTTCTTTTTTTAATTTTTTTATTATTATTATTTATTCGACTGTGTGCATGTGCGTGTGTATGTGCGCGCGCGCGCGTGTGTGTATCTGTGTGTGCGTGTGTCTGTGTATGTGTAGAACCACGGACGAATTCGCGAACCACCATGGACTCCTCCATCTCCTTCTGCCCCGGGATTCACAGGCTCCGCCCTACCAGGACCAGAAGCACAGGCCACACTGCTTCTGCCTGGCGTCTATACGTGGGATCTGGGATCCGAACTCGGGACCTACCACCTGCAAGGCGGAGGCTTAACCTCTGAGGCACCTCTCCAGCCCCTTCCAATAATTTTCAAATCAGATTTATCACCATCAATATCTATCATTCTTTGGGGTTGAACATTTCAATCTCCTTTCTTCTAGTGCCCATAGTCACAATTCAAGCAGTAGCACAATAGAGCTTCTTGCTTCTGCCTGACTTTAACTTAGTCCTCATGGATCAACCTGTCTCTACTTCCTCTCTTCAAATATATTCTATTCCCTTTCAGCTAAATATATCCATGAAGGGTGTGTCCTAAACCACATTCATCTACTGCTGTCCACCATGTTTTTTTCTGCCTCAATTGACTCTGTGTCTCCTTTGGAACTATAAATCAAATAAATCTCCATTTCTCCCCTTAAATTGCTTGAACAGGAGTATGTCTCATAACAGAAGAAACAGTAACTGAGACACATATTTTATTTCATGAATTGTGGACATGTATGTATTTTGTTTCACATATCAAAAATATCATGTATTGAGAATATTTTGAATTTAAGAATTTCTTCATTGATGCATTTGATTTTGAATTTTATTCAATATCTATAATTCATATAGTGTTAAAATTGTTTGCTATGTGACTCCAGTTTAGTAAGCTACATAGATTGGGGAAATTTATAAGGTCAGAATGTGTAAACCTACTTATGAAAAACAGGTAAAGTTGTGGCACAGTTATATACAGGAATATACTTACATACTTGCAAGAAGAAAAATGGCTCAAGATATGTATGAAAAATGTTCTTCATATGTTTGGTGTTGCTGAAATACATGTGAAATCTCAAAAAGGTAAAATATTGTGATTTACATATTTAACACAATGAAGAAAAAGTCCTTTTTTATTTAATGCTATAAAATTTCTTTTGTACGATTATTAATATTGATGTGTTTTCTTTTTTATATTGAAATTCCTGATATCTAAAACTGACTATTATTTAAGATGCATGACAGTTTCTTGTATTGATTTCATATTTGGAGAAGTAATTATACTAGCTCCCTGAATCTCCAATAAGTTAATCTAGATATCTGAAGTAAGGGATGGATGAAACTCTGAGTTATCTTTCATAATAGAGTTAGGGATAAGAACAAAAAGTAGCAATTAATAGAAATATTTTTATCATTTTCCGTAAGACTTGCTGATAACAAAAAGTATAATTTATTTAAAATAATCTTGGATAATGAGTATTGCATTCTTCAACAACAAATATGCCACGTCATTACCACTAGCCGATCAGGGTACTGAGTATTGCATTCTTAATGAACATCAGATAAGCATTTGGAAATTTACCAGAGCTCCGATATTATAAAATTACTGATTTGAATACGTGTATCCTAAGCCTGTGTGTGTATCTTCAAAATCCTACTTACTGGCTAGTATCTTTGATTATGCCTATATGACATAAAAATTCTGTTTCCACATCCTGACTGCTAGGATTACAGTCCTGAACAAACAAATCTGATTTTGACGGAACTGAGGAACACCAGGTTTCTTACATGCTTGTCAAGCCTAGTAGCTCTGTTACTGTCTGCATTGCTTTTCCACATACCATGTTTATTCAGGAGAGGCTAAATCCTTTGAGCTCATCCTTTCTGATGAGGCAAATTTGATGAAGCCAGCTCATAAATTCTGCTTTAAAGTTGGAACTATAGGATTATCCTTTCCTTAACCTATTTGTCTTTGAAGATCTAGTGCCCTCAAAACTGATTATTTCTTTAATTAAAACACAAACTTTTTGGGCTGTATTTGATTTTGCAGTACCTGATTGCTCAACAAGTGTCCTTTCATTGCATTCATTTCAATTGTCATAGTTGCTTAATTTAGTCACACTGCTTCAGACTTTAATTGTTGACAGTATATCCTTCAGAATTATGTTATTCTTCACTAGAGAACTCCTTTTGACTCCTAATACATTCAATTTTGAGTTATCTTCTCTTTGACTCTTATTTGTATGCAATTCCTGTATTTCATGGGCAAATTTACATCATGATTTCTAATTCTAATGCTCTTACTGCTCAACTCTAATTTCTTGGAAGGCAAGGGGTCGTGTCTTATATCACACTGTGTGTCAAGTAATAGGAACACTCAATTATTTCCAGACCTGAAGAAATCAGGTCTGAAATATAGTCAACATTCTACATAAAAAACTTCTCAGTATTTTTTTTTCATTTTCAAATGAAGGAACTTTTCTGTCTCTTATCAATCAACCTCTAGTTAAGACATCTTTTGAACTTGATTTTTTAGTAATTAAGGCAGGCAATAGCACTGTTCTCAGATTTCTAACTTGTCAAATTAGAGTGCACCTTCAGTTTTTCACAATTAGCAGACACAATTGCACTTTAAGTAACACTCTTAAAAATCTTCCCAAGGGATATAAAATTGTAAAGTAGTTATCTTAATATTTCCTACATCAATGAATTTATATTTCACTTATACTATTAACTAGTACATCTTCTTATTAGATTTGCAAATTTCTATGTAATCACTGAATGAATATCAAGTCATACATAAAATTATCATGCGCCAAGTAACTAATAAGGTTGGTCATGTTTTAGATTTACTGTTTCTCATAAAACTTTTCCTAGTTAAATGTGTACCCATTTTGCTATTTTATAGTATATATTATGCTCATGTTAATTTACATACTATTATTGCTAATTTAGTTGATCATCAATTGTTATTTAGATCAATACTTGCAGATTAAAATCTGCTACTTTGTCTACTAGCAGCAGTAACATACATAATCACAATAAATATGACTTTGCTTCTATGTTGATGGAAAGATGTGAATAAAGGAGAAAGATATCTGAAATATGTTTGCACAATAAGGATGCCAGTCAGGCAGAACCAAATAGCATGCCGATCTTATGTCAAACTATAAGCAATGTTTTTTTATGGTCTCTTTAGCTTATATTTCTCACATACCTTTCTTTGCATGCAAAATATATGCCAAAGATATCCTTTATTGGGCCCACCCAGAATTTGCCCCAGGGCATGGCCCAGCACATGGGACATAAAGGTGGCCCTGAGGGCAAGGGTCTTGGGCATAACCTGATCACTTCACAGAGAGCCCTAATTGGCTTTCAGGTATCTACCTGCCCTCTGTGCTGAATGACATTGAACTTGGCCACTAACACCTAAAGGATGCTTTGACCTTTGACATAATTGGCCAGCCATTTGGTGCTTTTTGTCTTTTGCCTATATAAGCTCCTTTGTTTCCCCCAATAAACTGAGATCTGCTGAAGACCAGACAGACTCCCCATTTTGCGACCAAGTCTCTGGGGAATGGAGGCAGAGGTGGGAATGGCCTCTTCATTAACGCAGCCAGCAGCTGTGTAATAGAGCATGTGAATGAGTGTGTGAGTGGGCTGAAACATGCCACACTATGGGAGAGTGGACACTACAATCCTCTAGTGTGACTAGGTATGAATCTGTGATGTGTCTTATGGAGAAAGTACATGTATTAAATAGCCTTAGATCTGACATTGTTTTTGCTTTGTTAATTGATAATATATCTGAAAACAGGTCTTTCAACAAAAATTGAAATAGTTACTTAAAGAAAATATAAATAGATTTTTCTAGGGAGTAGCTCTGAATCTCTCCAAGAATCAATATTTGATAGTTTATTAAATTTTTATTCAGTGTGAGTCTGAAGAACACATCACTCTCAATGAAAATGGTCTGAATATTTTTATTTAAAATATATTTCTTGATGGTTTTCTTGTCAGTTACAGTATTCTTTGAATGCAAAACTTTTTATTTTGAGCTTTACTGAAAAATAATTTTGCTACTTTATTCTTTCTTACAGGTGCACTAAACCTTCCATTTATTTTCCTCTTAGTTTTCTCTAATTTTCCAACCATCTCCAACTTTTTTAACTATAACCTCTCCTAGTCTTCCCATATTCAAGTCCTTTTGTTTTTGCTTTGTGTGTAATGGTGAACAACAATGTTCTGGCAATTTTAATTAGTTTAACAATGCTTTTAATTTTCTGTGTAAATTTATTCCTATATGATTTAAATAATCTCTAGCTTAACCAGGATCAAAATAAATATTAGCATTCACATTTAGCATTCACATTTTTTACATATTAGAGTATATCTTGTTTTAATGTGTCCTTGTATTTTTTAGGAGGCTGGTAATTCATGCTCAAACATACGTGTACATTTCATGAAAACACAGAAACACAGGAGAAAAAGAAGAACCTACTGGAATATTAGATTGCATTGGGAAGATTACTATGGAGATTCTGCATCGAAAGCATAGCACTCCATTTTTTATAATATATTTTGCCATTTTATGTATTGTTATATATATTGCAAGCGATTTTTAATTTCTTCTAAAAAGCATCTGGTGTTTTTAATGCCAAATAAATTTGCTACTTGTTTGTTATACATTACTATTGAACTCAAGTATCCCTTACTTGCCTTTCCAGATGGATCAGCTGCAATCACATCCTGAAGACCTGAGATACTTCCACAAACCTACATAGACACTTTTTTTCCTCTGGTGTCTTTATGTCATTTGTTGTTTTGAGGAAGTAATCAGATTCTATTATATGCATCTCTTAATAAAAAGCATGTTAAGAGCTGTAGAAATAAGTCAGTTAATAAGATCTTTGTTCCCAAAGCATAAGCAACATAAAAATTTGTGTCTTGTTGTTTGATTTTTTAATTGTGTGTGTGTGTATGTGTGTGTGTGTGTGTGTGTGTGTGTGTGTGTGTGTTGGACATTTCTACCTCTTCTTGACTTTGCTCTGGTGTTCCATAGGATCTACCTTACATGACCAGAATTACAGAACATTACCATTTCTGCCAGGCTTTTACATGTGGTCTGGAACCCATACTCAAGTCCTTTTGTTGCAAAGCAGAAATTTAACCCATGAGTTGTCTCTGTAGTCCCTCTCTTTAATTATTATATTTTGTTCATCAAGAAATATTTGTGTTAGCTTAATTTTTCCATTATTACACTGAAGTGTGTATATGTGCATCTTCTTTTAGTTTGGTTTTGATTCAAACATTTTTGATCTGAGCAAAGTAACATATTCCTTTTATCCTGTCCATGGATTTCTCTAAAATGAAAGAATCCAGAAGATGACAATCTAAGATCTATTTGATAAAATAGTGTCACTTGGAAGTATTGATATAAACTTTTTAAAAACAATTCTATCAAAATCAATTTGTCCATTCAGAGGTATCATAGAGTAGAAAAATGGTATGACACAGAGACTAAGAAATCCATTTCTAGTTTTGTTCTTGCCAGATTTCAGCTTTTAAGAAAAAGTCCTTACTATGGGTAATGGTTAGACACAAAATCAAGCTAAGACCAATATACTAGAGTACATCAACATTCATCTGGAAATGTTTATCAGTTCACAGTCATATTCTACTATCAAAAACATTCAGAAATTCAGGAATTTATGTGTTGGATCTGCCTTGTTTATCTGGTCCCCTCCTCCAACTAATTCTAATATGAAAATTGCTTGAACCATTGTTTATGGGTAAAATATATGCATAGTTTTTTTAATTACAAGTGTAAAATTAATATAGTAATATTTTGAAAGTTCTAAATTTTGAAAATAAAAGAAGAAACACCATAACTCTAGCCCTATAAACATAAGCATAGATTTTTCAGAAATCTCATATGTAGAATCACATTAGCCTGCATTCATAACTGTAGCTATTAAGTTGAGTTTTTAAAAAAGAAAATAGGCATATAAGTACCTATTGCTTAGAGCAAGTTAAGTAATAGAAAGACACATAGCAGAACTGCAATTCTCCAATACGTTTTAGTTTATATGAGTAATAATAACATGTTTTAGTTATTGAACATTATTTTTTTATCTTAAAAGATTTTTGCTAAAGTGAAGAATTGAGTATGAAGATTTAATAAAATGTGGTTATCAATACAAACAACAACAAATGCTGGAGAGGATGTGGAGAGGGGAACTCTCCTACATTGCTGGTGGGAATGCAGGCTCATACATCCACTCTGGAGAGCTGTCTGGAGATTCTTAAAGAAATTAAAGATTGAAATGCCATATGACCCTGCTATCCCACTTTTGGGAATAACCCCCCATACAGCAGAGGTTCACCTCGATAACACAAGCACGACCATGTTCATAGCAGCACTGTTTACAATAGCAAAGTCATGGAATCAACCCAAATGTCCAGCAGTTGACGAGTGGATAAGGAAACTATGGTACATCTATACAATGGAGTACCAGTCAGCCATCAAAAATGATGAATTACTGGAATTTTCCGGGAAATGGATGTCATTAGAAACAATTATATTAAGTGAAGTATCCCAGACCCAGAGAATTAAGCACTGTATATACTCCCTAATAGGTGGCTCCTAGTACCAAACCCACCCAGCCCACCTTGAGACACTCATAGGTAAATCTATGTATTACCTACAGTAATTGCAAGGATTATGAACAGGAGGGATGGGGTAGTAGGGCCACACCAGAAACAAGGAGAGAAGGGACCATGTTACAGCAGAGAAAATAGGCCTCCACCAAGGACTCGAATAAGTAATGAGACATCTGATTAAGTTCACAGACTTTCATTCCTGATCATTTACTACTGAGGGGTTATGATATCACCAGAAGAGGAGGGCATATAGTCTGGCAGATAAAAAGTACCCATTTTGCAAATGGGTGATAGACCCCCTCCCTCACTGAGGTTTCCCACTTTTATTACATCTACCTTTGAATGTGCTCTTATAACAAAACTCTAGTTTAACAGCTTTTTGTCTCTGGCCAGGGGGTGACATACAATGACCATCAGGATGGAGTGAAGGGCACTGCAGGAGCAGCAAAACTGCAAAAGAAAATCAACAAACCACAATCCAGAACTTCAGAGACTCTATATCAACCACATAGAACTAGGCCAGACTAATCTCTCCCCATCCTGAAGCTCAGGGACATTTGCAGAAGAGGGGGCGGTAAGACTGTAAGAGCAAAAGGATGGGAGGAGCAATGATTTGCAAGATACTCCACACAAGTTAGGGCCAAAGCAATCATAATTGGACTTTAAAAAGCCCTGCGCAATGTCCAACACACTATTGACCTCACAAAGTCTAGCACCTGCTAAAGGCACCAAGATCCTTGGAGGCAAGGGATTGACAGCCACAGTAGTGTTCCTATACTTAAGGGGAACACGGGAAAGGGTTCAGGGAAATGCCACTGGGTTCTTGTACGTCATCGGAGAGGAAGGCCCAGAGGAGAGTCTGGTATGCACATGAAAGGACTCTCTGGGAATTGGGGCAGGAGGCACTGAGGGATGGGGAGGGAGGGGTGAGGGGAGGGGGAGCAGGGGGTTCGGAGGAAGGAGGAGGGAGGGAGGGAACTGGTGTACCTATTAAGTTTATATGAGCTGAAATAATAATAAAAAATTACTAATAAAAAAAAGAATCTAGCTCTACCTAATCAAGATGAATCTCTGGGTTGGTTTGTAATATTGGCTTGAAAACACCTAAATGTGGGACATAATGTAAGTGTACTTTCATGTTCTACAGGGAACCTTTTTTGAGAAATATGTCATATTATATTGGATTTGTTTTTCCTATGAAGAGATTAAAACCATGAAAGTTTAAAAAAATGTGGTTATAAGAGTTTCTTAGAGATTAACCATGTTCTAAATATTTAATATTGACATCACTGACTTTTTTATAGTTTTTTGATTAATTGTATATATTCTTAAATTTCTTATCAAGTTGTTTAAACTAACATTTCCAAAGTTTCTATATATCCTCACGTGTTTTTCTTCTAGTCCTTAAAGATTATCTGGCCTTTGCATACCAAATTGAAGAGTTTCATGCTTCTGATGACTGACCAAATCATGTGTATGTAACGAAAATGCCATCTTTGTATACATGGGCATAGTTAATGCTATACAAGAAAATGTTGTTTTCTCTGAGTGAACTTATAAATGATAAAGAGGTAAGATCTCCACCTCTTTAATTTTTCTTCTAATTTTATTATATTTTCCATGTTATTAATTTCTTACCATTGATAAAGTGTGGGATGCAATGTAAGATATTCAAATATTTACTTTTTTATTTATTCAATTGTGCATGTATGCGTGTGTGTGTGTGTGTGTGTGTGTGTGTGTGTGTGTGTGTGTGTGTATAGAACCACGGGCGAATTCAGGAACCACCATGGACCGCCTCCACCACCTCCTTGTTTATGCTGCCCTAGGCTTTGCCCTACCTGGACCAGAAACGCAGGCCGCCCCTGCTTCTGCCTGGTGTCTATACGAGGGTCTAGGATCCGAACTCAGGAGCTTCTGCCTACAAGGCAGAGGCTTAACCCCTGAGCCACCTCTCTAGCCCCCAAATATTTACTTTTTAACGACCTGCAGAACTTTTGAAAAATTTCAAATTATCAGCTGAAATGTTTATTATGGCAATAGTTGTCATATTTATTTTATAATTTTAGAGTTTAATGCGTGCATATAATGAATTTATGTTATTTACACCCAATCTGTTGAACCTTCCTTTTATTCATGCAAACCTTTCTCCCAACTAATTGTCATCCCAAGAATTAGCATACAAAAGGAATGGTTTCATGGTGCCATTTTTAACAAGATGTATTTTTATATTTTGTTCTTATTAATCTTCCTCCAAAGTATCGTCTTCCTGTGCACTGCTTTCTGGTGCTCCTTTCTCTTCCCCACATACTATGCTTTGAAAAACATTTCCCATGTACTCCATTACTTTCTCTTCTCACTTTTCTGATTAAGATATCTTCATCTCCTCTCACAGACCGATATTTTTTAAGACACAAACACACACATAAACACACACACACACATGCTATCTAGATTTTTGCATATGGTGGAAGGCATGGATATTTCTCCTTCTGAATGTGGTTTATTTAATATAATAATTCTGAATCTCAAACATATTTCTGTGACTGTTATAATTTCATGCTTCGTTGAAGCACTATGGTGATTTCTATGACTGTTTTCTTTCTTACTTAATACTCCCTGTCATGGTTCAAAGGCAAAATATTCCCCATTTTTTCATAGGTTTGAGAATTTGATCCCTGGCCATGGCACTTTTTGGGAATGTTTTGGACCTTTTCTAATTGGATTCTTGATAGTGGAGATACATTCCTGAGGATGAGCCTTGAGACATTTAACTCTGTCTTCCTCTTTCTCCTTCCTCGATATTGGTTCAGTGTGATCCAGCCTCCTGTTCTGCTGCCATGTTTTTCTTACCTTGACGCACCATATGCAACTGTCCAACAAAATATTTTGTATGTTTGTGAGGCTGTTTATGTCAGCAATGAACCACTCAGTACAAAACATACTAACTGATAGTAGGGAAGTATTTTAGAAGATGACTTCAGGCCAATTCTTCTAGGAGGTTTGGAAAAATTCAATTACCCTGTTCCCTTGTTTCCATTTCTCAAGAATAATTTTGTAAATCATTTTTAAGGGAATATTCTGAGCTCGAAATGGGCTAGCAAGAAAAAATGAGACTTTTCAATTCCTACTAAAATCTTCAGTTGTTTTAGACCTGAGGTAAGAACAAAAAATACTTTGTCCACCTCACAGATTTCCGGAGGCTTATGACCATAATTATAATGAATCTATGTCTCATTCCCCCTTGCTTAATGTGCATAATAAACTTCATATTACTTGTTGTGTACATGTAGATGGCATCTCATGAGACTTAGGCAAAATGGTAACTACTGCACTGTGAAATTAGTTCACTATTTTTTAAAGAAACCAGGTTAATAACTATTACTACATCTCTTTTACAAAAATATTTCATTATGTTCTCAAGTAATGGAGCTTAGAATATGTTGTGAGAAATGATCAAATTATCTCATTTAGAGGTGTTGATCTGAGCCTGAACAGGCTGTGAAAAACAGGAATGGAAAAATCACATTTAAAAGGCAGATCTGTATTAATAAGACAAATGTCCCATAGACTTTGTATAATGATACATAATGTAGTAGTTTTAACAAATGAGAGTGTGATCCCCAGAGTAGACTCCCAATACATACCCATTGAAAAGCCAATTATGAAGGATATTTATTCATTTTTACTTGTTTCATAAATACTCATTTTCTCCTTGAATTACCCTCAGGTTTTTCAACTCTATGATTGATAGGTATCATTTTCTAAATATATATTTCCCATAAATTTAAAAGCAAAACTCTGTGTGTTCATGCCTGTGTGTATGTGTGTGTGTGAGTGTGTGTGTGAGAGAGAGAGAAGGAGAATATCAATATGTGCCTGTAGAGTTCTTAAGGCTATTCTTTGGGGATCATTTTGGGTTACTTCATCCTTTTTGCGTTGTTTTTGGGATTTTTCAGGGTCTACCTTCCAGAGTCAGAAGTACAGGCCTCCAGCATTTCTACCTGGCATTTTTACATAAGATTGGGAACTGAACTTGGGTTCTTCAGCCCCTAAATATTGAAACAAAAAATTCCAGACTTGTTTTCAAAGCAACCCCTTTCTGAAGTGATTAATTTGTGACAGTGGGGCCTTTATGAAGAAGAGGAGTTCATTCATAAAAGATGACATGTGATAACCCCTTTGCACTCTAAGATCTCAGCATCTAGTAGCACAGATCTGCTCATGAGAACCACATTGATCAGTGCCTTGATTCTAGACTTCTCTGGGTCCAAAATTATTCAAAGATAAATTTCTTATATTTATGTGCTATCCAGTTAATGATATCTGATAGAGGAGCCTTAATAGACTATGATATAGGATTATGCAGAAATAAATTATAACAATTACATCCTGCCATCCGTGCACTTAACAAAGCCCCAAATACCACCCCTTCCTACTAATTAATAACCTTTCTTTCAGATCATTTAGAGTAACACCTGCCTCTTCAAAATTGATGGCTATACAGCAGGGGGCTCATACATTGCCCAACTGCTTCTGTTACCTGAGTCTTTGAGCATCGAAGATTACTAAGAGACATTCAGTTTTAAAGTGACTTATGATGCACAGTTCAGATGTACATTTTCAGTTGTTGAAAATTAACTGTTATTACCTATTTTACATACAATTATTAGCAGGAAAACTGTGTGACATTTAAAATTATGTATGAACATTTGGCAAAATATTGACTCAGATAATAAAGCTATTGTAAATGGAAGAGGCCATGAGATGAACAGAAACAGTTGGGAATAAAAGTGTAAGATATAGGGACAAGGTGTCACAATATCTTGCATATCCAGGTATTTTATTACTTAGCTAATTCTATCCCTGAAATATCAGCTAAGCACAGTTATGTTGTTTCATTCTTCCTTACATTTTTACAACTACTGGTACTTTGATATTTTAGCATACCTCCTATTTCAGATAAACATTGTTATTTGTATTTTCAGTATAAAAGCCATTTAATAGTGGTGAAAATTGACAAAAAGTATGCTTAAGAGAGTCATATCACCAATGAGTCATGTTAATTTGATGTGATATGAGGAAAAACACACCTATATTTATGCTTTATTGTTTCCAAATGGTGATAAGTATTTTAATAAATTAGATATAGACCAATGAAATGACTCCACAAAATATCTGACTGTGATTCCTTAAAAAGTCTATGTTATCAAAAACAAGTTAAGTCTGAGAAATTATCATAACCCAGAAGAGTTTAGAGAGTTAGTAGAGTTCAGAATAGCATCATCAAAGTAATCCTATGCATGAAGGAGAAGACTTTGTACCAAACAGGTACATAGGAAATGATTTGGAACAAAGCTAATAATAATATGTGATATCACTTCACTAATTGTGATAAACTCATCTCTCACATCCTGTGCCAACCAGGCTGGTAAGATAAGATCCCAACCTGGGGGGCTGGAGAGGTGGCTCAGGGGTTAAGCCTCCGCCTTGCAGGCGGAAGGTCCTGAGTTCGGATCCCAGATCCCACGTATAGACGCCAGGCGGAAGCGGGGGCGGCCTGCGCTTCTGGTCCTGGTAGGGCGGAGCCTGTGAATCCCGGGGCAGAAGGAGGTGGAGGCGCCCATGGTGGTTCTTGAATTCGTCCGTGGTTCTACACATACACAGACACACGCACGCACATACACACGCATATGCACACAGTTGAATAAATAATAATAAAAAAATTAAAAAAAAAAAAAAGATCCCAACCTGGGGAAGAACTTCAAGAAAGTACCTTCTGGAAACAGGATATGGCTTATTTTAAAATAAATAATAAAGATATAAAACATATGAGAGTTGTCAGGCTTGCAACCTGCTCTTTGGAATGGGTAGTTGCTAGGGGCCTGAGCGGTTGCTAGGAACCACTCCCCTTCAAGTCTTGCCTCTTATCTTTTCTTTTTTAATTTTATATTTATTCAATTGTGCATGTGTGTGTTTGTGTGTGTGTGTGTGTAGAACCACGGGCGAATTTGGGAAGCACCATGGACCGCCTCCACCTCCTCCTTGTTTACTCGGTATTCACAGGCTCTACCCTACCACGACCAGAAATGCAGGCCACCCCTGCTTCCACCCAGCATCTATATGTGGGTTCTAAGATCTGAACTCAGGACCGTCCGCCTGCAAGGCAGAGGCTTAACCCCTGAGCCACCTCTCCAGCCCTGAGCCTCTTATCTTTGACAGACAAGTTCCTCTCTTTTTGTGATTGTGCATGCATGGCATGGTTCTTACCATTATATATAGGCAGCTTATATGATAATAGCCAGAATCTGATATCCTCAAAAAGAAAAAAGTTAATGTATAACATGTGCCCATTCCAACAGATTCACCTTGACCATTTATAAGAATGTACAATAGATATAACACAAACTAATAAGAAGCTTAATCTTGGTGCATTTTAACTAAATCTCAAATGAAGTCTTTGTTGAACACAACAATACAGACTTAGACCATTTGGCTGGTGGGACATTGTAAAATAGATAAATTTAGAGAGACTGAGAGGCTAGGAAAAACCTGTTGAGGGGCTGGGAAAAACCTGTTGTAGGGCTGGGAAAAAAACCTGTTAAGATGTAATAAGGATTTGTTTGTGTCCCACCCTTAAACAATAGGTTAAATTCTTAAAAAATGTTTATCCTCAAAGTGATTTCTGCTGATTAGAATATGTGTCTGTCTACAGATGCAATTTTCCCTCCCCCCAAAATTTTCTAGTATAAAAGCTGTCACAAAATTCCAATAAATCAGATTCAGATTCATCCAGCTCAGAGTTGTGTGTGTCTGTCTCTCATTTGCCGACTCTTTGGCTTACTTGGTCTGGGAAGCCCTGGACTGCAAGGCCACAGAGTGGATGGCAGCACTCATCATTAATATAAAATAGCATAAAATATGACAAAGATTTGATATGGAATTTTGAGGAACTCATAACACTACGTTTGCATTTCCAGTAAATGAAAAATTATAATTGTCACTGTCAAAATTTCATCAGTCATCAAATACCTTCTCTACTACTCTCAGTGTATTCCTAAGGCAGACTGTACATCATTCATGTTCTATACCTGCATAAAGCACACAAGTACAGCTTGACAAACCATTCTTGAACAGGTTACTGAATTGTTGGGCCTCATCAAGATCATGGACAAGGCCTGTTGGAACTTCCTGAGCCTGGCTAGAGTTAGGTTGCAACAGCAACTGGCCCATAGTAATGCCCCACTAGCCCATAATAATCTCATGAGACTACAAATCTCACGAGACTACGCCTTCTACAGTTGGTGACGATAAATTGCCTAGCTGAGAGGGGCAATCACCAAAGACTCATGCTAGGACTTATGGGATGTTGGGTGGGGTATATAAGGGCCTGACTGTTGGAATAAAGTTGGTTTCTGCTTCGACAGAGCTCCTGGCCTGATGTGTCTTTCCCCGGTGGTGAGGGGCGTCAGGGCCAGCGACACTCATCATCCTGCTCAGCCCCAGGTTGTGCCTGGCTGGACCAGCACTCCCTTCCGCACTAGTTGCAGAGAGCCCGGCACTGAATGGGTAAGTGAAAGATTAAGTTAACAACTAATTCATGGGCTGAAAATATAGTTTAAATATCAATTAGATGTTAAAAATTCATGGTGGATATTTGGACATTGTATTTTAAATACATAGTCATGCCACTAATGGCTCATACTTATTGGTTAGCTTTCACTGTAGTAAGTGCTAAAAGTGTGTATTTTTACTTAAACCTCATAAAACCACAATGTGCAATTATTATCAGTGTTAATGGAAAGTTTTGTTTTTGTTTTTGCTTTGTTTTGTTTTTGAAACTGTCTCTAACTGTAGTTTGGTTTGGCCAGGAACTCACAATATAATTCAGACTTTATACTCACAGTCATCCTCCTGTCCCAGTGTCTCAAGATCTTGGATGAGTTCATGAGCACCATGACTGAAATGCTGATGTATTAGTACATGATTGTTGTCTGACACAGAGAAGTAACACATCAGACATAAGGATCAGACTCAATTCCCCTTGCTTCCAGAGTTTGTGCTTTTATACTATTCATATTAATAATCCCTATTTTCAAATATCATGCTTACTATAAAAAGAATTGAACAAAATTAAATAGATTTCCAGTAAAATGTATGTCAATTTTTCATTTTGAATATGTATTAAAATTTTGATATTAATATATATTTAAGATATTTTTTCTTTTGAATTAAAGACAAAATTTGCAAAACATTTCTTTGATCATTCCTCTCTCAGCTGCTGACTTCAAAATGTGTAGTTACTGATGAATTGGATGAAGAAAACTTTTCTTTAATTCCATGATTAATGGCATTTTACTATTGGAAAAAATCAACTAAAGTTTGATTTTTAGGTGGATATGAAATTATAAAAATGTAGCTTGATTTTTATCATATCATAAGGTTCTTTTCCCATTGCTCTCCATGCTGCTAAGGATCCACAGGAACAAGCAGTGAGTGAAAGAGAGGTCACCACAGGGAACTTGGTCCTGCTGCTACTAAAGTCATCCCACACTGGAGAAGGCCAATTACAGTTAGATTCCTGCCATACAGAATATCTGAATATCTGTATTTTAATATTCCAAAGTAAGGCTACACACATAACATAGCAACAATTGGCATGTATAAATTAATTTAAAGGGAATGAAGGATGTTTGGGTTAAATAATAAAATATTTTAATCAGTGGTTCATGATGATTAATTTGCATATGTTTTCAAATGTGTAAATTATCAAATATATAAAATAATTCTTTAAATAATATCATATATGTAGGTGACTTGAAGACTGGTGAGAATAATGTATTATCATGACCTTTATATTCATTTTTTCTTTTTTTAATCCCTTGACAGTTTCATACATGTATACAATGAATTTAAGTAATTTCACCCCATATTATTTGACTTTATTACCATTCCCTCATTGAAAACCTTTTCCTTCCTAGCCAGTCTCCTTTCTATCATGTCTTTATGTGTTGTGTTGTATTGTGCTGTGTGTTTGTGTGTGTGTGTGTGTGTGTGTATGTGTGTGTGTGTGTGTGTGTGTGTGTATGTCTCAGTAAGTTTTTTAAGTGATGTTTATATTACTATGGGCCTGGAAACTTGCTTGTACGTGCAGACTCAATATGAAGATCTAAGTTCCAAACAGGATGTTAATCTCACCCTTAAAGTTTTTCTAATGATTCAAAAAGATAAAATTAAAAGCAAAAGAAAATGATCATATTTTAAGAAATGTGGAATTGAAAGACTCAGGGCAGGAAAAAAAAGAATAGTCAATATAGAGCTTCTCAGTCATTGTCTTTACATATGAATATTTTCCACAGTCAGTGTACTACAGAGTTTAGCTAAACTGACTTAGCTGTGCTTTCACTCTTCATTAATAACAATGTAGTGTGTATTGATCCATAGATCATCCTAATTTCCTGACAGAAATGAGGCCTGGAAGACTGTTCTCTGGTAGTTATTTATGTTTTGCTTTATTATCAGGTCATCTCTGGGCAGCAATGATATGATTCAAGTCAAAAGCACCACCATGACAAAATAATTATTTACAAAATTCTTAGCTCTATGGAAACATCTAACTATCCAAGATAATAATTTTGCCTAGTTTGTTGAGATTTTCTAAATATTCTGTCTCTGAGAAACAAGATGAAGACATAAATGATGTATGAATGAACACCTGCAAAACAAAATATCGGAGACTTCAGAAAAAAAAAGTGGGCATCCAAACAAGCAGTGTACTTTAATTTTTATAAAACCTAATCTCTGAAATGAGAATGATTCAAGAATTGATATTTTTTAAAAGGTTAAAATAGGAAGGAAAGCTAGTCTTTTTGTGGGAGTATATGACATGAAAAAAGTTGGGAAGAAATATAAGCTGTTATAACAAGACTCTAGTTTAACAGCTTTTTGTCTCTGACCAGGGGGTGACATACAATACCCATCAGGATGGAGTGAAGGGCATTGCAGGAGCAGCAAAACTGCAAAAGAAAATCAACAAATTATAATCCAGAACTTCAGAGACTCTATTTCAACCACCTAGAATTAGGCCAGTCTAATCTCTCCCCATCCTGAAGCTCAGGGAAATTTGCGGAAGAGGGGGCGGTAAGATTGTAAGAGCACAAGGATGGGAGGAGCAATGATATGCAAGATTCTCCACACAAGTTAGGGCCGAAGCAATCATAATTGGACTTTGCATGCCCTGCGCAATGTCCAACGCACTATTGACCTCACAAAGTCTAGCATTTGCTAAAGGCACCAAGATCCTTGGAGGCAAGGGAATGACAGCCACAGTAGTGTTCCTATGCTTAAGGGGAACACAGGAAAGGATTCAGGGGAATGCCACTGGGACCTTGTATGTCATCGGAGAGGAGAGCCCAGAAGAGAGACTGGCAGGCACATTAAAGGATTCTCCTGGGATTGGGGGGAAGGCACTGGGGGATAGGGAGGGAGGGGTGAGGGGAGGGGGAGCAGGGGGGTCAGGGGGAGGAGGAGGGAGGGAGGGAACTGGTGTACCTACTAAGTTTGTATGAGCAAAAATAATAATAAAAAATGTTTTAAAAAAAAGAAATATAAGCTGTCCAAGAAACTTGGTAAAAAAATTATACTGTAATTTATGATTAGTAGTAGATAAATTGGAGTTGATTTAGTTGAAAATAATTTTATATTTGATTATTCAGCCTGTTGCTTTGGAAGACAAAACATTAAATTAGTCTCTGATAGTTTTGTAATATACAGTGATCTTTACAATGAATATCTTAAAATTATGTACTTCTCTTTTTCTTCATGATAAAGCTAAGGAAATTTAAGGTCACAAGCTGAAAACACATGTTGTCCTTAAGTTAGTATCTGTGAACATGAGATGACTTATACAACCTTGCTAAATCTGAATTGCTCCACTAAATGTCAATAAATTTTTTATCATGGCTGTTTTGTCAATCCTCCAAACACTGTGAAGACATTTATTTTGCTCTGAATTCTTGGGTTTTTCAGTATTTATAGTTTCATGTAGAAAAGGTTGGCAGAACTGAAGAACAAGAAACAGTTGAGATTTACAGTATTCAGTTAAGGCTGCTTCATTTTTAATTGGTCACTAAATTTACATTAATATATGTATCATTGATCATTACTTAAATTCCTTGTTTTTTGAATTTTCTTGTCTCCTTGGGGGGACATTTATGTTCTGTTCACATCATAAAGTTGCAGGTATAGAAGGGAGGAATATTTAATCACAGTGACCCCAGGTTAAATTGGAATGTGTCAGTGTGTGTAAGGAATCACTTGACAAAAATCTATTCAGTCCACCCTGTTTCTTTTTTTTTCTAACAACCATGATTTTCCTATTTCTATGTGCTTTGCATTTTCAGAATACACATGCAACTGATATCAAATGGTACCTTTCATTTTGTTTCTGATCTTATTAGCCTTAAATCTGTACATGAGTTTCTAATAGTAAGTTTTTTCCCTTAAACACTCAAGAAGATTGTAAATTTCTATGGTTATGTGTATGTGTATAATCTGTCAAAGTTTTCGTTATCAATCACTGCCCTTGGACATCGAGGTTTTGGCTTAATTAGATTATTGTGAATTTAGCTACAATAAATGTAAGAATGCGATATTTCAAAATCTGATCTCAATCCTTTTCAATGTATTCAGATAAGCATATTTTATTCATTTTTTTCATGATTTTTTTCATATTCTGGAAAATAATCAAGTACATATTCAGTACTTAAATGAGTTTAATTACTGCACATTTAAAATTAAAGGTTTGGAGTGAAAGCTTTATAAGTACTAAGATGCATGGTTTATTTGTAGTTTGCTTATTTTGTATTGACCTCATCTCATCTAGTAGTTTGGAAGGTTTAGGATTCACTTTGATAATGAAGTGCAGGATATGATATGAGATAAAGAAATTGTGACTATTTTTCTTTTGCCTGTGGGAACAAGGTGGGGTATGCACCTTGACACCTCTTACCTGTCTTTCTTCTCATTTCTATGCCAGAATAGGCTGATTTCTGTGATCTGCTGACAGCTTATCTGGGACTATGAAAACATGTAGAGTAAGTTGGAACAGAGGAACTAGTATTTGTCACTCTTCTCCACCCCCCAAAAATGTTTCTTGTGGCAGTTATACTTCTTCCACAAGGCAAATTCTTGGTAGACAGCTCTAGGAGGCTGAAGCTGTGAAATGGAGGTGGCTCCTCAGCACCCTAACCCAGTTGCCCCCATGTGTGTCCCTAATGGTTGTGCTTTGATAATTGTTTTTATTTATTATCATTGTGTGTGCATATATGATGTACAGATTAGAATGCACATATGCCATGGAAAACGTGTGGTCATCAGAGGGCAGCTTTATGGTGTGGGTTCTCTCCATCCACCTTGAAACAGGTTCCAGGAATCAAATTCAGGTTATCATGCTTGCAGGGGAATTTACTTTTCCTGCTAAATCATATCATCAGTGTCCTGCATAGTGATTGAGCCTTTCACATAGTCACAGTTCATTACATGCGATTATCTTAAAAAAGTAATGAAGACACCTTTCATTTTAATGATACTTGTTTGCTAAAATGATATGCTTCTCTCTTTATCTCAGGTTTTTATGCCAGTACATTTTAGAGATAATCAACTCTGTCCTTTAGTAATACTTTATTAGAAGGTGATACATTTCATAAGTTTTTTCATTTCTTTATATTAAAGAATGCATTTTGCCTATAATTTTATTTTAATACTGAATTTACTGTTTTGTACTAGTATTCTAACTTAACCAATATTTCTTATTTTTTCAATATAATTTAATACATCACATAAGAATACTAGTGGATTGTCTCACAAACTACTTTGGAGGAGCCATACTAATATTACAGATTTACTAAATAAATGAATGCTAAGGAATTGAAATTTTCTGTTAGCTTGGATGAATTTTAATAAATTAACACCAATAATGTACAGTTTTTTAAAAATAATATCTAGTGATTTATATATTTGTTTTCAGCATTTCTGCATTGTGTTCCTTTACATTTGGTTACCTAGCTGCATAAATGGAATTTAAATTAATTTTTTATCTTAAGATAATTACATGTAAACATTAAAAAGACATTGACTACCTCCTCTGGTTTTCTTACTTTAAGGATATATTTGCTGTCTCCTTTTTCCTCCTTACTTTTTTTAAAAGTTTATATTCCACAAATATCACTCTGTGATAGATTTAGAATTAATCGCTAAATATTTCACTTTGCTTAACCTAACAGCAAATGCTTCAGGTAAGCATCTACTGCCTTGTTTTGGAGGTGTTATGGGTTCATATATTGGGACATGGTGACATTATTATTATATTTCTATGAGCTATTTGCAACATAGTTTAGGCCAATATCGCTAAGATTTTTTAGCAAAGGTTGAAATTAGGAAAAAAACAATTCCTCCATATGCCTAGAGAAGAATAAGCTCTTTCAACTTAACTCCATTTCCTGATGCACATTACTTGTGGGATGGCTGACTATTAAAAAGAGCAAATTCCTCTTCCAGCTTTTGAATCCATCTAAAGAATGCCTGAAGGAAAAGGTGAGTTATGCAGTATAATCTGAAAGCATAAAACTTTGTATGACTACATTTCTGAGCACATTATGCATTATACATGGAGATACAGCCTGGAGTCCTAGTAACTGCTTATGGATGAATGACAGTTATGAACACATTGTCTATCACAGACTTACATGTGGTTTCTAATGAGAGTATTTCAAAGTAGGTGACTAAGCCTATATGCATTCTCTGTGCTTCCTATTTCCTCAGGACCAATTAATAAATGAAATAGAACAATTTTATATTATTTATGTTGCTAAGACTCTATCCAATTGTCCAAAAAGAGAATATAAGTAAAAAAAATGTACATTCCAATTTTAGTTTTACCAATTATTTAACCTCAGGCATATAACTACATATGCTTGAGGTATGTTTCATTTGCAATCCAGCAGGTTTGACTTTTAATTAAAAATTACAGATTCCTAAAACTCATTATAAAGCACTTAAGTAAGTGCATTTATTTTTTTAATTTTTTATTATTATTATTTATTCAACTGTGTGCATATGCATATGTATGTGCGTGCGTGTGTGTGTGTGTGTGTGTGTGTGTGTAGGACCACGGACGAATTCGCAAACCACATGGATGCCTCCACCTCCTTCTGCCCCAGGATTCACAGGCTCCACCTTACCAGGACCAGAAGCACAGGCCACCCCCGCTTCCGCCTGGCGTCTATACGTGGGATCTGGGATCCGAACTCAGGACCTTCCGCCTATAAGGTGAAGGCTTAACCCCTGAGCCACCTCTCCAGCCCCAAGTAAGTGCATTTAAAGAGATGTGTTTCAAGGTGTCAGGCATGAAAGAACAGATCAATATTTTTTCTAGATTGAAAACTAACTTTTTGCATTTATTTCACATATTCAAATAACATTGGCAAACATCCAGAGGTACAACTTGCAATATTTCTTTGCTTATTCTGAATGCTGGTTGATTTTTTTTCCAAAAAGTCTCTATTTCTTTCAAATCTTTATTGAAGTTTTTAAACAATAGAGAACTAGTTTTCTATGAAGTGAATACATTTAGGAGTTCACCTGACGTAAACTGTTTTTCTAGAATCCTCATACTGATGTGATCTTTAGAAACATTATTAAAATTTACCATTTATTATACCAACTGGAACTGGTCTGAGGACTTTCTCCTTGCTGGATAACTTATACAGTACCAAGAATACTGGTACCAAGGAATACTGGAGGAGAGAAATAAATACAAGCCCTATCAATAGCATGATATATTAAATTGTAATGTAAATCACCATGGCAACAGGTGACCACCAGTATAATAGTGGCATGAGCAGGAGGAAACAACCAATTTTCTGATTGGACTCAAGACCCTGTTTGTCAGAATAGTACCTATTATTGTTACTATAAACTAGAACAAAAACCTAAAAAAAGGGAAGGAAATAGATCAATAGAGAAGACAGCTAATAAACATATAGTACATCAAACTGCTCTGTAGGCAGCTGTTTAATAACATAGAATATCATAGAATCAGAACTCACAGTGGAAACCTTCGGGTATAAAACTGGATAAGTAAAGTACATACTAGTGTAACCTGAAGAAAGGTAGCTTGGTATATACTATGGAGGCCTGAGCCTCCACAGGAGTAGACAAACCAGAGTGAACCCTGAGGTCCACAGAAGCATACAGGAGGAAGGGTGGAAGCAAGCAGGAAAGAAGTAAGGTGGGGAAGTGAGGAGGGGAGATGGGAGGGAGGGGGGAGGTAGCTGGGATGAATACTAAATATGTAAAAGTGGAAAAAAATGAAAATGGGAAAAATTTTAAAGAAATAAAATTTTATAATAAAAAGTTAACATTTATGAGTAAAAATTCACTAAATTTTCTTGAAGCATGTTTTCAGATATGATTTGCTAATTCTTACATGCTAATTCTTAAGTGCTTTCTTTGAAAACTTAATAGAAAATTTGTCTTCAGACTATGTGGGGTCCTTTGTATTTCTGCTTTTGTGTATTATGGAATATTTTGTGATGTATTTCTGTAATGGTTTGGAAAATTTATTCCCTGCATAGCTTTTTGTAAAGTGTCAGTTTTAAACTTAATTTAAAATAATAATGTTAAAAATTAAATAAAAAATCAATTAAAAAATTGAAAATTGGAAAAGAATAAAAACTATAGTTCAGAAAGTTACTTCCAATAAATTGTTTCCTTTTCCTCCCAAAAAATTCTGAGAATTTTTGTAGACTGTTATAAAAGAGAAATTTTAAATCTGAGAAATTACTGAAAAACTGCTTTTTCTTCATCTACCTTTAAAAAATCACTTTGTATGCAAAACTTAACTGAATTATATGTGTGATTATACATGAATGATATTTATTCAAGCCTTCGTAACTTTTCATATGAAATGACTTTTGATTTTAGTTGATGTGTTTACTATAGGCAAGCATATAATAATTACAAAAATACATGTATTTAAGTATTTTTCATTTGGTGCATCAATTTAAAAAGTGTCCCATTTTTTCCTGCAAATAAATTAAATGTCTTCGCACATGTGACCTAGATGAATTTGTTGAGCCAAAATTAAAGAGTTCAAAAGACTCTGCACTGAGATAGGACTAACAGTTGAGGAATTTTAATGCTTCAGAATTGCAAAAAAAAAGGTATGAAGAGGGGACATATCAAATATGTATACATGTGTATCTTTTGAAAATTATGTTTTCAGGAAAATGCAAACTTAGTAAGTTCATGCCTTTTTACATGTAGTTCAAATGATGAAGTATTCAAATAGATTTTTTCTTTCAATGGCTAGAATTATTTAACTTCATTAATGATCAGATGAAATGTATTCTATAGAAATATGTAATGAGATGAAGCCAAATGAGTTTGGCTCATGAATTATCTCATATATATGACATCATATGTATCATATATATCAATTACATATATATATAATTAGTACATAGTAACTTCTATATGTATTGCAAAATTTGAAACCTGAGATTTACAGTGAGAATGGATTTGAAGCCTGATTTGAAACAGAGCTAAAATTTAATTTTTCTAAATTTCTTTAACATTGAAAATTTAATGTATGTGTACAACAAATCAAGTTATTTTAACATGTCATTCCTCTCCTTCTTTCCCTGAAAGCCTAGATAAGATTTTATGCTGTAAAACTGCTTTTACTTTCTAAATATTTATGATTATATCCAGCGATTAGTGTTTTAATTACTCTTCTTTTTTATTATTTGTTCAATTGTGTGTGTGTGCATGTGTGCGTGTGTGTATATATGTATGTGTATGTATGTGTGTGTGTGTGCAGAATCACGGGTGAATTCAGGAACCACCATGGACACCTCCACCTCCTCCTTGTTTATTCTGCCCCGGGATTCACAGGCTCTGCCCTACCAGGACCAGAAACTCAGGCAGTCCCCGCTTCTGCCTGGTGTCTATATGTGGGATCTAGGATCTGAACTCAGGACCTTCTGCCTACAAGGCATGAGGCTTAATCCCTGAACCACCTCTTCAGCCCCTTAATTACTCTTCTTAAGAAAAGTTTCTTATTGCAATCTGGAAGGTTAAGCAGGCTGCAAAATATAGGGGATGGTGGTGTGATCATCCATCAATAGGGCCTCTATGCCATTAACTTAGTCTCAGCTATCAACATACTTGGAGGCTGGCCTTTGGACAGGGTTGTAGGAAGTTGCCTGGATTGATTTGGATGATAAAAAGACCTGCCTTTGTGGGCTGCATGAATTCCTGAGTTTATGGTTGGTGTTTAACAAAACGACAAAGGGAACAGAGTTAAGATCAACATGTATTCCTTCATTGCTTCCTTTTCTTTGATGTGGATGTAGTGTTAAAACTCTGCCACTGTGACTTCGTTGCCTTGATGGATTAAAACAAGGAATTGTGAGCAGAATAAAACTCCTTCTTGGGTATTATTAGTGGCATTGAGATAAGTGACCAAGATACTTCCTGCAAGCCTTAGGGAACATCATGCAAAGGGAAAGGACAATATGTAAGAAGCAGAATATGATAAGCTTGTGGCAGACTGGAAGTCCAAGAAATTGTTCTGTTTACATTTTGGGAAATTAAGGTTATAACATCTCCCATTATACTTAACTAAAGGAAAATTGTTATGAACCATTTTCATTAAAGGAGACAAAATTATAATACAGAAAATGGCAATATTGACTTCTACAATATCAAAGAACTTTGGAGTTGGGAGCACAGTTCCATTGATGGTTACAATTCACATGCCTACAAGGACCTTTTAAAGAAACAATTTACATTTCAAAAAGGCAGAAAAAGAATTTACAATGACAAGTCTTCCAAAGTCAGCTTATCTCAGGGAAGAGAAGAGAATAGGAAGTCAGGAAGCTATGTAAAGTAAATAAAGATTCATAGGCAGAGTAAAAATCCAGGATAACCAGTTGACGCAACACGATAAATTGAAACAGTAACTTTTCTCTATTGCTTTTTTTCTTATTTCTTTTAAGACATGTTGGGTATGAAATTCACATGAGTCTATTTCAGGGAAATGCCACTGGGTCCTTGTACATCATCAGAGAGGAGGACCCAGAGGAGAGTCAGGCATACACAATAGAGGACTCTCTGGGAATTGGGGGGGAGGCACTGGGGGATGGGGATGGAGGGGAGGGGGAGCAGGGGGTTCGGGGGGAGGAGGAGGAAGGGAGGGAACTGGTCTACCTATTAAGTTTGTATGAGCGGAAATCATAAAAATGTATTAAAAATAAAGGAGATAAATGTAAAAAAATTATTCTTTCAACAAAGTCACTGGTTTGATTATCTAATTTTGCAATTAAATTTCAAAATTACTGTTTTTTAAACTAATCTTCCAACAACTATTGTTTAGTTATCAGATATTTTGTGTTGTGTATTTTAAAACAATCCATTTTCTTCTAAATATTTTTGATGTTTGTTTTCTTTTTTATTTAATGTACATACATGTACATAGTGACTTTTTAATATTTTGAGTCATTAGTCCCAAATCTCATCACCCTTCCTTATTTTCTTACAATTTTTCATCTCCCCTGCCAGATTCCCTCCTGTTAAGTGATCATAGACTATATGAAACACAGTAGGTCATACAAGGGAAACATTTTTCTTTAATTAATTTTCTTGTTCCATAATCTACCAAATCTTGAATGAGAAACTGTAAGAAACACTGTGTATTATGTAGTTATACAATCTTGGGAGAATCCAGGTGACCTTAGACTTATGGAGAACTGACACATCATTTACAATTTCTTGTTCTTTATTAATTCAACTATTTAAATATTTGAACAACTTAATTTAGTATCCAACCATGAGGTATTAGTACACCATTTTATAGCCACTCATAATTTTAATACTAAAGATGCATCTAAATCTGAGACTACATTTCATGGTATACTTGTGTGCATGTGATGAATACACATGTATGCATATGTGCGTCTGCATGTTCCGATCAGGCGTCAACACTGAGTATCATCTTCTGCTCTGTTGGGTGAGGGACTGTCCTTGAGAATGGGAGTCACTACTTAGTTTGACTTGCAAGAAAAACCTTACAAAGCTCCTAGTACTGAGATTACGTGTATAGAAACACAAACTTAGCTTTTGTTTTTTTTAATTTTCTTATTACGGGTCCTAGGGATGCACACACAGATCCTCATGTTGTATAACAAGCTCTTTATCACTGTGCAATCCCTAGGTCATTGTCTATGATAATTAATCTGATTGAACATCCAGTCCTTATTAAACAGAGGTGTTAATTGAAAACATGATTACCAAAATAAGAAATGAGATAGAAAACATTTATAATGATTGAACTGTCTATATTATCAAATGTAAAGAGCCGATAAAATAACAGGAGAATTATACATATTTGTACTTTCAAAAATAAGTATTATTATTATTATTATTTCACTAAAGACACAAAAGATAAAATTATAGTAACAATATAAAAATTAGTCATATGATAAAATGACATAATGTTACATTTGAATCATTTTATTGCTAGAGTATTCCTTCAAACTATCAGTAGCCAAAAATGTGAACTGGCCAAATTATAGAAATTTCTTTTCATAATATGAGATGTATTTTAGTGAAATGTCTTATTATACCACACTGTGTGCATTTAAAGTTTTTAATAAAAAAGCTGCATTTAGTGTAATGCTAATGTTAAAATGAGTTATTTCTTTTCAGGTGAATCCATAGGATTCTTTCCATTTCATACTTTTAGAAATTCTTGCTTTAAACAAACATTTCAAGATTGTATAATAATACAGCCAAACTAATGCAGCATTTTAGAATCCTGCTCACATTCCAGTGATCACAGAATATAACTCTTGAGCAATGATGGTGTTTGTGATGATTAAGGCATAATTTAAACTTTAAGGATGCCCTGGAGGCCCTGATCTTTCCATGCTATGTGAAAGTCAGGAAAACAGGAGGCATAGAGTTGAAGACTGGGAAATCCCAGAGCAAAGTAAAAAGGAGGTAGCAGCAATCCAGGATGATTGCCAAAGTCACCTTTAGTCCTCCGCAGGGACACACAGTATCCTCTGATTCTCTCTCTCTCTCTCTCTCTCTCTCTCTCTCTCTCTCTTTCTCTCTCTCTCTCTCTCACACACACACACACAATGAATAAATTGTAAAAACTCTTTAAAAAAAGAATATTCACAGTCACTTAGGATATATCAGGTTAGGGAATTAGGCTTGCTAAATGGATATGTGCATATCCATCAAAGTCAAAATTTTTTGAAAAAAACATTTTATATCAATGTTGCATAGAATATTTCCATAAACAAATAAGAAACAAATGTCAAGTAAATAATTGTTCACAATAGTTTGGTAATTTTTACTAGTGTCAGAAAATATCATTGGCCTATAAATTCATTTATTTGACATACAAACATACTTGGAGTGCCTTCACTTTTTTAAGGTCTATATACATATATGTCCACAAATAGACATATAAATGTATATGTATAAATGCAATATTTAAATATTTATGCTCACTTATTAATAATAAGTTCATATGAAGCCATATAAAGCCAGCTATGTTCAACAACTATAATTTGAATGTATGAATGAATTAAATATTTGTATAATAATACAGCCAAACTAATGCTAAAATTCCATTGTTATTGCTGTTTTACGGAATTGCTATATACTTGATTTATGTGCAGCTCTTACAGAAGAAAGAGATAGGAAACCTAAATCTCAGAGAGGTGAATATACCCGAACATTTTCATTATTTTTCAGCTTATTTTTTTCAAAAAAATATGGTTTCTGTACATACCTTCTCTCCCCTTTCCTTTTTCTCTCCTATTTTATCAATCCATCCCTGTCCTCCCACCCTCACGTCTCTCCATAAATGTGGCTCCCTTCAGGGTACTTCTATTAATAAGGGGCCTGGTCTCCCTCGCAGTGTAAATGTCTCTTCAGTGGATAATCCCACAGGTGGGGAACCTCCCTTTCACTTCTTCAGCACCTACCCATGTTCTCCTGTCTCCACTCTACACCCTTGATTTATGTTCCTTTGTAGTTTGGATGTTATAAAACTTCCTGTTTGATTTTATCTATCTGAAGGTTTAACGCGAGGATCCATGTGGTAGGACTTTTTGCATCTGCGATACTTTGATTAGAATAATTTCCTTATTTTTTAAGGAATTTTTATCTATTTTTGTAAAGATTAAGTAGTACCTTTGAAAATTCAATCTTATTTGTTATTATAAAAGATAATATCAGAAATTTACCATAACTATTGATGCATGTTCACATTTCACAGCTTAAATGTTCATATATGCATGTGGCAACATAATTGCAAACTTTTGAAAATATAATGGAAATATGCTCAATTGGAAAAATGGGCTTGCTAATGTTTGGACAATTACAATAGGTCACAATGGTGTTTAACTGAGACTGATTTCAATAAGCTTTAAATAAGGATTATTTAAAAAACAAGGCTAAAACTTTTGTATAGACACTGCACCATTTTCTGTTGGTAGAAATTCCTTATGTCCTTAAGAAGACATTGATTTGGTTCCCAGAAATTGATGTATCCGCTTGGCAAGATCTGGCATTCCTGTTGAGACCACAGGGAATGTGCAATGACACCTTTTGGACGCCAGAAATAGAATCTCCTAATAGAATTAAAGATAGAATTAAAGACGATGGTAAAAAATATTGTCAGAAATACATTTTACGATTTTATATAGTTAGTAATTTAACTTTAACTTTTCCAGCAATTTGTACTCCCAGAATCAGACCATCCTAATCTCTTACCATCCTAAGGCTTGTGGAATGACTGAAATACCAATATGCCTCCACAGACTATGGAGAAAGGAAGAGAGGTAAAATCACACATGGGAAACCTTGGGGATTACAGATGGATGAATGAGTGGAGGGAAATGCCCTCATCAGTGGGGTGTCCTAAGGAGTGTGAACTTGGTATGCCACAGAGGCCTGTATCCCCTCAAGAGTAGACAAGTTAGAGGAAACCCTGGGGTCCATAGAAGTGGCCAGATTGGAGGGTGGGAGGGAGTGGAATGATTGATAAGGGCAAAGCAAGCAGGAGGAAGGAAGGATGAAGGGAAACAAGAAACATTATTCAATAAGCTAAAAACCAAAATAACGAAAGTAAAATAAAGAAAACAAAACTAAAAAGAAATTAAAAAATAAAGAGAAGAACATATTTATGCCTTCGATACATATTTCTGCCTTTGTTTAAAATGAAATTTAAAAGACAGGGTAATATTCAAAATTAATGAACTAAAATGATAGTTTTAAATCAATGATTTTTTATAAATTGAATTATAAATTGAAGGTATCCATTGCTTATAGAAATAATAAATTTGTTATATGACTGCAAAAATGATTAATGTCAATCACTATAAACATTTATTTTGATGTTTAAAACTTTGTCATAGTACATGGAACTAATGTGCTAAAAGTAGTCACAAAGAAAAATTCTGCCATGATTTATCACTGCAAAAACATGAAAAATCATCTTTCAAGAAAAACTGATAATTTTATAATGTGTTTCCTCTAACTGCATGTATATGATAGGATTATGTGAAGTTTACTGTCTGCTTTTATAACTGCAGGAATGAAAAGAAGTAATAATGCTAACAATAGTAATACTTATAATGATAATAGGGATAAATGTACCTACTCAATGCAAGTAAATGGACCAAATGTTAAAGTTTCAGTAATTTTTGTCACTTAATTATATCAGCAATCTCATCGGGCATGCCATTCTCTATTAGTCTCCTTTTCCAGGAAAGTGTCCTGGGTTTAAAATTACCAGAATTCCAGAAAAAAATTCCATAGATTAAAAAGCGATATGGAAATATTTTATAAAGTAAATGCATGTTTGGACACTCATAAGGCCATATAAATCAATGATTGATAGATAGATAGATAGATAGATAGATAGATAGATAGATAGATAGACAGACAGATACCTTAAAACAATGTTTTATGAGAAATGCACTAAATATTAAGGATCAATATACACAAAGAAAATTTTTCCATACAAATCTATATAATGGAATATTTCTTTCCTTAAATTTGTGTATAATATTTTATTGGGAAGCTATACTATGTACACTATTGTTATATTCAATTGCAGACAGTTTTTTGGATACTAATATATATTTGTCATTAATATGTATGATGATAATGTTGATATTGGGCTGCAATGAGATGATAATAACACGAAGGAAATGATTACTACCAGAAAATGGCACATACACAAGCATTCACTGAGATATACTTTGACCCAATAAATTTTAATTTAAAATTTTTAAATTTAATAATTTTAAAAATTAATAAGTATATAAATAAAATAAATTGGTATAATTTAGCCAATTCTTATTTTTGTCTGTTTTTAATTTTCATTTAATTTTGAAATTAGCAAGAGATAGTATTATTATGTAATTTTAAAACAAATTCTATATTAATGGACTGCATTCTCATCTCCCACATCAGTGTTCCCTCCTTCTTGTATTTTTCCCTCCTGACTGTTTTGGTTTCCATGTCACATGCATCCAATCTTGATTTAGAAAACACCTATCTATTGGGACTTGTGACCTGCCTCCTAAAACTCAGGTTGACATTAATTCTAAACATCCACATCTAATTGTTTAAATTTAGTGTTAAAAATTTCCATAGCTTCTTGAGTTCAGTTCATACAAGCAAATCTGTTCTTATTTTGCACAAAGATGCTATGTTATGAACTTATATTACTGAGCTTTTGCTCTGTAACTTTTGTAAAATATCCATCGCCCCGTCACTGGAATCATGATAAATAAATAGTTTAAGCAAGTGACACCAAGGAAGTATCCTGTGTGTGTTCACTTCAAATGACTCAATTAGTGTTGCAATAAATATTTATGCATTCTCCCTGCACTATCACATACAGCTATTTACTTTAGTGTTCTCTTGTGTACATTTTGGTTAAATTTGATGATAGAGTTCAGTTATCTAAACAGAGAGAGTCTTTGTTTAAAAACCTATCCTGTGGAAATATCAGTATCTTCATAGTGTCTGTGCTAACTAATTTCATCATATCACAAATTTGCAATAATCTGTTTGGTGATAATTCTAATTCTGTTTCATAGATAAAAGAGATATGTGAATAAAGCAAGACACTTCAACAGAGACCTTCTCACACATTTTGTGAGTTTTTGATTGTCTTCATCAAATTCTTCTGAACTAATGAATGTTATAAAGTCTAATTCAAAAATATGAAGAGAGAAATACATGCAATAAATGATGACACATGGGCAGTCATCATTCTGTTGATGTTAGAGCCACTTTGTTTTCAAGTTTTAACCTGAATGATTCACTTCTGGAATTCAAAAGTGCCCAATTATACAGAAAAAAGAACAGTGTTTGGTTGCAAAAATAGATAAGCATTTAAAACATTGGTGGTAAGCATGATGACTGGAATCCAGACTCCCACAACACACATAAGTGTCAAGTTAGCATTGCAGTCCTTCTATAAGTATTGCCTCAAAAAGTTGCAGACAGAGGGTTCTCCAGAGTCAGCTGGCTAGTGTAACAAGCTGTGCTGTGATCTCTGGGTCAGTATAAAGACTCTACATAAAATGTAAGAAGGAAAAAATATTGTACATTCTCATCAACCTCAGACCTTTTCATGCACACGCATACACAAGTATATGTATTCCTGCACCAACATGGACACAGTAAGACCATGCATATTTGTCCACACATATAAGAATACATATATACACACAAGATTACTATACCCAACTACATATACATCAAATTGACAAACGGAAAAAAAGAGCAAGACTATATCTGCTTAGTAGTGTCTTGTGTGGACAATTAGGAAAAATTTTACATACATAGAGAAAATCCAGCATATAAAATTAATTCTGGGACATTCCATTGTTATTTATCACTGTTAAAACAAATCACATCACATTTGGGTCTCTGGAAAATAAGAAATTCTTTGAGTACTAGCAATCTTACAGCAAGCATTGACAGCAGTCATTGTGGTAAAATGGATTTTGATTAGTAAAGAATTCTTAAAGGATTGAAAAGATGTATAAATTATAAGATGATGGATAATATGTTCTAGAAACATTATATTCTGAAAGGGCACAGTATCTACCACAAAGAAAGGTGATTCCATTAATGCATAATATGCCATCGTTTTCCAGGTTTCAGTGCATTATTTTAAAGGAATAGAATTGTATCTCATCTTATTGAATGAGACAGTTGACTACTGCATATATTTTTATATATAGCATTATGAATGTATATCACAGAGCTCTAGCCCAATGGTATAATGTTAAACAAAATATTAGATAAGAATGCCTATTAAAAGCAAATATTGGGGCTGGAGAGGTGGCTCAGGGGTTAAGCCTCCGCCTTGCAGGTGGAAGTTCCTGAGTTCGGATCCCAGATCCCACGTATAGACGCCAGGCAGAAGCGGGGGCGGCCTGCGCTTCTTGTCCTGGTAGGGCGGAGCCTGTGAATCCCTGGGCAGGAGGAGGTGGAGGCGTCCATGGTGGTTCACGAATTCGTCCGTGGTTCTACACACACACAGACACACACAGACACGCCCGCGCGCACACATGCACATGCACATGCACACAGTTGAATAAATAATAATAATAAAAAAATTTTTTAAAAAAAAGCAAATATTTTCTGTACTCATGTAATAAATACCATGCATATTCATTATTTGTGGTGTATTATCATAATATACACATATAATGTAATTATTCACATAAGAACAGATATTAACTTGTTTATAATTATATAATGAATGTTTATGCATGTGTTACATAAAAACAAAAATAATAAGCACACATAAACAACTACTTAAGGGGGTGAGATGTTTCAGTTAGGAAGCAACACAAGGAACTAACTACAGTTCTAAAGCAGTCATAGAAAATCTACCACACAGCATGCACATGTAATTCTAGCACTGACTGGGCAGAGACAAGTGGATCCCTCGGGCTTTCTGGTCATCCCTTCTAGTCAAATTAGTGTGCTTCAGGTTCACTGAGAAACACTATCTCAAGAAATAAAATGGAGAAATAAAATCTCCTGATTTTGACTTTTGGCATACATACACACATACATACACACACACACACACACACACACACACAAACACATACACACACACTCATGCACGCACACACAGATATACAAATAGGTATTGGTAAACATTAATAGAAAATACCAAATAATATTAGTGAAATGAGTTTTTTTGGAGTAACTATTCCTGTTATAAGCATGTACAAACTTGCCTTTTTGCTTGGACTCATACACACACAATATTTATATCACAGAATCCTTGTCATTCATGTGAGAAATTTGTATGTTTTGTACATTAGACACTTAACTTTGTGACAGAAAAGCATTGATTTTTCATGACTGAATTGTTTATTAAGAACTGCATTTTCAAGAATATGTTTTTCAATAGGCATAAACAAGTGAGAATATTCATTATTAATTGAAAACTTTGATTGTATTTCTGTGCTAACCCATGATGCACTAATGTGAACTAGACTGCTACAGTTTGACTGTGAGTACCCCCATACCATCAGCATCAGGTTTTTGCATCCTTAGCTGGTGTTAATATTTGGGAAGGTCGTGCCACCTTCAGGAGGTGGGGCTTTGCTGGAAAGCTCCAGTCACAGGGGCTGGGCCTTGAGCTTTTGTAACCATGCCCTGCCTCTGCAGGTTCCCTCTTCCTTTCTCTGCCTCCATGATGGATGCAGTGACCTAAGCCATCTCCAGTTTCTTCTGTCTGCTATGCCCTTTCCACCAGGATGACCTTTATTTTCCATCTGTAACTACAGCCCAATAAATCTCATGTTCTCCCTTAATTGGGTGTAAGTATTGTCTCACAGAAACAGAGAAGGCAAATATAACATAAACTTACCTTTTGCAAATAACAAGAAAAGTCAATGAAAGTGCCATAAAATGTAGAGACAAGAGAAGCAGATTCCTAAATATCTCCTGGAGGAACATGTGGAGGCAATTTCGGTTCTTGGCATACAGAGAAGTAAAACAGACATGGCACTTTGTTCTCAACAAAATTCTTACTGAGTGAAGAGTCAGAAAGCAAAGTTTAAGTATTAAGTACCAGGACAAAAATCTGGCCTTAATAAAGGGGTAAATTAATAACTCACTGTAAGCTTTTTATTTAATGAGAAGAAACTGAAAATATTGCCTTGCATGCCAAACAACATAGTATTTAAAAATGCATAAAGGAGTACCAAGAAGTTTCAAGGGAGTGTTGGCTGCTTTCAGTTTCCACTAGGATATAGTCTGGAGTTGGTTTAATTTTCAAGTTATTTCCCCCAAAAGATACTTTAATTTACTGTATTCCTCTGGAACATTGGTGGTTTGGCACAAAATAGCAATTAGTGTGTTTAATTAGAATATGGCACAGTAGTTTCACATTAGATTTATGCTATATGTTTTTCTAGATTTACCGGTTAAATATATCAGATGAATTGCAGAATCTGCCACGAGTCACCCTAACAGCTCTTTGCCTTAAAACACTTTTTTGCCTTAAAATACTTTTAAATTGAAAGCAGAGTATATGACAAAATACAATTTGTAAAGAATCACATAATGTTAATATTACTCAGTCTGAAAAGACATGAAAGATAATAAGGAAAGACCAGATTTGTCCAGCAGTGTGTTCTAATGAGATCACAACTATGTGCTAATTGAATAATTACACTAATTATGCAAGAAAATTTCTGAATATTTTACTTATAAGGGAAAACAAAGACACGCAGTTTAAAGGGAAGGAACTGAGTTAACATATTTCACAGTAGGAATGCACTTTATAGATTTTAAACAGTGCTTGAATGTATTATCAGTTCGTCACAAGTGCTTTCATAGTGTTTTCCAACAAATAACTACACAAAGGGAAATTGTGATTTTTCAATATATAAAATATATGCATATATATTCATATGGCTTATATAGAATTCTGATTAATTATAGACAGTATCACTTCTCTATGAACAATTTGTACTCCATCAAAACATTGAGGTTTCATATTGGTATATAATATTACAATCTGTAAATATATTAATATTTAGCTAGATATTTAACTTTTAGATAAAAATGATTAGTTCCAAGTTTTGTCTTTAATATACTATAAATAATAGAATATATTAATTATGGCTAATAAAGCTTAATTTTAGGGCAATTTTAATAAACTCATGAGAAAGATTTTTCTCATTATCTAAGATTAAATTTACCTGTTTCATACCTTCTGAAGCATGAAAAATTAAACCAGAATTCAGCAGCTTTATTCTACCAAGCTTTTATGCACATGAATATGTACAGTTGGCAAATCTAGCCAAGGTACATGACTTGTACCCATTCCATGCTTGAAACTGTTACTGAAAAACTCTTAGGGCTGTGAATGGAGAGAGAGTTGCTTGAGGAGTGTGGAAGCTTTGAAGGTAAAACCATATTCATGGGCACAGTACCTTAGCTTGAATGACTATATAGCATCGACTGATGACTACAGTTAGTAAAGTTGCCAGTCTTTGAAACAATGTGTCATCTAACAAGGAAACATTATCATAATGAAAATTCTCAAAATTCAAAGGAAGATCAAGAAGAAATCAGAAATACTCCAACCACATGTAAAGAAGTCAAATACAAAGCAGCCTGCAATATTAAGTGCCAATGTTCTTCCTTCACATTCTATTATTATAATTAACCCTTAAATGCAAGGGGTAATGAGAAATAATGTAAGACCACATCAGTGAAACTGCATTTTGAAAAGCTTTAAAGTCAGTCATTGGAAAATTATTAAGTGATGAACTGAAAACAAGTTCAAAACACATCCCTAATCAGGGGACAAAATTTAATTATTTCAGAACAAGAGAAGAATCTAGATGTCTGAAATACAGTGAGCAAGGAAGAACCAGAGATAGAGACTGCGTATGGAGGATCATTTTAACTATTTTGTGAATCACAAAACATTTGAATCTAACTGGAAATTCATTGGAAAGCCTACAAAAAAGTACCATGGTATTATCTAATTTTAACAGATTCAATTTTTCCAGTCATAGTGATAAGCTGTACAGAGGCAACTGTCTAAAAATGTGTTTCTTTGGTTTTGTTGTGATGAATGCACATACACACACATGAATGTGTTTGCGTGTTTGTGTGTATATATGTGTGTGTGTGTGTGATTTGTCACACACACACATGTCTCAGTGGACATGTGAAGATCAGAAGACAGTCTCTTTTTCTGCCATGTTTGAGAATAGAACTTTTCACCCAGCTGTATAAACAGGGTGGATGACCTCAGAACTTCTGGAGATTCTCCATTTTCGACATTTCCCACAGGCTCCATGAGATTACAAGTTCATGTGCCACTGCTTCATGGGATATTGGTGGAAAAACTCAAGCCAATAGGCTTGCTTCAAGTGCCTTACCCTCTGATCCTAGCTTTCTGGTTTTTGATACAAGGTCTCCTTATTTTGAATGGCCTGCAACCCATTATATACAACAGTTTATTCACAGTTGAGGCTGTTCTTACATCTGACCCGTGAGTGTTGATATTATGACATGTGTCACCTTAATGTAGGCACCAATGGAAGAAGGCAGCCTTGAAACACAGAAATTATATAAATTGGATCCTTCTGTGTAAGATTTAATTCAGTGTAACTTCTGATCCTATTTTAATATAATTTTAATATAACATACTCCAATAGTTTTTCTCTACTAACACTGTCAAACTAAACTCAACTAACAATTGTCACATTTTTTTGAGATTTATAATTGCCTATAACTTGTAAGTTTGTGTAAGTTTCCCCACTATTATACACAAAGTCTTTTACTTAGAATTTAGACCTTGTTAAAAATTCATTAACCAAAAATAGTTAAATGTAACTGCCACCGAATTATAGTGCCACCTTGAAAATTGAGGACTGATTCTCTGTGAATATTTGTGAAGAATTAATAGGTAGGTCAAGCCTTGAGCAAGTTTGCAGGAGTTTGATGGAAGACTCCGTTCACGGTGAATGGTACCATTTCCTGGGCTGGTGAATAAGATGGAGAGAGCTGGTTCAGTAGCTGGGCATGTGTTAGGCATTCTTGGCCTGTAGGCATACAGGCATTCTGGTGAATGAGAAAAATCTGCCTCTCTCATAAACATCTGTGAGTATTGTGTCGCTGGTCCCCTTGCATCCTTATGTTCATATGAATGTCCCTGGCAAATTAGACCCTGAACTGTAACCAGAGTCATAAACCAGAAGAAAATCACCCTTTCCTTAAGTTGTTTGGTCATATAATCATATCAGCAACATGCAGAAAAGCTATTACATAAATAAAACTATTCTAAAATGCTTAAATATTTGAATAAATGAAATAAGAGATGAAAATATATTCTAATATATTGATTATTAAGAATCAAAATACATTTTCAGGTAAAATTTATGTACCATTTATTTTTATTGCTTCACAGTAATTACATATCATATACTATTTTTATAAAAGGAATAATAAAATAAACAAGAATGTCATTTAACTAAATAAATATATTTATATACGTCTAAGACTTCTGCTATGATATGCAAAGAAACCTGGCTTTACTGGGATTACAAAAAAGTGTTACGTATTACTTACTTCTGGTTAAGTTCACAGACTTTCCTTCCTGATCATTTACAACTGATGGGGTATGATCTTACCAGAAAGAGAGGGTGTATAGTCTGGCAGATAGAAAGTAAGCATATCGCAAATGAGTGATTGACCTCTCCCTCACCTCAGTTTCCTACTTTTATTACATCTATCTTTGAATATACTCTTATAACAATACTCTAGTTTAACCGCTTTTTATCTCTGGCCAGGGGGTGATATCCAATACCCATCAGGATGGAATGAAGGGCATTGCAGGAGCAGCAAAACTGAAAAAAATAAATCAACGAACCATAATCCAGAACATCAGAGACTCTATATCAACCACCTGGAACTAGGCCAGCCTAATCTCTCCCCATCCTGAAGCTCAGGGAAATTTGGGGAAGAGGGGGCAGCAAGATTGTAAGAGCACAAGTATGGGAGGAGTAACGATATGCAAGATTCTCCACACAAGTTAGGGCCGAAGCAATCATAATTGGACTTTGCTTGCCCTGCTCAATGTTTAACACACTTTTGACCCCATAAAGTCTAGCGTTTGCTAAAGGCACTAGGATCCTTGGAGGTAAGGGATTGACAGCCACAGTAATGTTCCTATGCTTAAAGGGAACAGAGGAAATGGTTCTGGGAAATGTCACTGGGTCCTTGCACCACATCGGAGAGGAGGACCCAGAGGAGAGTTTGGCATGCTCATTAAAGGATGCTCCAGGGATGGGAGGGGGAGGCACTGGGGGATGGGGAGGGAAGGGAGGGTGGGCAGCACAGGGGGATGGGGGTTTGGAGGGATGGGGGACCAGTATACCTGTTAAGTTTGTATGAGTGGAAATAAAAAAAAAGTGTTAAAAATGTAGTGTTTTTGGAAGGCTCCATGTCAATTGGAAATAAACTTTATAATGTGTTTTGTTATTTTCAAGAAAAATGAAGTTTTAGTTAGATGCTTGTCTGATTTAAATTTATGCTTCTACAAGATGGAGAAGTAATAATTACCTGAAACTTGGCCACATTAAATGTCTAAAATCAAGAAAAAAAATGACATTTTACTGAGGCATTGTTTACAGTGCTGAACATATGTAATCAATTGAAACAACTGTAAATGACACCAATTCCTATCAAAAAGGAAGTAAAAAATGAAGTAGACTGTGTGTAAGTATAAACCAACTCAATTATTCCACAAAACAGAGCATCATCTATATTTTCCTTCAGTCTGCTTAGTCTTACTGCTACACAGAGGGAAAAGTTTGCATTAAATGGACTCGAGAATTTATCTCAAAGCTCAAATGTTATTAGGAAGTAATACAATAATTTGCAATGGTAGTACTATCAACACAAAAGTATAAGATTAAGAAAAATTATTCTGGATTAAAGGTAGATCTATGTTATATTTGGAAAAATGTGATTGGTCAGTGAGATGGCTGAATGGGCAAAGTCGTCTAAGCACAAAACAACCTGAATTCATTCCCAGAGCTTACAGTGTGGAAGGACAGAAACAAGTAACAAAAGTTGGTGTCTGATCTACATATGTATACTGTGGCTCAAGTTCCTTCTCTCTCTCTCTGTAATTAATGAATAAAAGTTAGAATGTAGTAGATATATATAATGATCAAAATTCAAGTATAGTTAATACATTAATTCTTGCTGATAAATTATAATTAACAAGATAATTCTCCAGACCTGATTTACTATGAATCTTCAGAGCATGTGTTTGTACTGGTCTAAAAATTAATCACAAGCCATTGATCCTTCAGGCTTACAATAATGAGTTTCACAAAATACATAAAGAATGTTTTCAGTCATGTAATGCTTTTCTTGGCTGATCATTTATCAGCAGCCCATTTGACTTAATTTCTCCATACTAATCCATGAGAAATGCAATCAGTGGATGAATAATTCTTCTGTGAGCCTCCACTCCAGATTGCTTTGTGTTGGATTTCACTGTGCTTTCTGAGAATCAGTCTTCAATGAAGTGGTCTATTAGGCTTCCAAGGTTATTGGTCACGTAATTACATGGGAAATGATAAGAAAAATTTCCTTTCTAATTGTACCACAGACAAAAATTAATACAAGGTAAAACTAATAATAAATATGAACTGTTAGTGGCAGTACTTGCCTGTGTGTCATTGCACAGTCTCACTGTAGCCTTGGCTTATAATACAACATGGCATCATGACATGAGACACAAAGAAACACTGAAATACAGAACACTGTGGTATCACTGGCAGGGTTTGTACTATATTTAGAGAGATTTCAACTTTCGGGAAACACAATCATCTAATTACAAATAAGACTTCAAACCTTCACCTGCAATCATTCATGAGCATGAATCATTGATTTGCATTATATTTGAACATTTAATATTGTAAAAATTGATGAAAATTGGATTGTGTAAAATGTCATTAAATGAATTTCAGCTTAGGATTAAAAGAGGATTTCTGTCTTTGAAAGGACCTTAAACAAACTTTTGCCAATTTGTGCTATGTATAAATATTTATGTGAAACGGCATCCACAGTATTGAAAATTTTAATTTAAAATGTTGAGCATTTGAATTTCAAACTTTGAAATATTTGAAAATACTATCTCTGCAGTCACAAATAATCAGCCAAAATTTTCTAAGTTTTTGTAAAACTTAGAATGTAAGCACATCCATTTCATTTGTATCTAAATTTCTTATAATCTCTCAAAAGAGACAATATTGTGTGTTTATCAGATAATTATTTTAAATTAAGTTTTTTATGAAATAATATCAGTTGATGTTTTATTTAATGGATCACTTAAATGTTTATTTTATACAATATGCCTTGGATTCCTTAAACATTTCTCACAAACAGTTTTGGAGAAGGATGAAGTTAAAGTGCCTGTGTGCAGGTATGAGGACCTGAGTCTGATGCCAAAACTCCCTGTACATACCAAAATCCCATTATAGTTTCACATGTGCTTCTAATCTCAGTGCTGGACAGGTAGAGATCAGTGTACTCCTAGGATTCTCTGCTCAGTCAGGTTATTCCACCAGGTGGATTCCAGGAGAGAGAAAGACCCTATCCCATGAAGAAGAGAGGACATGGCATCAGGAATGACAGTGAGGTTGACCCATACCTCAGCCAATCACTTATATTCATATGTGAACACCCATACAACAATGTACACACACACACACACACACACACACACAACACACACTTTAAGTAACTATGATTTGAAAGTTGAAAATGATGAATACTTGTTCTAGAATATCTGCTTATATTCTTTCCATTAATTATGTATCTGAGCTCAGTGTGATAGTCCTCCACCCTATTCAATGCTTAGTAGCCTTGTTGCACTTTTGTGAAATTGTCCTTGTAATGACCTAAAAGAGAAGAACACAAAGATTCATAAGGTGTGGATTTTTGTGTTTAAAAATCTTAGAAAAGAAACTAAAATATAAACAAATTATCATGCTTTTTACTGATGTCAATAAGAATCAAGATATATTCAAATTGATTAAATCCAAGCAGCATTGTCAAAAGAGAGAAAATTGAGAATTGATGATATAGTTCAAGTGTAAAAAATCTTTACCTCACAACTAAAAGACCTAAGTTTGAGACTCAGACACCAGGGTTAAAAGAAAAAAAAAGAAAACCAGGTATATATGGCAGAGGCCTGTAATTCCAGACCTAGAAGGCAGAGCTTGGGAAATCCCAGAACAAACATAAGCAGGTAAAATAACACATATACTTTCTAGAGTCACCTTTGGGCCTCCACATATACACACACTCCAATGCCATTTGTACACACACACACACACACACACACACACACACACACACACAAATAGTACTTATCACTATTCCTACTATAGAACAAAGTGCTCCATTAACAGTGTTTTCACTTGATGATTACCAATTTCATGAGAATTCATTACAAGTTTCCCAAAGTATCATCTTATAACAATAACAATTTCAATAGCATGGAACTAGTTAGTTACAACGAGTCAGACCCTCAGGCAAAGACATCTAAAAATATGTTTCAACAAGTCCTCATGTATTTTAGAATTTGAGATCATAGAAAAATGTCATCTACTCTTCCAGGAATTTTAAACCCATCCTTTACATAAATGGCCTGTCAGATGGAGGAGGTTAACAGACCAGGAAGGTCATCTACTATGAATGTGTGGAGAATTAGTTACCTTATACACTAAAATCACATTAACTTGACTGACACTAAATTCCCTAATCTTGATATTTTTCTCCATATTTTTCAGGAAATGTCCTATTTGGTAATAATTTAATTATTTAAATAAAAATAAAATTCATGTAGTCTAATCTTTACTGTGCAACTACTATTTTTGTTCCCACCCATATCATCTTCAACCACTGTGTGTGCCAATTTTATTAAGAATTATGCAAAATTAACTACCCTTTGGAGACTAGTGCAGCATCACTTCACACTTCACAGCTATTGCTGAAGACATGGGCTAAGGTTTCATTCATGGTTCTCTATATAACTTTTCAAACAAGTAATGTTTGCAAAAAGCAGCAAACTAAAGCATTTGTGTACAAAATATGAATACAGTATTTCTTTGGAATAGAATTTGTAGATTTATAGAAGTTTAAAATATTGTGTATGATATATAAAGACATAAATTTGATTATATTCACTAAAATATAATTTAGACAAAATATACGACATTTCCAATTCAAAATATTCTTTGTCTATGAAGATATCTACGTAAACCAGTGAGAATTCAAGAGCGAAATTGATGCTATTATCAATCTAACAAGCCTTCATTGACTACACAACAAGAGTCAATCACCACACTTCTTCAAATTTTTGACTATGCAAAGTATAGAATGATGCACAGGTATATTAAGATAATTTTATAAGACTTATGAATTAAAATAAGTTATGCTAATGAGATAGCTCAACAAATAAAGTGGTTGTCACCAAGCCTGAATATGAACTTCAATCCCCAGGACCCACAAAGTCGAAAGAGAAAAATGACTCCCATAAGTCATCTTTGGCTTACAAACATGCCATGGCACATGTATACATGCATGTGCACACACATATACACATGTAAATATAAATCTAAACAAATAAATTTCAAAGGAAAATTATTAATCATAAAACAAAAAAGAAGCTAGGTACCTTAGAAAAAAGGCAACTAACATTTGCATTAATCTTTCGAGTTGAGATAACTATTTGAAGTTAAATCAAATCTGGAAATTGAAATTCCTTGTATTTCCATCTTTTTCATTTCTTGTTTTCTTTTTTACAATGAAAGCTAAAATGGCAGTCTCACATTGTGTTCGATGCTCTATGCTAAATTAAAATTATCAACGTGAAGTATTTCTTTCAAAGGTCACTGGTTTCAGGAGGACAAGCCATACAGTGATGGGTAAATGTTGTCAGTCCACAAATCCACACCAGAGAATCATGAACCCTCTTCCCTGCTTGGGACTACACAATGATATCAATCCAGCCTCTTTTGCCCTCATTGTGCTTACTAAGTTTCATGTTTCTAGAAACACCTCTTCCATTTAGTGAGGATTTGTCACAAAGCTATTTTACATTTAGCTACATTTTCTTAATACTCAAGATGAATGTATATTTTTGGAAGAGTTTTCCATCTTTGTTCCAATGCAAGAACATCATACCTTCTCTGTGGTATATACTTGAATCTTAGTGCTGTGCTTTGTGAATAGAAAAATTTCATCAAAGACACAAAGTTTGAACTTACTATAATTTATTACTATCACAAATAAAACACATTTTTTCACTTGCATCTTTTTTTCACTAAACATCTTTTCCTCCTCACACTAAACCTCACTAAATGTGCTTTATTTAATCTTCAAAATATCGTTACAACTATAATTGCATTAAGCATGCACACACGTGTATTATATTAGCTCCACATGTACAATTTAGTCTTTAAGGTAACAACTCTGCTTTCCTTTTTTTTCACTAGAGTAGTCATTAAAAAAAACTTGTTTGCTAGAAGACTATACTTTCTTTAAATTCAGATTCTCTTTGAAGTTGTCACAGGAATATTTTTATCACAATCATTAAACAATATCTGAGTATTACTTAATGTTATGAAACAAATTGTATGTAGTACCAGTTTGGACATAATCAATTTAAATATGTTATGTGTATTAATGGTTTATGAATATTTATTAGAAATGTACACAATGCATATTTTGGTTAATAAATGAATCGTAAGATAATAAATTAATACTACAGATTAGTTAAAATGAATTAAACAAATTCAAAATGAGCATACATTCATAGACAGACATGTGTTGCCAATCAATATATGCATCTCAGATGAAGCACAGTGTGCTACACATGAAAAAACGATATTAAAATAGGGCGAGTTTAGCTGGAAAGGAGATAGTATATAGTATGACATAAAAGTAATTGGGATTAGGTAGTAAGTAATGAAAACAAATAAATTAATGGTATTTATGAATGAAGTGTCAGAATAAACTAGGAGAAAGCAGAGGGGGGAAGCATTTTACTTTGTTAGATATTATGCTTAAGAAAATAACTTTATAACAAGCAAAATCCAGTTTCCCAGTCAATGGCTCTAGAAAGATGATGTAAGCCAGCACCAACAAGTCAACAACAGAATCATCTGTGGAAAGAAAATGCAAGAATGACAGAAATGAGATCAAACCTATTCAGTAAGAGAGGATATAAGGACTGGCAGAGAGAGGGTAACCATTCCGCAAATGGGACACTCACCCCCTCCTCACTTCTGTGTCCTACTCCTATTCTTCCATTATCTTTGAGTCTCCTCTTATATTAAGACATTCATTTAAGTATTCTTTTATCTTTGGTTAAGAGGTGATCTTAGGTACCAATTAGGATGCAACCAAAGGTGATGCAGGAAAAGCAAACCCGAAAACAACAACAAACCATAATTCAGACACCAATGACCTTGTTTTAATTACCTGGAATCAGTCCTGACAAACATCTTCCCATCCTACAACTTGAAGAATCTTAATAAAGAGGAGTTGGTAAGATTATAAGAGCCTAAATAAAGATAGGGCGGACCAATGATATACAAGACACTCCACACAAGTTAGGATTGGACTTTACCTGATCTGCACAATGGCTGACATATCAACGACCCCCCAAAAATCTAGCATGGATCCCAGGGGAGAAAGCTCCAGGCAGCAGGATCCTTAGCGGCAAGGGATTAACCGTCATAATAGAGTTCCCATACTAACGGAGAGCTCAAGAAGGGGCTCTGAGCTATGCCACTGAGTCCTGAACCCTCACTAGGGTGGAGGACTCAGAGGGAGGTTTGGCATTCATAGGAAAGGATGCTCCAGAGGATGGGAGGGAGAGGCACTGGGAGAGAGAGAAGGAACAGGGATGAAAGGAAGGAAAAAAGGGGAAAGAGTGTAAGAGGGGATGACTGGGGAGGGGAGGAGGGAGGGAGAGGACCTGGGGTACCTACTGAGCTTGTATGATTAGGAAAAAAAATAAAATGTGAGAGAAAAAAACAATGCTTCTCCCTAGATAGAGAGATCCAAGGAAATGTACATTATAACTTAGTTTAACAACTGTGAAAAAGGACATACTGCCATCTACTAAAAAGGAGACCAATTTGAAATAATCATATGTGCAAAAAGAATAAACATACCATGCAAACAAATTATTTTAAACTACATAGAGGAACAATGATCATTCCAAACAGGGATTATATTTTCAGCTATTATATGTACTTCAAATCTAAACTACATCCTATGCATGTATGAGAAAAATATGAAATAAAACAGCAAGGATAAAAAAGTGCAAAATTTCAATAAGACAGCTTTGCAAAATACTCAAGGAGATGGGTAAGTTGAACAGTGATGCACACATGCACATATTATTGACTACTTTCTGGCTTTGGGTAGATATCTGCCTGTTTATTAATTTTTAAAAATAATTATCAGTCCATCTGTCTGAGGAAGTAGCTTTATTGTTAGAGCACTTGCCTCATATGACTGAGAAAACACCTTATAAACAACACACTTCTGTAATCTGTGAAAGGAAGATCAGAATTCAAGGTCATCCTTAATTACATAGACTATTTAAGGCCAGCCTAGAATTCATAAGACTCTGTCTTGAAAACTAAATTTAAAAAAAATACAATAAAGTAAACTATCAGCATTCATGGAAATGAAACTATCTTTCATAAAGACAGTATTTTAATTAAACTAATTCCTTGCACCTGAAATCTGCCAAAATTTTTTGAAAAAAGTAGTAAGTTTCAAAAATTAGATTCCTAGTGATTTTCATTTAGCAAATTATGTTCTAACAATATGACTTGATTATACAATACACTGATGGATACCTTTTACCAAACCTAGAGGGAAAAATATTCCTATCTGATTGCTGAGTTTAAAATGTTCTCCTTAAAATTAAAATTGAAAATCTCATTGTTCTGAAGACATCTGCAGTGAGTGTGTATGAGAAGGTGAAATACTCACTGCCCCTTTCTCAAGAGTAAACTGTGAATGTTTTGCTTCACCATTTTAATTGCTACCACGAATCCACAGTCATCAAAGCTGAGGCTGTTTCTGAAGCACTCACAGACCATGAAAAAACAGAGAATCTAATACAATTTAACAAACTGGCCCCATAAGTTAAGATTTACTAAACCTTGACTCATTTCCATAAATATTTACACAGTAGTCCTCCTGGCTCCACTTTTAAAGCAAGAACCTCAGTAGGGTTTTTATGCTGCTCGAGATGAAGGAGCTCATTTGACATTTATGGAGTCCCACCTAGTAGCTCTCCCACATAATGAGCTTATAAAACAGCTCTGTGGAAAGGCTTGCATAAGAGTGATGCCAGGAAGATTTTGTCCTCTTTTTATCTTACCTTTGAGTCAGGTCAGAACAGGGTAAATTATTCTGGTCGTATAGTGTGATTAATAGTATATTTAAAGAGAAAGCACATTAAACAAGTCTATGAAATGACAGGACTGTTGAATGGACCTGAGTTAAAATGTAGTCATTCTCTAATGCTGGCTACTTGTCCTTAAGGTTTAATTTCGTCATTCTATCTCCCAGTCTGTAGAAATGTTAATAGGATCACAATCATATATACTAAGGATCTTGAAAGATAGATGCATATATAGCAAAGAAGACTTACATGAACACATAACATAAAATTATCGAAAACCTAACTCCAGAAAAGATTTGTTTTTCAAATTTCTACTTCTGTAAATCCAAACCAACTAGTGTGGAGATTCATAAGTTCAAGAAATACTTGTAAAACCAATATGAATGTACTTAATTTTTTTTCTCCTATCCTCTTTTACTTTGAGAGAAGATTCTTCTTTCCCCAAACAGTTGTGGATTGCGTGTGTGCCATTCACTGAGGGCTGCTGAATTGGTTTGGACAGCTGTCTTTGGATAAGTCTTCTTTGATTTTGTGCCTTAGAAATTTTAGAAGTGGATTATAAAATGAAAGTCCTATAATCACATCAATAATTTTAGGCTTGGTTTTTTGGAAACGGTATTGGTGCTGTCATGTGCTCAAAATTGTAAGAAAAGTTAAATTCATGTAAGATATTCTACTTGAAACTTGTTCAAGAAATTCAAATTGACTGAAAAAGTCATAGCATTAGAAAGTTGCAAAATCTCACAACTTTAAAAGATGTCTGTCTATAAATGGAATATGTTCACTTTTTTAAATTGAGAGAGAGAGAGAAAGAAAGAAAGAGGGAGAATTCTGTACATGAGTCCACCTGCCTTTACAAGTGATGATCCCTCCATTCAGTCCCTATAGGTTACTCTCTGCTACATGTTTTCAATAAGCTACATCATGATAATCATGATTCATGTCATGGAAATCAAATTTCTATCAAGTATATTTTTGACCTTACTATTACAAATATAACAACAGTATATGTTTGTTCTATTGTACCGTTCCTAGCACTGCATAAACAAAGTATATTTTATTGAAATTGTGCTATATTCTGAAGAATACATACAAAGGAATAGAGACTGGGACAGCATTTCTTTAAAATGCTCAAGCATAAAGCATGAGCCCTACAAAACTCCCAAATTTTTGTAATATAGATGGTTGTGGATAAACTAAATGGGTCACAAACCAAAAATTTATGAATCTGAGAATAGTACTGCTAGGGTAGAGGGTTGATAGAGAAAATGGGGGTAATCAGAGTGAATTATACACATGTATGAAATTATCAGAGAATTTGTTTACCAAAATCAGTTTTAAAATGAATCAAATTTATACCACTAAAAAAGATCAGAAGGAAAACACAGTCTTCAAGTATAAATAACCTCTCATTTACTTTTTTTTTTATTTCCACTCATACAAACTTAACAGGTACACTGGTCCCCTCCTTCCCTCCAACCTCCCACTGCCCTGTGTCCCCCTCCCCTCACTCCTCTCTCTCCCATCCCCCAGTGCCTCCCCCTCCCATCCCCGGAGCATCCCTTAATGTGCATGCCAAACTCTCCTCTGGGTCCTCCTCTCCCATGAGGTGCAAGGACACAGTGGCATTTCCCAGAACCCTTTCCTGTGCTCCCCATAAGCATAGGAACACTACTGTGGCTGTCCATTCCTTGCATCTAAGAATCCTAGTGCCTTTAGCAAATGCTAGACTTTGTGGGGTCAATAGTATGTTGGACATTGTTCAAGGAATGCAAAGTCCAATTATGATTGCTTGGGCCCTAATTTGTGTGGAGTATCTTGCATATCATTGCTCCTCCCATCTTTGTGCTCTTACAATCTTGCTGCCCCCTCTTCCCCAAATTTCACTGAGCTTCAGGATGGGGAGAGATTAGGCTGGCCTATTCCCGGTGGTAGATATAGAGTCTCTGAAGTTCTGGATTATGGTTTGTTGCTTTTTTTTCCCAGTTTTACTGCTCCTGCAATGCCCTTCACTCCATCCTGATGGGTATTGGATATCACCCCCTGGCCAGAGATGAAAAGCAGTTAAACTAGAATCTTGTTATAAGAGTATATTCAAAGGTAGATGTAATAAAAGTAGGAAACCGCAGTGAGGGAGGGGTCAATCACCCATTTGCAAAATGGTTACTTTTTATCTGCCAGACTATATGCCCTCCCCTTCTGGTGAGATCATACCCCCTCAGTTGTAATTGATCAGGAACGAACGTTTGTGAACTTAACCAGGTGCCACATTACTTACTTGCATTCCTTAATGGAGGCCTATTTTCTCTGCTATAACATGGTCCCCTCTCTCCTTGTTTCGGGTGTGGCACTTCTAACCCATCCCTCCTGTTCATAATCCTTGCAATTACTGTGGGTATTACAAAGATTTATCTTTGAGTGTCTCTAGGTGGGCTGGGTGGGTTTGGTACTAGGAGCCACCTATTAGGGAGTATATACAGCGCTTAATGTTCTGGGTCTGGGATACTTCACTTAATATAATTGTTTCTAATGATATCCATTTTTCAGAAAATTCCAGTAATTCATCATTTTTGATGTCTGAGTAGTACTCCATTGTGTAGATGTACCACATTTTCCTTATCCACTCGTCAACTGTTGGACATGTTGGTCGATTCCATGACTTTGCTATTGAAAACAGTGCTGCTATGAACATGGTCGTGCTTGTGCTATCAAGGTGAATTTTTGGTGTATGTGGGGTTATTCCCAAAAGTGCAATAGCAGGGTCATATGGCATTTCAATCTTTAACTTCTTTAAGAAGCTCCAGACGGCTCACCAGAGTGGTTGTATGAGCCTGCATTCCCACCAGCAATGTAGGAGAGTTCCCCTCTCTCCACATCCTCTCCAGCATTTGTTGTTTGTATTGTAGATTTTTGCCATCCTGACCATGGTGAGATGATATCTCAGGGAAGTTTTGATTTGCATTTCTCTGATGGCTAAAAAGTGGAGCATATTTTAAGATATTTGTTAGACATTTTAATTTCATGCCTGGTAAAGTTTCTTTTAATTTCCAGGGCCCATTTTTTAATTGGGCCATTGGTTTCCTTGGTGTTTAGTTTTCCAAGTTCTTTGTGCACTCAGCATTTACTCTTAAATGACATATATCTTTCTTAATGAACACTCTCATATTCATCATTGCCAAATTTGATCTTTAAAATTTCTGTAGACTCTAATAATTTATCAATACTCCAAATACTATTTATAATGATAGCAAACTATGCTATTTGTTATTTAAGTAAGACATATTGTCAGCTGATTACCTCAGTTAGCTGGATTAATTTAACATTGAACAGGCCCCATTCAGTCCATACTGTCAGCTGACAATATGTTCTTAAGTCAAAGGCAACAGCAAGGTCATATAGCTAGAGAAGTTTTGACTTTACTACATGTCAGAGGAGCTCCAATCAACTTAAAGTTACTCTGATTTTAGCTCAACAGTATAAAGTAGAAAGGCATCCTCTGTTTATTAAATATCTCTTACTTACTTTCAATATTTAGGGACATTAATTCTAAATGATTAATGTATTGGAACTTAAATTTATAATAGATATCTGTATATATATATTTGTTTCGGTATCTGTATCTATATCAAATTGATAGAAGATTGTGATGATATTAGATTGATCAAAGATTGTTCACAGATGGCAAGATCATAGATAGATCACAGACAGATGATAGATATCTAGAACATTCGTACTTAGATTGATAAAAGGATAATAGGTGATTGATTGATCATAGATTACTGATAGACTATAGACAGATTATAGACAGAAGAAAGATGGATCATAGATCTCTAATAGATCACAGATAGATGATGAGCAGACCATGTATAGATGATAGATTGATCACAGAATGTTGATAGATAATAGGTAATTGATCACAGATAGATGATAGATAATAGATAGACCATAGATTATTTATAGTCATATAAATAGATTTCAGATGATAGATTGGTTGATTTATAGAACTCAATCCTCATGGATAGATATAACATCGATATATGATAGATAAATATATATATATCAAGATATATAATAGATAATAGGCAGATAATTAATCCTAAATATAGCTATATATATATAGCTTTAAATCTGTGTCATAACAAAAAAGAAAGCAAAGTCAACAAATTAAAATCAATTCTATCATTTTTCATGAGGCATGGTTTATGGGCCTCATTTTAATTTTAAATGATAAATCACAATTTTACTACCTATCTTTACTTGGTCACTTTGTCATTTTCATTTGATCTCTCAGACATGAATGGATTAATCTCTTTTGTTAAAAGAACTTCTTTACTTCCAGCTTTGAGTGACCTTGGGCAAGTGACCTGAATACTCTGGGCTCCTGTTACTCCTTTGCGAAGCATGTAAATAATATGGCCACCACATAGTCTTGTTCCATTTATGACATTTTATATCCTACATTGGTGACTATATTTAAATCATTGTCTCACATGGAAGATTAATTCAAATGTGCACTTTCGAACTGTGCATAAGGTATCATTACATTCAGCTTGTACTGGAGGAATAGAGAGAAAGCTAATCTATCTGAAATGAGTGAGAAAAAGAATGATATTTTCACATGAAATCACATTTTTCAACAATTTCTCTCTCTCAAAATAATTAGAAATTGATATGAAGTATTTAAATAATCTAAGTCTACAATAAATATAAGTATCTACCTACGTTATTACTGAGAGAAAACATTTACAGTATTACCTTACTATCTTATTAATTTAACTTTTTTTTTTTGTGCCTCTCTGTGTGTCAGAGGGTACTATGTGTGACTGTGGAGGTCTAAAAATGACTGCAGGAAACACCTTGGATTGCTTCTACTTCTAATTTGCTTTGCTCTGGAACTTCCCAGGCTCCACCTCTCAGGACCTGAAATGCAGGTCATCACCTGGAATTACGAATTTTAGAACTTCTGTTTGGGAGACAGACACTTAACTTCTAAGTCATCTCCCCAACACCCCTATTAATACTTTAAAACACTTGATAAATCTAAGTACAAAATATCCATATGTATGTACTGAGATACAAGAGCCTTAGTATATGAAGCTATCGTACTTTTTAAACCATAAAAAATATAGAGGTATACTTCACAATTTGAGTTTGTATTTAATGTCACTATAAAATACCTTAATAATTTGGCAATAAGATGTCTATCCATTTTTAAAACAAGTTAAAATGTCACTGTTATTTAATGTAATCCTAAAATATAAAATAATTGTGCTTCTCAACTTAACTGGTTAAGAGAACTAGAGATATCTCTCTTGAAGTTTAAAATCAACATATTAATGTCAAAGAAAATATGTATCACTTTTAGAAATGTAACAATTTTGCACATTACTTAATAAAAGCAACTACTTGGGCAAAGCAGGATATCCTGTATTGTTCAAACAATTATTTAGTTTTATTTATGTGTGTAAGTTGCATGACATGTGCATTTTCCCAGAACTTTCAAGACTACATAGACATATTGTATCGATTCAATTGGAAATATTAAACATTGAAAGTCCTGATAATGAATCATTAAGATGAAAGGTTGTTGAGAGCCTGTATTTATTCTTAACATCTAAATAAGGTAATTATTAGTCACGTCCAGGTAAGGATCAAGTTTGGCTGGAGACAGTGTTAAGTGGCTAAACCTTTATCCCTCAAGCAGAAGAAATTGGGTATTGATCTCAAATGCCACACAAAAAAAAAAAGTCAGGTGAAAATGGCTGTTCCCTGTACTTCTGCCCCTGGAAGGCAGAGCCTGGTAAAGCCCAGAGTAAAGGAAAAAGGAGGTAGAGCAATCTGAGATGATTCCAGAAGTCACCCTTGGACCTTCAAGGGTACACACAATGTCCTGTGATACACACACACACACACACACACACACACACATACACACATACACACATACACACACACACACACACACATACACACACCATATGTGCACATCCATATCTAAAATAAAAATTGAAAATGAGGAATAAGTTGAAATTAGTTTCTATGTCGCACTGCAGAACTCACTAGAATGGATGTTGTCCCTTTCATAGATAGTTGTGTTTTGCTCTCAGCTACCCTTCATTCCTCACCATTTAACCTGAGTTTGTTTTCCTTACTTCCATACTTTCATCCTCAATGGAAACAGAAAAAAGCCAATCGTTTCAATGAGCTCAATTTTAACTGTATTAACTTTGAGTTAAATATCAATGAATTAATCATTATCTGCCTTCTGACACTTAAATCATAAGTTTGCCATCTTCCACAACTTACATGGATTTCCAAAATACAATTGCTTTTATTTAGTCAATAAATTATTCTTTGTTCTAGATGGAATAAATCAAGGATATTAATTTTTTCTCAGAGAAATTCTTTTTCACTCTTCTGAACCATTTCTATAAAATGTTTCCAAATTTAAAAAAGTTTCTTATTTAAAAATATGTTTATTCACTCAACAAACATTTAGTTATTGATTAACAGCAGCTAAGAATTCTCAATGTCTGACATTAATTTCTAAACCAAAATAAGATATGCTTTTCTTGGTCTTGAAAGGTTTGTTTTCTATTGAAGGACTAAATTGCAAAATAATGGCTAAAATTATCAAGCTTTTACTTAATGGCATTTTAAACATTTGAAATTTATTTACCCTTTTATTCTCTAAAATAGCCTTCATGGTTTCATACCGTAACAATAATGGTTGTCTAGATTTTTCAAGTGGAGGTTTAAAGGAGTTGACAAAGAAATAGGAAAACATGATAACTAAAGGTTGAAAAATACAGTTTAGGTTGGAAGCTTTTGGTTAACCAAAAATAATCTGTTCCTTCAGAAGTCACTGTTCAAGAAGATATGAATTTATACAGATGCTTACTGTTCAGACCATGGGAAAAATACACTAACATTTGCAATGGAAAGGAATGAGTTGTTTTGTTTTGTTTTGTTCTGTTCTAAGTGAAAAGTCAAGGAAACCTTTTCAGTTAACCCTGAAGACAAATGTGGGTGATGGGCTAAAGTATGTACCTTCCTTGTTGACATAAGGGTGTTGCGATTAATCTTGAATATTAATTGCATAGGTTTTATAATCAAGTTGAGACACAATTCTTCAAGCATGCATATGAGGGCATTTCCAGAGAATATTGGAGGCATGGAAACTGATCCTGAATTCTGGTGGCACCTCCTATGATCTAGAATTCTAGGGTTGCAGTGAAAAGAAGAAAGTGAGTGAAGCCCCGGCCATCACGTCTCTCTTTTGCCTTCCTGCAGGTCGAGACTGACCTCTTGCCACACTCCAGTGACCGTGACTGCCATGCTGTGACAGAACGTTTCTCTTCAACTGTGACCTAAGACATACACAACCTTAAGAAACTTTTGTCAGGTATTTTTTCATGGCAACAGGAAAAGTAAATAATGCAAGGGAGATAATTATTTTGTGATTCAAGTTGCAATGGCATTCCATTCAACTGAAAGATATCCTCTGTGTGGTAGAACAAGAGATCTGCTCTTCCCTTACAATGTAAGGAATCCTTGAAAGAACACAATAGTGCGTTAACTGACAAGTCCACTTAAGAAGGAAGCAACATTAATAGCATTACAACATTTCTAAGAATCACCACAAATAAAGTAAAAAAGTCATGCTTGTTGAAACAGTTCACTTGCATGGATGCTGATAAAAATCATCAAATGGCTAAGGGAACAGGGTGTTTATTCTGTTATAATAGACTTACAGTTCTTAATCCAGCTTTGCAAGAGAACTCAGATCAACACTAGAGCTCAGAGAACTAACCACACCATCTCCACATAGCAACTAAGAGAGGGACAATCCTTCCTTGCCAGACCAGCATGTCTGGTAAAGCATACACAAGTATGCCTACTTTTCTTAAACAGTTCTCTCCATTTTATTCACATGCCTCGGTACTAGTCACACCCACCATAGGCTGGGCCTTCCCATCAGCCAGTCTCCTGCAGGTTCCTCTGAGCTAAACTCAACTACTAATTCTCCACAAATTTGCCCATAGCACAAATCCTCTATTGTCAAGTTAACAAGTGCATCTAACTATGACAATTGCTTTAAGAAATAGATTAAGCATAATGTGCACATATTTACATGTGTATCTATTATGTGATTTTACATTGAATTAGATAAATATCTAGATGTATTTTTCTCTATCATGTGTGTCATGGGTCTAGGCTATCAGACTTTTTTACTTTGCATTATCAAAATTGAATAATTTCCACAGTGGAGTTTTAAATATTATGCATGGAGGCAAAATAAAATCATTTGAGGCTTTAATAACTAATTTTAAAACAAATATTAAATTTATTCATTGTCAAGTTGAGCAATCTTTTAAACTTCAAAATGATTTGCTATTAATAATTTTTTAAAAGTATGGTTAGTTATCGATGTGAATTAATATGTGTCATTTTGTTTACTTTTTTATTCTGTATTTAAAAAGCATCAGGAAATTTAAATTTTATTGTAAGCAACATTCTATCAATCTTCTGATATCTCTTTACTTTTTCCTTGGTCTTAGTGGAAACACAATGGATTAAACAGCTACTTAGTATTTGTGAATTTAAATATATGTCTACACTATGCAAAATTAAACCAGTTACAATGTTAAGATTCAGCATTCAGGTTGAATGCTCTGATAACATTCTCCAATCCTTTAATCTGCTCATGTGTGGTTAACTGTTTTTAGACATAGTAACAACTGTGAGAATAAAAATTATTAACTTAATATAAATTAGAGATTGTATAAATGTAATAAAGTGGCTGGAATCAGTCTTGGCATGCATATGAACAGGAACAACATTATTATCAGTTACTCTTAACTATTGCTGTGAGAGAACACCCAAAGTCAACCAACTTAAGGGAGAAAGGGAGGTTTATTCAGCTTATGGTTTCAGAGAGAAGGTACAGTCTCTCAAAGCAGAGGTGGCATGGCTGGCTGGCCAAAGCTGGGGAAGGCTAAGTCACTGCAGACATCTTGGAAGCTGAGAACTGCAGAGTGCTTGCTGCAAAGGCAGACTTCTCCTGGAGGTAGGGTGGGACTAATCCACCGCAAGGCCCACCCCTTGTGACTGCCTTCCTCCAGCAAGGCTCCACCTCTCAAGGTGCCATGACCTTGCCAAACACATGAGACTGTGGGGGACACATTTCAAGCCATGACATTCCACCCCTGGCCTCCACAGGCTCATTGCCATCTCATTATGAAACCATACTCAGTCCAACCTTAAAAGTCTTCATAGACTACTATGGTAGTCCCAACGGTCCAAAAGTTCAAAGTCCAAAGCCTCCTGTAAAATCAAAATACAAGTTACATACTTCTAACATACAATGGCACAGAATAAACATTCCCATTCTAAAAGGAAGGAATGGGGGCATATCCAGGAAAGATCAGTCCATAACAAGACCAAAAACCAGCAGGACAAACTCCAAATCTTGTAGCTCCAAGTCCAACAGGTGAGCCTCTTGTTGAAATCATCTCAGTTCCAAAGGGCATTGGTTCCACCTCTCCAATGCAACTGTTGGTCTCTTGAGCTGACTCCTCCCAGGGTATACAGCTGTCCTTGGCAGGTGTTCCACATTGTCTCTGGAATCTCTAACATCTCTACTTTTCAATGGCAAAGCAGGCTTTAATTCCACAGCACAAACTGCCCTTCTTGGGCCTCTAAACTGCAGGCTTCTTGCCTCATGATGCCTGGATTCTGCCAATTTTTGAAATCTTGGAGGACTCCATGATCTCCTCCCTCTTGCATCACTAATGCCTCTAAAACCAGAACCACGTGGATGACTTGGCCAAGACAGGCCCCCTTGAATCACAGCTGATTCTGCTTCTCTATGTTGACCATCTCTTTCACTCCTGAGCAGTTGCTTTGTAAGAGAAACCAACTCTTGCTTTGAAACTCCACTCTTTAGCTCCAGTCTTCTGAAAGGATTTGCATTCTTATGAGTGGGAGCCTTCCCTGAGGATCTTGCCCTCAACCTAGGGCCTCTCCTATTATTCAAATTTCAAATGGAGCTAATCTCTTCAATGGCCATTTTGTTCTCAGCTTCTTCCTGGTTCAATTCTTTAAGTTTGCCATTGTATTTTTCATCATTGGATCTTACAGTTTTTGCTTCTTCCTGCCTGATTCTTTGTTCTTTTTCATAACTCTGAAGACAACTAAAAAGTAGCCATATCACATTGTCAAGACTACATTGCTTTGAAATTTCCTCCGCCAAACACTCCAGCTTAATTTCAGGCAAACTTTCAGGAGGAGGGCAAAACTTCAGTAAACTCGGCCAACACATGGTTCCATGTGTCACTCGTCCAATTGCAAACACAGTCTCTGTTCCCCTCTGGACCATCACAAGCTGGGCTTCCACTGTCTGCATCTCTCACAGCATTGCTCTCCTCTGAGCTCTCATGAGAAAGGCCCATTTGGCCCCCTCAACAAGAGGCAAAGACTTTTCCAGCACGAAGTCCCAAAGTTTTCCATATTTCTCCCAACAAACAGTTCCAAAGGCACACTAGCCACATCACGGCATTGGCCATACTGCTGGGTACCAACTTCCCTCAGCTTCACAAACAACTTCATTTTATGGTACCAGCTGTTCTTATCTCACAGGATTACCCCACTATCTGGTACCAATTTCTGTAAAGGTTAATCTTAACTATTGCTGTGAGAGAACACCCAAAGTCAACCAACTTAAGGGAGAAAGGGAGGTTTATTCAGCTTACGGTTCCAGAGAGAGGGTATAGTCTCTCAAAGCAGAGGTGGAATGGCTGGCTGGTCAAAGCTGGGGAAGGCTAAGTCACTGCAGACATCTTGGAAGCTGAGAACTGCAGAGTGCTTGCTGCAAAGGCAGACTTCTCCTGGAGGTAGGGTGGGACTAATCCACCACAAGGCCCACCCCTTGTGACTGCCTTCCTCCAGCAAGGCTCCACCTCTCAAGGTGCCATGACCTTGCCAAACACATGAGACTGTGGGGGCACACATTTCAAACCATGACAAACATGTTAGTCACTTTTAGCTGAAAAGTAGTTTTTTGTTTTGAACTCCCATCTTTTTATCTCACAGAGCATGATTGCAGAAAAGAATGTGTCTGGGTTAATTATTTCAATTTCTACAGTACAGTGCTATTTTATTTTAGAAAAATATAGTATATAGTTCATGTAATGTTTATGTAGATTAGGCACTCAAGGGTTAGATGTTATCAACATGATTATATAAGTTCCACAAACCTTGCCAAGTAAATTCATAAAGATATCTAACAACATGCTATGCAAATTTAATTACACAATATTTTGAGTAGTCATTGAAATAGTATGGACTTTCTCACAAAATTGAAAATAACTTTAAGTAGAATAATTTTATTAAATTAAAACCTCCACAGGTGTCAGTATAAATATAGATTACTCAATTGACATGTATTTTAGAAATAAAAATTCCATAGACTTGTAAAAGTTTAATGAAAGTTAGTTTGTGTATATCCAGAATTTTGTGGATGGCATAATTTTATTACCTATGAAATTTGATTTTCTGGATGCTAGATCTTGCAAACTTGTCTTAAGCCTCATAAAATTTTGAAAAATGTACATTGAAGAATAGATTTTATTTATTCTATTAAATAAGTCATGCCTCTTATTGTTATAACTGCATTTCTGCAACTGATTCATAATATTGAATTTATTTTTTCATGATCTTATCTAACCAAATAAGAATGAAGACTTTTAAGGTTTTATACTTTTATTTGCTTTCCTATATTCTTTTAATATTTTATTATTTATTTTATTTCCACTGATATATATTAGTAGTCCTTTAGGTTGATTATGTAATTCATATAAAATTATTTCTTAATTTTAATTATTTTTCATGTACCATTGTGACTAAGATTGGTGGGGATGGATTCTATAACATGAAATTGAAATAGACTAAAATGAAGCAATTTATTTCATTGTTAAAAGAAAAGATCCTTATCAAAACTGAATCAATATGCATATACCTAATCTTAAATCACAGTGTATGTGGAGCTTACAGTTTTATCAAAAAACCATTTCTTGATTTATAATATCATATTATAGTATAAAATTGACATGTGAATGACTTCAATAAAATAATCTCTTCTTGGAATGTGTATGTGTGAGTGTGTGTGTATGTGTGTGTGTGTTTGTGAAATGTGTGTAACTAAATTAGTTTTAAATATAAAGGCATCTCAAAGGCCAACTGATGATGAAAACTAGTGAGAAAGTAGTCTTCCTTTTTTTTTATTTAAAATCTTTAGCTTCTAACACACCTGGTCACAAATCCAGAGACCCAGATTTAATTCCCTAAAACACACATGTTCAAAGAAAAGAACACTTCTAAAATTGTCTTCAAATGACCACTTCCAAGTCACTTGTATGCTTATTCTTTTTCTCACTGTTTCTCTCTTGCTATCTCTGTTTCTATGTCCCTTTCTATTTCTCTATCTCATCAATAAAGAAAATATTCTAAAAGTAATCAAAATTATTGAAGATTTCAAAATACTTTTATATCTTTTGCTTACATCTACCAATATCTATTGTCTAAGAGAAAATCAAGTTATATGTTTAATTTTTTATTAAACTACTCATTTTGGGAGATAAGAATATGTAGTAAGAGAAAGACATCATATATTTAATTAAAATACTTATTTTTTAAAACAAGAATAAGTAGTGAACAGAATAGCATTCTCCAATTTTTTCTCACTTAACAATACCATTTTTTGTCATGTGTTGATTAGTGCTGTAATATGTGGAGTTATGACTTATTTAAATAAATGAAGATAATTTGGTTCTATGTTTGAACATTTACTTCTGCATATTTTTACTATTCTTAAGAGAATTACAGAAGTGCTCTTTCATGCTGTGCTTATAACAAATATGAAAACTTTATGTTATTTTGGCAATCCAGAAATGCAAACTATGTCATGGACATTTCCTAATCTTCGACCTCAATGTCTAAACAAATGCAGTCTTCCTTATCATTGACCCATATATAATAATGACATAGGAAAAATATGTTCAGTAAACATGCCATTGCAGTGAAGGAAGCTTTTGTCTATATCATAAGCATACTCATGTGCTTATTGTTTTTTGTGGCAAGTCAAGTGAAAACATTCTTTTGGCATCACACTCCATTCCAATAAAAACTGGTTTCTTACCAATTCAATTGAAAACCTTAGATCTGTACTGCAGAGTAGTTCATTTGTTTTCATATATGTGCAACTTCCTGTCCTCTGACCCAAATCACCTAATTTCCTCCCCACTGTCCATCTTCCGCTCTGGCAACTACTGAGTTGTTCTTTTGTTCTGTATCTCATATTAGATTTTATAATCCAAAGGTGTGACCTTATGTGATGTTTTTTTCTGTTTCTGGCTCATTTCACATAACTTTTGCCATTTCTAAATTCATAATTTTGAAATATTTTTCTTTCACATCAATATTTAACTTCTGTGTTGAAACAATAACTCATGGATTAGGTGTCTGTTTACAAACCTGGTGAGCTCAGTCCCTGGTGCCCGATGTCTACATAATGACAGGAGAGAGACTTGACCCCCAGAAGCTATCCGTTGATCCATACTTATTCACCATAGCATGCATCTCTCTCTTTCCTTCCCTCTCTTTTTTCTCTTTCTCCTCTCTCTGTAATACATAAACAAATATTGAAAAGTATGATGAATTCCATGATTCAGTCATTTTAAAATATTAGTTCACTGAGTTATGCAGACTTGTATTTATAAACTTCATTGTCAATAAATCACAGCTATTGAAATCACTATAGATTGCATATAAAGACACTGTAAATATTTGAAAGCCATTCAATCTAATGGTGAATTGAGTTTGTCTGAAATCTAATTTTCTTTTGAAATTACAATTTTATTTTTGACAGTAAACAGTGTCATTTGTTTTTCTCAGATTTATGCATTTACTTTTAATAGAAAAGTTGAATCAAATACCTGGATGCAAATTATCAATTTGATGACCTCTTGCTTTGCAAATAAAAACTGCCTTATAATAAAAAAGAAAAATGGTTACTTCATCTCAAAGCATTAATCAACATTTATTTCTTTGATTCTTTTTCTGAACACCTTGTGTCCATAGAGATATAGCAGAAGTGTTTCTGGGGCCAGGTCCTTCTGCGTACATATGGGTGTAAAATTCTTAAGGACTGAGATAAGTTTCCTTGACATTTCTTTACCACTAATCTTAAATGAAACTTGTTTCTTTGCCTTTTTAAATAAAACTTTGTTAACTGTGAAAATGAGCCTGATATCTACTAAAATTTTTAGTTACTACCTTGATTTTCATTAAGGAGTAACCTTTTCTTTACATCAGGGGCTTGTTTTGGACTGTTAGGGTCATAAAGTTACAGTGTTATACTTTATCATATGAGTCAGTATTTAAGAAAAGAAAATGAAACACACAGATGTCTGGAATCCGCAAAAATATTTAGTTACATACATACAATCTCACAGCAATCTTGAAACCTCTGGCAGCCCTTTTTGTTCCCTCTCATGCCAAACAAGTATTAATTTGTTTAATCTCATTACGGTACATGATAAACCAGCAGGAATTCTCTTCCTATGGAGATATTTCAGTTTGATGACAATGAACAAGGAAAAGATGCAAAGAGTCTATATCCTTAGAATAAATGATGCATGCCTGACCAAGGGCAAGAGAGGGTTTCAGGTCCAATTTGATTTCCTGCCTCTCTAACGTTCTCACACTGGCTTTGTTCATCTTTAATTATAAAATCAGACAAATGTAATCGACACACAAATTTTCTTGTGTGATACACGTGTGGCTTAGTGAAAATTTTGATACTTAGAAAAACATAAAATTTCTATAAAAATATGACTCTTTTTAATGTTCCCTAATTCCCCAAATGGGAACTTGTAAATATTTGTCCTTTGTAGAATTTTAGAGCTGAAGAGACCACTGAGGAGTTGAAACTGCCTCACAAGCAGAAGGTCCTGAGTTTGGATCCCAGGTCCCACTTAAAAACAAGGCAGAAGGGTGGCTAGAGAGGTGGCTCAGGAGTTAAGCCTCTGCCTTGCAGGTGGAGGGTCCTGAGTTTGGTTCCTAGACCCCATGTATAGAGGCGGGGCTGAAGCGGGGGCAGCCTGCGTTTATGGTCCTAGTAGGGCGGAGCCTGTGAATCCTGGGGTGGAGCCTGTGAGTCCCAGGGCAGAGTAAACAAAGAGGAGGTGGAGGCGGTCCATGGTGGTTCCCGAATACGTCTGTGGTTCTACACACATACACATACACACACATACGTACACACATGTGCACACATGCATACATGCACAATCAAATAAATAATTAAAAAATAAATTATAAAAAAAAAAACAAGGAAGAAATGGTGGTGGCAGAGTCCAAACAAAAAGGAGATAAAAGCAATCCAGCATTATTCCTAAAATTACCCTTGTTCTTCCACAGGGACATGGAGTGCCCCCCCTCACACACACAGGGACACATACATGTACATGTACACTTACACTAAATAAAGTTACAAAAAAGATTTTTGCCATAAGATAAATATCATGATATCATAGATACAAAACATTGATCATCTAAGGCAACAAAATTAAGTTGAAAATTTCTTCCATCACAAGATGAATATTCCTAATATTCTTACACTTAATAGTGATTTGAACCTTCTAAGCAGACCCATAACATCATATGACACACCATAACAACTCAATTACAATAACACAGTGCACTGTAATTTGTTATTGTTATGCATATGCTATTGAATTCATTATTAAGTCAGTGAACTTCAAAACATTAGCAGACTGTTCCCTCTGCTTTCTATTAACTTTTAGTGGATCATGATCTAGGAGAGAGAGAGAGAGAGAGAGAGAGAGAGAGAGAGAGAGAGAGAGAGACAGAATCCCTGAACTCAGAGTGGTTCTTAATATCTCCACATTATTTGTTTTGAACAGGTTTTTTTCTTTCTGTAGAAATCTTTTCTGTATTTGTTACTTTTATAAAGTGTTTTCTTCTTGCAACTCACATGTATGTTGTTTGTTAGAGTTATTAAAAATTAGAGTTATTAAAAAACGTAAACTGGAATAGGACCCTAACAACAGAGAAGGAAATAGATCAGTAGAGGAGAAGCCAATAAACCTACATTAGGAAGAAAGTATACCAAACTGCTCTGTAGGTAGCTGTTATTATACTCATAGAATGGTAACCTACAGAGGAAACATTTGTCTCTAAAGCTGGATGAGTGATGGGAAATACGAACATTAATGGAGTGTCATGAAAAGAGGTAACTTGATATACCATGGAGGTCTTAGACCCCACAGGAGTAGACAAGCCAGAGAGAGCCCTGGAGTCCATACATGTACACAGGCAGAAGGGTGGGAAGGAGTGAGAGGAAATGGTGAAGGGAAGGGAGGGAATGAAAAGGAGGGGGAGGGAGAAAAGCAGAAATTAATACTCAATATATTTGTAAAAGTAGAAAAAAATTAAAGCAAACTAAATTTGTTTATAAGAGTTTTTTTTTAATATACTGGAATACTCTTACGTTTTTCTTTTTTCTTGACTTGCCTGAAACTATACTGTTAGATATTTTGATTCGTAAGCAAAATTTTAGACTGTTTATGACAGTAATACTTGATTTAAAGACTGCATCTATCTATAATAAATTTTGTGCAAGACATCATAAAATGTCTCAGCACATTCATGGAAAAGTTCATTCTTTTTTTGTCATCATATAGTCACTACTTATCTCTCAATGCCTGTGAAAAAGCAGTGCTCATTTCGTCCCTAGTTGCCTTAAGAAAATGTAGTTTCTGATTCTATAGTTAACAAAATAAAACAAAAACAATGATGCTTAAGTCAGTAAAAGAAGTAGTATGTTTATTGTTAACTTTTAAACTTTTTAAAAACGAAAGAGGCTATTTTCTACAAAAAGATGAATTAAATATAATGCAATTATTAAGTAAATTAATACTTGACAAAATATGTGTTAACATAGTTCAGTTAGTTAATTTCAGCTATAAATATGACTGGCCTCATAGTATGTTTGTGGGACATAATATTGAGTATATTAATTGAATTATAATGCAGTTGGGAAGATCTGCAACTGTGGGTAGCAAGATTACCTGGGACTGAGAACTTTAACTGAACAATGAAAAAGAAACCAAGCAGAGGCTTGCAACTCCAAGTTTTTGCCATAGTGACTTTTCCACAAGATGGACTATTTGGCTGAACTGCAGCCTGAATAAATGCTTTCTCCCTTAAATTGCTTTTTTTTTTCTTTCATGTGCCCCATGGATCTCCCTCCCTCTGCCTTACTCCTTCCCAACCTCCTTCTGTCTTTGCCTCCCTTCCTCCCTCTTTTATCTTTCCTCTCTCTGTATATATCTATGTATATGCAAATACTTGTAAAAAATACATTTAAGTGCATGTGCCTGTAGATGTACAAGGATGATTAGGGGAATCACCCTGGATTGCTTTCCCTCCTGATTGCTTATATCTGGGGTTTCCCAACATCACTTTCCAGGGAACTGGCCTCCACCATTTCTGTCAGGCATTTTTATATGGTAGCTGGTATATGAAAAAGTCTTTTTGCTTGCAAGGCAAAGACTACCGCCTTAGGCATATCTCCAGCCTCTCAAGTTGCTTTAGTTGGGGTATTTTATCATAGCATCGGGAAAATAAAAAACAAAATAATAGATGAGGTTTTTTTTTAACACAAAATACCCATCTTTACCACTTTTCCAAACTCATTTTGAGTATCTCTTAAATATAATCTTGGATACTTCAGAGTAAGACTTCAGAGTCCTTTATCATGTGAATAAATACTACACCTAATCAATTCTCCTATATATTCAATAGGGAGAATGCTATAAGATATTAGATCTTGAATGAATGAGAGAGTAGCTACAAAGTTAAAGGCTAAGTTGAAACTGATTATAGCATTATATGCAGGTATGTAATATTTATGGTAAGAAACTGGAAGATTAACATAAAGTATAGTTTGTAAGCTCTCAATCCTTCTAAATCATTAAATCCCAGCAGAGACACTTAGATCCTTGTATGATTCATCTTAGAAACAATCACCAGATGGCTGACGATTGCTGAACTTGCTAACTCACCATGAGATATCTGCAGATACGTATCAGATTTTATGCTTTGCTCTATGAAACTTGTTTATTTCCATTTTCATCTCCCATCTCAAGAAAATTTACACCATGCAATTTTCATTTGGAATTTGAAAGCTTATTAAAATGTCAATCTCCTACAGCAATGCTGAAAAACATTCCACAATATTGGATTCTAATGAATGTATTTATAATTTCAAATAGATTTTATTTGAAAAGTACACTTACATATAATTTTGACTATGCTGTGCCAGAAAATATGGTTTATCTTAGGGGTCTTGAGTGTTTCCTCCCATTTAATGTGAAACGTAACCTGTAAACATTGTGCTTGATGCTTGTGACTGTTTTTTAAAATAATTGTGCATATATCGTGGATTTCCTCTGGAACAAATCCTGGACAACCTGAGCTCTTGTATGTGTGGTATATTGCAAGTACATCCTCTGCTTATACACATGGAGAACAAGCAGGTAGCAGTGGGTACATTTATTTCCTGATTAAAGGAATAGTCCACTGTCAGCTTAAAAGGCTCCAATCTATTGAATACCATATCTATTTTAATCTTATATAAATTTCATACAGTTTTAAACTTGGCAAAATAAACATTTTGTGTCAAAATTTTGTTAGTGAGGAAATAGTTTCCCGGTTTGACAGAGCTTGGTTGGCTTTATTTATAAACATGAAATAGGAAGTTAGGCTACACTCACATGCGTATCCAAGATTTTTATTGGATATTTACTTGAGAGTGCACATATCATTTTAGATCCATACAAAGGCATGTCAATGATAGACAGTAATGGAGGGAACAATTATATCCTCACTTATGTTCTGCTCCTGACTCTAGTTCAGACTAGAGGAATAAGAAATTTAAAAGTACAAAAGAACATTCTTCAATTATCTATTGATAATCTTAATTTCTTATCTGAACTCAGAAAATAATTTAAAGATCTTTAAAGATCATAGAGAACGGACCATCAATTAACTATATTGTAGTAATAGGCATTTTTCATGTATTTCAGTTCATTTTTATTTCTTTTCTTTTTTGCATGTGTCTATGTGATATATATATAAAAGGGTACTTGGGTTTTTTATTATTTTTTCATACTGAAGGAATGTATATACCTGCCTCTTGAATGAAAGGTATATACCTGCCCCTTGACTATTATTATTTATCTCTTTGCTGTAAACACGCATATTTATCTTTACCCACTGTCATTCACACTACTATGAAGATGTCTCATAGTCATTATTCACATAAAGATAATATTCTCCCCTGAATTAAAACCACTGTCAGAAAAAAAAGAGATCAGCAAATACACGATTTAATCCTCCATATTAGCATCTTTTATAATTTTTTAAATTATTTTTTACCCACAATTTATTTTTTTCCTAATCATACAAGCTCAATCGGTACCCCTGTCCTCTCCCTCCCTCCTCTCCTAATCAGTCATCCTGCCTTGCAATCTCACCTCTTCCCCTCTTCCTTTCACCCCCTTCCCTCCCTTCCCCTCTCTCAATGCCTCCACCTTCCTCCTTCCCATTCTCTGGAACATCTTTTTATGTGAATGCCAAACCTCCCTTTGAGTCCTCCACCCTAGTGAGGGGTAAGTACTCAGTGGCATAGCCAAGAGCCCTTTCTTGGGCTCCCCATTAGTATGGGAACACTACTGTGACTGTTAATCCCTTGTCTCTAAGGATCCTACTGTCTGGAGCTTTCTCCCCTGTCATACATGCTAGACTTTGAGGTGTCGTTGACATATCAGCCATTGTACAGGTCAGGTGAAGTCCAATTCTGGCTGCGACAGCCCTACATGTTATCGTATCTTTATGGAAATGTTCACTCTGTTTTAAAACTATGATTGCTAGATACAAAGTAATAGAATCACTAAGGATACTTTTACTCTGTCACCTCCAAATTCCAACATAAGAAAAAGGACAGTATATGTTTTTCACCATTAATTCAATGAAATGGAAAATTACTGTAACTTTGGGTACATTTATCTGTAGCACTATTGATTCAGGGAGGTCCTAGTCCAGGCTCCTGAATCCAGGAGGTCTGGATACAGACAAGCCCAGATAAGTACTGACATTCCCCAGACATGTCCCAATAGAGGAACCATACAGGTGGAGGGATGAACAACCAATGGGAAGAGGCCATTTAACTTGGACACCTAGTAAACAGCTAAATGATTGGTGGCTGCTCTCCCCTTCCCCCTGAGCAGAGAGGTGGCCACATGTGATTGAACCCCTGAGCCTATATAAGCCTAAACACTTTCTGAATAAAGCTGAGTCTGCAGCCAACTCGTCCTCTGCCTGCTTCTTCTCACCTGAATCCCGGGGTTTGGGTGGTGACCCCATTGCTGGCTCACCCATTCGCCTCGAGCCCATGAGGCCCCTGCCTTTTCCCCTCTTTGCCCCAGCTGGCCTTGCAGGAATTCAGTAACATCTGGCACCCAACGTGGGACTGCCATCGGTGTAGACAAGACACCCACTCCAGTAAAGTTGGGTGAGCGGCGCCTTTGGTTTTGTGTTCCTGTGCTTATAGGTGCCTGAATGTGACCAGGTGGCCCCCTCCTCTTCCCCTTTCACTGTTTGTCCTTAGGAACACAATTGCTCTCTTGATTTGCTGATGATCAAGGAGCACCTCTTAATGCAATCACTCGTTTAATTTCTCCACGATCAAAAAGCCCCTCTAAATCAAGGCTTTTCCCCAGTGAGTTCACATGAGAAATTGGTCCCCTCAGAACTTGGAGCCCAGGTTCGATTATATTGAATCAGCCTGATGGGAGGGGGGCATACAGCCTGAGGGAGTAATGAACCCTTGAAGTCCTTCACTAAGTACAGGATGCTTAGATTCAAAACACCTCTGCATATGTCCTGTGATAGGTCTCTCCTTAGACATTGGTTACCCTTTTAGGAGTTGTTTGCACTTTGACCTTGGTTCTGGTGATCACTTTTTATTTCCTGCCCATTTTCACCCTGTCTGCTTGCCTCCTAGTCATCTCTGCTCCATTAGGGAACCTTTCCTCTCCATAATGGGTAATTTATCGTCCCATCAGAAGGCACCCCAGCTAACTGCCCTTAAGGCTGTACTACACCTATGTATGATTAAAGTGATGCCGAAGAACTTAAAAATTTTGGGGAGGACACTTAAATCTTAGCTCCTTGGATTTCCCGAGAAAATGTCTGGGACTCAGAGCTTTGGATGGGAGTGCTTTGCCTGGCCCCTAAGAGGGAGGTTCAGAATGGTCATATGATTCCGGCCCCCTTTGTTCCCATCCTCCTAGGCATCCAAGCAAGCCTTAAAGGATCCTCCACTTAGGAAGTGGCTAATTGCTACAATGAAACTTGTGGAGAGAACCCAAAATTAGCCCTTTGTTCTTTCTCCAGATCCTTCCCCTCCCCTTCCTGGGTGGAGGACTCTGCAGAGGGCTCACAGATCCATGGGGGGGGGGGCATTCCACTCCCTGCCAACATCTCCTTCCCTCCTCTTCTTTTTCCTGTAGCTCTTGACTCCCCCTCTTTCCTGGCTCTATTTTCTGCTTCAGACGATCCTGGTCTCTGAATATGTGTCTTAAAATCTCTCCTAGAGACTAGAAGCCTCAAGGTTAAGTGCTGGCCTAGAGGAATTTTGGAATGAGGCTGTGGTTTTAGCTGTGGTTTTGGATCTACCCAGAGAATATCTGGGAACCGGACTTATGGATGAGGATGCTTTTCCTTGTTAGATGTTTTTCATAATTAAGTTAAGCTGCCAGACTTAACTAATATGAGGTCTTGTTTTAAATAAGGTTTCCTAAATGTTGATCTGCCTTTGATAAAGCTTTTAAGGGTAATTTTAAGACAGCTGCTGGTAAAATGTTGTTCACGTGCTTGTATGTTTATATGTTCTATTTTTACATGTTGTGTGTCTTGTGTATGTGGCCACTTCAATTTTTTTCATTTCCATTGTGTGCTAATATTAAAATTTTTACATACCATTTTTAAATACATGCATGCATACTTAAAAATAAGAACCAAATAATTTGGTAACATCTAAGACCTTAACTAGTTATGTTTCATATTGATCACAATTGTTTTTCTAATAGATTGTAAGTTTGTTTAATACAAGTTTTCTTACAGGTTTTTTCATATATTCCTAAAATAACAAAGCTTGCTTTCCAGGTCCTCAGGGTATCTATTCAGGCCTCAGACATTCCTAAAGACCAACAAAGGCCCATTGTAAACCTGGCTGTCCTCCATTGAAGCTATGCCTTACTAATTTACAATTTTTAGGTTTTGACTTGTGTCTCACTAGGTATTCTGGATTGTTTCTGCACCTGTGCTGCCTACAGCCGGCCTCCACGTGCTCCTGCCCTGACAACAACCTCCTTTTTTCTGCCATACTTGAGTTCCCCTTTGGGACCATGATTCCTTCTCTGTGATGGTCTCATGACTGGTAGTCAATGATGGGTAAGGCTCCACACGAGGGTGGTGTCCAACCTAAGACAGGCACAGTCAGTTACATTCTGCGCAGCTGAAGAGGCTTGGGGTTGCCCCAGCTATCTTGGTCCCCACTAAAAATTTATAAATAAACGAAAGGGTGAAAATGTGGCACAATCAATTCAGGGAGGCCCTAGCCGGGCTCCCAAATCCAGGAGGTCTGGCTATAGACAAGCTCAAACAAATAAGGACATGGCCCGGACATGTCCCAATACAGGTAGAGGGATGAACCACCATACAGGCAGAGGGATGAACAACCAATGGGAAGAAGGGATGAACAACCAATGGGAAGCGACCATCTAACCTGGGCACCTAGTAAACAGCTAAATGATTGGTGGATGCTCTCTCCTCTCCCTGAGTGGAACGGTGGCTACACCTGATTAGACTGCTGATCCTATATAAGCCCAAACACTTCCTGAATAAAGCTGATTCTACAGCGGACTCATCCTCTGCCTGCTTCTTCTCGCCTGACTCTCAGGGTTTGGGCAGTGACCCTATAACTGGCTCACCCATTCACCTTGAGCCCATGAGGCCCCTGCCATTTCCCATCTTCTCCCCGGCTGGCCCAGTGGGGATTTGGCAACATTTATCCGCATGCTGAAATTCTTATTTGTGACAAAAAATTGGACTTCAGTTTCAAAAGCGTATGGCACTTTCTAATATTGGTGAACATGTCAGAATGCCCCCATGAACTAGCACAGATCTCAAGAGAAATAGTTTTAGGCAGTAGGATCCTTAGTGGCAAGGGGTCAGACAGAAGTAGAGAGTACCCATATCAGTGGGCAGCCCAAGAACAGAACCTCTCTCCCACAGAGCCAGAACCCCCATGAGAACAATGATACAAATGGAACCCCATGACCTATAGAACCGGACAGGAGACTAGAAGGGACCCACATAGGGATAGGAGGGAAGGTTAGATAGAATTGGATGGGGAGGGAAGGGAAGGAAGAAGGGTGGGGAAAACAAGGGAGGCAAAGAACATGTATATAAAAATTTTAATTTAACAAGTTTATAAAAAATAAAAAAGTGTATGGCACTTTAATGGAAGAGAAACAAAATATACAAGCAGAAAATATCACAATCTTAACTTGTATCTGTGCCTTAGAATCTCTATAATTGCAAAAAGTATGTGGTAAATGTTCTCAAACTATTTGATTTGAAATTCATTTTATCTTAAGATCTATACCTATTGATATTATTTTTCATTGATACATTTACTTTCTGTCTTCTAGTATTTTTTGTAATTATAGTGATTCTACCCTGTTTGACAAAATGTCAAGGGACTAGGAAAGTCTGAAAAATTAGCTCTCATAACACTATTCTTAAACAGGTTGCGGAGAGGGAAAGGATAACACAGATTTAAGCTGACATGAAACAATTTACTTTATCCTGAACCATATCCTAAAAATAATATTAGCAGTAGTTTCATTTGTCTTGTGCATTTTTGACAGAAGAAAGAGCCCCTCTGAATGACAATGTGATCAGAATTTTTACTGTGTTCAGCCAATACCACATTTCTGAATTCTATAGTTTTCTCATCGTTCCTCTTGGAATTAGACTTGCAAACATTAATTACCTAATGACTACTCAACAGTAGCACACTCTTATTACTTCTAATCATTTACATATCCCTTCTCTTGGAACTTTAGTTAACCTTCATCATGACATTATATAAGACTTAAGAATTCTTTGTGTTTATATTTCACATCAATAGCAAATGCTAATGAATTTATCCAATTGGCATGTCTATATTTAAGAAAATTAATTATTAAAGTTTCTCCACAATTCATTGAAAATGACTAAATACACATCATATGTGCTTCTAATATATTGTTTTAAGTAGTATGTCCAAGGTTAAATATAAATTCTGAATTGTGTATTAGAGTTAAAAATGATCTTCTGAAAGTAACATTCCATTGAAAATTGACTGTAATAAGAGAGAACACCATATGTGGAACATATATATAAATTTATACAATGATGTGGGATTATACTTTTGTAATTTAGGTTGACGTCAAAGAGCTAAAAGCTTTGAATGTTGCCATTTAAATACAGGCATGAACTTCAGGGTGAAGCCTGAGAATTTGGCCACATCTGTGAAGAATTGGTGCTTAAGACAAACCCTGAGCAGCTGGTGAAAGATGACTTAATTGATATGACAAAATCCAGCCCATGGTAGGTGAAATTACTCCCTGAGCAGGTGGGAAAAACATAGAATTAGTTGGTTTGGTACTTGAACATACATTGGTATACACACACCAGTAATTAAGAATGTTCCTCTTGCAATATTTACTATGTATTAGGGGTAAAGAGTTTTCTTGTGTTCTAATGTTAATATAAAGTCTCCTGGCATGCTGAGGAAGTATAGCCCAGAATCATAAGTGAGAATGAAACCTTTTGTTTCTCTAAGGTATTTGGTTCTGCATTTTTTTCATCAGTGGGAATATTAAACTAACACAAATACTATATTAAATTGCTACGTATTCAGTATATATTTAAAGGAATAACAGATATGTGCGCATGAAAGAAAGTGAGAAATAGAAAAAGAGTCAGAGGAGAGATCAAATATTGTTTCAGTGGAGAAATTGTAGACAGATAATCTAAGAGATTGAGCATATAGAATTAAGTATTGTCTACTGAGAATGCAGATTAATTTAAAAATTAGGGGAAAAGGATAATGTTTGAGAGCTAGGTATGGTGATGTACTTCTGCAACCATAGCACTCAAGAAACTCTGAGGATGAGTATACACAGCAAATATCAGACCAGCCAGGGTATATTATAGCCAGAAAGGATAAGAGACTAAGTGAAGAACAGAAAACATACTTCAGGAACACATTCATTCTTTACCTGTTTCTATGTCACTTCTAAGTTAGTTCTAAATTTTCTGTTCCACCAAAGAGCACACAATTTGGTTCAGTTATCTAATTGCTTGGTAGTCATTTATACTAATAAAACACAACCCTCCAGTATCTTGATTTTTTAGCTCTGTCTGGCTTTGTACTCTTTGTATAGCATAGGATGACCTGACTTCAAACTCATGACAATCATGTACCAGTATCCCATGTATTAAAATGCTGGTCTTAAGTTATTATGTCCAGCTCTGATTTCTTGAGAAAAGAAAAATTTCAAATAATAATATATTTATAATGAGAATCTTACAGAATAGTTCAAATTTAGGTCAATATACTGGTGGTGCTATGTTGTTCAAATCCCCTGGCCTCCTTTGATTTGACTGGAAAACCATTTACTATCTATTATATTTCAATTATTGGAACTCTTAATAGCACAACAATTTTAACACCAAAATAAAAGATTACCTTGAAATACAGTAAAAACTTAATATTTATGATAAGAATGAAGGTGTCTTTAAATCATATCCAAGTCAATGTTGCCCATTAACAACATTATCCTGTCTTTCAAAATAGTTTAACATTTTTGTCTAGTGTAAGGAAGAAATTTTTTTAAAAAGTCTACATTATGTTCTAAGTAGCCGTGAGCATTTTGTTAAACTTTGTGGATGACATTCTCACATCTCTGTGATCTTAGTTCATGAAAGAAAAAACTATAGCAGACTGCTTTATCAGCGAATCCTCACATTTTGCTCTCACACCCATGGGAGACATTCTCATTTTAGCTGACAGCTGTAAATTTTTATAATCACAAAGTGATATCTAGTGCTTGCAGTTTGCTGGCCACTTTGTCAGCTGTATTGACATTTGATAGTCAAGCTATACCTAAAAGGACTTTTCAGGGACTTTTCTTCTGTTGCTTTGAAGGAACATTCAAGTAGGACACTCACATTCTGCAGAGCAAGCAGTCCAAGGCCTGTCAACAGCAGTTACATTACAGTCGATTTGTCAACAAGGACGTTAGACTGTGACCCATTCATGATTAATATGATTGTCATAGAAATATTGTGTTAAATGGTGTCTAGAGCAAATCACAGTTTTTGCAAAGTTTTGTATTTTCCTTAATTATGACATACCACACTAGCTTTTCTCCCTATATTTTACTGTACCCTCTCTGACAAAGAAGCACGAAAAAAAAAACATCTCAAGTCATTTCTAGTAATTCTTAGTAGGTATTATCAAACTTAATATGGGGACCTCAGTCTAGGTGACCTCAATCTGGCAAGCTTAGCCAAAGATGATGTGATGGGGGAAGTCTGGAGGGAGGCTCAGGATGTGTTGAATAGCTCAGGATGGAGGAAGTCAGGAGGGAGTAGCTCAGGATATTTTAAAGGCATTTTGCTACATATAGCCTGCATGCTGGCTTGACCTTTAAGATGATTGGTTGCCCGTTTCCCCACCCTGGAATTCCCTTACTGTTGTTACTTTTATAAGAAGGCTACGGACTTGCAATACATGAGTTCTTGCTTGACTAGACTCCCTGATGCGTCTGATTGTCCTCGGGAAGGAGGAAGAGGGCTGGGAGTGGGCAGACAGCGCACTCATCTTTCCCCAATCCCCCTTGTGGAGGACCTGCTGGACCCCGGAGCTGTGATCCCCAGCCTTCCTTTCTGAGCTACTCCCTCCTAACTTCCTCCATCCTGAGCTATTCATCCTGACCCGCCCCCTTCTGACTTCCCCTGAGCTGGGCAAAACATCCTGAGCTGCCCTCCAGACTTGCTCCATCAAATCATCTTTGGCTAAGCTTGCCAGATTGAGGTTTCCTAGACTGAGGTCCCCACATATCCCTCTTTTTTGTTTTGTAATGAGGTAGGCTCAAAAGGTTCCTTCAGTGAACCCTAGGGGAGCACCTCACAAAGGTGGCTACACCCTTTAGAGTAGTTATCTTTATCAAGGAACCGGAGCAACCTCTTGGAGGGCCAATTGTATCTAAGGGTTCTGAGGGCCTTCAGCAGGTGTCTCCTTTAGGATCTGTGCAAGCATAATCATCTTTTGTTGTGAAGTTTTTTTTGTTATCTTTTTTAATGGGGTATATAATCTATAGCAAAGCAAGCCCAACAATACAGGCCATGGGGTGGGAGACTAAGTCCCAACCCATCAGTTGGAGCACACTGGGATTAATTACATAGCTCCAAAGTAATTCCAACCCCTCAAGTTCTACCCATAGCAGTAGCAAGAGCATCACAATGTCTCGTTAAATCTGGCAGCTTAGCTTAATTATGAAAAATGCCTAGCAAGGAAAAGTACCCTTATCCATAGGTCCGGTTCCCACATGTCCTCTGGGGAGATCTAAGGTGCTAAAACCATAGCCTCATTCTAAAATTCCTCTAGGCCAGCAGTCTTAACCTTAAGGCCTCTAGTCTCTAGGAGAGATATTAAGACATGTATTTGGGGCTCCCACTTTTTTTAAAGAACAGAAAACCCTCTACTCTTAAGCATATATCTCAGCGCTTTAAGCACCAGGTCTTCAAACTTAGTAGTTGTGTTACCCATCTCTTATGGTCTCACTCACCTTGCAGACTGCTTGGCCCAGATCAAATTCTTTAACACTCCATCAGCTCTTCATGCCCCACGTTGGGGGCAGATGTGGGGGTCCCTGGGGAATGCAGTTCTGTCCTGTAGGCTGGTCCGGCAGGTCCTCCACAAGGGGGATCAGGGAAAGATGAATGCGCTCTCTGCCCACTCCCAGCCCTCCTTCCTGAGGACAATCAGTCGCAACAGGCAGTCTAGTCAAGCAGGAACTCATTTATTGCAAGTCCGTAGCCTTCTTATAAAGGTAGAAACAGTAAGAGAATTCCAGAGTGGGGAAACGGGCAACCAATCATCTTAAAGGTCAAGCCAGCATGCAGGCTATATGTAGCGAAATGCCTTTAAACCATCCTGAGCTACTCCCTCCTGACTTCCTCCATCCTGAGCTATTCAACACATCCTGAGCTGCCCTCCAGACCTCCCCCATCACATCATCTTTGGCTAAGCTTGCCAGATTGAGGACACCTAGACTGAGGTCCCCACATTTAAAGTGTGCCAAGCATATTTTGTGATATTTTGTAGATAAGTTGGAGGGATAAACATTAAAAAATTAAAAAAAAATTCCTGCCATTAAATATTTCACAATTATTTATGAATATCTTCTCCCAGCCTCTTATCTGCATATTCATTTACATAACACAATTTTTCAAAAAAAGACAGTTTTCAAAAGATACTTTTTAAACTTATTTACATAACATAAATTAAGTGTGAAAACTAGGGATCTTTTGCCCTCTCTAAGATTGTTTATAAAAACTCATTCTTATGTTTCTGTAAAATAACATTCATATTACATAAATAATTCTTAGTTAAGTTTTGAATAAAATACAAAGATCTTGATTACTTATTTCTTTGGTTTGATACATAAATAGCAATGGAGTCAACATTTATTGCAAAACTTCTTCTTTCTTAATTTGATAATTTTTACATTTTTGACAATAAGATAGATCAGTGTAAATCTATTTCTGAGTTCTTTTACTGTATCAATGAGTATGTTTCTTACATACATCCCAGATCCCACGTGAAAGAAAACAAAACAATAATCTAGTTAAAGTGAGAAAATGTTGTAAAAATGAATGCTACTGGACAGGAGAGATGGCTCAAGATTTAATTCTACCTTGTAAGCACAAGGATTTGAGCTTACATCCCAGATCCCACATAAAATGTCAGAAAGGACATTAGCCTGGACTTCTGATCCTTGGAGGTAGAGCCTGAGAAACCCTAGAACAAAGCAAAAAGAAGGTAAAGCAATTCAGGATGATTCCCAAATCACCCTTGGGCCTCCATAAACATACAAACACAGTGCTGTCTGATATACCTAGGAAAGCATACAAACTACTCTCTCTTTCTCTACCTCTCTTTCACACCCATGCTAAGTAAATAAATAAATAATTAAAATGCATGTTACTGACATGGATACCCAGAACACAAGGAGAAGAAAAAAAAGTTCAACAGTGTAATTATTTAGAGAAATACTAAAAAAGGGCCAAATAAAAAAGAAAAGAAAATTTAAAAAGTAACACATTACTAGAAAAGTAATTCTCTAAAATATCTATGGGCAAGTTCAATGATGATAAAGTCATAGCAAAAGATGATTCCATGTGCCTCACTATTGGCACTGTCAATTTCTGGAATTTTTAAAAATGACCTAATGTTAAGATGAATGGGTAAAGTACTTGTTCCTTAAAAATAATTAACTGAGTTTGGGTCTTCAAAATCCATCAAAATACCAGAGCATGATGATGTGTGTATGTAACCCTGGAGGGTGTTTGCTCAGGGTGGATCCTAAACCTTGCTGCCAGTCAATCAACCTAACCAGAGAAACATGAAACATCACATAAGGTAGAAAAGCAATTGAAGGGGACAAACCAATATCTCACACATACCTAAAAAATTGAGTGCACCCATATATGTGTGTATATATATATATATGTATATATAACACATATAAATTTACATGCACCACACACACATAAAAAATAAATAAGCACTCTTTACAATGACCACATAACATCATCCCATAATTGACAAGTTCATGAATATTTAATCCATCAAAAATGAGAACCTATGCTCACATTTCAGTATTCACATGGATATCCCCGTGAGATACCGTTATAATATTCAGCAAAAGGAAATGACATGAATACTTTACAGTGTGAAGTAAAGTGTTATATCTGTATTATATAATATTTCTCATTAGAAACATGAGTATTGTACTTAATTATATAACTTTAACATATTTCTAAATGAGAATGAAGCATTATTTCTTGTGAATAAAACTAATATTAAAACCAGGAAGTATATGGTGCTATAATTACTTATTAGAAGTTCATATAAACAATAAGAAGGAAATGAATGTAGTCACTTTATTTAAAGTTATTCAAGCATGAGAAAATATTTGCTTAATAATAAATAAAATAGAAATAACCAAATTAGTCTGAAGACTTAATATCATACTTCCATTAATAGTAATATTTATAGCAAAGGCTTTCTGTCATGATTTGAAATGTGTTCCTTTGAGAGGTGGAGCCTTGCTAGAAGAAGGCAATCACAGTGGGTGGCCTTTGAGGTAAATTAGTCCCACCCTTCCTCCAGGACAAATCTTCTTCTCAGTAGGAGTCTTGCCTCATCCACAATGAAAGACTGCATCTCCCCTCTGAAACCTTAAGCTGAATAAATCTCCATTTCTCCTTTAAGTCTTTTGACTTAGGTGTTGTCTCACAGCAACAGAAAAGAGTAACCATTACTCTGCCAAGATGAAATGGCTATCTGACAATCATGTCCACTTCTTTCTCCTATCTCTGTTTATGAAACAAAATTCTTGTAAAGGTTATTCATTGTTCAAGTCTAGACAGAAAATTCAGTCATGCTTTGTAGAAAAAAAGAAGTTATTCTTTGTACCACTTTAGAAGCCACAGGAAGCAAATAAGTCATTTTCTCTTTCAATGGACAGCACAGATCTATGTCTGTTGTTTTTCCCTTAGCTTCGATGAATAGTATTAGTCAAGGAACATAAGTACATTCGTATGGCCAGCAATTATTAACAAAAATCTATACAATATGAATTCATACTTAGTGACTATGTACACGTGTATGTGCAAATGTGTGTGTGTGTGTGTGTGTGTGTGTGTGTGTGTGTCTGTTGTGCGAAAAAATACATTCTGGGTATGAAAAAGTACATTTGTTAAAAATGTTAAATGATCCTGAGGTTTTTTTCTTAAAGGAAAGATGGAAACGTTTTGTTGCAAGTTAACTGAACTTAGTCAGAAATGTGTAAAGTACCTTAACACGAGCTATTTTGAAAATATTAACATATAAAAATAAGCTTAGTCTCTGTATTTTTTTCAGTATTGGGGATTGAGTACTTGTTCATTCTAGACAATTGTTCTATTACAAAGCTAAAATGCCAGCTCCACAAAGATTTCTTTAAGGAATAAATATACTATCTGTTACAGCCTTCTTTGTTGAGAAAATGTTTTTGGAGATATATTTAATAAAAATAATGCTATGAAAAAGAGAAAATCTGAAGTATAGTAAGATATATACATACACACTAATAAATATTGCATGAAATATATTTTGAATTAAATATAATATGCCTATATAGAATATTAAAGAAATAATCTCAGCAAGCTCTTTGCTGTCATTCATACCTTTTATTATTGAAAGATACACTATTATTAAAGCTATTCAAAAATCATATTTTTATTATGTAGAATTTTGGGAAGTTCATTAAACTCTATCACAGCATAAATACGATTGTATAAAATATGAAAGCAAAATTAAGATAAAATTAAGAAAAAATTGAAAATATTCTAATATTAAAAATGTTTCTTGTCGTTGAACATGTAGAATCCCAGGCAATGAAGATAGAGTGAGGCAAGGTCATATAGTCCAATCACAAATAAATTATGATATTTATTCAAAAGTCTTTGTTCTCTACTTTACCATCTTTTATATTCCTGAAAAACTGTTTATATTTTCTGTCTGATCTTTTGTATTTTCAGCAAAATATGATGGGTTTCAAAGTCTTAAAAAAAACTTAGAGAGCAACCCATAAATATTTGTGGAATAAGTTAATTCCATAGAGGATTAGTCCTGAATAATATACCACAAGCTGCATAATGAGTCTTTATTGGTTTCTTAATTAATTGAAAATGCCACATCAATATGTCAGAACACATGGGTCCCCACAGTTTCTGAGCTTCATCTCCAAGTTGCTATGGTTCAGATATCTAGGGCTCAAGGACTCTAATCTACCATAAATTGTCCTTAGACTGATTTGCTGCATTAAAACAGATCATACAACTTTTCATAGGAATGATTTGGAATTAAGTCTTTATTTTGACCAGGGATATAAATTTTATTAGTTAATTTCTGGGTTATAGATATATTTCTTAAGCTTATTGCTTATTGTTAGGTAAAGTATATGTCCCTTGAATGTGGGCATTGCACTAAATCTGTAGTTCATCTAAACTTTATTGTGGTTTGGATCCTTATAAAATTCCTACTAATATATTTTCATAAAATTACTAGCTGGTTAGACTTCAAGAAATACAATCTTGTTTTGGACCACTTTTTGGTCCAAAAAACAAATGGTTGGATGTAGAGTTAAATATTTTTGATGCATTTCATTTTTTAAAATATTTGTGTGCATGACAGAGAGAGAGAGAGGGAAAGGAGAGAGAGAGAGGGAGAGAGAGATAACTAAACAGTATGTGCTATGAATATAGAGTTTGGCAGGTAACTTTCAGAAGTTAGATCTCTCTTTCCACCATGAGTGCTCTTGGGTTGGAACCAATGTTTCCCTTAGTCTCCTCAACTGCTCAAGTATCTCATGGCTCAGGGACAATTTTACTCTCACCCTTTCAGGAGAATGTGTGTTTTTGTTGACAAGACACTCACTGTTTTAGTTCTTTCCTTCTTAAAACGCACCAAAGAAAAACGTTAAATGTTAGACCTTAGTCTCAAGAAATGAAGCGAGATAAGATGCTGAGACAAATGCTGTTTGCTACATACAGATCTTTGTAAATAAGCAAAAGTAAAAGTGTATGTTACTGTAACACCACTACGAAATGAAAACAAAGGACTGATTATAGCCTCAGCATTCAGCTATGATTTAAGTTTGAGGACTTCCTTTAAAACCGAAAGAGAAACAGTAAGGAACAGAACCTACCCTACCATTTCCCACAATTATAAAAAGGGGATTAAAGTTAAAAAGAATAGCTTTCATATTTACAAGAGCTAATATTTACAAGGGCTCAACAAGATGACTCAGCTAAAAAAGAAGATGTGAATTCAACCCCTAAAAATCACATTGGGGAAGAAGAGACAGACCCCTGAAAGTTAATCTGTGATTTCACTTATCTGCACATATGCGACATGACACACATGCTGGTGCATAGGCACACACATGCACATTTAAATGGAAAAAGTACAAAAGAGAATTATACTTTACCTATTATTAAACTTGTATAATACAGTTTCATAAAGGTAAAAAATTCATGCCTATCATTTACTCATTTAAATATTACTATACCAACCATTTTATTTTCTTCATAAACTATTTACATTTTTTCCTTGAATATTACATCTTCTTTTAATTGCACCATGAAGGTAATGAGCAGGTTCTTATAAGTGATATTTAATCTTTCTTCAATTATAAGATGTGCTGTGAAAGAACCAGGGTTTATTTCATTGTAATTGCAGGATTATTTTAACTGACTTGATACTTACTTATTTTTTTGTATCATGCATGTATTTGCACATTTATATCTTTAAAATTAATTATCAAGAACAACACACATTTATTTCTCATATTTCAACAGACTGCAAGCTCAGAAAAATGCTTCATCTGATGATGGAGTTTTCTTGAGGAATATGCTGTGCAGCTTGAAAGTTGAAAGGTTCTTCCATTTGTCTTTCAAATGATAAGATGAAACCAAGAGGACTTATCTAAACTGATTGACAAAGCTGCAAATATCATTCATGCAGGGCTGCACTCTGACAACTTAATCACCTCACCGATGACTTCCCATCTCTGCATAACATCACACTGGAAATTAGGCCTACAACATATATACTGGGAGAAACTCTGGCACTCAGAACATAACACCCTGTCACATGAAACTAAGTTGTTTCTACAGGATAATATTTGCACTATATCCTTATTTAATTATAATATCAAACACTATTCTATGCTCCATAATAGACAATCATCAAATTTTACATCCTATTATTATATGTGCACATGCAAGTTTCTGTGTGTATTGGCCATGATGTAATGTTTTGGTTTGTGCTAAGCCTATTGCCAAAATCCTTTAATTCATTAACTTAAATATCTATTTTTATTTCATTCTGTTATAACATGCCAAAAATATTTAGATATGGAAATTCAAATACTGGATGAGTTCATTTCAAGGTAGAACCTCACAGTTGATCCCAAGAAATATTATTGAAAAAGGTGACCTATCTTGAGTGGCAATGGGCATGTGAAAAGAGAAGCTTGAGTGAGAGATTTAACTTTACTTAAGCAGTAAGTTTTAGGTTATTAAACAGTAGCTGACCAAATCTGATTATAGTGCATTGCTGTCTAGAAGTTAGCAGTATTGTTCTTCAGTATGCAGAGTTTTTAATGTGTAGTAGTTTCATATTAGCTGTGATTTGTCATGCTTTGTTTGGTACATCAAAAGTCAAGTTTCCATTATTAAAAACATTAAATTGGAGAAATTATATTTTTATAAAAATATAGATTATGATATCTAAATCAATAATGATCCTTTATGGACCTAGTGAAAGAGTAAGTTTTTCAAGTTCATTGCCTTTATGAATTTATATAAATTTACAGGTCAATAATCACTAATAGGATATCTTTTTAAAAGATTTCTAAATCAACCTATGTTAACACTCAGGGAACTTAAAAGAAGAGGGGGACAGTAAGAATGTAAGGATTGCAAAGCTATAATTTCAGACAGTTTATATGAAGGCTGCCATACCCAAGTCAATGCAACAATGTCTACTTCCATAAGACCTCTACAATAGCTATCAACATTGCCACAGAGAATGAAAGAGCCAATGAGATGCAATGCTATTCTGAGAGGTCACATGGGACTAATCCTGGACACGAGAGAAGGGCCCTCTTCACTCCACATTTCACCCATTGGTGGGTTATTGGCAACTTTGTACTTGTCAAGACATTTAAAAGTACCCTAGATGAAAACCAAAGGCTCACACGTACAGGGTGATATGGGAGAGGAATCTAAACTGGGTAGAAGAGAAAATAAGTGGATTGAAATGGGATGGGGTAGGGGTAGGTAGTAGTAATAAAAAACACATAGATTCAGTAATATAATTAAGAATAAACACACACACATATATGTATATGTATGATTTCGGAAATATATGGTTTTAATTCTTATGGAAAATTCTTGATCATCGTTTCCATTATTTGTAAAAAATTTTCTCCCCTTACATAAAAGTACTATGAGAAACCATGAATTGCAACATTTATTTCTCTAATATCACACCAAGATCATATGATCTGATTTATAGAATGAAGTCCATGGTTTTATAAAAACAGACTGTGTAAAATATAATGAAAAAATTTAATTTCCCATGAAACTTCCTGGTTCTTCCATAAAAGAGAGAGGTCATGTCCTTTGTCACACACATGATACAAGGTATAATCCTGGTTACACTTGATTTCAACCTGTTTCTGCCTTAGCAGACTTTCTAAAAAGTCCAGAATACCATCTTTTTCTCTAAAAGATATTGAAGTATTGATTTCAACCTGTTTGTGTCCTGGAGGACTTGCTGAGAAGTCCACAACACCATCTCCTTCTCTAAAGAGATTGAAGTATGGTTCCTTTATCTCTGTCATTTCAAAATGTATGTAATATAGACCTGCTGATAAAAGCCCGACAAGTGTAAGGTATTTAAGAATGGAAAGTAAAAGTAAGTCAATATAAAAATTAGAGTCCTTTATTCAGGTATGAACACTGGGGATCCATAGAAGCATACAGGCAGCAGATGAGAGGAAGTGGGAGGGATTGATGAAGGGAAGAGAGGTGATGAGAGGGTGAGGGATGGAGGGAAGCAGAATGAGTACTCACTATGTTTGTCAAAGTAGAAAAATAGAAAATTAATAAAATAAATGAAAATTAGATTACTTTTCATGTGAATTGCTAGTTCAACTTGAGCTGAAAGTTGAACTTAGAAGTGCTTCCTCACTCTAGCAACATGCATGTAAATGGTTCACTGGTAAGTAGACTGTTGGAAGGTACATAGGCAGCCTTTTTTCTCTGTTGTCCAGTGTTTTTGGAAATTATGAGTCTTTTGGAAGACATAAGCCTTTTTTTTGTAGTTCTTGGGCTCCCTGTTAGTATGGGAAACTATTATGACTGTTAATCCCTTGTCTCTAAGGATCCTACTGCCTGGAGCCTTCTCTCCTGTGACCCATGCTAGTCTTTGGGGGGGTCGTTGATATGTCAGCCATTGTGCAGGTCAGGCAAAGTCCAATCCTGGCTGCTGCAGACCTAACTTGTGTGGAGTATCTTGCATATTGTTGGTCTTTCCCATCTTTAGGCGCTTACAATCTTTCAGCCCCCTCTTCAACAAGGTTCCCTGAGCTTTAGGATGGGGAGAGATTTGGCTGGTCTGGTTCCTGGTGAATAATGTAGGGTCTTTGGTGTTCTCAATTACGGTTTGTTGTTGTTTTCAGTTTGGCTTTTCCTGTACTGCCTTTGGCTGCATCCTGATTGGTATCGAAAGTCACCTCCTGAGGAGCAGGGAGTCTGCCCTGGTCCTGGTCAGGGGCAGAAAAGTGCACTTTTCTTAAACGCATGTTCCATACTTACGGTGATCATATTATGTAAACTGGTAATAAGGGTTTTTTTGTTTTTTTTTTTAATTTTTTTAATTTATTCAAGTGTGTGTGTGTGTGTGTGTGTGTGTGTGTGTATGTGTGTGTGTGTGTGTGTGTAGAACCATGGGCGAATTCGGGAACCACCATGGACCACCTCCACCTCCTCCATGTTTACTCTGCCCCGGGATTCACAGGCTCCGCCCTACCAGGGCCAGAAACGCCCTGCGTCTATACATGAGGTCTAGGATCCGAACTCAGGACCTTCCGCCTGCAAGGCAGAGGCTTAACCCCTGAGCCACCTCTCCAGCCCTGGTAATAAGGTTTTCTAAAGAATAAAATGAGTACTGTGCTTTGCAAATATGAATGAGCTGCCTACTTTTTTTTTTAAGTGCTCAGTATTTCAAACATTTGTAATTTTATCCCATAAGTCATTATATTATGAGGAAATATGCAAAGGTAAAATTCCATTATGATGAAATTCTATACATCTGTTCTTTGTTTTTATTGGCTTAATTTATCATGAATTTTTTATTTGATATCAAATTTCCAGTTAGCGGAATTAAAGAAAAATTTGAGTTGATGCCCAGATTCTGAGATTCATTAGGAGAGAAAAAAAGGACCTTTAACTAAGCAGAAGAAAAGAGTTTACTGTCAATCTCTATAATCCTACACAAGTAAATGAACTCTAAGTAGCTTCTTTAATTCTCATTGTCACATTTCCTCTTATCTCCTTCTAGCCTCTTTAGGTTTTTCACCATCTTGTTTTTGTCTGTTTTTGCCTCCTCCTCTTTTATGGGAAATCCCAATCATTTAGTCAAAATAAGTGTTTTTGGACTGTAGATAGCGTTTGAAGAATGGGAAGACAAAGTATGGGATTTGACAGTATAGACTATGAAGTTCAACAATGGAACAGTACGATATAATGAAATCTCCTTTTCTGCTTTTCTTGTGTTAAACTTTCTGCATTTAGACCTACTTGAATCACTCTGATAATGAAAATTTCACTTTATATTTGTATATGATAATGGCTGCTCCTCTGACAGAACCATAGGAGTCATACACAAAATAATTGATTCATTGTAGAAGGCTCAATACAATCATATTATGGAAGTTCACTCAGCATTGGCCATCTGCCCATAGTAGAGATAACTTGGTTAAAAAGAACATTTCTTTGTAATGATGTTTGCTAAAATGGGTTTGAGGACAGGAAGTACACTCTTAATCTTTTCTGTGCTTGTTCAGTACTTGATAGAATTTTTTGGAAGAAAAATCATACATTCAAATTTATGTAAGCTAAATGAAGTTCTGATATACTTTGCTATTTGTTTATTGGGCCGTTGAGGATGATGATAATGGAGGCAATTCAATTGATAACCGTGATAATGATGATGTCAAAGAAAAATGAATAGAAAGTTTAGCCACAGGCAGCAGGCTCCACTTCCTCAATAATCATTTTTTAAGAAACCAAAAGAAATGTTTTTATGATTCTTTCTGGATTTAAAACATTAAATTGTTATGTCTAAATGAGTACTTAATTAAATTTTGTTATATATTTTTAATTAGAGTCTATTTTATCTTATTTTCCTAAGCATTAGAACTCACTTTTATTCTTAGCTTCTGTTTATTACCTGGGAATTTTTTTTAACATAATAAAATAAACTGAGCAATGTAAAATTGTAGAAATTTTATTCTCATGCTCTTCAGATATGAGGCAACTCATTGAACCAGGTGGTTTGTTAACCAAAAATCTTATACTTGTACTTATTTCAGATTCAGAACATAAAACGTTCAAAACATAGAACTTTTGAACATTCCAATGAAAAAATATGTATGTATTCATTTCAGGGCTCTTAATGAATGATGCCAGGGCAGGTAATCACACAGTCACTCACACACACACATACACACACACACATATACACACACACACACACAATTTGGAATAATTAGTTTGGATTTTATGGATACGTATTTCCACGTTTGTGTGGGGGGGACATACCAAGCCCTTCAGATTCCAGAAGCACTGGAGGAAGTCACAGAAATAGTTTAGTGTGCTTTTTACACTAGGATTCTTGTACATGACATGGAGATATTCATGAGGTCATTTGTCCTAGTATGATTCAGGAAGGAGGCAACTAATTATTTTATCACAATAAGCCATCCCATTTTAGCAAAAACACCAATGTCATTACTTTTTCTGAAGACTCCTAATGAGTAACATGTACTGTATAGCACTCTACACCTTGGCTTATGTAAGATACCACTGATTACAAGCTAGAAAGATTAGAAGCAGGTGAAAGAATAGCCTGCTTGGCTACTTATGCCTCGGGGTTCCAGGAACATTCATTGATCTCATGAAGTGTTCATTTTGCTTCAAGTTTTATTAGGTGACAGGTAGCTGAAGATAAATACTACTACATAAAACTCTCAGAATATTGGAGCACATTTTCTTTACTTCCTGAGTTTTCCTCTGCTCCTTGCATTGTTGGAAGAAATTACTCCAAAGGGGAGAGGAGAGATGTTTAGAGATTAGAATAATCTTGCAGTGTAGTAGCAATGCTCAGTGTCACAGAAGCTAATCCTTGCATGGAGCTAGAAACACTTGAAAGCCTGACCATTCCTCACCCTATTTGACAACATGTATTCTATATTGGTTCCCATTGATGCCCAAATCATACCTTAAATATTTGAAGTCAGCATTTGATGGTGATATTAAAGCTCTCTGTCTCTGGATATCCTGTGATGTTCAACACAGAACAGGTAGCTTGTGGCTGGACTGTTAAGTGATGACTCAAAACTTCTTCAAAAAGGAGAAGGATACATTTCTTGGAAACACCTCTCTCCAAAGCCCGTATCTCTGAGGATAGGTAAAGATTCAGCTGCAATGCCTTAAAAATATCAGTGAGCAGAGCACTGAAATAAGAAATTATTTGGTTAGAATTGTAAAGGGGATGAATTCCTGGCTGCATACAAAAGGATCCTGGATCAGAGACAAAGCGGTATATCACTCTTTGGAAGAATAATGCCCAGTAAGTATATAAACATTTTCATGCATCAGATTCCTAAGAACAAAATCATGTAGATCTGTTCAAAAGGATCCAGTGTCAACTGCCCCAAAGTGAAAGCTAGTTTTGTTTTATATTGAATGGAAGTATGGAACAGAGGATTTATAGTACATACATTTTAAGTAGGTAGGCATATATGCATTATATGCAAAGGCATTACAGTTTGCAGGCAAAAATCTTCTATACACATGTGCTTGAACACTCGGTGCCCAAGTGATGGCACTTGCAGGAAAGATTGTGTGATATTTGGGTAACAGAGCTTTGCTGAAGGAAGTGTATCACTAGCAGTAGGCATAAAGGTATTACATCCTGACTCCATTTCCTGTTCTCTCTGTGTATGCTCACAGCTGATAGAATATTTATTTTGATTTGGTTTCATGCTCCTGTCAATACAACTTGCCTGACAAACTAGATTTCATCCTCTGGATCTATAAGCCATAATTAACTCTTCCTCTTGCAAATAGATTACATCAGAGCACCTTATTACAAAACAGAAAAAAGAAACTAAGACACAAGGGAAGTAAGCATCATATCTGAATTCCAGCACTGCTGACTGTGTAGCCACATTCTAAAATACAATGTACAAAAAACGGTGATATATTCAGAATCTGTGCACAAATTGCAAAGGTTAATATTGTATGCTTTCCCCAAAATATGTGTGAGAATTCTTGATACAGACTAAACAAATGCAATATTTAAAGAAAAACACCAGTAATTTTATATGTATCATATTCATCCCCTCCACACACATATATTCTGTTAAAGTTGAACAAGTGTGTGTGTGTGTGTGTATGCAGACCAATGTACATGTCTATCTAATGAAATTTCCATTATAGAATAGCATAAACATAAGAAGAACCAACTTGTTTTTCTAGAAATGTCCAGTTTTAGTTCTTGAAGACACATGCCATAATCATTATTAAGTCAGTTTTTCGATATTCTTCCTTTTTCCAGGTTTCATGTTGTATTCTACAAGGGAGTCAAAAAGGAAATAATTATTTATGTTTTGCACACCTTACACTCTTCATCATTTCATTGCATCTCATAATTTATAGCATTATTAACAGACTGATGATTCTAATTTTATGCTTCCTGCTTGACTTTTCCTTCATCTCCAGCTACTTACAGAATGCGCATCTCTTGAACTCCTTTTATTGCACACATCACACTGCAGTCCTTTAGCAAAACCAAACATTACATCATATTACATCCAATTATGAACTCCTTTTACTTCCTCTGGATTCTACATATTTTCTATGTGCTTATTACTTATGTTAGTTCGTATCTTCTAATTTAGTCTCTATCATTGATTCCTAATATGTAAAAACTCAATATGGCAGCAGAATAATGGTTTCTTTAAAAACTTTAAGCCAGATAATTCCACTCTGTTTGTCCAATGACTCTCAATCTCAATTACCATAACCTGAATCGTCAATGGACTACATGTTAACTGAGAAGAATTCTTGACCCCCAATATGTCTCTGCCTTCATATTTTATAACAACACATCTTGGAAGCAATCCAATTCCTAATATGAGAATGGGTCAGATTTGTAGTGACAGATTTCTTTGGTTTCTATTGCTGACCATGGAATATGTTCCTCTAAATATCCATGAGCATTCCCCACATTTTCTTCAGAACTGGAGAAATTCTGAGTCACTTTTTTCAGAATTCATTTTCCACAATTTCAGCAGTAAGCAAGTGAAACTACTTCTAATGTTTTACTGTTCCAGCTTATATAAATGAATTTATGCATTGATCTTGGATGCTTTGATTTTAAGGTATTAAATATCATGAATTACGGGCTAGAGCGATGGCTCAGGGGTTAAGATTTTGCTTCGCAAAGCAGAAGGTCCTGAGGTAAGATGCCAAGTCCCATGTAAAAACATCGAGAGGAAACTGAGGTGGCCTGCACTTCTGGCCATAGTGGATAGAATCTGGAAAATACAAGAGCAAAGCAAAAAGGAGATAGAAGTAATGCAGAATGATTCCTGAAGCCTCCCTTGGTCCTCCACAGGGATACATGTGCCCTCTGACACACACACACACACACACACACACACACACACACACACACACACATACAAAATGAATGAATGAATGAATAAATAGATAAATCAATAAATAAAATTTTAAAAATATTGTCTTAGAGGCTCTTTCTGTCTGCTGAAATCACATACTTTCTTTTAAATTTAGATATTTTTCCATGTATCTTTCTAAATAATATACTATAAAATTACTGTTATTAAAGGATAGATAATAAGCTATTTTTTCTTTACATCTAAAGCAACCATCTGAAAATAAAAAATGTGTGCACTGATATTAAGTATATACCGAACGACTAAGGGAATAAATAAGGACAAGTTAAATACATCAATTCCTTTGCTTATGAAGTGTATTGATCCCATGGTCAGTTGTAATTATATATATGACAGGCCATTTTTTTCATTCTTAGGTTTACCTGATTCATCATCTCTCCCAGGTACAATGTATTCAGCATCTTTCACATTCAGTATCTCTGCATTTATTTAGTCCTTTCACTCTATTATAATAAGAAAACTCACCTGCTCTTTCATATTTGTCAAGGTGAATTTGTGTTTTCAAACATTCCTCCTTATCCAAACTTACACCATAGACATTAAACTAAAAACCTACATTAAAAATTATAAGAAGACAGAGAAGAAAGCAGAGCAGATATTATAATAAAGACTCAAGTAATAACATCCTTTTATCAGACTAGTAGCTAAGCAAGAAAAAAATTGAAAAAAATAACTCCAAAAAAGACCTACTAGCTGCAAAAACCTTGGTAAAGACAGCATACTAAATTAAACAACTATAAACAATAGTTTACTAAGAACAGTTAAGCAAAAATAAAGAAGGAAAGAATTATGATGTTAGAGATAAGAACAAAAAAGAAATATAAGTAGACTAGGGAGATCACTCAGGGGTTAAAGCCTTCACCTCACAAACAAAAGGATCTGAGGTTGAATCCTCAGATTGCAAATAAAAATTCCAATTGGAAATGACCCTGACCTACAACTCTGAAAGGCACAGCCTGTGAAACCCAGACCAAAAGCAATAAATGGATAGATCAACCCAGGATGTTAACTTTGGCCTCCAAAGGCATGCACATACTCAAGTGACCTCTTGCACACACATCTTCACACATAGTTACACATGTAAACACAGTTACACATGAAAATGTACACACATTCACATAAAATCAGTAATAATGATGTCAATACAATTTATAACATTAAAATTGGTAAAAATCCAATAGAAAAGTAAATGGTCCACTGTAACAAACAATACAAATACAACCCACCCACAGAGAATATTCTTAAAAGATTTAAATTAACAATTTCTGTAGTCATTTTTAAAGAAACTCTGCATATCCTCAGCGACAACGAGGGGACTAAAAACAAATTTTCATAAATGAATTTGATAATTGATACAAACCGAATTACTTTCACAAATAATGCAAATTACCACAATTCATCCAATTTGAAATAAATAATTTAAGTGGTCTTATAACTGTTAAGGAAAATGATTTCTTTTTTAACTCCAAATGTATGGAAAATATGCTCCAGAGACAAATGACTTTACTGGAGAATTCTTCTAAATAAATTAGAAAAATTATCACCTATACCATAGTGTTTCCAGAAAGTAAAGGAGAAGAAACTATTATTCAATTCATCTTGTGAATATGCAATTATCTGCATCCTGTAAAATACCAAGAAGGAGCAAACAAGGTGTTAAAGAACAATATTTCACATGAATATTGGCTCCGAATTACTCAGTAAAGTGTAAGCAAATAGAATACATCTATATATTTAAAGAGTCATATACCAAGATTTAAAGTCATATACCAAGAGTAATATACCAAGTCAAGTCATTGATGATAAGACTGTATCAATAGTTATAACAGTTGTCTGCAGATTAAATCATGTTTTATTATGAATGGTAATTCTTCCAAATTAGCATAGGGTTTAATGAATTCTGTACAATTATGATCAAGTTCTGGAACTTATGTATATGTGATCTTGAGTATTGAAATAATATATGGAGAAGAGGTATTCTAATACTGGAAATTTTAAAAGAATCACAGTCATATTTTATAAATTTAAAATCATAAGTAATATTTGGTATAAGCAGAGATGTAACCATATATTAAGTAGTGGAAAAGCCTGAAGAACTCAGAAATAAATTCACACACATTGTTCAAATGAAATGAATATTTTTATGTGTGTATATCTGCATGTGTGTGCGTGCAGATGCATGTGCATGTGTGTCACAGCATGTGGTGGTCAGAGAACATGTGGAGTTGGTTCTCTTCACCTACCTTAATTGAACTCATTTTATCAGGTATATGAGGCAATTGTTTGTTCCCATTGAACCATCTTGCTATCTCCTTAATGATTTTTCACAAAGGTAAATCTAGATCATTCAACATGGGGAAGACACATTAGTGTAGAAACAATTGAAATTAATAATAACATTAATAATTAGCTATCCTTAACACTAGACAATGTTTAACTCATATACCTTTTTTTGGAAACATCATATCACAAATAAGAAGAATGGAGTTATAAATGAGAAAAGTAAAATAAATATTATTTTAAAAATTCAGTGTAATTTTCATACAAAATCTTAAATTTATCAAGGATAAAAATATCATACAAAACAATAGTATTATAGAAGTGGAGATAACTCCTAAAATCTTTAATGTGGATTGATTTGCTAGCTTAATGAATAAGCCACCTGGTCACAACCCAATAAACTGCTTAATTCTCAGGATCCAACACAGTAGAAGACAAAAAACCTCTGAATATTGTCTTCTGACATATACCCATGCATCATGGCAAATACACGTGTGTGACTGTCTCTCTGATTTCTCTTTTTCTCGCTCCTAAATAAAATAATAAATTGCATATTTCTAAAGTCATCATTATGTATGACTAGGCAACAAATGTATATAATTCATATACATTCATAGAAAATATAATTTTATTATATTTTAATTATATTATATTTAATTACATTTAAATTAATTATATTATAATTATTAAATGGTACATATACTATAATAATAAAAATAAAACATGTAACATAATATCTAATATAGCAATATTTCATATAAAAATTCATAAAATTATAATCCATTATTAATATAGTCTGTAAAACTAGCTAATATTTATTAATAGATATGGGGCTACTCAAATTATCCATTTAATATTAGGTAAACGGTGGCAGCCTGCATTTTTTGAAGAAGTAATACTTTTTATTTATTCAATTGTGCGTGTGTGCATGTGTATGTGTGTGTGCGCGCGCATGTGTGTGTGTGTCTGTGTGTGTGTGTAGAACCACGGACGAATTCGGGAACCACCACGGACGCCTCCACCTCCTTCTGCCCCGGAATTCACAGGCTCCGCCCTACCAGGACCAGAAGCGCAGGCCGCCCCCGCTTCCGCCTGGCGTCTATACGTGGGATCTGGGATCCGAACTCGGAACCTTCCGCCTGCAAGGCGGAGGCTTAACCCCTGAGCCACCTCTCCAGCCCCAAAGTAATACATTTTTTTCTAAATATTATAAATTTATGTATTATTGCAGTCAGTCTGCATGGTTGCTGATAAATGACATCAAACGGCATAAGGGAACAAGGTGTTTATTTTCCTTTATGATTACTGGTTACAGTTCTTAGCCCAGCTGGATGGGAGAGCACGCACAAACACCAAGGCCGAGGGAACTGGCAGCACCATCACCACATAACAGCTGAGAGACATGTCTGGCCAAATATACAGAAGGATGCCAACTCTCTTAACCAGTTCTCTATCATTTATTCCAGGGCCTAATCCCACCCACCATGGGCTGGGTTTCCCCAGCAGCTAGACAATCTCCTATAGGTTTGCTCTGGGCTTAACTCAACCACTAATTCTCTACAAATGAACCCAAAGCTCAAACTCTCAACAGTCAAGTTGACACCTGTGTCCAATTATGACACGTATACAAACTATTTTTCTATAGTTTTGCTTTCCATGAATGTTATTAAATTGTATCAGTGGTTCTTAAGTCAAGTGAGCAATAACACACAGAAGAGAGACATAATGTTTATCAAAGAGAAATGTGAAGCATTTTTGATAGACATTATGTGTATTTTAATTATATTATATTTAATTACATTTAATTTAATTATATTATAATTATTAAATGGCACATATACTATAATAATAAAATAATATAAAATAAACATGTAACATTTAATATAATAATTCATATAAAAATTTATAAAATTATAATTCATTATTAATATAGTCTGTAAAACTAGCTAATATTTATTAGTAGATATGAGGCTACTCAAATTATCCATTTAATATTAGGTAAACGGTGGCAGCCTGCATTTTTTGAGGAAGAGTGATGCCATTCTTATGTTGTAATTGGACTGTCAGGCCACGACTTTCAAGCCTCTGCTTGCTGTGGTTTGAGAGATATGAACCTGATTGATCTTCCAATGTAATTTCCTAAACATGTGTTTGATGTATCTTCAGATAAAATGTTTCAATAATAGGCAACCTTCTCTAAATCTTGTCTGACCGTTCTCTGGAGATTCTATGGGACATCCCTCATGAAAGAAAAGGGGGAATAATTTTATTTATTTATTTTTAATTTTTCATTTATGTATTTGGGAGGCAGGGAGAGAGAGGAAAAGAGTGAGAGAGAGGGAGGAGGTGCACATATCATGCATGGTTGGCAGTTGACAACTTTTTGGAAGTAACATTCTCCACCATGTGTCCATCCAAAGATGGAACTCAGGTTAACTAGTTTGCAAAGGCAAGTCCCAGTCCATAGAGGGGAATAATAAAAGCATTCTCTTTTCTCTGAAGCACTAGATTCATTCCCTCTCAATGCAGGCATACAAGATCTTGACTTCACATCCTAGTGAGGCACGAGATGAAATGGGATAGCTTTCAGACTTTTCGTTTTGGCCCTTGTGGCTATTCTGACTATACCCACCTCAGCAGCAGTCTTTCTCAGTGTCCTTCTGAGAAGACTGCTTTGCTTGATTATAGTCAAGTTAATTTTCTACTCTAGTTTAGCATAAATGTCTGGGTTTGACTATTTTAAATTGATTTAAAAGATATTTTAATCCTCTCGATCTAGTGCAGGTTATATTTTATTAGTTGACTTATTACCATAAGAAATAAGACTTTGTCTAGCTCCATCATTTTGATGACATAATAGACTATCCTTATTATTTCTGATATATGGTGAACCTTTTAGAATATTGGCTTTAGAATAAAAAGGCATCAAATTTTTATAAGATTGATATGCAATTCCCATTTTAGAAAGTAATAAAAAGGATAGATGCCATTTTTATGAATTAACATCATTTTATTTCTGTGGGATGGCTGCCCAATTGTTATAAATTTGTTTAAGAAAACCTCACACACATTACAAATATCTTATTAAATTATCTAAACCCACAAGTAAAGTCATCAGGTGTTATATTGAAAACTTGGACAACTTTGCTAAATGTGCTAAAACCAAACACATAGAATTAAATCAAATAAAATGATCACAGTATCTTTAAGCAAGTAACCGCCTTTCGAACAGAAAGTTTTCTAGAGATCTATAGTTTAAAGTCTAGATTGTTTGAGATAGAAGTTGGATGTGCCTGATGCTACTGAGTCCTTACACCTCATCAAAGAGGAGGACCCAGAGGGAAGTTTGATAGACACACTAAGAGATGCTCCAGAAATGGAGGAGGTCACTGGGAGAAGGGGAGGGAGGAGGGAAAGGTAGGAGAAAGGGGGGAGGGAGCGGGGGGGGGGCGGTGCAAGAAGGGGAGGAGGGAGGAAGGGGAATGGGTTACTGATCACCTTTGTATGAGTGGAAAAAAAATTTTAAAAAAGAAGTTGGATATGCCTGGAGGAAAATCTAGCTATAAAAAATGAGTTGGAATAGAAAACTAGTACATATCTTAATTATGTATAGCCTCTCATCCATTATATATATACATATATATATGACATAGAGAGGGAGCGGGAGAGACAAAGAGAGAGAGGCTTCCAGGATCTCTCTTCCAGTGTCAATTACACAAAATGAAGTTCCGCAAAGTCAATCATGTGACTCTAGTTAATAATATTGTTTTGTAAACTTGAAATTTGCTAAGCCAGGAGTTATAATTGTTTTGGCACAAAAAAGAAAGAAAAATGAAAAAAAGTATATAGTAAAAAAACCTCATTTAAAGTATAATTGAGTATTTCATAAATAAGAACTGGAAATGGATCTTGCCAGTGAAATTATCTCAAATCAATTTTCTAAAATAACTTATCCTTTTTTTCTTTTTTTCCCCACATTCTATTTTTTTCCTAATCTTACAAGCTCAATAGGTACTCCTATGCTCACCCTCTTCCCTACCTTCTCTGTTTGTCCCCCATCACACCTTCCCTCCTCACCCCTTCCTTTCACCCCCCCTCCCTCCTCCTCTCCCAGTGCCTCCCCTTCCTCTCTCCCATTCCCCTAGAGCATCTTTTTGTGTGAATGCAAAACTTGCCTGAGTCCTCCATCCTAGCGATGGTTCGGAACTCAGTGGTATAGCTCTGAGCCCCTTCTTGGGCTCCTCATTAGTTAATCCCATGCTTCTAAGAAGCCTACTGCCTGGACACTTCTCCCCTGAGATACATTCTAGACTTTGGGGGTCATTGACATTTCAGCCATTATGCAGATCAGGCAAAGTCCAATCCTGGATGCCACAGCCCTAACTTGTTTGGAGTATCTTGCATATTGTTGGTCCTTCCCATATTTAGGCTCTTACAATCTTTCAGCCCCCCTCTTCAGCAAGGTTCCCTGAGCTTTAGGATAGGGAGAGATTTGGCTGCTCTGGTTCCAGGTGATTAATGTAGGGTCTGTGGTGTTCTAAATTATCGTTTGTTTCAAATAACACTTCTTAACCTGAATTTAGTATCTACTTCATAGTATTCATTTACAAAATTTGGATATTCATAACATGTTCTATTAGCTTTCATTTCAAAAATAAGTTATCATTTCTCTAAGTGAGCAGTTTGAGCAGATGAACTAGCTTAATTTAAATAATCCAGAGAAAATGCTTGCACAGTAGACTACCACTCCCCCAAGTTTTTTTTAACATTTTTTATTATTGTTACCGTTCATACAAATTTAATAGGTACACCAGTTCCCTCCCTCCCTTCTCCTCCCCCCGAACCCCCTGCTTTATTTTTGTGGGTTTGGGATACTTCACTTAATATAATTGTTTCTAATGACATCCATTTCCCAGTGAATTCCAGTAATTCATCATTTTTGATGGCTGAGTAGTACTCCATTGTATAGATGTACAACACGGTTGGAGGTATCACCATACCAAACCTTAGTCTATACTATAAATCCATAGTTATGAAAACAGCCTGGTACTGGCTCCAAAATAGACACACAGATCAATGGATAAGGGTTGAAGACCCAGATATAAGCCCACAAAATTACAGCCATTTGGTCTTTGACAAAGGGGCCCAAAAAATGGTGCTTGCAAAACTGGATCTCCACATGCAGAAGATTAAAACTGGACCCATACTTGTCACCATGTACAAGAATTAATTCCAAATGGATCAAGGACCTTGATATAAGGCCAGAGACTATAAAAACCATAGTTGAAAGGATAGGGAACTCTCTCGAGCTGATTGGGCTAGGCCAACAGTTCCTAAACAGACATCCAATAGCCCAGTCACTGCTACCAACTCTCAACAGTTGAGATCTTGTGAAATTAAAGAGCTTCTGTTCAGATAAAGAGATTGTAACACGAGCTCAAAGGCAACCCACAGAATGGGAGAAAATCTTCACTAACCACATATCTGATAGAGCTCTACTTTCCAGAGTGCACAAAGATCTTAGAAAACTAAACACCAAGGAAACCAAGTTTTAACAACCTAAATTTTGATTAGTTGTAACATCTACATGTCACCATAATATGGATCAAACACAGAAAAATGTTGACAAGTTCATTTAGTATATTAGTGACTATTGTGCAAGAAACATACAAAGGTACACATACAAACACCAAATCCTGAATTATGTAGCACAGGTTTCTCATCAGAATAAAGTTATGTAACTAACTCCATTTTCTTTAGTCAGACAAGATATAAAAATAATTTTGCAATGAGAAAGATATTATAAACATATACACTCACAGACACATAGACACACAGACACACACACACACACACACACTCATACACACACACCTGTACTAAGTAAGCAAGTCTGAACAGCCTCTGAATTCAGATTTGGAGCTAGGCTAGTTTCCAGCTAAATGTATTTATTGCCTAATTAATATAGCATAAAGCCTACTTTCCTGTTATTAAGAAATGTAATACTAACACTTGTTTCCTATGGTGTTCTAACTAATGTTGCCCATGTTTAGCACATCCTAAGTTCCAATTTTGAAATTTAGAGCTAAAGTTACTCAGAAAATGTTCTATGTTTATTGGAAGAATGTCTACAAAATAGTTTTCTGAGGTTCAAAAATATTTTTACTTTTAGAAATACTCCCAATGTTTTTCATAAAAAAATTCATTCCATATATGCCATGTAAAATACGTTTTACTTCAGATCCTGCAATGTATGTCCTGAAATATTCTTAGCACTGTGAGATAACTGTGCTCTTTTCCCATGAGAAACACATGAACAACAAATATGCACATAAATTGAAAAGCAAAACACATAAAAAGAAAAGTTTATCAAGAAAGAAAATTTAAATTTGTGGTTCATAAAGCATAATGTTAGAACATGAATTTACAGATTAACATTTAGGAGAAAGAACACATGAATTAGCTTGAGAGGTTTACAATTACAGAAATTATCTTAATAAACTAAACTAATCTCATTTTAACGAAAAAGCTCTATCAAAACGCTCAAAAAATCATTCAAGAAATGGTAAGAGAAACCAAGGAATGCATCCAGTTTCTAGAACTCTTCTTTTTTATTCCCTCCCTCCTTTAAACTATATTTATCATTGTCCATCAGCATTTTTTACTCCACCTTTCTGTCAGAATTATATAAAATTGCCTGTTCTTAGTCTGTTATAAAGCAAAGTTAACCAGGTTCTTGTCAGTTCTTAGTGAGAATTCTGCTGACAAAAAGAAAGGAATGGAATAAGAAATGTAAGAGAAAATAAGGGAGTGAGAAAACAATATACATATTTTTAGTTTAATTTTATAAGGCAATTATAAAGAAAAATTTTGCTGATAGCTGGAAGAGAAGAAACTCGTTCTAAAATTATTAGGATCACTAATAAACTTGGCAGATGCTGTACTCTAGGGAAAATAAACGTGACCACTGAGAAAAGAATGTGTCAATTATCACAACAGAAAGGAATCTTTTTGAGAGCTATGCATCTAGAAATGAGAAGATAAGGAAAAGTAAAAATGTCAGAGAAAGGAACCATGAAAGAGCATGGGAAACAGAAATAAAAATAATCAATAGGAAAAACAATGAGGAGATGATTTCAAGAACCTAAATATGAAGACCACAATAATAGTTATTGGTGAAATTGGTATGGAAATATGAAACATTAGTTAGAGGAAAAGATTACAGAAGAATGAAGTGGGAAATGATGCTGTACTTAGTGATTGGTAAAGGAATATTCCAGAAAGGAAAGTAGGAAGATAGTACATGACAGTCTCCAGAATGATGATAGCTAAACATTTAGTATGATTAGAGTTTATCAATAACTGCATCATTCAAAAAGAAAGTCTCTCGTGTGAATATAAGCAGAACAAACAATATCCCATCTTTTACTGGGTAATTAGGTAGTAAACAGGGTACAATATAATCATTATTTATTTTTGCATTTCTTTCCAAAGATTCCAAAGTGTGGTTGGAAAGAAACGATTTCCTAAATATGAAACAAACACTTTTAAACTACAAATGATCGTATGCTTCATTCTGCATACATATATATATTACATATACACATTTTGTATACATTATTCATTGTGATGATTCATAAATATCATTGTACATTATTTAGTGAAATCATTGCAATTTTTATCAAAGGATATTTCATTCTGTATTTACAGATATGGTAACAGAGACATGAGGCCCTAATAGATTTTTCAGGATACTTATCCAGGAATGGCTAACAGACACAAGGTAAAATCTCTTAAATCATATTTCAATTTTCATTCTTTAGGACACAAACTAAAAGTAATTTTAAGCAATAGAAATATTAATGGATTTATGATGAGTGCCTTCTACAAGCACTTCCTCAAATGGAGATATAGTATGCTCTCCCAACCACCACTTTAGCTCTAATGGAAAGAACATTGGATCAGAATGCAGTAGAATGGAACTTTGCCACTTTTTTGTGCATACACCAATTCAGTCACAGCACACTGTGTCCGTCAGGTTCAGTTTATTCATCTGTAAAGTTGCATGCAACTGTTCATCTGTGAAAACATAGGGACCATCAAGCATATTGTAGATATTAAACACTTATCATTGAACTGAAGGGAAGGACAAATCATCCAAGCAGGAAAATTTCTTGCAAGGAATTTGTGTAAATATCTATGAAACTAATATAAATTGATTCAAGATATTGGGACATGGAAAATGTGAAGATGATGAAGAAATTCAGATTTTTTCCATTGTGTTAATGTATTTTTTTGCACAGCTTTTTCTTCAAGTGAGGTACAGGTGTCAAATTAAATAAAGACAAATAAAACAGGAGCTAATTATTTATCCCTGTGTGGGATGAATGCAGTCTATACTATATAGGTATTGATATAGGAAAATAAACTGATCAGTTGTTATTAGACAAAATTCATAACATGTTTTAACAGAAAAGCTTCTGAGTACCTGGATGCAGAACTGCACCTAAATTATTTAGTAAATACTTATAGTCAGGTAAAGTTCTAAAAAGTCTCAGATCAACCTTCCGTGGCTATTACTAAGCAATCATAGCTTTGACATTTTACTATTGCTTTTACCTTTCTATGGGTTAAATGTTTCACATAACTAGGGCTCCAGCTTTCTCTCCCATCCTCTGATCCTGCAATATATTGTAAGAACAAACTGAAACTTTTTGCTAGAATTATCCCAGCATTCAGCCCATTGGTGTAAAATTGAAAGCTCCTTTTCTTCCATCCATTGGAATCTTAAAGATTATTCTGGAGTTATTCCTGTAACAGTATTTAAAGAAGGTGTGCAGAAATAGTACATGCCTTGGAAGACTCAAAACTGCATAGAAACTTATCAAGTTATCAGTACAAAGATGAGATTTTTAAAAAGTCATTTAGAATATGCATGATTTATCAAAAATCTCAGCCATTAAATATTGCTATTATTTAATGCTTCGATGTCTTTCACCTGCAAAATGTTTCTCATTTTGCCATTCTCATGGGATTTTCAAAAACCTAAGTCTGAATAACAATTTTTAGAAAAAATAAAAATGATAACTATCTCCCAGTGGTATCATGAGTGAAAGAGTAAATAAAATATTAAGGAGTTTAAACTATGAATTTAATGTTCCAAAAATATGGAAATACACAACTTGTGGAAATTTGGGGTAGATTCATTGCTGTGCAATTAAAATAACAGATGAATGTTTTGACTTCCATGATATGTTGTTCTTGTATGTGTGCCCAATGCAGCATAAATGTATCACTTCCACCTGATTGATTATTGTATGCTCATTCACTTTTCCCTAATCTAATCATTCAAACTAGGTGCCATGCCGGAGTACATTTGCAGTCTTTGATCCTCTGTCTTTCCTTAACAGCCTTCAAAGAAAATGGTAATGTAGTCACAAAATTAAATACATCTTTGGGATATGTAGAAGACATGTATGTTTAAAATTATAATCTGAGGATTAAGTGATAGAAAACAATTATAATATACCAACAGAGAAAATGTGGACTATTATATGATCCTTAAAGAATAATGTGCTTCTAGAATACAAGTTATGTCCTATTATCCTATGTAATTTTATATCATTACAAGGTAAAATCAATTGGTATTGCATTTTTAGGTAAAAAATTTGAATAATTATAAAACTAATGACATTATAAGATATGGAAATAATTATTTCAAATTTTTATAAGACTAAATAGGCAGAAAACTAATTTGACTAGCACTTGGACTCGAGTAATATGCAGAATCTTGACTCAAAGAAATGAAATTCCTTTTAAAAACATACCATTAAAAATAAAAAACTTACATACTTCAACATAAGCATCCATTGTTTTTTTATATATTTTGTATTTCCACTCATACAAACTTAACAGGTACACCGGTCCCCCATTCTCTCCAATCCCTTATCTCCCTGTGCCCCCCTTCCCTTCCCCTTCCCTTCCCATCTACCAGTGCCTCCCCCTCCCATCCACGGAGCATCCTTTAATATGCATGCCAAACTCTCCTCTGGGTCCTCCTTTCCGATGAGGTGCAAGGACCCAGTGGCATTTCCCAGAACCCATTCCTGTGTTCCCATTAAGCATAAGAACACTACCGAGGCTGTCAATCCCTTACCTCCAAGGATCCTAATGCCTTTAGCAAATGCTATCCTTTGTGGGGTTAATTGTGTGTTGGACATTATGCAGGACATGTAAAGTCCAAATATGATTGATTCAGCCCTAACTTGTGTGGAGTATCTTGCATATCATTACTCCTCCCATCCTTGTGCTCTTACAATCTTACCACCTCCTCTTCCTCAAATTTCCCTGAACTTCAGGATGGGAGAGATTAGGCAGCATAGTTCCAGGTGGTTGATATAGAGTCTCTGATGTTCTGGATTATGGTTTGTTGATTTTTTTTCAATTTTGCTGTTCCTGCAATGCCTTTCACTCCATCCTAATGGGTAATGGATGTCACCCCCTGGCCAGAGATTAAAAACCTGTTAAATTAGAGTCTTGTTATAAGAGTATATTCAAAGGTAAATGTAATAAAAGTAGGAAACCATGGTGAGGGAGGGGTCAATCACCCATTTGCGAAATGGTTACTTTCTATCTGCCAGACTATATGCCCTCCCCTTCTGGTAAGATCATACCCCATCAGTTGTAAATGATCAGGAAGGAAAGTCTGTGAACTTAACCAGATGTCTCATTACTTACTTGCAGTCCTTGATGGTGGCCTATTTTCTCTGCTGTAACATGGTCCCCTCTCTCCTTGTTACTGGTGTGTCCCTCCTTCTTTACAATTATTGTACACATTACAGAGATTTATCTTTGAGTGTCTCTAAATGGGTTTCATACTAGGAGCCACCTATTAGGGAGGTACATATGGTGCTTAATTTTGTGTCTGGGATACTTCATTCAATGTGATGGTTTCTAATTCTATCCATTTCCCAGCAAATTCCAGTAAATCATCATTTTTGATGGTTGATCAGTACTGCATTGTATAGATGTACCACATTTTCCTTATCCACTCGTCAACTGTTGGACATGTGGGTTGATTCCGTGACTTTGCTATTGTAAACAGTGCTGCTATGAACATGGTTGTGCTTGTGCTATCAAGGTGAATTTTTGGTGTATAGGGGGTTAGTCCCAAAAGTGGAATCGCAGGGACATATGGCATTTCAATCTTTAATTTCTTTAAGAATCTCCAGATGGCTCACCAGACTGGTTGTATGAGCCTGCATTCCCACCAGCAATGTAGGAGAGTTCCCCTCTCTCCACATCCTCTCCAGCATTTGTTTTTGTTTGTATTGTGGATTTTTGCCATCTTGACCGGGGTGAAATGATACCTCAGGAAAGTTTTGATTTGCATTTCCCTGATTGCTAAGGATGAGGAGCGTTTTTTAAGATATTTGTTAGACATTTTAATTTCATACCTGGTGGAGTTTCTTTTAATTTCCAGGGCCTATTTTTTAATTGGGCCATTGGTTTCCTTGGTGTTTAGTTTTCTAAGTTCTTTGTGCACTCTGGATAGTAGAGCTCTATCAGATATGTGGTTAGTGAAGATTTTCTTCCATTCTGTGGGTTGCCTTTGAGCTCGTGTTACAATCTCTTTATCTGAACAGAAGCTCTTTAATTTCACAAGATCTCAACTGTTGAGAGTTGGTAGCAGTGACTGGGCTATTGGATGTCTGTTTTGGAACTGTTGGCCTAGTCCAATCATCTCGAGGGAGTTCCCTACCCTTTCACCTATGGTTTTTATAGTCTCTGGCCTTATATCAAGGTCCTTGATCCATTTGGAATTAATTCTTGTACATGGTGACAAGTATGGGTCCAGTTTTAATCTTCTGCATGTGGAAATCCAGTTTTGCCAGCACCATTTGTTGAAGATACTGTTCTTTTTCCATTGGATTTTTTTGGGCCCCTTTGTCAAAGATCAAATGACTGTAATTTTGTAGGCTTATATCTGGGTCTTCAACCCTTATCCATTGATCTGTGTGTCTATTTTGGAGTAAGTACGAGGCTGTTTTTATAACTATGGATTTGTAGTATAGACTAAGGTTTGGTATGGTGATACCTCCAGCCATGTTTTTGTTACTCAGGATTGTCTTTGCTATCCTGGGTCTTTTGTGCCTCCATATGAATTTTGATATTGTTTGGTCAACTTCTTTAACGAATTGCTTTGGGATTTTAATTGGTATAGCATTGAATTTGTATATTGACTTTGGTAGGATGGTCATTTTTATGATGTTGATTCTGCCATCCCAGGAACATGGGAGGTCTTTTCACTTCCTGGCGTCTTCTGTAATTTCTTTCTTTAGAGTTTTAAAGTTTTCATTGTAAAGGTCTCTTACTTCCTTGGTTAGGTTTATATCAAGGTATTTCATTTTTTAGGGGCTATAATAAATGGGATTGTTTCTCTCAGGACTTTTTCACTTCTTTCATTCTGGGCATATAAGAAGGCCACTGATTTTTGTACATTTATTTTGTATCCTGCCACCCTGCTGAACTTCTGTATTAGTTCCAGGAGCTTCCTGGTAGAGTTTTTGGGATCACTCAGGTACAGGATCATGTCATCTGTAAATAGAGATAACTTGACTTCTTCCTTGTTGATTTGAATCCCTTTTATGCCCCTTTCTTGTCTTATGGCTTCAGCTAAGACTTCAAGTACAATATTGAAAAGAAGTGGTGATAGTGGACAGCCCTGTCTAGTTCCTGATCGAAGTGGGAATGCTTCAAGTTTTTCCCCATTGAGTATAATCTCTGCTGTTGGCTTGTTGTATACAGCTTTTATTATATTGATAAAGGTTCCTTTCATTCCAACCTTCTCTAGGGTTTTGATCATAAATGGATCTTGTCAAAAGCTTTTTCTGCATCTATCGAGAGTATCATGTGGTCTTGATCTTTGGACTTGGTGTATATGGTGAATTACATTTATTGATTTGCATATGTTGAACCAACATTGTGTGCCTGGAATAAAGCATACTTGATCCCTGTGGATGATCTTTTTGATATGTTTTTGAATCCAATTTGCTAAGACTTTATTGAGAATCTTTGCATGTGTGTTCATCAGAGAGATTGGCCTATAGTTTTCTTTTTTAAGTGTATCTTTAATAGGTTTTGGGATTAAGATGATATTAGCTTCATGGAACGAATTTGGTAGTGTTCCTTCTTTTGCTACTTGATGGAACAGTTTTAGGAGACTTGGTGTTATTAGCTCCTTAAATGTCTGGTAGAACTCTGTGCTGAATCCATTGGGTCCAGGACATTTTATGGTGGGAAGATTTGAGATTACTTCCTCAATTTCTTCATATGTTATAGGACTATTTAAATAATTCACAACTCCTGATTCAATTTTGGTAAGTTGTGTTTACTTAGGAATTCATCCATCTCTTCTGTGTTGTCAAATTTCACAGTATAAGTTTTTGAAATATGATGTTATAATTCTCTGTATTTCTTGGATATCAGTAGTGATAACTACATTTTCATTTCTAATTTTGTTAATTTGTGCCTTCTCTCTCTTGCTTTTGGTTAATTTACCTAGGGGTGTATCATATTATTGATTTTTTCAAAAAACCAGCTTTTTGACTGGTTGATTTTCTGTATCGTTTTCCTAATCTTGATTTCAGATGTTTCTCCCCTTATTTTGCTAATCTCCTCCCTTCTACTGCTTTGAGATCAGATTCCTCTAGTGTCTCTAAAGCTTTTAGGTGCATTGTTAATTTTTATTTCTGATGTTTCCATTTTTTTGATGTAGGCATTAAGAGCTATGAACCTACGTCTTAGGACAGCTTTCATTGTGTCCCAGAGATTTTGGCAAGTTGTATTTTCATTATCATTCACTTTCAGGAAATCTTGAATTTCCTTTTTAATTTCTTCCTGAATCCAATTCTCATTCAGCATCATAGTGTTAAGTTTCCAAGAGTTAGTGTATTTTCTGTTGCTTGTTGTGTTGTGGATGTCAAGCTTTAGGGTCATGGTCGTCTGATAAGTTGCTGGCTAGAATTTCAACTTCCCTGTAGATGTGGATATTCGTTTTGTGCCCCAATATGTGATGTATTTTGGAGAAAGTTCCATATTCTGCTGAGAAAAATGTGTATTCTTTGGTGCATGGATGAAAAGTATGATAGAGATCTGTAAGGTCCACTTCAGTAAGGGTTTGATTAAGCCCCAAAATGTTTCTGTTAAGTATTTTACCTGTGTGTCTATCACATGTTGGGAGTGCAGTATTGAAATCCCTAAGAATTATCATTTTGGTATTGATTTCTCGCTTTAGAAGTTGTAGGGTTTGCTTAATGAGTGTGAGGGAGGGCCATATTGCGTGCATATGTGTTCAGTATTGTGAAGTGTTCCTGGTGAATTGTACCTGTGACTAAAATGTAGTATCTATCTGTGTCTCTTATGATTTTTTTTGATTTGAAGTCCACTTTGTCTGATAGCATAAATGCTATCCCTGCCTGTTTTCTGCTTCCATTAGCTTGTAGAATTGTTGAGCAGCCTTTTATTTTTAGAATGTGCCTATCTTTTGTGGTGAGATGGGTTTCCTGCAGGCAGCAGATTGATGGATTGTGATTTTAAATCCAAATTTGTAATCTGCATCTCTGGATCAGTGAGTTATTTCCATTAACATTTAGTGTTGTAATAGAGAAACTATTTTTAATTATGGACATTTATTATGTTTAGTGGTTTTTGTAAGTGTATTGTTACACCTTTAGGTTTTGGTAATATTATACTTCCCTTCTGTTCTCCTGGATATGCGTGTTTTTTTTCCTCAGTCTTGAGTATCATTTGTAGCATTTTTTGAAAGCCTGGTTTGTTGGACATATATTCCTTCAAGTTGTCTTTGTGCTGGAAGATTTTTCTTTCTCCCTCGATCATGACGGATAGTTTTGCAGGGTATATCAGCCTGGGTTGACATTTTTGCTCATTCAATACTTGAGGTATGCTTCTCCAAGCTCTTCTTGCTTTTACTGTTTCGACTGAGAAGTCATTTGTTATTTTAGTAGGTTTACTTTTAAAAGTGACTTGTTTTTTTTTCCCTTGAAGCTCTCAGCACCATTTCTTTATCTTGAATGTGGAGTGTTTTAACTATTATTTGCCATGGCAAGTTTCTATTTTGGTTATATCTGTTTGGGGTGCGGCATCTTATATATGGATGGGCCTCTCTTTTTTATATGAGGAAAGTTTTCCTTGATGATTGTTTGAAAAATTTCCTCAGGTGTGGTATTTTGAGATTCTTGCTCTGGTATTCCATGAATACGCATGTTAGGCTTCTTCAGGGTGTCCACAACTCTTGAATATTTCTCTTGAGTATCTTTTTGGCTTTAACAACCCTTCCACTGAGCTGGTTAATACTCCCACTTTGTCTTCAAGATCTGAAATTCTATTTTCTGCTTCATTAGTTCTGTTGATAAGACTCTCTGTTGAGTTCTGGGTTGAAGATAACTTGTCTTTTAGTTCAGTTTTGAACTCTTCTTGAGTCTGTTTTAACTGATCTATGCCTGTTTTTGTTTCTTGAACTGTTTTTCTCAACTCCTCCAAGTGTCTGTTGTGTTCTTCTTCAAAGCAATTGATGTGGTTATTTAATTCCTCCCAGATTTTCTCTTTCATAATATTGAAAAAGGTAATGATCATGTTATGAAAGTCATTATCCTGGGTCAGGCCTTCTTGGCTATTTTCCATAGGTTTGTTCTGGTTGGAATCTATCATTATGGGATTAATTCCTTCAGTGTGATATTTGTTTACTTGGATGTTGTTTCTCATCGATTTGCACTTTGACTTGGGCATTGTCGTTTTAACTCTTAAGATCTTCTTTCATTTTCTGTCAGTTTTTCACTGAACTGAATTATTTGTCCTGGGGTTTTGGGGTTGGGAGGGGGCAGAGCTTACCTAGGTCTCTGCCAGCGCAGTGGTAAAAGGGAGCATCCATTGTTTTATTTATCCTTTTTTTAAACTTACTTAGAAAAGATCCATAATATGCAGAAACAAAGTGCGTACTACACAATCAGAGTATGGTTAGGTTTTAAAGTTGCCTTTGGAACTTAGAAGGATAGAAAAAAAAATAGTCTATAAACTTGCCCCATTCAAAACTTCTCCTGAAGTTTAAGAATGTGGTTCAAAAACTTCCATTCCATCACAGAGCATTATGGAGACAATTTTAATATGACACATCCTGATAGAAACTGTGTCTTCTACTGATTTCCTGGAAAATAAAGTCCTTTTCCCCTTTATTTTTCTCTTTAACCATTCTTTCACTCTTTCTTCATTTTTTGTCTTCCCTTATTCTCCAATATTCTCATCAGCAGTGCCCACATTTAACCCAGTGTTTTGCAGTCATTTATAAAGTAGTAATTCTTGTAAAGTCTAATGAAGAAAACATTAGCATAAAAATAGCATAGTGGAGCATTCATTAAAAAAATTCAAGGTAGTTGTACTTCCTGGTTTTAGCCCTTTGAATTTGTGCAAAATAAAACAAAAAAAGGATTTTATTTGTGTCCCACAAATATGAAATTATTTTTTTATATTTCAATTATCTGTAAATTAGTTTTCTGAAAGTTATTTTAAATAACACCCAACAATTATCTATATGTTATATATTCATAACTATCTCTGAAATGTCTTGAGAAAATGTATTTCACAGTCAGTGATTTCAAAAGGCTTTTATAAATATCTTCAATCCTTTAAATAAAAACTCAAGACATAAATCATTTGGACTCAGGATCATGTACTTCCATAACTCGACTGCTTTGGAAATGTGAACTTATAGTACAACTGGTTTCCTTCAAGGGCACCCTCCATTTTCTGTCTGCCTGCATCCTACTCACCTTTAAAAGCAATGTTCTCATGCAATTCCTGTGATTCACTGACAACCAACAATGCTTCCCTAATAATTAGCTGTATATCCAGAGCTTTCCTGTGTTATATAAATGTCTTTCTTCAATTTGTCCCAAATCATTGTTATCATGAAAGTCTCTTTTCCAAATTGGAGGAATTGATATTAATATTAAAAGAAATTGATATTAATATTAAATGACTAGTGAATTAAGTTTAACAGAGAAGCATAACATATTTCAGAGAAAAATTCTAATGTTTTTTTTAAGGTTCATAGCATAATTTTCTTTTTTTCTTTTTTATTTATTTTTTTATTTCCACTCATACAAACTTAACAGGTACAACGGTCCCCTCCCTCCCTCCACCCCCCCTGCCTTCCTCTGCTCCCCCCTCCCTCTCCATCCCCCAGTGCTTCCCCCTCCCATCCTGGAGCATCCTTTAATGTGCATGCCAAACTCTCCTCTGGGTCCTTCTCTCCAATGAGGTGCAAAAACCCAGTGGCATTTCCCAGAACCCTTTCCTGTGTTCCCCTTAAGCATAGAACACTACTGAGGCTGTCAATCCCTTGCCTCCAAGGATCCTAGTGCCTTTAGCCTATGCTACACTTTGTGGGGTCAATAATGTGTTGGACATTGCACAGGGCATGCAAAGTCCAATTATGGTTGCTTCGGCCCTAACTTGTGTGGAGTATCTTGCATGACATTACTCCTCCCATCCTTGTGCTCTTACAATCTTACCACCCCCTCTTCCGCAAATTTCCCTGAGCTTCAGGGTGGGGAGAGGTTAGGCTGGCCTTGTTCCAGGTGGTTGATATAGAGTCTCTGATGTTCTGAATTATGGTTTGTTGATTTTTTTTTTCAGTTTTGCTATTCCTGCAATGCCCTTGGTTCCTTCCTGATAGGTATTGAATGTCACCCCCTGGCCAGAGATAAAAACCTGTTAAACTAGAGTCTTGTTATAAGAGTATATTTAAAGGTAAATGTAATAAAAGTAGGAGACCTTGGTGAGGGAGGGGTCAATCACCCATTTGCAAAATGGTTACTTTCTATCTGCCAGACTATATGCCCTCCCCTTCTGGTAAGATCATACCCCATCAGTTGCAAATGATCAGGAAGGAAAGTCGGTGAACTTAACCAGATGTCTTATTACTTGCTTGCAGTCCTTGATGCTGGCCTATTTTCTCTGCTATAACATGGTCCCCTCTCTCCTTGTTTCTGGTGTCGCCCTCCTTCCCCATCTCTCCTGTTCATAATCTTTGCAATTACTGTAGGTTCATTTTATATTTAACAATGTGAATAGATTATGATCTTCATGAGATTCTACAAACTGGAGGTAAGCTTAATCTTATTGATTGTATTTTTTTTTAGAATAAAAAATAACAATATCTATAGGCATTCATTTTCTCCAAGGTTTTAGGAAGATAAGAGGACTAACATTGTTAACGCTCAAAAACCTTTCTCCCAAACTAGAATTATGAAATAATTAATCAAGAAGAATGTCTATTGATTTTATTTCTTAATATGCAGTGCAGTCATTCAAATACCACATGTAAAAGATAAATCTTTGACTATTTAGAAAAATAATTCCAGCAAAAAATTTTAAAAGATGAATCAATTACTCTTTTTAACATAAGAAAATAATTTTGAAAAATTGTTCAAATTATCATATAATGAGTCTCAGTATCTATAGACATTCATTTTCTCCAAGCAAAACAAATTAATCCAGTTTCACAAATAACTAAAATGGTAATTTAATAAACAAAATTGTAAAACATAAATAGTTAATATTTCATAGACCCAATGTATATACATATTTGTTAACTGACCTATTTTGTAGCGAAAATTATTAAATTCAAATCTATAAAAAATCATTCAATTTTCTTTTATCAATAATAATAAAACCATTATGCATATTTAGACTATTTGTCATATCTGTTCTAGTATATTCTAGAAAAGTGCTGACACTTTAGCATTATATATGTGATGTTTATGTCTTAAAGGGATTCTGTACATATTGTATACACATAAAACAAAATCAGGAAATATACCTAAATTGTGCTAATCAACAGTATCTAGGTTATTTATTCATTTATTTTGCAGTAACATTACATTTCTATAAATAGCTAAGTGTTGTATGATGGTGCAAAAGAGAGAAACATGTGAGAAAGACACAGAGAGAGAGAGGGAGTACAGGAATTATGAAAGTATAAATTATCCCTGAAGCAGAAATTGACATGTCTAAAATTGTTTTTGATGTTTACTATTGTAACTTCTAGTAAAAAGTATTTGGCAAATTCAATTGCATTCTAATCAAAATTAATAAGAGACAACATGCTTCAGTATTTAGATGATTGATTTTGTGGGACTGAGTTGTCAATATTACTTAGCAAACTTGGGAATTACTCAATGATGTATGGATGAATGCATCACCCAAAAAGATACAAATAATATATGACTTTATTAATTCTTCAGTGTATTTAAAGGATTTAGCTAATGTGTTTTTTTACAAATATTTTCATTTGTGACAATGATTTCCTTGAATTTTGTTGAAGTCCACTGAAGTTTACTTAAACAAAAAGCGCTTAAATTATTTATTTGTCTTAAAATTTCAAGCTTTGGAAAATCATTATATTGTTTCCTAGTATTTGTTCGGCCCACCCAGAGATAAAGGTCTGGGAGGGAGTGAGCAGGACATAGCTTAGCACATGGGGCCAAAGATGGCGCTGGGAGCTAGTGTCCTAGGCATAACCCTGATCACATTACACAGAGTCCTAATTGGCTTATAGGAGCCAACATAGATTTATATTTAGTCTGACCTATGCAGAGTATGTGCTATACTGACCATCAAGGTAATCGGCTAGTGTTTTGCACGCTTTGAGTCTTTGTCTATATAAGCTGATTTGTTACCCCCAATAAACTGAGATTTTGCTTTGACAAACTCCCCGTCCATTGCCGAGTCTCTGGAAGGCTGAGGCAGAGGTGCGGGCGGTCAGGTTGTTACAGCCAGGAGCTGTGTGTTTGAGTGAGTGAATGAGTGACGGAGTGTCGCCTTGACAGACTCCCTGCTGTGTCCAGAGTCCCCTGGATTTGGGTAGGGGTAAAGGGCCTGCAGACTTTGGAGTAAGTAAAAACTTGGAAAATATGGGGAATTCATCGTGCAAGAATAAAACAGTGCCAGCAGCACTTGGATCTATACTAAGAAGCCAGGGTATAAAGGTTACAAGCTCTGCTGTTTCAAAGATGTGGCAAACAGCCCTTGAATTAGCACCTTGGATCCAATCGGGTAATGTGTTTTTGTCCACCACCTGGAGTCGAGTGAAGAATCTAGCTGAGAAGCGGGAAGAACATTTTGGGGTGTCCCCTCCTCCAGGATTTTATTCCATTGTTTCTGCCCTTGAGGCAGCATTCTGTCCCTATCCAATCCAGCCTCCACCAGAGGCAAAGGCAAAGGGGGAGGTGGAAGAGCCGCCAGAGCCGGCTTCTAGCTCCCTGGGCAAAAGGGGAGGGAATAAGCCATCCTGGGTGCCCTTCCACACAGTGGGCCAGGGAGTGCAGCAGAGATTCTGCCTGGCCACCAGCCGGGGCCTCAGAGCAAAAGCTCGAGGAAACACTCTGTGGGAATGCAGGGCCGCAGGGCCGGGAAAGTAGTGAGGAGCAGCCAGAACAGCTTCTAGCTCCCCGCACAACTTCGGAGCCGCAGCAGAGTAGAGATTCTGCTGGGCCGCCTGCCAGGGAAGCAGGGAAGCAGGGCAAGGAAAACCTCTGCGGGACCTGGGCCACTGGACTGCGGAGGGGGGGGGGAAGCAGCAGGGAGCGGGCCAGTGACTTAGAGGAGTTCACACTGGGCCAAGGTGCCCCAGCGCTGGGCACCCAAGGAGATTGGGAAAAGTCCGCAAGGGAGAGGGCCCAGAGCTGCCAGAGCTCCTAGAACTGACAGACCCTGAGAGAAAACGGCTCAGAGAGGGGGTGGGGGTGCACGCGCGGTCAGACCTGCAGGTCAGGGAGTGGCCAGGGATGGTGCTTGGTAGGGACAGTTCCTTTCACCGAGATTTATCCCTACTCCCAAGTGAGTAACTGCGAAGTGGGACTGGTCTGCGAAGTGGGATTGGTCTGGGGAGCAGAACTGGTCTGGGAAGTGCGATTGGGACTGGTCACCAGTATCCAGACTTAGCTCCCTTTAAGAGGGAACGGGGCGCAGGCAGGCTGGATGAGAGCTCTTCCCTGCTCACCCTCACCAAAATTTCTTCCAAACCGGTGCTTGAGTGCACTGGTCCCTATCAGGCTAAAGCAGGGAATCCAGAGCTGGAGCTCAAGGGTACTGAGAGCCTAGATACAGAGGGCAATCGCCCTACAGTATGGTATTCCTGGGAAGCAAAGAAATTAAAGAGGACAACATGGAAAAAACTAAGTAAAGGTCCCTCTGGAGTGCCAATAGCAGACATTGTACAAAAACTTGGAGAGCCCCCACCCTCATCCCCAGCACATACCAGGAAGTGGAAAATGCCATCAATCACCATTACTCAGGGGGGGTTGAGGAAGGCTAGTACAAACTCCTCAGTTCCCTGTGCTGGTGGATGGGGACTGTCTCTGTGTTTATCTAAGCTTGATTTAAAACAGCTTTTAAATCAGTCACTGAAGGGACCACAAAAACTGTCTGTTGTTCTGTGTACTTTGCCTGTGATAAAAATAGGACAACTGATCTAGGATTTAATTTGACAAAAGGAAACAAAAAGAAAGAAAGAGCCACAAAACAAAGAAATCAAAAATTGACATTTGCCTAAGAGATAGGTAGAAAATTAACAGGCATGCCCAAGCAGACCAAACCAGGACCCCTTCCAACAGGGGAGAGATAAAAAGATGCTTTAAATATGACCAGACCAGATTATGGGCGCTTTGAGGTGGTTACAAGCACCGGAAGCTTTCGTGTGGCCTATGTCCCAAACATGGGAATTTCCACTGGAGGAAAGATTGCCCCCTGAACCCCAGGGCCCAGGGGTCAAGCACCCTGGTGGAGATCAATGAAATGGCCTGAAGCTCTTAGCTTCCCTCCGATGGGAAAAAGGAGTTTGCCTCTGATATCCAGCAAAAGAAGGCCCAAAACGCCAGCATCTCATGAGAACCTTGGGTTTAACATACAAATGGGAAGCCTTTTTGTTTCTAGATTAAGGAGCACAAAATTCCAATGCTCAACTTCCTTCCTAGGTTTTTGTCAATCTTTGATTTTACTAAAATGTTAATGATCAGGAAAATGACAGGTTCATCAGTCTCTCACAAAGTAACTACTGACATTCTTTATATACTTAACAATGTTGCTTTTAGACATTCTCTCATTTAATAAAACAAAACAGACAATTCACACGGTTTTAAACAGGTTTTAAGATATGATCATAGAAATTCACAGCTGCCAGAGAAATAAGGTCTTCAGTATGCAGATTAATTCTTAGTTTTACACCAAACAAAGACAATGACTATTCAAGGTTAGGTAATAGGTTTTCTTTACTAACTTTTGCCTGTACCCACTGTAAGATTACTGAGCTTGTTTGGTTTATTGAGGATGCCAGGCTGCTCTCCACTCAACGTACCATTTCAGCAGGAAGCAGCCAGAACGATCATCAACCCTTATCCCCTGAGCAGTCTGGATCCTCAAAAAGGCTAGAGGTAAAATAGATAGGTTTAGAACACCATGCTGGGATGGGTTTCTCAAGGTCTTTGAAAGTCTTTAAAATTCCAAAAATGATATCCCCTTCTGCTAGATGACCCCATACTCAACTAAATTAAAGGTCCAATTATTAAAACAAAAAGGGGGAGTAAGCCCATACCAACAGCTAGGATTGGCATTATTTACCATCAACATTTTATATTTTCAAAAAATCGATCTGGGTCTGACCTAACATCTAGAAAAAATTGTTCTTTTAATAACTATATCACTTAAGTGTTTCCTCAGCACATCTCTCAACAGCGTTCCATCTATGAGACCATGCTACAGACATCCATGCCACGGCCCCCCAGAGACATGATTCAAGTTTGGAGGCTTGTGAGTCCTTGGTCTAATGACAAACTAGGCAGGCCTGTATTGTCTGAGTGAGCCACATACAACTTCCTCAAGCTACCTGCTGCCATGCCTGGTGCTGATGACAACTTGCCTGACTGAGAAGACCAATTGGGACAGGACAACAGGAAAGCTCATGCTGGGACTTATGGGACATTGGACATATGTATAAATAATTGTAAAATACCATCTTTATTAAAACAAAAAGGGGGATATGTTGGGTCCACCCAGAGATAACAGTCTGGGAGGGAGTGAGCAGTGCATAGCTTAGCACATGGGGCCAAAGATGGCGCTGGGAGCTAGTGTCCTAGGCATAACCCTGATCACATTACACAGAGTCATAATTGGCTTATAGGAGCCAACATAGATTTATGTTTAGCCTGACCTATGCAGAGTATGTGCTATACTGACCGTCAAGGTAATCGGCTGGTGTTTTGCACGCTTTGAGTCTTTGTCTATATAAGCTGATTTGTTACCCCCAATAAACTGAGATTTTGCTTTGACAAACTCCCTGTCCATTGCCAAGTCTCTGGAGGGCTGAGGTGGAGGTGTGGGCGGTCAGGTTGTTACAGCCAGGAGCTGTGTGTTTGAGTGAGTGAATGAGTGAGTGACGGAGTGTCGCCTTGACAGACTCCCTGCTGTGTCCGGAGTCCCCTGGATTTGGGTAGGGGTAAAGGGCCTGCAGCATATTCGACTTTCTCCGCCCCGACGGCCTGAAGCCTCCCCGACGGCCTGGAGCCGTCACAGTGTGTGCCTGGGAGAATCGTTCTAGCAGTATTAAATTCATGTATTTGCCTTTCTGACAAGTTACCTTGAAATCAAGTGAACTACTATTTAATTCAAGTCATTTTACCTTTCTTGCCTCACACAAAAGGATGGGCTTCTTGTGTAAATTCATGTTTTTCATGCATGTAAATACCGTGAATGTAAACTTTGAAATTATTCAGGTGATCATTAAAGTCAATTATTCATAGAATAGTAATTCATTTAAAAGTTATATATTAACACAATTTGATAATTTTACAAAAGTTAAACTATCATTGCTAGTTTTCTCATTCTCTCAATTCTTTACAGGTATAAAAAATGTTTTTGTCATTCAGACAAAGTTGGTTGTCTCCAAAACCTGGCTATAACCATGGGAAGAAAATAAATTCAGTTTACAGACTTTATAATATCTCATAACAATTAAGCTTACTGAAACTGAAAATGTAGTTTCTAATAAACACAACAGTATCTACATCTGGCAATATACACTTCAAAAGGACAGTATGATATCATCATATTATCATAACATTGTCACCAAGGTCCTAATTTTTACTCCCCCTTTATCAGGAACCATAGGTTGAAACTGCAAAGTAAACAGAGGAGCATCTCACACAGCATGTTCTCAGTATTGGTGACAAAGGGTAAGGAGAGGTACTTTTTCAACTGCTCAATGAAGATAAAGATTTGACGTATTCAACAGCTGTATAAACATGGAACTTTTGAGTGAACAAAAGAGATTGGATGCCAGAGTTTTTAAGTAAAACTGTACAATAAAGAGACTCAGTTAGACTGCCTAGAACGTATTTAAATCTTATGTTAAAAGTAGAAGTGAGTCAAAGATTAATATGCCTATACCTTACAAATACTACTGTGTTCCTAGTACATTTAAATAAATTAGTCAGAATTTTGATTTTAGGTTAATATATAATATATGCATATATATGTGAAATTTGATGTTTTGCACATTTTTATGAGTGCCAATTGTAGAAGTTGAATGTTGCAGTTTGTCTGCGTGGTTACTGATAAATGACCATCAAATAGCTTAAGGGAACAAAAGGTTTATTTTCTGGTTACAGTTCTCGGTCCAGCTTGATGGGAGAGCACACAACACCAGGGCTGAGGAACTGACTATACCATTACCACATAGTGAGAGAAGGATGATCCTTACTTGCCAGATCAGCATGTTTAGCCAAGTGTACACAGGGATGCCAACTCTCTCAACCAGCTCTCTGTATTTTATTCCAGGGCCTAATTCCACGCACAATGGGCTGGTCTTCCTCATCGGCCATACAATCTCTTGCACGTTTGCTCTAGGCTTAACTCAACCATTAATTCTCTAGAAATATGCCCAGAGCTCAAACCCTCAACTATCAAGTTGAAACCTGTGCTAACTATGACACTGACAGAATAAAATTACACTATTCTTCCACTTTATACAGTACAGGAACTGTGATCCCTTATTTTACTTACTAGGATTGCCTTTAATCTACAATAAAAATAGTGATTATTGTAGCTCAAGAATTCTTCATTTTATGTGTTCATGAATACAGATTCTTCTATTTTTATATTTTTCTACTTTTATAAGCGTATTGGGCATTCATTCCAAATTCACTTCCACCCTTCTTTTCCCTCTGTCCCTCACTTGTCTTCACTATTCCTACCCTTCTGCCTGTGTGTTTCTATGGACCACAGGGTTAACTTTGACCTGTCTACTCCTAGGGATGCTTATGCCTCAGTGGTATATCAAGTTACCTCTCTTCAGGTACCCCACTGATATGTGCATTTCCCTTCACTAATCCAGCTTTAGGCCCAAAGGTTTCCACTGTAAAGTCCCATTCTATGGTTATAACAACAGCTACCAACAGAGCACTTTCATGTACTGTCTTCTTACCTACAGCTTTATTACCTGTCTTCCCCATTGATTTCTTTCTTTCCTTTTTTAAAAATATGTTCTTGAGATTCTTATAGAATTGCTTTCAATAATTAATTCTAGGTTACATACTTAACTTTTAAAATTTGCATGCTTTAATTTGAGTTAAATTCTTCCATGTTCCTCGAGTTGTTAAATGTCTTCTAAAACTTTGATCACAGTGTTGCATTACATTTAAAAGGAGAATATACTATGGTAAAACATTGGACTTGTTTGCTACTTTTCATATTTCAACTCCTGGATAAAAACATGCTATAATTAACATCTACAGTTTAATTAGCTTTATGTCAAAGAGATCTACTGACATCATCAAATCAAAAGAGATTTTGGATACCTAAGCAAGGATATCCAGGTCACCAGAGAAATGGCTGCAAGTAGAACAAGAACACACACTCACATATTCTCCTACACTACTTCCAAGACATTCAATACTGTTATGCTGCAAGGTTACACATTAACCATGTCTTGCTGAAGACATATATATCCTGCTTCCCTAACTCAGTCACTTATTAACTAAGTCTGCTTCCTCACAAGAACAAGATCTTCCTTCCCTTGGAAACATTTAAAAGGAGACCTATTGTAACATTTTTCTTCTGAAGCCTTCCCCACTGTCAGTTTAAATGAATTTAATAAATAAATGAAGATCAGTTTGACTAGGTGCCTTTTCTTTAGTCTTCTTTCATCTTCCTTCCTAAAATCCAGTAGTGTTCAATAATGTTATTATTTTATTCATGATCAGTGAATACTTTTCTCCTTGGTAGTGAATGTAAATTTTTGATTTAGCACTCTTTTTCAGACATAAGTACAATAAAAACTAATTAAGCCTGAAGATTCAGTACTTTCTTAAAATAAGAGTTGTGTTTTATAGTTGTAAACATGCTATGATGTGCATGTTAACTTATAAATAGGCCACATTTTGCATGGACTGATACACATAGTCATATACAATATCATGGTTTAAATGTTACCTGTGGGCTTATGTGTTTCAATTCTTAAAAGTTTGGGAAGATAATTACAACTTTAGGATGTAGAGTCCTACTGGAGGACTCCAAGTTACAAGTGGCAGACTTTGAGTTTGGGTGATCCTATGCTGTTTGCATAAATAGTCTGTTCTAGCAGTGTGCAACATGTTCTCCAGACTTCCATTATGTCTGTAGTGATTTGGGCTCCAGCTTCTGCTGCCTGCCAGACCTTTTCAACCATATTGAACTATATCTCTTCTATGGAACCATAAGCCACATAAAACTTCCTATCTCCTTTAAGTTGTGCAGGTCTTGTCTCACAGCAGCAGAGAGAGTAACTGGGACATATTCTCTATCATAAATGTTCCCATGAAGTCTGTGACATTTATTGAAATTGGATTACTTGGGTCTGTCAGAGAAACCCACAAAATGAAAAGAAAAATATACTAAGATAGGTGCCATGGTTTGAATGTGTGTTGTCTCCCACAAGCTCATGTGCTTAAATCTTTAGCTGATGTTTATTTTTTTTACAAGATAATGGCACCTTTAGGAGATGAGCTTGATGAAGGAAGTCATGACACAAAGGACAAGCCTTGAAGGTTAGTAGCCCTGATTTACTTCTTCTAGCAGATTGCTCATGCAATTTTCCCTTTACTTGCTCTGCCTCCATGGTGACTGCAGTTACCTACAACTCCAGCCTCTGTCACCCTATCATGCCTTTTCTGCCATAACTGACTATATCTACCATGTAGAATCATATGTTAGATAAACCTCTTCTTTCTCCCTTAATATTATTGTTATGAATATTGTCTCACAGCAACAGAGAAGAATAAGTGTGATAGAAATTGGTGCCAGGAGTGGGATACTTCTGTGAAATTGAGAATTCTAATATGAGAAAGTTAAGTATTTCTGTAAATTGCTGTGATTCAGCACTTTTAGAAATGTTTGTTGGGAGAAATATGGATAAGTTTTTAACTTTGGGTTATGAAAGCCTTTGGGTCTTTTAGACAGGATTAAAAAGATATTCTAGTGAGAGTACTGATGAGAACAGTGCTGTAGGAGACATAGACTTGGGAAGCCCAGGTTATGATGGTCCAGAGCTGGATGGAGACTGGGAAACTGGACTATGAAAAGTTAAGAGTAATGATTTGATAGAGAATTTGGCCTCTATTTGCTCTCATCCTAAAAGTTCGCCTGAAGTTGAATTAAACTGTTTGTTTGAGAAAGTTTCAAGATGAAATAGCTTTGAAATGCTAACATTGATATAATTTAGTGCTCTTATATAAATATATAATGAAAAAAACAGGAAAATATGGAGAAAGAAAAACCATGAAGATTGATGAGAATGTGTGGACAAACAGAACAATTTCAGAGAACAAAATTGGGTTTATTATTAAAGAAATTAGCACCAGCAGTGAATAAAAGTCTACTCTTCATTTATACAATAGAATTTGCTGCACCTTTCTCATCAGAGAAAGCTCTGTATTTGTTACACTTTCTGTTGCTATGACACACCACTGAGACTCAACCAACTGAAGGGAAAAAGGGAAATTGATTTGTCTTATGTTTCCAAAAGGGGAGATACAGTTCACTATGGTGGAAAAGGCATGACTGGCAGGCAGAAGCTGGAGGTGGCTTAGGTCATGTCCATTATGGAAGCTGAGAGCTGCAAAATTTAAGAGCAGACAAACTAACTGAAATGGGGGGGTAACCAACCTCAAGGCCCACCTCCTGTGAAAGTCTTCCTTCAGCAAAAATCTACCTCATTTTTTAAAGGTGATATGACTTTTCCAAACAAATATTCAAGAATATGAACCTGCGAGAGACAATTCATATTTCATACCATAACACTCTAGCCTTGAACTCCACAGGCTCATTGCAACCTCATTATGTAAACCATGCTCAATCCAATTTCAAGTCCCAACATAATCTTAAAATTCAAAGTCCAAAGTTTTCTGTAAAATCAAAAGATAAGTTACAAACTTCCAATATATAATAATACAGAATAAACATTCCAGTTTCAAAATGGAGGAATGGAAGCATATTCCACAAAGATCTAACTAAACAAGACCAAAGACCAAAATGAACTCCAAATCCTACAGATTCACATTCAGCAGTTGAGCCTTTTGTTGAAATCATCTCAGTTCCTAAGAACTTCTATTTTGTTCCACCAGCACACAGCTTGTAGGAAACATCACTGTTTTAGGCTGGATCCTCCATTCACTCTCTTGGACTGACTCCTCCCATGATGCAAAGTTTTCCTGAGCAGATGTCCCACATTGCCTCTGACATCTCTAACATCTCTACTTCCCAAATGAAAGCCAGGTTTCAACTCCACAGCACAAAATGCCCTTCCTGGGCCTCTCTACATTTCTTAAGTCCTCCCACACAGTATCTGGATTCTGCTGTTTTCTTTTTTCTTTTTTTTTAAATCATATTTTTTATTTCTTCCACTCATACAAAGTTGACAAATACCCCATTCCCCTCCCTCCTTCTACCCTTCCCTGGATCCCCTTGCTCCCTCCCCACCTTTTCCCTTCCCTTTCCCCCTTCCCTCCCTTTCTCCCAGTGCCCCCTCCCCCTCTCCTGGAACATACTTTAGAGTGCTTGTCAAACTTCCCTCTGGGTCCTCCTCTCTGATGAAGGGTAAGGACTAAGTGGCATTGCCTGGAGCTCTTTTTTTGTGTGTGTTCCCCTTTAGTATAGGAATACTATTGTGGTTATTCATCCCTTGCCTCTATGGATCCTAGTGCCTGTGATCCATGCTACACTTTGGGGGTCATTGCGCAGGTCATTCAAAGTCCTCTTATGATTACTTCGGCTCTAATTTCTATGGAGTATCTTGCATATCATTGCTCCTCCCATCTTTAGGCACTTACAATCTTACTGCCCCCTCTTCTGAAAATTACCCTGAGGTTTAAGATGGGGAGAGAGTAGGCTGGCCTGGTTCCATGTGGTTGATGTAGAGTCTCTGATGTTCTGGATTATGGATTGTTGATTTTTTTTTTCAGTTTTTCTCCTCCTGCAATGCCCTTGGCTCCATCCTGATGGGTATTGGATGTCATCCCTTGGCCAGAGAAATAGGTTGTTAAAATAGTCTTATTATAAGAGTAGATTCAAAGGTAGATGGAATAAAAGTAAGAGACCATTTGCAGGATGGTTACCTTCTATCTGCCAGACTCTATGCCCTCCCTTTCTGGTGAGATCATACCCCATCAGATGCAAGTGATCAGTAAGGAAAGTCTGCAAGTCCAACCAGATGTCTCATTACTTAGTTACAGTTCATGATGGTGGCCAGCCTTTTTTCTCTGTCGTAGCATGATCCCCTCTTTCTTTGTTTCTGGCAGGGCTCATTTTCCCCTTCCCACCCTGCTTATAATCTTTGCAATTACTGTAGGTATTACAGAGATTTATCTTTGAGTGTTTCACTAAGCGGGTCTGGTACTAAGATCCACCTATTAGGGCACATACAGCCTTTATTTTCCATGTCTGGGATACTTCACTCAATATAATTGTTTTTAATTCCATCCATTTCCAGGCAAATTCCATTCCATCATTTTTGATGGCTGAGTAGTATTCCATTGTATAAATGTACCACATTTTCCTTATCTACTCGTCAACTGTTGGGCATTTCGATTGATTCCAAGACTTTGCAATTGTAAACAGTGCTGCTATGAACATGGTCATGCTTGTGCTATCAAGGTGAATTTTTGCTGTATGAGGGATTATTCCCATAAGTGGAATAACAGGGTCATATGGCATTTCAATCTTTTAACTTTTTAAAGAATCGCCAGACACCTTGCCAGAGTGGTTGTGTAAGCCTGCAATATAGGAGAGTTCCCTTCTCTCCACATCCTCTCTAGGATTTAATGTTGTTTGTATTATGGATTTTTTGCCATCCTGACCATGGTGAGATGATATCTCAGGGAGTTTTTGATTTGCATTTCCCTGATAGCTAAGGATGCAGAACATTTTTTAAGATATTTGTTAGACATGTCAATTTCTACCCTGGTAAAGTTTCTTTTAAGTTGCAAGGCCCATTTTTTAATTGGGCCATTTGTTTTCTTGGTGTTTAGTTTTCTAAGTTCTTTGTGCACTCTGGATAATAGAGCTCTATCAGATATGTGGTTAGTGAAGATTTTCTCCCATTCTGTGGGTTGCCTTTGTGCACACATTACATTCTCTTTATCTGAACATAAGCTCTTTAATTTCATAAGATACCATCTGTTCAGTGTTGGTTGTATTGACTGTGCAATTGGATTTCTGACTAGGAACTGTTGGCCTAGTCCAATCAGCTCCAGGGAGTTCCTGACCCTTTCAACTAAGGTTTCCATAGTCTCTGGCCTTATATTGAGGCCATTGATCCATTTGGAATTAAGTCTTGTACATGGTGACAAATATGGGTCAAGTTTTAATCTTCTTCATGTGGATATCCAGTTTTGCCACCACCAATTGTTGAAGATGCTGTTCTTTTTCCATTGGAATTTTTTGGCCCCTTTGTCAAAGATCAAATGGCTGTAGTTGTGTGGGCTTATATCTGGGTCTTCAACCCTTATCCATTGATCTGTGTGTCTATTTTGGAGCCAGTACCAGGCTGTTTTTATAACTATGGATTTGTAGTATAGACTAAGGTTTGGTATGGTGATACCTCCGGCAGAGTTTTTGCTACTCAGGATTGTTTTTGCTATCCTGGGTCTTTTTTGCCTCCATATGAATTTTGACATTGTTTGATTAACCTCTTTAAAGAATTGCTTTGGGATTTTGATTGGTATAGCATTAAATCTGTAAATTGCCTTTGGTAGGATGGTCATTTTTATGATGTTGATTCTGCCAATCCAGGAACATGGGGGGTCTTTCCACCTTCTGTTGTCTTCTGCAATTTCTTTCTTTAGTGTTTAAAGTGTTCATTGGAAAGGACTCTTACTTCCTTGATTAGGTTTATACCAAGGTATTTCATTTTTTTAGGGGCTATAGTAAATGGGATTGTTTCTCTTAGGGCTTTTTCACTTCTTTCATTCTGGGCATATAAGAAGGCCACTGATTTTTGCATGTTTATTGTGTATCCTGCCACCCTGCTGAACTCTTGTATTAGTTCCAGGAGCTTCCTGGTGGAGTTTTTAGAATCACTGAGGTATATGATAGTGTCATCTGCAAATAGAGATAATTTGACTTCTTCATTGTTGATTTGAATCCCTTTGATCTCCTTTTCTTATTATGGCTTCAGCTAAGACTTCAAGTACAATATTGAATAGAAGTGGTGATAGTGAACAGCCTTGTCTAGTTCCTGATCTAAGCAGGAATGCTTCAAGGTTTTCCCCATTGAGTATAATAATACTAGCTGTTGGCTTGTTGTATACAGCTTTTATTATATTGATAAAAGTTCCTTTCATTCCAACTGTTCTAGGGTTTTGATCATAAAGGGCTGTTGGATCTTGTCAAAAGCTTTTTCTGCATCTATCGAGACTATCATGTGGTCTTGAATTTTGGACTGGTTTATATAGTGAATTACGTTTATTGATTTGTGTATGTTGAACCAACCTTGTGTGCCTGAGATAAAGCCTGCTTGATCCCCATGAACGATCTTTTTAATATGTTTTTGAATCTGATTTGCTAAGACTTTGTTGAGAATTTTTGCATCTGTGTTCATCAAAGAGTTTGGCCAATAGCTTTCTTTTTTAAGTGTATCTTTATTAGGTTTGGGAATTAAGATGATATTAGCTTCATAGAAAGACTTTGATAGTGTTCCTTCCTTTTCTATTTGATGGAACAGTTTAAGGAGAATTGGTGTTTGCTCCTTAAATGTCTGATAGAACTCTGTGCTGAATCCATCTGGTCCAGGACATTTTTTGGTGGGAACATTCAAGATTATTTCATCAATTTCCTCATATGTTACAGGACTATTTAAATAATTCACATCTTCCTGATTCAATTTAGGTAAGTTGTTCTGGGTATCAGTAGTGATACCTCCATTTTAATTTCTAATTTTGTTAATTTGTGTTTTCCCTCTCTTGTTTTCGGTTGATTTAGGTAGGGGTTTATCAATCTTATTGATTTTTTCAAAGAACTAGCTTTTTGACTGGTTGATTCTCTGTATCATTTTCCTAATCTCAATTTCAGATATTTCTAATTTTGCTAATCTTCTGTCTTCTACTGCTTTTGGGATCAGATTGCTCTAGTGTCTCTAAAGCTTTAAGCTGCATTGTTAAGTTATTTAATTTTGATGTTTCCATTTTTTGATGTGGACATTAAGAGCTATGAACTTACCTCTTAGGACAGCTTTCAATGTGCCCCAAAGATTTTGATAAGTTGTATTTTCATTATCGTTCACTTTCAGGAAGTCTTGAATTTTCTTTGTTATTTCTTCCTGAATCCAATTCTCATTCAGCATCATAGTGTTAACTTTCCAGGAGTTAGTGTATTTTCTGTTGCTTGTTGTGTTGTGGATGTCAAGCTTTAGGCCGAGGTGGTCTGATAAGGTGCTGGCTAGAATTTCAACTTCCCTGTAGATGTGGATATTCGTTTTGTGGCCCAATATGTGATGTATTTTGGAGAAAGTTCCGTGTGCTGCTGAGAAAAATGTGTATTCTTTGGTGCATGGATGAAAAGTACGATAGAGATCTGTAAGGTCCATTTCAGTAAGGGTTTATGTTCCAATATGTCTCTGTTAAGCTTTTGACCTGTTGATCTATCCCATGTTGAGAGGGTGACATTGAAATCTCAAAGAATTGTTGATTGGGGGTTGATTTCTCGCTTTAGAAGTTGTAGGGTTTGCTTAATGAATGTGGAGGAGCCTGTATTGGTTGCATATATGTTCAGTATTGTGAAGTGTTCCTGGTGAATTGTACCTGTGGCAAAAATGTAATATTCATCTGTGTCTCTTATGTTTTTTTTTTTTTTGGTTTGAAGTCCACTTTGTCTGATAGCATAATGGCTACCTCTGCCTGCTTTCTGCTTCCATTAGCTTGTAGAATTGTTGACCAGGCTTTTATTTTTAGGATGTGCCTATGTTTTGTGGTGAGATGTGTTTCCTTCAAGTAATAGATTAATAGGTTGTGGTTTTTAATCCAAGTTTGCAATCTGTGTCTCTTGATCGGTGAGTTAATTCCACTGACATTTCATGTTATAATGGAGAAATTATTTTTAATTCTGGATATTTTTTGTGTTTAGTGGCTTTGGTAAGTGTATTATTTGGCTTTTAGGTTTTGGTGTCAGTTATACTTCTCTTCTGTCCTCCTGGATACACTTGTTTTTTTCTTCAGTTTTGAGTATCATTTCTAGCATTTTCTTGAAGGCCTGGTTTTGTAAATATGTACGCCTTCAGGTTGTCTTTATGCTGGAAAACTTTTCTTTCTCCCTCATTCATGATGGATAGTTTTGCGGGGTATATCAGTCTGGGTTGAGATTTTTGCTCATTTAAACTTTAAGTACATCTCTCCAAAAGTTCTTCTAGCTGTTACTGTTCCATTGAGAAGTCATTTGTTATTTTAATAGATTTACCTTTAAAAGTTACTTGTTTTATTTTTTCCCTTGAAGCTCTCAGCACCTTTTCTTTTTCTTGAATGTGGAGTGTTTTGACTATTATTTGCCATGGCGATTTTCTATTTTGGTCATATCTGTTTGGGGTGCAGAATGCCTCTTGTATTTGGATTGGCCTCTCATTCTTTAGTTGAGGGAAGTTTTCATTTATGATAATATGAAGAATTTCCTCAGGTGTGGTATTTTGGGATTCTTGCTCTGGTATTCCATGAATGCGTATGTTAGGCTTCTTCAGGGTGTCACATAACTCTTGAATATCTTGAGTATCAAGTACTTTTTTGGCTTCATCACCTCTTCCATTGAGCTGGTTAATACTCCCACTTTGTCTTCAAGATCTGAAATTCTATTTTCTGCTTCATTAGTTCTGCTTATGAGACTCTCTTTTGAGTTCTGGGTTGAAGATAACTTGTCTTTTAGTTCAGTTTAAACTCTGCTTGAGACTTTTTTAACTGCTCTATGCCTATTTTTGTTTCTTGAACTGTTTTTCTCAACTCCTCCAAGTGTTTGTTGTGTTCCTGCTCAAAGTGGTTGATGTGGTTGTTTAACTCCTCCCGGATTTCCTCTTTTATAGTATTGATCATGGTAATGATCATTCTTTGAAAGTCATTATCTTGAGTCTGGTTTTCTTGGCTATTTTCTGTGTATTTGTTCTGGTTGGAATGCATCATTATGGGGTTAATTCTTTCATTGGGAGATTTGTCTTCTTGGGTGTTGTTTCTCATGGATCTGTGCTTTGACTTGGGCATTGTTGTTTTATCTCTTAAAACCTTTTAGTTTCTGTGTGTTTTTGACTGAACTGATTTAGTTGGTATTACTACTCTCAGGCATTTATTGCTAATGCTTGTCTTGCAGTTGGGTCTGTTTGTCTGTTTTTAGTATTATTTCCTAGATGAGGCTTTTAGGTTGTTAGTATATCAGTTAAGTCAGGTTAAGCAGTTAGGGGGTAAATATTCATATAGTAGTGTACTTTTCTGATTTATTACCTTGGTGATATGTGAGGGTGAGTGTTATAATCCCTGGAGTTGTGTATATTTTTGGGGTGGCTGTATGGAAAAGTTAATCTACAGTGATTAATACTAAAAAGGAGCAATATGGTAAAAAAAAAAAAAGAGGTTTACAGTCGGATGAGGAGGATTAATAATATGCAAAATACTCCACACAAATTAGGCCGAAGCAATCATAATAGGACTTTGCATGACCTGTGCAATGACCAACACATTACTGACTCCTCAAAGTCTAGCATGGACTAAAGGCAGTAGGATCCTTAGAAGCTATGGATTAACAGCCACAATAGTGTTCCTATACTTATGGAGAACACAAGAAAGAGTTCTAGGAAATGCCACTGTGTCCTTACACCTCATCAGAGAGGAGGGCTCAGAGGAAAGTTTCACATACACATTAAAGGATGCTCCAAGGATGGGGGGGAGAGGCACTGGTAGATAGGGAGGGAGGGGGGAAAGGAAAGAGAAAAGAGAGGAGAGAGGTAGGGAGTCCAGGGAGCCGTGGCTGGAGGGAGGGGACTGGTGTGCCTATTAGGTTTGTATGAGTGGAAATAAATTTAAAAAAAAGAGGTTTACTTATCTTTGGGCTGGATGTGAAAAATCTCTCCCATGTGATTGGATGATTTTAGAGGACTTCAGATGTATGACCTTTGTACCCTAGAGCTTTGCTTGAGTTTTCTTTGTACTCTGTTGAATTCTGAGTAACAGTGTGTCCTCCCTGTACTGCAAGCGAGGGTTCTGAGTGGGTCAGAGGGGCAGAAGGGCTGGAACCTGGCACATGGCCCATGCAAACTCAAGACAGCCTGGATGTTGCTCAGGCTGCCTGGTGAGAGGAGCTGGGATGAGCGCGGACCTGGATGCTGTGGGAACTCACCTGGGATGGAGAGCGAGTCCTGTCCCAGGTGGATGGGAGGGAGGGTTGGGGGCTGGGACCTGGGGCGTGGCCCATGCAAGCCCAAAGCAGCCTGGGTGTTGCTTGGGCTGGCTGGTGGGAGAAGCTGGGACAATTGGCGACCTGGATGCTGGGGGAACTCACCTGGGATGGGAGAGAGTTCTGTCCCAGGCAGATGGGAGGAGGATTCTGCTGTTTTCTGAAACCTTGGAGGAGGAATCCATGATGTCCTACTTTTCACATCTTTAATACCTCTAAAATCAGGACTACTTGAATAACTTGGTCAAGTTTTGCTATAACTTTGCTGTAACATTCATGGTGATTGGTCCCCACAAATTCATGATTCATCTCTGTGTTGACACTGTGCAGAATCTCTCCTGGGCTTTTGTTTCAGAAGAGCAGAACATTCCCTTGGAACTCTGATTTTCATCTCTTTCCTTCCAGGGTAGGTTCTCTTTCATATCCAAAAAAAGAGAACAGGCTTAATTCACTAATTGAGCTCATCTCTTTAACAATAGTTGCCGTTTTCCTGTCTGTGGTGTCTCAAAATTTGCCTTTACACTTTTCTTCATCAACCCCTAATTTTCATCTCTTTCTATCTGATTTCTTGCTTTTTTTCTTCATAAATCTGAACAAGAATGCTAAAATTAAGCCATGCCCCATTGTCAAGACTACATTGCCTTGAAACTTCCTCTACCAAGCACTCTAGACATCAGGCAAGTTTTTCGGATGAGGGCAAAACTTGATCAATTTTTTTTTCCAACACATCACCCCATTTATCTGTCCTCCAATTCCAAATTCTCTCCTCCCTTGTGGACCAACAAAAGCTGGACATTCACTGTCCACATCATTCATAAGATCACTGTCTTCCAAGTTTTCACTAGAATGGCCCTTTAAGCCCTGTCACCCAAGATACAAATACTTTCCCAGTGCAATGTTCCAAAGTTCTCCCTGTTCTCCCAGTAGACAGTTTTAGAACAGTCATGCTGGGACTGTGTCTGAAAGTCTTGAAAAGCCATCCCCCACTACTGGGATTACCCTTGAGGGATACCCCCTGTTGATAGTGAGGAACTTACTCCACTACTCCACAGAGATAAGATGGTCAACTTTCCCCAACCTTTTGATTATTAAAGGATAAGGAGATGAGTTCTCCATAGCAGATAAGCAAGTCCATTAAAAGAAGCATTTTGTCCATGAGGTGGGCACAAGACCATCTGGGTTGGGCCACAAAGTGAACTAAACAATAAGGAAAGGCCATTTTTCCCAAGCTTGACTAAGTGTATAAATATACTTGACCCTAGCAGCCATCTTTGGTGCCTGCCCCTCATTTGGCACTCCACATCTGCACTCAGTGAGTTTTTTTCTAGCTCCTTACCCCTCATGGATTTCATGCCTGGAGTCTGTGAGTTCTCAAGAGCAGCCTTGCCCCTCATGGTTCTCCATTCCTGTAGTCCATGAGTACTTTTTTTTCTCTCTATAAGCTCTGCATTAATTATCTATGTGTGTTCTGGGTTCAACCTTTGACTCCAAATACAAGTAGCCAGATATATACAGACCCCATAAGAGTGACTCTGCAACACCAGCAAACATTTCCAAAGGCTTATCACCTTCATCACAGAAATTGCCAGACTGCTCAGTACCCAAATTTTCTAAGTATCCCACACTTTATTTTCTGATACCATGTTCACAGTCTAACAGCAACACCCCACTCCTCATACCAATTTTTGTACATATTGTTCTCTCTGTTCTTATGAGACACCACTGAGACTCAATCAACATAAGGGAAGGGGACATTTATCCAGCTTATGATTCCAGAGGGGTAGTACAGTGCATTATGGTGGAAAGGATATGATTGGTTGGCAGAAGCTGGGGGCAGCTCAGATAATGTTCATGATAGAAGCTGAGAGCTGTTAACTGCAAAAGCAGACTAACTAAACTGAAGCAGTGTGTGACTAACCAAACTGAAGCCCGCTCTAATAATGCTCCAACTTATAAGGATGTCATGACCTTCTTAAACTACTAAATATTCACACATATAAGCCTGTGGGGGACAACTCACATTTGCAACCATTATAGCCTCATAGCTCTTGCTCCCTGAAGCATCTTTCTAGGAGAAAGCTCTCCATTGTTAATATAGAACAACTGGAACTCTTATGACCCAAGAGGTCTAGTCTCCAACCTGAAGTCATAGAAGAAATTGGCAACCTCATGTATATGATAGAAATTTCAGAGGTATTAAAGATGCATGCTTGAGAAGGATGTGGATGCCCCTTCAACTTCAGAGAGCAATTGAAGCCATGAAGCCAGTAGCAGGATTGGAAAATCTGAAAAGAAGTCCAGGAAGGGTATTTTATACTGTGGAGTTGATGTCTGGATTGTCAATGAGTTGTAAAAATGTTAGAGATGCCAACCAATGTGGCACATCTACTTAAGAGGGCTATATACTATATGAAAAATCAACTCAACTGTTCCAAGGGCAGTTGCCCTGGAGCGGAAAAAACAATCAGAGAGTTTAGGAAAATAAATGATTTCAAGAGGAGATTCACATGTTCGATCTAGAACTACAGGATTTGGAGTTTTATTTTTTCTGCTGGTTTAATGCCTTGTTATAGACTGATCTTTCTTGCTATGCCCCATTCCTTCCAGTTGAATGCCAATGTTTATTCTGTGCCAATATATGCTTTCAGAGGGGACTTTGGACTGATATAGTCCATGGTATTATTAAAGTTGGACTGAGTGAGTTTTGCACCAATAGGTGGCAATAATTCTACTAGTATGGAGTATCTACTCTTGCAATTTGCATCCTGCTTCCTCTGCCTCCATGATGACTGCAATCACCCAAGCCACCTCCAACTTCCTCCATTCTCCTTACCTTTTCTGACATAATGGACTATATCTCCTCTGTGGAACCCTAAACTGAATAAATCACCTCTTCCTCCTTTAAGTTGGCTGCATCAGTATTGTATCTCAGAAACAGAGAAAAGTAACTGCAAAATCAGATCAGTGTGGGAAGTGCCCATTGCATCATGAGGTCTCCTTAAAAATAACCTTTACAATGGCATTATGATTTGCTTTCCTGTAGTAGGAGAAACACATAAACATAAAGAGAAACATATATATATATATATGTATATGTATATGTGTGTGTGTATATATATATATATATATATATATATATAGTATGAAATAAACTTAGAATCTGTATCTCCGAAGTGACATACTTACATAAAAATATCAAGATCCATTCCATAAAATTGAATGTATGTTCCTATTTTATGGCATTCAGTAAAAACATCTATTTTAATGTTTGCGTGCAGTCTTTAGATAGAAGCAAGCACAGGAAATATTTTGCCAACTAGGGTTTCTCTTCATTTCTGCTGTGTGGATGACTCTCTTCTAATAATAACCTTGGCAACCTAACACATAACATATAACTTGGCACACCTCTCGCCTGCATATCTTTATGCCCTTATCTAAATAATGCAACTACAAACTGTTAGCACCTTAGGACTCCCTCCTTCTCTTATTAACTGTTAGTGCTTAGCAACTTCTTGATAATGGTCTATATCTATTCCAAATAATAATGTAGCACAATCCAGGGACTTTTGGCAATGGACCAATCTGACTGTTTGGTTCATGCAGAATAAAGCAAAACAGTGTTCTTAAATTGATTTTCAGAGATAATCTTTTACGTATCATAACATGTCAATGAATAATGATGGATTTATGTGATTAAGAATAAATACATTATTGCAAAAGATATGTGGATGGAGCAAGATTGGAGTGAAGCAAGTTTGTCACTCAGAGCTGCCTTCACCTTCTTTTGAACACCATGGAAAAGAAGCGCAAATCAACAATCAAAGTCCTTGAGTATCTTTATTCTTCAGAGTTATTGTCAATGTTCTCAGTGTATTTCATTCTGATACATAGCAATGTTCCATTTCAGAATAAAATACTCTCACTGCTTTGAATTTGTGTGAACTTTGTTTTTAATTTTATAAACTTGGAACCATCTAACCTAGACCTTGACTGTTAGTAATACTTTCAAACTATACCAGTGTTAAGTTTGTATTATTTGCATAATGAGGCAAAACATTGTATATTGAAATACACAATTCTCAATTGCATTGCAATGATATGTTCTGATAAATGTAAAAGTACATGGAATGAAAATGTAAATCAAGATACAGATAATGTTCTCACAACTCATTACAGTAGAAAGTTATCTCTAGCTCCTCTCAGTTGATTCCCCAGGTGGAGGAAATTGATTCTCTTTACCACCCTTTGGTTACTACAGATTATTTCCCTGGACACTCTTCTAAGTAGAATCATGCACAATACAATGTGTATAACTTAATTAGTTCTTATAATATTTTGAGTATTATCACAAGGTTTTATCTGTAGTTGTACAATGAAAGCATACATTACTGAATTTTATGGTTGCATTAGATAACACACATTGAACACTCTCCTATTAATAGTTGCTTACTGATTCCAACATTCTGAAACCAGAAACATTATTGTGGATAATATTTTAAATATCCCTTCCTCTTTGATACTTCTGCTTGAACTTTCTTTACTGAACCATATAGTATCACACCATGTATAATGGGTGCTCAGGGTCAGTCAGGATCTTATGGAACCTTAGCAAACACTATCCCAACTGAGTAGCATCTCCATTACCTATGCCTTTTCTTCATTTTTATAGTTTGTTCTTCGATATTTCCATTCATGCATACAATACAATCTGATTACTCTTCCATCCTGTCTCATCTAACTCTCATCTCTATTAATCCCCCTTTCTGTCTATCAATCCCTTTTTCAGATCCTTTTAACTTATCTAGGGTGATCTATGTGATTTAGATTATATATATGTATAATTTTATATATTAATTGTTAATGTTACATTAACTCCATATGAACTGTTAAAAAGAAAGATAATATATTCATCAAGTCTTTTAAATGTATTTATTTCTATACATTCATACATATGGATGCCATGTTTTATAAAAAAGATAATATAAAATAATTTCACGCACATTACCCATTTTCGCAATGCATAATTTACAGAATAATATTCAATATTGAATAGTTTATTTCTCCATACTCATTATTAGATGTAATTCACCAGCCATTATAGCAAAATTATGTTCTGTCCTTCCTTGTTCTACCTGTACCACATTTATGCCAAGTCACATATTCTAATTAAGGACCCACCCTAGCAAAGGGAATGCACAAGTCCATCTATGCCATCTGTGGATTACATGTTTAATATTTGCATTATTGCAATTCTCTAAATATATTAAGATAATGTGACTGTTTTCCTAAGATGCAGAAAATATAACTGGTCTGAAAAATTCAATTAACCAATTTAACCTAATTAATTACAAATACTCATAGCAAATAAAAGAAGCCAAAAGTGAACTTTCAGTCTGCTACACTAAAAATTATTTTCCAGTTTTGAAAGAGGAATAGGAAAGTGTAGAACAGTATTTAACAATTATGAATCCTGTAAATTCTAATACATACTTCCAGATGTAAACAGAATAATTTAGCAAATGTGATGTATTAAGTAAATTATGATCACAATGATTTCCACATCTCACCTGCAATATTTTGGTAAGTTTTTAGATAAATTTCACAGAAACATGAAAATATTAATGAATTCTGACATTACAACTTAAAGTATTCTTTTTAGGTATAAGGCTCTAGTATATTTTAACAACTCTAAATCTTGGCTTTGTACTTTAAAAAAATGTTAATACGAGTATTTTTTCAAATCCCACATTATTAAGAGCAGGCATTCTATCAGCTATGAGTTTGATGTAGTTTTTGTGTTAAACTCCTTGAGTAATGATGCTGTATTTTTGCTTTCAACTGTAATATTACAACTCCCTTGTAATAATTAATAGATTCTATGAAATTGGTCTTTGTCTTCATCTTCTCAAAATTATATGTATATGTGCATGTGTTTATGTATGTGATTATCTATGGGTATATACACATGTTTATGACTAGCACATTTGAAAATAAACCACTAAATCTTAATTCTTTTCTCTGTGCACTATAAATTAATAGGATGTTATACACATTAGTGTGGCTCAACAATTCAAAGCTATTCATAATCTGATATCATTCTATGATGTAACAGTATTTCACATAAAACTGATTTACATCAAATAGTGACTGTGAACTTTATATAGACATGTAAAATTGATTTTAACATTTCCATATTTTCTTCTTTTCTACCTGCTGTTTGGTTTGCATCTCAACATGGAAAATAAAATCAGCAATTATTCAACGTGTCTTTTTTTGACATATTTGTAGATCTGAAAAAAGAGCCTAATGTTGACTTTCAGTTCTCTACTAGTTAAATTTGAGAAAATATCTGCTTATTGTTATTAATTCTTCATTCTTTACTGAGTACCCAATTGAAACAAAAACAGGACCTAATTTCTTAGAAATAATATGAAAAGGATAAAAATAGGTGAACTCAAATTGCCCATAGACAATTAGTGAGGAAAAACTGTATATATATTTCCAATGACTTTGAGGGTATATAGAATAAAATGTCTAATATTAATCATTAAAAATGTTATGCCAAAAATACCACATTGAAGTTTGCTTTATGAACCTCAAGCAATATAAATCTTTTTATACCTTTCTTGTGTATCAGTTCACTAATTCCAGAACTACTATTTACAGTACCTACTCAGAAAAAGTTACCAGAACTCATTAACCACAAAATGTTTAAACAATCCTAGTGTGTCCTATGCTTTCTTAAGTCTGACTTTTGACTTCTTTTCCTGGAGCATTGCTTCTAGGTGTCTACTAATGGGGACCTTACCTCTAGTTATCCCAAACAAACATTTCAATCCCTACACATACTTACTCAGGCCAAAGAAAATGAGAAATGTCTTAGTTACCAGTAAGCATAGATCAACATCTAATTATTCTTTGATTAGTTTATAAAGAATGAGGACAATAGACTCTTCAAATAAAATCTCAGTAACAACTTCCTATTTCACTTGCATTTAGACATAAAATACAAATGACTTTGTTACTTGAATTTGTTCTATTACCAATTTATGACCCTAAAACTCAGGGATCATTCTCTCCTTGCTGTTAAAATGTGACTATCCTCAGAATACAAATATTTACCATGCAATGATTGCAAAGCAAGGATGTAAAGATCATTTTATTGGATCAGAATTTTTTAGAATTATGTCAAAAGAGGTGGACGTAGAAATTTCATGAGATAATTAGAGGCCTAAAATTTTAAGTAGGAAACTTATATTAAAGATTTCTTAGTACAGTAGATTTAGGGAGGTAACAGCATTGAGGTAGGGGAGTAGTTGCGTTTAGTAATTGTGAAAGTCATACTGTGAAAAGATTGTATTTTACTAGAAAACACAAATGTTAAGTAATCTTAGTTAGTAAAATGATAAGCTGTTGTGATTTAACGCCTATAGTTTTCCAGGCACTTATATGAAAAATTTTGATTCTTTGTATGGTGTTTTGCATTACTTTAAAACACTGATTTCCTTTGTCATGGAGTCTTTGAAAAGTTTACTCAGATATACCCAATTATCCAGTTGGAGTCTCTGTCTTTACATTGGGCTCATTTATTTATTCATTCTTTTATCATTTGTTCATTATTTATTAGTTTAGTTCTTTATTGTCTAATGAGTTTTAAAATGTATATTTATGAATAATGTTTCATTACTAACATGGATATTTCTCATTTTAATGAAATACAAAAAGCAATTTTCCTAAACAATATATCTTTTCTTTTTCAAATTAAGGAAACTGAACAGAAAATAAAAAACTAAAGATATTAGCTCTTTCTAAACTTTTTCCCTATTGCAATATTTTAACACCTCTTTCTGAAATGGAACTTCTTGAATCATTATGAAGTTTGAATATACTTCAAACATAAAAGATGCAATTACTATTTTAATAATTAATGGTTTGATTAGTATTTAAAAATAATGAATCTTATATCCTGTAGCTGAAAGAAGCAGAATCTTTCTCATGTTGCTTTTACCCATTTCTTGCCAAGCATTTCAAAAGTATGATGGCTACACAGAAATTTATTATGGTTATAAATAAACAGCTTAAATGCTTCTGTCATCTCAGTATTTTACTCATGTCTCACCTATGATTTCTAGCAAAAAAAAAAGAGCAGGCAAAATTTATAAATTAATCTAAGAAAAATGTTTTATGATATTTCTAGATGTTAAAATATATTTCCTTCTGGGTACTCAAATGTAATAAAATGATTGTTTCTATTATACAAGAAAAATACTTTTATCCTTAATTATAGCCTTAACATTGTCTCTGAAACGAATGTAATATAGAAGTTATAGATTTTAACATCTATGTGCCCTCCAAGTTGGTGTTTTTTTATGAACAAATCAACCCACAATATTATTCTGGACTCACTCACTATGCCACACAAACCCTAGCAAAACTTCTGCAGTAGAAAATCTGAAAACAATTCATGTCTTCACACAATTAGGTAGTACAAAAGACAAGCTGGTTTAGAACTAATATAATACATCTAGAATTCTTTTTAGTTTTTTGACTGCTTGTCTTGTTCCATTGTGTGTTAATACTTGTCAGATAAAAGTGTGATTGTGTGTGTGAGAGAGAGTGTGAGAGAGAGCAATTTCACCTAATTGCATCACTACAATAATCATCCATGTCTTTATTTAACCAAAGTAAACTCTGACAGCTATATTCTAACATGACCTCCGTGACACACGAACTCTGTGCTCATTGTCTCCTCTCTGGATATATCAAAACCCACTGATTGCCTCTTATCAGTTCTGTTCACTTGCCCAGTGACTCTATTTATCCCTTTACTTCATCCCAATTACAAGTACTTTCCACTCACTTTCCCTGCCTTTTCACATGTTTTTGTAGCATTCTTACTGTTAATGCTTTTGATCTCTGCCATGGGAATATGAGGTCCAGAGTACTTTTTAACTCATTGCTGTATCCACAGTACTGTTGATATGCCTATGACTTAATAGGTGATTTTAACATACGATGCATCTTAAATGGAATACGGTGTCTGAAGAGCTGAATTAAGTTTAGGCTTATCAACAAAGGAATTTCAAAAGTTAAAAATTCTGTCCTTGTTTTACATCCTTTTGCTATCTTTGTCCTCAGTCTTGTTTATTTTTTGGACAGAAGCAGGATAAGTACTCAATATGTTTGTAAAAGTAGAAAAATTAAAGAAAAAGAAAAAAGTACACATAAAAGATGGGAGCCCTGGAGTCCATAAGGGATGATGGCTAATAGGGTAGGAGGTAGTTGGATGTATAAAGAAGGGGGGAACAGGATTGGTGGGAAGTGGAAAGTGGGGCTGAGTATTCAATATGTTTGTAAAATTAGAGAAATAAAATAAAAAAATCTTGTTTATTCTTTTGAAAATTCTTCCCAAATGCTTTCATGAAAATGCATTCAACAGAGTCAAAGCTAAACAGTCTCTTAGGAATTGAATTCCACAGAAGACAGGTTCTACCTCTCCAAGCACTCCCATCATCTTAAATCTCTTATCTGGGTCACAGACTTCCTCCTTAGTTCAGTAAAAAGGACCATATGTCAAGGATTTCTAAAAGAAAAGAAGTTCAACGGACAAAAAGTTACAAAATGTATTATATCAAAAACCCCAAATCTGATTAGAATATTAAAATCATCAATAGCCTAGTTGACAATAATCAGTTTCCTTCTAAGGAAAAACAATATCAAAAAATTTTACCTAAATATCAGTAGTCATTGGATGGAGTTATTCAGCAAAGATTTCATGTAATTCTTCAGTCAAGTGTGTAACAGTTTTGGGTAATTTGTTATTCAGTCATACTTTGTATCAGAAAAGAGGAAGTGATTGGATTCAGTAGAGATACTTTAGAAGAGATCAGACCAAGATAACCATAAAGACACCTCTATTTTACTATTGTTTAATTTGAAAGAGAAATACATGCCATTAAGTGCTTTGAAGCTTTTTGAAGATGCACATACCTTTTAAGGAATGTTTTGATACATTTGAAAATTAATTTTTTCCATATTGAAGTCAAAATTTAAATTTGTACACAGCAGTAATTAATAATGTTGATATATAAATTGAGTTCAGCACTCATTGAACCAACACACTTAAAATTAATATCTTTTTCTCGATAAAAGTTGCTATTATTTTTATTGAAATGATGCCTGAAAATTTATGTTCTAATAATGGAATTTTGTCACCAAATGTTTGTAATTGTGCACAATGTTCATTCTTACATACAGCAAGTTCTCAGAAATTTATAAGTTGTAATGTTTTTGTATGAAGACTTAAAATCCTATTGATAACTTACTGCCTGTAAGAGGTTTCCTCGTTAGTCACCTTCCCTGAGAAATGATTCACCAAGAAATCACACATTGTTAAGCATGATTGTATTATCCCAATTATTTTGACCGTTGTTTATACCCTTATACCTCATCAGATCTTTCTTATGATGAATTTTATTCGCCATTTTTAGCTTTATTATTGGTTCTCCCTTGCACATGGGCTGTTTTTCTTTTTAACCCAAGGCCGGCATACTTTCTGAACTGCTCTCGTTATTGATTTTCTCATAGTACTCTTTATTGCCCCACACTTCAAGCTAAATTTAGATCCGTATCCTCTTGAAATCTACTCAACTTACTTTTGATCTTGACTTTTAAATTCTAATTTGTTAAATATGGAATGATGTGCAATACATTTCCCCAATTTATTTGTTGCTTCATTAAGCATTAAGTGTACAATAAGTACAGAATTATATTTTACAAAATATAGAACAAAAATCTCCAAGATGTTAATTTTATATTTGCTATGGAGAATTGTTATATGCTGATATTTAAAATGAGTCAATGAAAATTTCAAATGATGACAAAGTAATAGAATAAGGGCAAAAATAAGAACAAGAATTATGTGTATATAATGCATATAAATAATGTTTACATAAATACATAGTAACATGTATATATTGGAAATGTAGTATATATTGGTAGATATGTGAATAGACACTTGTTTCAAATATTTTAATATGTGGTGACCAGAACTGATAATATATAGCCAATGTATGTAGTACATAAATATATGTACTTTTACCAATAAAGAGATATTTAAGAAAATGATAAAACAGTTTTAATTTTAAAAATCAGTATTCTTAATTTTCAGGACACCTAAGCATAATAGTTGTTGCTCACATGTGAAGTGTCTTCATGTCAGCATATATAACTATAAAAATGTGGCATTTGAAGACAGGTTCAGCACTGAATCCAGAGCAAAGCAGTTATGTGATCTTAAGTAATGCCTCAGTATGTTCATATGAAAAATGAGTCTGTATTTTTTTCTTCCCAGTTGGTGTGAAAAAGATTAGATAATCAAGGAACTGGATGCTACTAATGTTTCAAGTGCTGAATTTTTACCTTGATTCAGCTGAAGTGGTAGTTTGAATTTCCTCTTTCCAGAGCTAACAATAAATAGTACAATATTCCATCATGACTATGGACAATGGCAGTCAGCTGTACCGTAGGAACCATGATCACAATATGACATGCAATATTACTAATGTATAATATACTTTATGCCCAGTGAATTAACTTTGTGGGATTTTCAGTTCAATGTGAGTTTACTTGAACGTAAATCTATCATAAATTGAGGAACAATTGCATGTTTTATTAGATTGATATTTTGAATATAGCAAAATAAATGAAAGTCATGGTAATATAAAAATGCTGATAATGTTGTATGAATGATTACCTGTCTTAGGATACTGATTTGAGGTTAGATTTATATATGTTGCTTACATTAATGCTGAAGATGTTCTGCAAATGTTTCCCTGTCTTAGGATACTACTCTGAGGATGTACTTGCATGTGTTACTTACATGATCACAAAATGTCCAAAATGCTTTCTTTAGCATTACATATGTATGTGTGTGTGTGTATTTGTGTGTATTTCAAAAATTTAGTGTGCCTTTTAATAACCAAAATTATTAAGCATATCTTCCATGTAAAAAATCTGCTATAATTAAAAACAAGTTCTAGCTGAATCAAAGTATTCTATTCTAGTCATGAAATAAATTGTTCTAAGAACTATCTTATAATATTTAATTTTATTTAATTAATAAATATAAGTTTGAATCCATAATTTATAGCAGGATATATTTTAAACACTTGAAATAAAAACTATAGAATATGTGAATGGAAACAATAACAACAGCAACACAAATATTATATATAGTACTTACAATAATTAGAATTAATTAAAACTATTTGTATTAAATCTTTGTACAGCTTACTAGAGTCTGATGAATCCATTAATAAAAAAATAAATATTACATTTACCAAATTAAGATGCACTACACTAGTAATACTAATAAAGGCAAAATAAACTTCTTACTATATGAAATACTGTGATATTAACTGCTAAATTTGCAAATAAAGCACAGAATTGCCTACAAATTATATCGAAGATATTACTTGCTACTTTAGAGGAACTTTAGAGTTCCTTTTCATTATAGCAGAGCATAAAGCAAAGTACTGTATTTTTAGTACCATGGATTTGCACCAAGAAATCTAGAAAGTAAAATTATTTTGTGAAAATTTCATTTTTTTCTTTTCTATTTTCAAAATGTTCTTGATTAAGATAAGAGAAATTGGGCTGGAGAGGTGGCTCAGGGGTTAAGCCTCTGCCTTGCAGGCGGAAGGTCCTGAGTTTGGATCCTAGACCCCACGTATAGACGCCGGGCGGAAGCGGGGACGGCCTGCGTTTTCAGATCCTGGTAGGGCGGAGCCTGTGAATCCCAGGGCAGGGTAAACAAGGAGGCGGTCCATGGTGGTTCCCGAATTCGCCCGTGGTTCTACACACACATACACGCACACACATACACACGCACAATTGAACAAATAATAAAAAAATTAAAAAAAAAGATAAGAAAAATTGCCAGGTTGTTAGCACAACCTACTAGGATATTTGTGACTAATTCATTTCAGAGAGCAAATCACATGATTTTTTTTTTTTTTTGGCAAGGTACCAGAATGAAAGCTAATTAATAATTAATTAATGAAATACAAATGTGTAAACATTATCCATCATTTCTTATAAAACAGTAACTATAGAGTTATCAAGAACTGTTTCCCTGTTTTTAAAAGCAGAATTTTCATATTGTTTGACATGCTGCAGTAGAGTTAATTAGCATTCTACTTTTCCTCATCCTCCTCTATCCAGGGCAAGAATACTTGCAAGCTACTGCTATGCCTTTGAACTGAATGTCAAACATAAAGTGCAACAGTATCTAAACACGACAGAAAACTGTGGAAATAATTGGCCATTTATTCCCATCTAGAATATAATAGCATAAATACATTGGCAAAATAACTTCCTCTAAATGGCCTGGCATCTACAGCATTGAATCATACTCCATATACAACATTATAATTCACAATTCTTGCCTCAAGTTATAAGGATAGAGAACAACTCATTCTAATATTTCAAAGGTAATGAAAGCAATATAAAAATGTGAAGTATCACCTTCAGCTATTAGTTCTATATTTCTGCTTTCATGTGCTTGTGTCAAAATAATTTTATATCAGTATGTTTTATGTTCTCATTAATAAAATGCATTTCTACCTGCTATTAGTCAAAGTCTATCAGAAAAGCAAAGTCTACAAAATAGATATATCACAGGGAAAAGATCATATTTATCTTTCTATTTCTCTTTATTCATGAATTTTGTTCTTTGACAATTTCACACACACATATATGTATATTACATTCTGATTATCTTCCCCTCTACATTTTCTTATCTCTTTTGCCTCCCTCTGACAGACTCCCTTTCCTGTAAATCTTCCTCCTTTATTCGTGTTTTTCCTTTCATTTCATGTCCCTCTGGATTTACTGGACTTTTGTGTGATTCTGAAATCTTACATCACGTGTATTCACATCTGGATATGGTTGAGTTTCATCCCAATATGTTAGTTGCCCATTATTTCCCATGGGTTTCTTCTCAGATCACAGGTGACCTTTGGTCAGGTAGGGACACTATAGGCTAAGTGTCAGTTATCACCTCTATTATAGGTTCATTACTGCCATCTTATAAAAGGAGAACATTTATTCATTGCTGGTGTAAGTGCAGACTGGTAGAGTAACTTGGGAAATCAGTGTTTATTTGATACAAAAAGCTAGAAGTGGAACTGTCATGTGATCCATCTAACTATCTCTTAGGTATATTCCCAAAGGACCCTGTATCTTATTATAGAGATGCATGCACATTTATTTCCTTTTCTGTTCTATTCATACTATCAAAGAAAGGGAGTTGGTACAGATGTCCATCAACTGATGAACAGATAACAAAAAGTGTTATATATACAAAATGGAATATTATCTGGGTATTTAATTTTTTTTTATTCAATTGTGTGTGTGTGTGTGTGTGTGTGCGTGTGTGTGTAGAACCACGGGCGGATTCGGGAACTACTATGGACCGCCTCCACCTCCTCCTTGTTTACTCTGCCCTGGGATTCACAGGCTCCACCCTACCAGGACCAGAAACGGAGGCCGCCCCCGCTTCCGCGCAGCATCTATACGTGGGGTCTAGGATCCGAACTCAGGACCTTCCACCTGCAAGGCAGAGGCTTAACCCCTGAGCCACCTCTCCAGCCCATTATCTGGCTATTTAGAAGAATAAAAATACAATTTTTTCAGGAAAGTTGATGGTACTGAAAAGTATTATATTGAGTTAGATTTGTGCCCAGAAAGGCAAAAACCATGTGTTCTCTTTTTTCTTTACTTGTTTTCAGCATATTTTACTTGTTTGAGAAGGAGGTGCACACATGCATATCATGACTCACAAGTGGAGGTCAGAGGACAATTTTTACAACTTGGCTCTCCCTTTCCATCGTGTTGGCTTCTGAGGAGCAAATTTAAGTTAACAGGACTGTGCATAGGTGCCTGTACCTACTAATCTACCTCTTTGTTCTCATATGCTTTCTCTTATATGCAGACTATAGCTTCAGGTTAGTGTGAATATTTCTAAAATAATGAAAATAGAAAGGAGTATAAAAGCAAGGAAATGAAGAAAATAAAGGGAAAGTAGTTATGAAATGTTGTGCAGTGGTGTGAAGGTGAACAGAAGAATCAATGGAGGGACCAGTTTAAGAGAGAAATCCAATGAGGAAATAGGACAGAAAAGGAGTGGAGGATGAATGTTACACTAAGAACAGATGAGAAATTAGTGTGGAAATCTCCTGGCTCACCATATTTATATTCTTAAATTTTATGCACAAAGCTATCCATTATGAGATATTTAAGTAAATAGAACCACACATATAATTTTTTTACTGAGCCAATGGAAAATTTAATATATTCGACATGTAGTGCATAAGTAGTATACAGCATAGTACATATACTTAATATCTGTGCATTTAAACTTTAAAATCTGCACACATTATAAAATTGACCATGTTCACTACATTTTGAGGCTTTTTCATTGATATTGATATAATTTCATTGCACATAATAATGTGATTCGGTTATAGTATTTCACAAGAAACGTGAATGATGCCTGTTTATCTCACATGGATCAGCAGTGACAGAACAAAGGAATCATTTTATCATAATCTAGTTTAGTGATCACAGTAGCATTATTGGGGTTACTTGTAGGAGTTTAGATGAAGGACGACATACATAATTATGAATGGCCTTAAGACTAGAAAAGTACTTGAAAGGCCATTACAGCAAAGCAAACTACTCGTGAAATCTGCAGAGGCTCAAGTATCTATTCTGCTTAGAGTTTCTGCTCCCAAGCCAAAAGTCACTTTTGGAATCCTTTTAGCTTGATGAAACTGATTATCTTTGCTAAATTTCCCATTGTGACCCTTGCTGTTTGCTCTGGAAGAAATGTTTTGTTTTACAGAAAACCATGACACAAGTTTCATGAATATATTTTAACCCAAGTGTGTGACTAGAGGTGTGTGTGTGTGTGTGTGTGTGTGTGTGTGTGTGTGTGTGTGCACATAGAAGGCACTCTATGTGCCTGTGGAAGCATAAGTAACTTTGGGAATCATTCTGGATTTCTCTGCTTCTTTACTGCTTCACTGTGGAATATCAGCCTTTTCATCTCATAATGTTAAGACTCCAAGAATTCTACTGAATTGGAGGCAGAATGTTACTTACCATCCTTGTCCTATTTCTGAGTATAATGGAAATACTTAGAATAGTTTCATAATTAGAGTAACACTTGACAGAAATTTTTGCAAATAGATGTTTTTATTATTTGAATATGTTCCTATAATTTCTATGTGGTTTTTAGCCATGAGGGATTATTTTTTATCTTGACACAAGCCTGCCTCTTCTGGATATACTGAGATGATCATATAATTTTTTATCCCTGAATTTATTTGTGTGATGTTTTGCATTTATTTACTATTGAAATATCTTTGCCTTCCTAAAATGAAATCACCTAATCATGGGAAATAAATATTTCAATATGTTTTTATAATAATTTTAAAAATTACTGGTTTTACAAGCATATTGAATACTTATCCTTGCTTCCTTCCCATCCACCCATTTCCTCCCTTGCTCAATCCATCCCACTCCCTCCCATCCTCCTGCCTATCCTCTTCTATGGACCAAAAGAGTTCCATCAACTTTGTTTCCAATTTTTCTGTTCTAATACTAATTATTACTTATTCATTTTTAAATCGATATTTATTCTTTAACCTTTTATACAATAAACAATGAAGTTAAGTCATTTTCATCTTTTATCACCCAATCATATTCTCCTTCCTTTTTTGTTCTTTTACTTTATTTATTTATTATTATTATATTTTTTATATATTTTTATTCACAAACCAGGTGGGTTTATATCTTTGCCCAGATCCCTTTCCCACCAACCTCCCTCTTCTACCACCTTTCTTATCCAATCCTTCCATCTATTACCTGCCCTTCCTGTCCCTTTTGCTTGTATGTATGCATCACAGGACTCCCTTTAGCTTTCCTTTGTGTTCATAAAAGAGTCAGATTTCTGTGGTACTATATGTGGTTCTTCAGCGGGTCGAGTCTTAAGTGGGGAAGTTCCTCCTCCCTTGTTTAATACCTGACCCAGACACACTTTCTTAGAGTAGTTGATTCTTTTAAAATCCTAATGAGTCCTTGGAGGAATGCTGTTCATTGTGTAGATCTGATGGCAGAAATTATCACTGCAGTAGACTGCCCTCTAAATATTTTATTTTGAATTTTCACACCCAAGCACTTCAGAGAATCTAGTGTGCCAATATTTCTGAGATGTCCATAATAAGTTTTGCTGTCAGGATAAAATGAATTTGATAGCATTTCTCTCCTTTCCATATTAGGGAATATTTTGAGAAATATTTGAATTACTTAAAAAACCTGAAAGATTCCACATAGGATGTAAAAGAATGTAAGTACAGAAGATCTAGTTTTAGAATCTCTTGATTAATAATAAATGTATAATTGTCTAATAAGTAGATGACCTCATAAATAAATGAGAACAAAACCTCTCTAAAATACTTGTTTCTTTTTTAATCTCATACCAGGATATTTCTAATGAATAAAGATGATTTTTCAGTGGTTTTCTATGATTTCAGTAGAGAAACTTTGATAGTAACTCTGTTATAGCTGCCTGAAATCAATGCACATTATAATACTCATTTATTAGTTGCAATAGAGACATAATCCAGGTGTATCTTCCATGAATACATTCGGCACTTCAAATATTCATTCTGGAGAGCTGCAATAATACTACAAAGACTGAAAATGTGTTCAAAGTATTTCATATCTAATAATTATCTTGCTTTTATATTAATGTTCATAAAATTTTAAAATAAATGAATGCTTCCTCTGTAGCAAGGAAAGTAATAATGAAATTATAATTCATAACCCTGAGGATGTAACTAAGTGGTGCAACACGTGCCTAGCTTCTGTAAATCTTTCCAATACTGAAAAATAAATATTTATGATGGACTAGATAACTCAGTATATGCACATAAGTATATTCTCTCCAAGAACAGTGAATACTGAATTTTCCTCTGAATTCCTCTAGAATCAATCATTCCAGAGTAACCATCTACATCTTAACTATAAATACTTGCAAGAAAAAAATAACAAAAGCATCCTCACTAAAACTATAGACCTTTTCCCAAGACCTGCCTTATATTTAAGATATTTAGCAAATGGGATGACAATGTTGACTTGAATGAAAATACACATATTTTAGAATTGATGAAACTATTATCCTCTACAAAGTTAAACTAGACTATGGCATTGCCTAGACCTTTCACCTGCAACTGAAAGAACTCTTTTTCTTGGAAGAAAAGTTTATTATACCCTTAAGTAGGTGCATTTCTCTTGGAAAACAATGTACAAAGAGTGTGGGGGGAAAAACAATATTTTACAGTATAAGCAGTAGCCTAGGCATGACTGTCATGTTGAACCTCTCCAGTTCAGGGAGGGAAAGCAGCATCCTACACGTCAGATGACAAGGAAGCTAAACAGTTGGGAAGACAAATCTGCAGAACTGGCAGCTCCCAATGACAGAATACTATTTAGAAAATCAAAATATGATGCACACAGTAATGGGAAAATAGTAAAGTCCCTGGAAGAAAACAGTGTCCATATGTCCCATCAGCACATTTGTTTGAGTAAGCACCTACATTTTCAGTCATCAAGAAATGAATTTGGCTACAAAAGAGATTGTGTGGGCAAGAAAGAAAAGGAAAATAACCACAGAAATTCACTGACAGAACCATTAAACCAGAGAAAATGTGGCAATGCTCTATTTTCTTTTTCATTCCAAATTTCCTTAAAATGGTCTGCAACGACTACTTTAGAAATAAGATTCAATAATTAATGAGAAATATTGACATAAGTAAAGTATATTTTATGAAAATATAAATCTGTGAGAACTCTGGAACATTTAACATAGTGATGAAACCTCAGTTAGGACTTGTATGAATTTAACCAAGAACTTCAAGAATAGGCTGAGAACTACAAGAAAAATATCTCCCTGTTCCCCTTTCATATCTCTCTCATACATCTTGGCACTCTGATTTCAGCTGTCCTAAAACTTTCCTTATAGGAATTTGAATCTCCTATAGAAATTTGTGCTCTCACATAAATAACAGCACAAAATTGGTTTCGTTTCAAGATTTACTCACAGACCTCTCAAAGCACACATAACGAATCATATAAATAGACCATTGTCTATTTAATCAATCACATCTCAATTTACAATTGATAAAATATTATGTGCTTAGGTAATTTCTAGCAAAGTATAGTAGACTAATACACTAAGAAAATGTTTGAGGTAGGAGGAATTTATTTGAGTACAGAAAGGAGAGGTTATTTAAATACGGATGTATGAAGTTTTAATTCTTCAGAAATAAGATGTTGAATCACAGTGCAGTTGAATCTTCTTTCAGTTACATGATACTTTATCTAGTTACTTTGTTACATAATTCTAGAATCAAAATTTGAGTGAATATAGATAAAATATTAAAAATCAGTGAGTGATGAATGTGAGATTGTATATTCTCATGTCTGCAGAAGCAGAAGGACACAGCCAAAGGATAAAGACTTGAGAATGTCTGCTTGATCTAACCAAGAGATCTTATTGCCAAATGAAAATATTCCAATATTTCATATGAAGTTTGCCATTAGATGAGCTGATAAATATGTTAATGTGCAAACACTAAAAACCTAAGCTTTGTTCTATATCAAAGAATTAAAAAAAATTCAATCAGCCCACTTTATGTTTTATAGGCAGTGGGAACACTAAAAGGGCTGTTGACATAAATTTTCTATCCTTGAAGTAGAGCAAACTTCATGCATCATTATTCATTCAGGTATCCAAGTATAATTTAATTGATTTAAATACAATTGAAATTTAATTCACATCTGTAATTCATCTTCATTTAGTGTAAGTATTGATAGGTGCAGTTTGCATGTACTATCTTGCTGTTTGTTTTTGACATGTCCTTTTAGTTTTCCATTGATTTAAGTTGGTCCTTTAATTATTTTTGCATTAAATAAATGCATTTTATTACATCTTTACATTTCTTTTTTAACATTTCAGCTCAACCACTTTCTACATATTAGTGTTCAGAAGATGCTTTCATAATTAATCACTCCTTGCCCATAACTGTCATTATATTATAATACATAACTTTGTAGATAACATAGTTCATATGCCATCATTACTGATTAAATAGTATCCTTGCTATTTTTTGAGATATGTATTACCCACATTTTCTAGACTTTGAATATATATTTTATGCTCCTAGCTATCAATTGAAAATTTAAGAAAATTTTCTTAATTTAAAAATTTAAGAAAAATCTCTTAAACTAGAAAATTTAAGAAATAAAGAGAAATACAATTTCCTTTATACTTAATTCTTATGTTTCCTTTTCTTTACTGGATATCTTCATCTCTTTTAAAAATTATTTCTGTATTTTTTGTTCATGTCTATGAAAGACAAATATTTTCAGCTTCTTTTGATTTAGCACATTTTTTCCATTTTAGCTTTCACATGTTCCCTGGATCCAGAGTTCTAAGGTAAAAGCATCTTCCTCCCTACAAATATCACCAATATGTTATGGTGTATTGTCTTTGTATTTTGGCATCCATTTCTTTAAAGGCCGTTCTAATCTTTACACTTTATTTTTCCTCATAAATAATCAGTCTCCCCTATTTCATTTGTCTTTGAGACTTTGTTAAATTTTTTTGCTGTAAAGTATTTGGATTTTGAAGAACTATTTATATTATTAACCATATTTTCCTCTTTAGCTTCCTTTTCCAGAATTGTTTTCCACTCAATATCCACATACTCTGTCATTGTTAATTTTTCTGTGTAGTATTACAACTGTTGGTGTTAATTCTAACTCTGAGTTTTCATGTTAATTCTTATTCTCTTTTCTTGAAAATGACATAGGAGGTCAAGAAAAGGGTTATAAATAAATATGGTAAGTTCCATGTTTAAAGAGATCCTACCTCAAAAAAATGATGTCAACAGTGATAAAGGAAGATCCTCTATGTTGACCTGTAGCCTCCAAAATATGATTATAACACACACACACACACACACACACACACACACACACACACAGGGGCACAAATTCATTTACGCTCTCTGTATTGCCTTACTTATTGGATCCTGAGCTCACATTGTATTTGCATTTGAAGAAGAAGCAAGTTGTGACAACTCTATTAAATATTTGCTTTTCATATGCAATAGTTAAACTAGATTTCATTTATAACTTTTCCTTTCCACTGTTTTAACATTGTTTTGGGTTGTCTGACCCAAACAACAGGGTTGATAGAATTGTGCCAGAATTTGCATAGAAGACTCAGATCAAAACACATTACATATGAAATGAAGATAACGATAAGAAGAATCAATTACTGATTTCACTCAACACTCACTACTCACAAGTGACTATGGAATAAAATTCAAACATTAAAATAATGTTTCTTACTAAAGGATCTTAAGAAACTTAGTGACATATTAGGAAAAATACATGACCACCAGGTGGCAGTAGAATATAATGACCTTTTGAAGGGTGGTTCTTTGACAGGTTTGCAAGAAAGGAAGTCCCTCACTGAGGCACATTTTTTCCATTTTATCTTTTGCATGTTCCCTGGATCCAGAATTCTAAGGCAAAGCATCTTCCTCCCTACAAATATCACCAATCTGTTCTGGTGTACTGTCTTTGTATTTTGGCATCCATTTCTTCAAAGGCCATTCTAATCCTTTCTGAGGCATTGTGTCTGCTAAAAGGAAGGAGAGAAGCCAGGAAAGAGTATGTTTCCTGTATAATCTTATTCAGCAGTTCTAGAAAACAAGGACAGTTCTAAAAGGCAGTACACCTGGCAATCTTTCACAATGCAAAAGTACATATTCTCGTTAGAAGATTCATTTTATAGTTTTCCACGAAATGCAGTTCTACAGTGCTCTAACTTTATAACCAATAGTTATCAGTTTAAAGGATCTGCATGTGTGAAAAGATCGTGATTTTAACTGCTGTCTTCATCTACCATGAAGTTAATGCTTGTAAAACCACTCTACAGGCTCCATATTTGGCCATTCATACAAAGTAGAAAAGTAAAGGTACAAATTCTAACTCTAATTATTGTTCCAGAGAATTGAACAAAAAGAGACCAATGATTACTAAAGCCTTGGAAAATGTCAATATTTCTTACCTTCTTTCCCTTGAACTAGTTCTAAATTCTTAAGAACCTTATCCTGAGCTAATCACAGCAGCAGCCCCACTCATGGTACACATTGTCTGCAATGGTTACATTTTCAGCACTGTGAAAAATATAAGATATAAAAAACTTTAGGAAGGAGCAATTTATTTTATATCACAGATCAAGACATTTCAATGAATTTAACTCATTTTATTCTGGGTCCATGATGAAGCAGAACATAAACATAGTGAAAAAGCTTGGGAAAGAGGAGGCTTATCCCTTTATGTCAAACAGCAAGTGGGTAAAAGCACAGGATATGTAAGAGGCAAGTCTACAACCCTGATAATCTGTTTAGCTACAGAAACAGAGTACAAAATTTCATATATTAGTTTGATAATTTTATAAAGTTTTCCTTTTGGGCAATTTTATTTCCGAAAGCCATAAGCAAAAGCTCAAAGCACATTAATACTGAGGCAATTCATTTATGTTAATGTAGATACTACATCAACACAAAGTTATACACACACAATTTCATAATTTAGAGACAAAATCAAGTACAACCTCTTTCTTTAGTCACTCATCAAACTACAGATTGAACCAATTTCGTAGCCCACTGTAAGAATTCTTTGAAATAAAAGAGGCATTAAAACTCACTAAGAAAATTTTGTTCCTGTTAATAGTAACAGGTACTTCTTTTAGTTAATACAGGTTCTGTATCAAATAAAAGAATTATAGCAATTTGCCCTCAAGCTATTGGCAAATAGATAGAAAATTAAGAATACTAAAAGAAAATATATAGAGGCTTTAAATGACTTCCTTTTCTTAAAGCCACTTCTTTGGTCTTCAAATAGGACATGAAATGAAACAAAATAACACTGACTAAACACACTGGTATTGGCTAAATAGTAGTAGTGATTAAAAAATAAGGAATCTGTTCTTAAAGAAATGAAAGAGAGGGCTGGAGAGGTAGCTCGGGGGTTAAGCCTCCGCCTTGCAGGCGGAAGGTCCTGAGTTCGGATCCTAGATCCCATGTATAGACGCCGGGTGGAAATGGGCGCAGCCCGCGCTTCAGGTCCTGGTAGGGCGGTGCCTGTGAATCCCGGGCAAAGTAAACAAGGAGGAGGTGGAGGCGTCCATGGTGGTTCCCGAATTCGTCCGTGGTGGTTCTACACACACACACACACACATACACACACACATGCACGCACACTGACGCACAATTGCATAAATTTAAAAAAAAAGAAATGAAAGAGAGAGTCCTTACTTTCTGGTGAGTCATTTCTTTGGTGGTGGTGGGATTAAAAACTACAGGGCTGAAAAGATACTCCTCAGGAGCACAGTGGAGTTTAGCTTCTCTCATTTAGCAGAACTCTCATTTGTGATGCCTGGAGAATTATATTCCAAGAGAAGATGTAAAACAAAGATGAATAGAGACTTAGCAAAAGTCAATCCTATTCTGATGCCATGAAAATTTTTATTGTATCTGAGTATTCTTTTCATCATTCTACTTATGAAAAGGATGGGATAACATAAGATTACTAGCGAATAACCATATCAATGTCTCTGAATATTTTCATTAATACCAAAATCAATTAAAAAGAAAAATTCACCAAGAAATAAAGATAATAAGCAACGAAGAGAGTAATGGAATTAACAGAAAAGAAGTATAAACCAAGCTGATGAATAAAATGTATGAGGGGAGGAATTTCTGAAGTTCGCTAGAATCAAGAAAACAACATCCAACCACAGATCTTAAAGCAGAATATTTAATACTTCAAAAACTGTCACATGTAAATAACATTTATGTCATTCAGAAAACAGGTTTATTAGATATAGAAATAGTTTGCTAGCAAATAATTAAATTAAGCCATGAAAAGAAAATGCATGAAAAGCCAGATAATAGCACAAAGAAAATATGAAACATCAGAAAAAGCCTATGTGAATTTAAAAGGGGAAAATGTACAGCATTGTGCTACAGGAGTTTCTAGTTACATAATGATATTAACTAGACAATTGAGGACTGAGCTATGGGAACATCTGTGAACAGTTAATAGTTTAAACAAGTCTGCAAAAGATTGGCCAATTGATGAGAGTAGGCCCAGCCCAAAGCGAATTGGGACCATTCCATGGATAGATGGATAAGGAGAGGGCAGTTTCAATAGCTTGGTGTATTTTAGACTGCTTTAACAGTCTGGCCATCTGATGTATGAGTTTTGCCTCTCTCTCAGAAATTCCTGTGCTTATGGTATAGCTAGTTCCCTAAGTTTCTGGTGTGGGTTTGAACTGCTCTGCTAAGCTGGACTTTGAACTTAAAGGAGAATCACAAGCAAAAATAAACTTCCTTTTTCCTTTAATTGTTTGCTCATGAATTTATTGGCATTTATTGGAGCACAGGAATAGTTTAACAACATTTGATAGTACACACTGATACACACAAACACACACACATATGCATAATTTGTGTTTGTGTTGTACGTTTTAAGTAAGCTAAAATTTCTTGAAATCTTTAAGACATTTGAAAAGTTTGATACGTTTTTAAAGAAAAAATCTAAGAGAAAATAAAAACTTTGATCATGGAATGTGTTGTCAACTGGATTAAGAGATAAGAAAACACACCTCTGTAGGAGTGGGCTGATACGTGGAATTGTGGATATGCAGGGGAGAGTATCACACATTAAATATTTGTGGCCTTATTAATGTGGATTCTCTATTTTTTCTTTTTTTGACAGAAAGAAATCTATCAGGCAACTCTAACAATTGAAGCAAATGTTGGTTTTTCCAAAACAAACATTCCAAAGGGAGATTAGACCTTAAAGTGATAGGGAGGACAACAGCATACTGTTGGTGTAAACATTGATGAAGTGGATGTGTATTCATGAGGATGGACCAGTATTCACTTTAAGAGTATTTCTTTCTGTAATCCTCCATAACATTAATGAAAATAATTATAATGTAATCACAATGTAATTGAAAATTCAGTGAAGCTTAGGTGTTGAGACTAGCAAGACAGCGACCACAAGGAACCTTGATTGGGAAGGCAATGATTAAAGACACAAAATCTCTAGGGTCTTCTTGTAAAAAGAACTTTTGTTTTAAGTGGAGGAGACTATTTAGTCCTTGTCTAGCTAAAGAAAAGCAAGGCAAATGGTAAATCCTGCAGCATGTCAGCAACTGTCTACTTATCATAACTATCGGTTTCCTTCTAGGCTTTTTCTAAGCTTTTTCTGATTCTTTACAGTTCGTTAGAGGCTTAGCCTTATCTTGGAGCCCTAGCCCAGGCCTTCCACTGTTGAGATGGGACTGAGATTTTCTGTGGACCTGGTTTTCTGTAGATGCAATTATCTGCAAACACATAGGATACGAGGAATCAGGACATGCTGATAAGGAGTGAGCTACATGTTGAAGACAGAACTTTATACTTTATGTCATCTGAATCACAGCACTGAAAGGTCAGAGGATGTACCCTTTGCTTCTTCAAGTGTGGGAGAAGGTTCTGGGGGAAAAAAAAGCACACTATCTGCAGTCTCCAGGATGTTTAATTAGAAAAGAGTGTGCTGGCAATCAGGAGATATCTCATATCTCTATCTTCTTTTTGAGACTCCTCAAGAGCCACTGGTTGATTTCATACATGCCTGTAGCTTTTTCTAAACTTATTTTTTAAGGTAGTTGAAGTCTACCTTGTAGATTGATGCTGGGATTTCACAATAGACTATAAGGCTACACAAACAGAACAATATAAACAGAATACCAGTGACTTACTCCAGGGAGCATCTGCAGGAACTATTCTTCCAACTCCTCTTTTCATATTTATATACTGCCTAACAGCACCATATATTTATTGGCTGGTTCCCTATTGGGAAGGCAACATGTAACATGAAAACACCATTTGTTCTTAGTGTGTACATTTATCCCTATTACTATTGTCTGCAGGTGTGAACACCTGCCTCTACAACTTTTCAGTGTGAAGCCAATAACAGCACTTTTCCAGCAGCATGTACACTTTTGACACTAGAGTGGTACTGCTGGACTGATCAGCTACTGTGTACAGTTCCTCTCCTGGATAAGGAAAGACATTGTTGGACTACTTAGTCCCTACTGCTAGACAATGCAACAATTCCTGCTGCATTATTTATGAAATATAATATGTAATATATTATGTTATATATTATGTGTTCCATATAATTTTGCATTTGTTTTCTTGCACTGTCCAGAACATTGTCACAAAATGAAATGTTTTTTGCTTTTCTGCTTTCTCACTACTTTTTTCCTATGTACCTATAAGCCATAGATTAGAGTTACTCTTAGCCCTCAGCCAAAGTGTATCATCTTCCAATGGAAGATATGTAATGCAGAGAATCACAAGAGGCAAAAGTACAAGAATAAGTGACTGTAGAGTACTTAGCCCTAATAAGACATCAATATCACTCCCTGCCTCATGCCATGGCTCAGGGAATTTTGCAGAAAAGTATGTGGTAGGAATGTAAGAGCCTGAGGGTGAGCAGAGGTGCTTCCAGACAGTTCCAGCTGTTCATGACAGGGCTAACATACCCAAGAACTCAGGGCATAGATGTCCACTTCCACTAGACTGCACAATAGTTGGCTTGCTAACTTTTACTATGTGTGAGAGTGTATCTGAAGAAATACTAGACCATCTTGAGAGACTGTAAAGCTAATGTCAGACAGAAGAAAGGGATACGGAGATACTACTCAATTTTTTTACCCACTGGTTGTCTGTCATCCATGTCCCCATAAATACTTAGACATTTGCCAGAACAGGTACACCTGATGAATATACAGGAATACCTGGTGAAAGCCAGTGGGTCACAAATGGAAAATGGACCAGAAAGTAGGAGGGAGATGACTAGCAAAAAAATGTATGAAGTGGGACAGGAGGGGAGATTAGACTGAGTTGTAAGGGGTGGAAACAAATTAATTATGTCCATCTATGAAAGTGTCAAAGCATAACAATATAAAAATAAATAAATGCTTTTAAAATTAAAGACAAGCTTTTACTCTCAGGTGTTTCCTTCTTAAGGCTTTCTATATTTTTAATTGTAGGATGTTAGATTATAATATCCAACAGTCATTTTAATGAGCTCTATAGCTAGAAATCTTGACCACATGACATCTGTGAATTCACTAGAACTGTATTAGTGCAATCTGAAAATAAGTTTTCTACAATTGTAATTACTCTGGAATAAGTAGCTTGTGAATAGAAGTTAGTTAATCTTATTTGTTTTGTTCAAATTGCTGCTTTTCTTTGACAAACTTACTCTCTATTGACTAAATGTAAAAGTAACAACAGCAGAAATGCAGGAAAATTAAGGGCTTTAAGAATTTTTTCCTACTGTTTCTTCAGGAAAATAATAGTATAAAATGAAGTATTATAACAATAAAATGCAGGAAGTAGAAGGCAATGGGACTAATAAAAAGCAAGTTAGCTCTGAAGGTTGCCATATATATATATTCAATTACTGAAAAAATATTTTACAGAACGGCATACTCATATCCTTAGAGCATTCTGAACATCAGTAGTAGAATTGAACTGTTATGCCCAGTAGCCTTCTAGATAAGGTGGGATGTTTTGTGCTGTCACAGCAATGAAAGGCTTTATGATGTTAGTTACTGACACAGCACTATACAATCATACATTTTAGGATTGTCCACGCATTCACAATGATAGAAAGGTTTATGTCCAAGTGGGAGGTTGTCAATAAGGTAATTTTGAACCACGAAGAATGGTACCAATGGTTAAGCTTACAGAAAAGAGATTTGATATTTCATGTAATAGTGTTGTGATTTCAGACACTAGGAGAACCTATAACTTTCAGTCACCTAGGAAAATACAGAATCTCACAATTACCCCTGATTGATGTCCTAGAAACTTTGAAGTGGTTTGTAGTGTGTCAGCAATAAAGAAGTCCAACTCCTCTGATATATCTTATCCTACTAATACAATTTATTTTGTACAAATTGTTGCTTTCCTTTGACAAACTTATACTCTATCGACTAAAAGTAAAAACAAAAAGATTAAATCAGCTACAGATTTCTGTCTTGGTCAAAAAATAATACTGGGCTATTAAGACAGAGATAACAATAGTAGAAAATTAAGAACTCTAAGCATTTGATAAAGACTTATGAATAATAGGAGAATACTTAGGTAAATCTTTGGGTTATAAAATATAATGTGTATTGTCAATTTTTTCAGATGAAAGCATATAAATATTGATTATTTTTATTTAAAATGATGAGAAAGGTTAAACTAGACCTAAATGTCTACAAAATTGAAATATTGTACTGCTTGGCTCTTTATAGAAAAGTGCTTATCAGTCTTTGACCAGAGATAATTTGAAGAACTTGTTTAATCTACATTTATAAATGGATTAGTAAAACAGAAAAGTTTAAATGCTATTGTTTTTAACATTTTTAATAAAAAATTTAATAAAAATAATAATGAAAGCCTAATTTTATAATACCAGAAATTTTCTACTAAATTTCAGTGAGAAAAAGGACAAATATGAAGGAAGACAAAAATCCCTAGAGAATTGAATTTAGGATTCCATCATTGTTATAAACACAGAATAAACTTGTCCTTCATACTGAATAGACAGACAATGTGATTGCACTTGAATGAGATTCTTCTAAGGAATTATATTTTATGGTTTCTAGGTACTATACAATACTTCTGAAAATATTTAATAAATCTCCAATTGTTATGAGGTTATCATTAATTATTTTCAGAAGCACTCATCCTGTGAATTGTTACTCATCTGCTATTATTTTTCTATTGACTTATGCCATTGCTTAAAACTAGATTAGTTTTTAACATAAGGATTTATTAGACTATGGTAGTCAAATGAATAACCACCATAATGAGTGCATGAATTAAAAGAACTTATTTTGTCTTCCACTAAAATAAGTAAAAAAAATCATTAAGAATATTATATAAAAGATAAAGTATAAACTAGAGAGACATGGGAACAGGAAGTAGATGGATAGAATGGAAAATTGGAGGTAGAGGGTAAGAAAGGAGGAGAGGGGGCAAAATATAGAAAATTTGATTTTGTTTATGTGTGAAAATTTCAAAGAACACAGAGAAAGAAAATTTAAAAAAGAAAAAATAAATCTGCCTCACAAAGAGACACAAAATCCTATTTACATATCTATAGGCTAAATTCAAAAGTGTTAAGACAGCAATGAACAAATGTAAAAAAGTTAAAGTTTTTTTTATATATTACTAACATAATTATCAGTGGGGTGATCTGAAGAGAGGCAACTTGGTATTCAAAAGAGGCCTGAACCCTCACAAGAGTAGACAAGCCAAAGGAAACCCTGGGGCCCATAGAAACAAACAGGCAGGAGAGTGGGAAAGGGGTGGAAGGGATAGATGAAGAGGAAGGGGATGAAGGAGGGGGGCTGAAGGAAGCAGCAATGAGTACTCAATAGGCTTGTAAAAGTAGAAAAGTACAATAAAACATATATAAAAAGGAAGGTAAGGAAAAGTGAATGGAAACAAATTCATTTAACAAAATTAGCAAATTTGCCCTATATATCTCTTCATTGTATAGTATGATTCATAATCTGAAGATAGTTTCTTTTCTTCCTAACTGGGAAAAAAAAAACTACTACTATATCGTAAAGCTCATGCCTACTAATTCTTAATGAAAGACAAGAATATGGAACGGGTTTGAGAAAACCCCTTCAATTTAGAGATCTAAAGGATTCAACAATATTAAAAAATAACCTTATATGGAACTCAGGGATTGGAAAACAAACCAACTAACAATAACCACAACAACAGTCTCTGTAAGAGGTTTTTCATTGTCATTCTTAAACTGCACTTAGCCAAGTTGGACAAGTATTTTGTGATGACCAGAAATAAATTCTACAAGTTGTTGTGTAGACTTCTTCCTTAATTACATTCATTGATATGAGATCTAAGAAGGAAGTCATATTGTTTGTATCATCCCATCCCAAGCATACAGCTGTGATTCTTGTGCTTTATATTTATAGAGAGATTTTATAATCACGGGTAATTTTTTTTCCTTCCCACTTTCTTTTGTATGAATATGGGGGATACATGTATTTGTTCACATGTGTTTACAGGTTTGTAGGAGATGGTACGGGCTTGGGTACACACATGCATATGTGTGTAAAGTTGAGGTTGACAATGGAAACCATAATTCATCACTCCTCCATGATACTCCTTTGAGATCTCCTTTGAGACATTATCAAGGCCAGACTCATTGGTAAGACTTACCTCACGAGCCAGTTTGCTCTGGGTATTCACATTCTCTATCTTCATGTGCAGAAGTACAGGCAAAATGCCACACCAACAGAAAAAATTATTTTTAAAATTTATTCTTCTTCTTTTAGAGTTTCATGTGTATATACAATGAATTTGTGTTCTTTTTTATCTCTTATTACTTAAACACGTCTTCCTTCTTTTTCCCATTCAAAATCTTCTTCTTCCTTATTAATCTCCATCTAAATACACATAGTTCTTCTATATATGAATACTGATTCATCTGGGTTGCATTTAATAGTACATTCTGGATACTAGCTAGATTAATGGTGATCTATTAGTGGGTATGTCACTGGAAAAAATAGCTTCCCTTTGAGCATTAACCCTCAACACTTTCCAAGGGAGTGGTGGAGCTTGTCTGGTATATTCGCTTGTGTGAAAAGCACTTTACACCTAACTTATCTTACCAGTCTTTGAAGTTAATTTTATGCAATAAAAATATCATGAGAGTCAAGGGAGACCAACTAGGAAGGTAAACATATACTCAGGAATGGAAGTGGGGATAGAGATGAATATGAGGGGATGAAAACAGTCAAATTCATTGTATCTGTATATATGAAAGATTCAAATAATAAAAAAGAAAAAATCTGAGTCTCTAGAGATTATTATTTGGTTCTGAATAGTTGTATATTATTGTGCACTTAGCCAAGTTGGACAAGTATTTTGTGATGACCAGAAGTAAATTCTAATGGAAAAAAGATGCAGAGTGAACATATGAGGCCCGCCTTCATGTCTGTCTTTACTATTTCTATCAGAAAATAGAACCAGACTTGCTCATCATGCTTTTAGGAGAAAGTAACGTATTAAAAGGCACATATTGTTTGGAACACAAAGGAAAAACAGCTTTAGATAGATACATGTCACTTTAATATAGGGCTGAAGCAATCATAATAGGACTTTGCATGCCCTGCGCCATGTCGGTCACACTATTGACCTCACAAAGTCTAACATCGGCTAAAGGCACCAAGATCCTTGGAGGCAAGGGATTGATGGCCACAGAAGTGTTCCTATGCTTAAGGGGAACATGAGAAAGGGTTCAGGGAAATGCCACTGGGTCCTTTTATGTCATCAGAAAGGAGGACCAAGAGGAGAGTTAGGCATACACAATAAAGGACTCTCTGGGAATTGGGGGGGAGGCACTGGGAGATGGGGAGGGAGGGAGGGAGAGCAGGGAGTTGGGGGGAGGAGGAGGGTGGGAGGGAACTGGTTTACCTATTAAGTTTGTATGAGTGGAAATAATAATAAATAATGTTAAAAAATATTTGTGCTAAATAGTTCCAAGCTTGTTTTAAATTGTTTTCAATTGTCGCATTTCTGTATTAGAAGTTAATTTTTTTCAAATTTCAACTTCTTAGCTAATTAGGCTAACATAGTGTTCTTCATAATTGAGAAAAATGGAATTGTTTTAAAGAATTTGGATAATATGTGAATCCACAATAGAAAAGCATTGAAAGAAAAATTTTATATTCAAATTTACTAGTGCTTAAACTGGTGCTCATAACATAATAACATAAATATGTTTGCTCATCTTCAGAGAATTCAAAAGTTCATATTGCTTAAACTGGTGCTCATAACATAATAACATAAATATGTTTGCTCATCTTCAGAGAATTCAAAAGTTCATATCATATAATCACTGAAATAGAAATTATAGAATTTTGTCATGACTAAACAAGATGTCAAATGAAACTGAGAACACAGGAAAAAAATCATTGTTAAGTTTTTCAAACTCATTTTTGATATACCATTATTTCCTCCATTTCAATTCAGTAGCTGTAACATTAAGAAAACACTACATTGCATATAAATAACTATACACTGTCATTATATTATTCATAAATAGTTAACCAGTTATTTCTACATTAATTTTATGATAAACACCTGACTTCTTGGCTATTAATAATATATTTAAAGACTGAAGACTATATTTAATAAACTGAAAAGAGCCAATCATCTCTTGTTCTAAAAGTACATAATTCTCAAATTCACTTGACTCTTTGTTCTGAACTATCTGTCCTTCAAATGAAAACAAAGGAATTAAAAATAATAAAACATTCTACTATTACATATCAGGAATAACTATTTTGAAAGAAGTGTCTATTTTGAGTTCCTTTCAATTTTGTTATTCTTTTCAGTGAACAAACAGTTCACTTTGATAATTTCCACATTGAAAGTCATTTCCTCACAGAAGATAAATCCATAGTTCAGAAGAGTAATTCAATTTTCTTATTTATGCGACCTCACGCACCAAGCTGAGTCCTGGCTACTCCTTTCGTCCCATAATGCTGCTCACTGAATCCTAAGCTTAGTTTTCCTGAAAGCTAGACCTTTCAAGTCAGATTTAGTCATTGACCCAAGCACTATTAAAAGAACGTTTTTAAGTATCTGCATATTAGTTAAATAGAGTCCAAGAAAAACGTCTTGTCTATGACCTTCATTCTTCTTAACCAATAATCTCTCCTCTTTCATGAATAGTAGAGGTAGGTAGAAATATCAAAATCATTATTTTGACTTTAGTTGTTTAACCTTGAGTACAAATACTTCTAAGCTTACCATTCATGGTCTTCATGGGAAGTCAAACATTCTTTGAACTTCAAAATTAATGTCCCAAATTTGTATGTCCTTGAAAAACTAGAAAAATGAAACAGAGGACTTCTGTTCACTTTTATCAGTTATCCTAGGTATTCTTCAGTTGCAGTAAGAAGGAAAGTGAATTTAAGTGTTTGCTAATTAAATTGTTGTTGATTAATTTTGTCATTTTGTTGATCTCATAGGTATCCTCTTGTCTTACATGAACATTAAACAATGACGAATAAACTGATATATTTTTGAAGCATTTTGAATATGAAGCAATAGTTTATGACTCCTTAAATTCTTTATGCTTGAAAGTGACAAAACCTAAAAGCAATGCTCGTCTAATGTGTGTGTAAAGCCAAGGAAATGTCCTTGTTGCCTTTAAATATTTGAAGCCATTTATGCAACAGACTACAGACATAGATGAAGGATGTAATTTTTACGTATAATTTCTCAAAAATCATCTTGATGTCACATGAATGGTAAATTAAAAGGTCTCCAGAGGTGTGTATTTGCAGTTTTGACACTTTGATATAATCCATATTTCAATGGATGAGCTTTCCAGATTTCAGAAAATAATGATGCCAAAACCCCCAAAAGAGCAACACAATATATTATTCTTTTCAGAGATTAGAGGACACAGAGAAGACTGGGTTGTAAAGATTTAGTTAGAAGAGAGAGAAATTTAGATATTTGGGAATACTAAATGGGCATAAGTATAATCAGGTTGAGGATATCTGGATAAAAAAGTATAATGTAAAAATAATTACACACTACTGCATTCTAGGTCAAATTTACCAGTTGGTTATCAGCATCATTCTAAGTGGAACACATTTTCAAAGGACCTAATATTGCTTTGAAGGAGCCACAAGGTAAAATAATAAAAATCTTTTCTTAATTCTCCAAAATTGAAATGCCTTCATCTATCTATCAGTGCTATTAGTTTCAGAGTTATTATTTGGGAATGTGAATTGTAGCATTTTAAAATGATATACGTGGAGGGATGGGGTTGGAGGGCCACACCAGAAACAAGGAGAGAAGTGACCATGTTATAGTAGAGAAAATAGGCCTCCATCAAGGACTGCAAGTAAGTAATGTGACACCTGGTTAAGTTCACAGACTTTCATACCTGATCATTTACAACTAAGGGGGTATGATCTCAACAGAAGGGGAGGGCATATAGACTGGCAGATAAAAAGTAAACATTTTGCAAATGAGTGATTGACCCCTCCCTCACTGCGGTTTCCTACTTTTATTACATCTACCCTTGAATGTGCTCTTATAATAAGACTCCAGTTTAACAGCTTTTTTTCTCTGGCCAGAGGGTGACATACAGTGCCCAGCAGCATTGCAGAAGCAGCAAAACTGCAGAAGAAAATCAACAAACCACAATCCAGAACTTCAGAGACTCTATATCAACCACATAGAACTAGGCCAGACTAATCTCTCCCCATCCTGAAGCTCAGGGGCATTTGGGGGAAGAGGGGGCGGTAAGAGTGTAAGAGCAAAAGGATGGGAGGAGCAATGATTTGCAAGATACTGCACACAAGTTAGGGCCGAAGCAATCATAATTGGACTTTAAAAGGCCCTGCGCAATGTCCAACACACTATTGACCTCACAAAGTCTAGCATCTGCTAAAGGCACCAAGATCCTTGGAGGCAAGGGATTGACAGCCACAGTAGTGTTCCTATACTTAAGGGGAACACGGGAAAGGGTTCAGGGAAATGCCACTGGGTTCTTGTACGTCATCGGAGAGGAGGGCCCAGAGGAGAGTCAGGCCTATGCACAAGAAAGGACTCTCTGGGAATTGGGGCGGGAGGCACTGGGGGATGGGGAGGGAGGGGTGAGGGGAGGGGGAGCAGGGGGTTCGGGGGGAGGAGGAGGGAGGGAGGGAACTGGTGTACCTATAAAGTTTGTATAAGCTGAAATAATGATAAAAGATGTATTAAATAAATAAATAAATAAAATGATATATGTGGTGGTGTTCAATTCATAGACTTTGATATGTGCATTTATTGCAATAATGTCTTGAGCAAATACAGATATGAAATAATTCCCTTCATTAGAATTGAATCTCATATAAATTTCCTAAAAATTATATATTCATAACAAATGAAAGTCAAGGTTATAATATTCTGGCTCCATGGTTGTACACTGTCCATGATAACATTATACCAAGCACAAAATAACCTTCAAGTCACAGATATTTAGTTACAATAAGATACACAAAGGTTTGTTTTTATACCTAATAGTGAATAAAATAATTTTGTATCAAATTTACAAGTAAAATTATCCATCAGTAATTTTTTTGTGCTAGTTATTATTTCTTTGCTGTACTATAAAAATTCTTCAAAGGTGTAAAGAAATTAATTGTTCAACATTTCCAAACTATTTTATTCTAGTAAAACCTGCTAATTTAAATTTATCCTAATAATTTGTACTAAATTTACATTTGACCTTTATACAAATAAACATTATACACTTAATTTCAACATCATACCTTGATATAAATGAATTTAGGTATTTATTGATATATTTCTCTCCTAAATCAATTTTTTCTTAGAGACATTGATTTTAATTTTTACCTGAGTAAAAATATGGGAATTAAAGTTATAATAATTGAATGAGTTATATTACATCAAAGAAATATCTATTAAAATGGTAAATACAATAGAAGTATTTTTATTAACAAGAAAATATGAAATGAAAACAATAACTGTCTAAAGTATCTTTGAATTCAGGAATCCATAAATCAATAACATCTCAATACATTGTAACAGTTCCTTCATAAAATATACAAATGCAATGTTCTGTTAAAGTCTTACATTCATCCCATGTATATATATATATATATATATATATATATATATATATATATATATATATATATATATATATATATATATATATATATATATATATATGGGGGGGTGGGGGAGAGAACCTGGGATTGGACCTCAGGACTTTCTTCTTGCCAGGCAGTCTTAACCCCTGGGCCATCTCTTCCGCCCTTCATCCCCTATTGTTGTTAACCTATTTAACCACAGTGATTAAAACTAACAATGTGGTTTTCTTTGTTTATTTTTGATGACTAATTGTGTTCAGAATTTCTCCTCAGTTTATTTCATATTTATCCAACATGAGCTGTTAAACCTAGAACCAGTTGCTCAATTTGAACTTTTGCTCTTAGAACTGTCAGTCTTTCAGATGCACATATTCTACTGAGTATTTAACTATAGCATCTTCCTGTAAATTGGATTTCAATTTCTTTGATGACTAATGAAATTAAACAATATTTCAGGAATGTTAGAATTTTTGAAATTTCCCTTCATTAAAATTGTTTCCATATTTTCTCAAAATTTCCATTTGCTTATAAGATGTAAGGGTGATTTTAATGTGCTAGATAAAATTATATTTTCTGCAATAAAAATATCTTACCCTAGTCTATATTTTGCTGAATCATTCAATGATGTCTTATTATGTTTCTTTTTATCAGTTTGTAACTTTATATGTCTGGATTAAACAATATTTCCATATCTGAAGTTGTTGTTTTGCTTACATTTTTGTCTTTAAATGACAGTGTTAAATATATTACACATATCAAAATTTACTTATGAAAATTGTATATAAGAAACCAACTTAGATTTCATTTTTTCCTACATTATAATAAATGAACCAAGTGTTTTCTACAATGGCCATTTTTTTAATTTAATACATTTTTATTATTATTTCAGCTTATACAAACTTTATAGGTACACCAGTTCCCTCCCTCCCTCCTCCTCCCCCTGAACCCCCTGCTCCCCCTCCCCTCACCCCTCCCTCCTCATCCCCCAGTGCCTCCCGCCCCAATTCCCAGAGAGTCCTTTCTTGTGCATGCCTGACTCTCCTCTGGGCCCTCCTCTCCGATGACGTACAAGAACCCAGTGGCATTTCCCTGAACCCTTTCCCGTGTTCCCCTTAAGTATAGGAACACTACTGTGGCTGTCAATCCCTTGCCTCCAAGGATCTTGGTGCCTTTAGCAGATGCTAGACTTTGTGAGGTCAATAGTGTGTTGGACATTGCGCAGGGCCTTTTAAAGTCCAATTATGATTGCTTCGGCCCTAACTTGTGTGCAGTATCTTGCAAATCATTGCTCCTCCCATCCTTTTGCTCTTACACTCTTACCGCCCCCTCTTCACGCAAATGTCCCTGAACTTCAGGATGGGGAGAGATTAGTCTGGCCTAGTTCTATGTGGTTGATATAGAGTCTCTGAAGTTCTGGATTGTGGTTTGTTGATTTTCTTCTGCAGTTTTGCTGCTCCTGCAATGCCCTTCACTCCATCCTGCTGGGCACTGTATGTCACCCCCTGGCCAGAGACAAAAAGCTGTTAAGTTCCAGGGCCCATTTTTTAATTGGGCCATTGGTTTCCTTGGTATTTAGTTTTCTAAGTTCTTTGTGCACTCTGGACAGCAGAGCTCTATCACATGTGTGGTTAGTGAAGATTTTCTCCCATTCTGTGGGTTGCCTTTGAGCTCGTGTTACAATCTCTTTATCTGAACAGAAGCTCTTTAATTTCACAAAATCCCAACTCTTGAGAGTTGGTAGCAGTGACTGTGTACAATGGTCATTTTTGTGGCCTCTATCACTGCAGCTACAAAATGGTGATTCCTAGAAACGGCAAACCTGAAAAATTCCCCATCAGTCTTACTCCCCATCCCCATTGCCTTGCTTTTTAAGCAGATACTAGGAAACTCTTTAGCAACATTTGAGAAGATTGGAAAAGATTGTGGTTGGCCAAGGTTCTGAGTTTCCTCATGTTTGACACACTGTGTGCCATCAGCAGGGGTCTCCCTTATCACCTATGAGTTAATATATTCTTTTTTGTTATAATGCTTGATAGTTATTCTTGGGTGTCAAGTTCAGTACTCCTGGCATTAACTAAGATCAGCTAAGACCACCTGAAGATTACCTGGATCAATACATTTACAATACAAGACTAGCCCTAGATTTGATGGGAACCTCCCTAGAACTGCTTTGAATCGTCCCAGTATCTGACCAGATAAAAAGAAACCACAGAACAAAAGACTGAGAAGAGACACTCTCCAAAGATGTCTGTAGTGACTTAGCCTGACTCCAGCTTCAGCCACCAGCCATCTCGCCTCTGCCATGACAGACTGTTTCTCCCCTCTGGAACCATAAGCTGAATAAATTTCCTTTTCTCTCTTAAGTTGTTTGACTTTGGGTGTTCTCTCACAGCAATAGTTAAGCATAACCATCAAAATCCTCTCCTACTTTGAGGTTCCATTGGCCTCCAGGCATTCAGTTTAAATAAACTTCTATTCCTTAAGTTTCTGCCTAGGGTCAGTTTCTCTTTATTCATGGACTTCCGTACAGTGGTCAGAGTCTGTCTCCATTCCTTTTTATCACTGACCTAACACTAACAACCATATTTTTCTTTCTTTCTTTTATTTTGGTCAAAGTTGTTCAGAAATTAAGAATAGTTCTATTTTCTGAACTCTCTTTTAATTTCATGTGTATTAGCTCCTTTCATACACTTCACAGTTCACATTACTATAGCTCAAAATTCCAGTCTCTGATGCATTAGTTAGATGCCCTTCTCCAAGGTGATTCTAGTTTGCATCAACAGAAAGAATCCTTCTCTGGTTGAAAACACATTTTAAAGATCATAAAATGACTTGTTTGCCAATTATAATGATCAATTACATAGCTTCAGCCTGTATTTTATCACTCTTTACTATTGTAGCAATTAAGGATTTTTTGTATTTGTTAGGCCCACAATTATTTTTCAAACAAATGAAAAGTCTTCATATTCAGTTATGAAGTAATTTTTCAAGATGATTGTACTCTACGTGAATAAAAGATCTTTTCTACAAGTAGGGATATACAATTTTTTTTTAAAAATACCTTTTCTTTTCCAAATGCTAAGTTTCTGGTGGATTACCTATACGCAGCATATAGTTTAGGCAAAAAAATATACATATGACTTTCTTCACAACTAGAAACATTGGTAGAATGGTTTCTGTGGGTCATTTCCTTATTTATTTATTTATTTATTGAATTTATTTATTTATTTGTTGAAGAGTCAAGAAAGAAATCATCTCAGAGATTTTAAAGCTCAGTTTTCACAAACGCTTTATGACTTACAGTAAAATGAACTAGCATTAAAACAATGAGCATTCTTCGGCCATCTTACTCACATTTTTGCCAGTCTTTTCAAAGTGATTGCTGGGAGTTTTAAACTAATGTTCTACTGTATTTACATCGCAATAGTATGTCTTCAGGAATAAATGAAATCCATGATATTTTGGTAACTCACAGTGTATTTATAAAATGAAAAGCTCTATCAAAATACACTTTTCACTGGGATAAATAAATAAAACCGACGATGGATCTACTCAAAGTAAACATTCACTTTGGTAGACTTCAGTACAGGACAGTCCATAATAAGCGTATTTGCCCTTATTCCACAGAGCAGCTCAGCTTCCAGGTTAAGAATTTTTGAAATTATTTTAACGAGATTTTATTACGCCGATATCTTATTCCATATCATCTTCGGCCAAGCTCTGAGCACTTACGATTCTCTGACTAATGGTTGGAAGCTTCGTCAGAAGCATCTGGAACACGGGTGGTGGAAGAGTCTGCTGCAGCACTTGCAGCAGCTGCTGTGGCTGTCCACACACAGCAATGGCATTGGTCAGGTGGTCTACGCCCTTCTCATATTCACCTTGAGCAAGCAGCTCTTCCCCAAGCTGAATCTCTTCAAGGAAGAACTTCTGAACAGCCTCGGCATCTTTAAGGTCGGGCAACTTGGAAAGTCCAACTCTCTCCTTGGCAAGCTTCTGTTTCTTTCTTCGTTCTCGAAGCCTGTTCTTGAAGTTGGGGTCGCTCCGGCGCTTGCGGTCAAAGTAGATGCAGTACCTGATGAAGAGGGCGCCGCACACGCCCGCGGCGATGGCGCTGTTCCGCCCCACCATCTTCAGTGGACTGTGGCTCGAGCCGGCCGCGGGGGCCCGTCAGACAGCGGTTGGCCCCGAACGCTTGGAGCACGCCGGCCGCTCACAGCCGACAGTCGCCGGCTAGGATCCATTTCCTTATTTAATGAGTATTTTGATAACATATACAGAGAGTTATTATATCATAGATACAAACAATAAAAAGAATTAATAGAGTCATGATGCAGTGATCTTTTGGATATTTCAAATGGGCACAAAGAATTGGTACAATCAGGAGGTTCAGTGTGAGACATGGGCAGAAATATGCACACAATAAATTAGGTGAGAGCATACAAAACTGTCGATGTTGACAAGATATTATATTGTGAGGAAGGAACATAAGGCTATTTTCATGCTTTAAATGATGGTCACAGATGAAAAAGAATAGGCAGTTTTGTCTTTGTTATATTATTATTTTAACTGACCACTAAATGCATTAGATTTTATGTGAGAACTTAGCAAGGTGACCAGTTAAATTACAAAGAGTCTTCTGAAGTCATAATTTAGAGGCAAAAAGTTTGCCTAAATCACCCCATAATGCTCTGAAGTAATCAACCTTTTTAATTAATGAAAATATAACATATACTCTCTGTACAAGTTGATTTTTGAAAGCTAAGTCATATGAAGCAAAGTAAAGCAGGGTGTGGAAATTGTCCTACAAGCTTATGCAAGCATTGAAAAATCATTAGCTCCATCACATTTGACGATTATAGTCCATCATGTGTAGTAATAGCTTCTGTTCTGATTTGTGGTGTGTGTGTGTATGTATAGTGTATGTGGTATGGTATAAATGCATGTATGCATGTGTGTTTACATGTGTGTGATTGTGTGAAAGAATTAACACATGTGTACATGTGTGAATGTGAGTACGGAAGGCCAAAGGGATGCAGGATCACAGGGGATTGCTTTTTACTTTATACATGGAGTCAATTTGTGATACTTGAATCCTGAGCTCATAGATGTGACTATTCCATCTAGTCAACTTACCCTGAGGATCCTTTCTATCTGCCTTCTGAGAACACAGACTACAGATAGATCATGAAACCTACCCAGCTTTACTGTGTGTTCTGGGGTTTCAAACTTCAGTCTTCATGCTGGGTACCAAGTGTTTTATCCAGCAAGCTATCTCTCCCATTGTGATTTACAATTTAACAACTACACAGAGTACTAAGAGGCAATGTGCTAGAATTTAGAGAGTGGTCCTAAAGAGTCATGGCTAGTACAGTTGCAGGTAATGAAACTTTTAGAGCAAAATCATAGAACACATGGGTCAAAATGGGAAGATGAGATCTAAGGGAAAAACCATAGAGAAGTGGTTGGGTGTTAAATGATGTGATCCTAGTTGTAAAAAACCTTCTCACAATGACAGCCAGGTATATGAGAACAGAAGCCCAGTCAGGCAGACACTGAAGTAGAGGAACTAAAGGCACAACTGAAAATCTGAAGATAAAAAGGAATTCAGTGGCTGATATGAGCTAAACTCATTGTTTCAAAAGAACCTAAGAACATCAGGGAAGCTTAAGAGATGGGATTCTATAGAGACACTGGTGGACAGGAAATTCTATGTTCTACATTTGTGAAAGAAATTTATGAATCATGCCTGAAAGATATCAATGACAGAAAATTTAAGGGCAAAGCATTTTTAGGACAAAACTTGACTTTTAAATTATTACAATCTTGTAAATGCTATTTCAGCAAAATTGAAACACCCGAAACATTGTTTTTCCATTGAAAGACAGGCCAGAGCTTCAGAGTCATCTTTTAAACACACAGTTATAAGACAGGAGAACCTGGGTTTGAGAGATGGCTCAGGGATTAAGACTCTGTCTTGCAAACAGAAGATCTTGAGTTTGGATCCCAGGTCACACCTAAAAATGCCAGACAGAAATGGAGATGGCCAGCACTTCCAGCTCTGTTGGGCAGAGCCTGGGAAATCCCAAAGCAAAGCAAAAAGCAATCCAAAATGATTTCCAAAGTCACCCTTGGTTCTCCACAGAGACACACAGTACCCTTTCGCATTCTCTCTCTCTCTCTTTCTCTCTCTCTCTCTCTCTCTCTCACACACACACACAAACACACAAACTAAATAAATAAAGTTAAAAAAAGCAATGAGAATTGTTAATATTTAAGACTGCTGAAAGTGCAATTTTTTCATTTTTTTATTTCACTAAATAAATTAAACAAGCACAACGAATAGGTATCCCTACTCTTCCTTCTTCATTCCTCCTTATCTCCCTCCTTTCCCCTTCCCTTCCTCTTTCTCCTTCATTAGTGGATCCAACCCATTCCTTCCCACTCTATAACCTTCTGTTCTAGTAGGGGTTAAGTTGTCTGTGGCAGACCAGATGGTCCCTTTTTGGGTGGACCACAGATATGGCATTCCCCTTCATCAGTCTAACCCTATCCATTAAGGATCCTAATGTTTAATATTATTTCTCCTGAGATCCTCACTAGTCTATGGAGGCCTGTTGATTTGTCAGCAATTGTGCAGATCTGGTAAAATCAAGTCTCATTGCAGTGAGTTTCTGGCTGCAGTAGCCCTGTCTTGAATAAAGTATCTTGTTCTGCTGTGGACTTCCCTGTCTTTTAGGCTTTTTAAAAATTAATTTTATTTTTATTTTTACTTTTTTACAATCCCATACATGTAGACAATGGATTTTGCCCATAGGTATCACTGTCTCCCTCATTTTTTTAACCAATAAAAAAACACGTTAAGGAGGTAGATAGTTATGATTGAGCTCTCATTTTCACATGGTAAAGAACATATGATAAAATGAAGAATAGCAATTTTGTCCATCTCCCATGAGACTAAGTTCATGATGTGAGTATGCAGAGTCCTGGCCTGCCAGAACACTGAATATATATAGAAATTGTCTCATCTCCTTTCTGCCACCATCTGATGTACATAGGACACAGCAGCTGTGTGTGCAGTGCCTCTAGAGGCAGTCTCTTTCAGGCTTTTAACAATCGTACCACACATTCTTCCACAGGGTTTCTATAAGACTTTAAAACTATCTTTTAAAATAAATAAAACTTGTACATCTGGACCCTTTTAAAAATAGTCTGTATATTTTCCTGATTAATTGATAATATTGAGACTGATGTTTAAAAACAATCAAGTAGATTTCCATTAGAAACATTTACTTTTTGAGAGGAAGACATGACTTTAAAAAATATAGAAAAATTATAAAAAGGTTTTCCCATAGAACACAAATAAAGCAATCTTATTTGGAGTAAATTAGTATTAATATATGAGGAACTAATACAACTTTTCTTCCAGATAAATTATTAATCCTTGAGTATAACCAAATGAGGTTATTTGTATTTATTTCTATGATATTTATGAAAATAATTCTCCAACTATGAGCAGTTTATTCAGTGAAATATCATGAAACTTAAATATATTTGTATATACTTTACCATATCATGTTCTACCTTGATTTGACAATGTAGACATAGCTCAAAAAGTTTGGTTTAGAATATCATCTGCTGTTGTGCAAGGGATGAATGAGGGTCATGGGTTTTCCTTTCACAATTGGCTCTTTTGTGTCAAACTAAATTTTAGGAAGTTCCAATCACTGAATAGGTGAAATTATTGAAATTACTGCCAGAAGTAGTCAAATGATTTATTTATGTTTTAAAAAAATTTTTTGTCTTTTAATTTGATGTCTTTATGTCACACATTAATCAATAAAAAAATCAATCTGTTCTGAGGACATTTGGCTGATTGCATATGCCATGTGCTCTTTTTTTGGTACACTGGTAAAAAGGAAAAAAATCCATTTTTAACATTAAGAAAATATTCATTATTATTTTAAAATGTAATGTATTTATTAGAACAAAATGCCTCAAAAGGTAAAATTAGAGAAAATATGAAATATAAATTATGTTACAATTCAGAAAGCGCATGATTTTCATTCTATTTTCAAAGACTGAGCTATATTTTGGGGGCGTAATACAGGGAATTGGCCAAAACCCTGGAGGTTTACTGCAAAGAACAGTGCTCTGACTTTTTGGTAGAAAACATGTAGTTACTACAGATTCCTAAAAGAATATTGCAAGTCACACATTTCATAGTTTTATTAGATAGTACAGAGGACAAAAGCAAACAGAGGTGCATATTTTTACTAAATGCTGTATATTAAAGGATTCCATATGCAAAGATATTTTTATAAGTGGAATAAACTTATTTTACTCTGGTTTAAGTTTGAGGTATTGTTGAACACAATAATAATTTTGTTGATATTCTTCTGAACAGTCATTTAGAAATGATACCCAGTTGTACTATGAATTTCAGTGAATCATGGCAGCTTCATTTGACTTAATAATGCTCATAGAGCATTAGTATGGTGTAGTATTGGACACTAAATTCAGTATTTTTATAGATTTATGCAATAAGCATTATTTCAACCTATAAATTTTCTTAAAGTTAGAATACATGACTAATTTCTTTTATGTAATTACATATGTAATTATATAAATATATAATTATGTAATATATACATATATAATTACATCCAATAAACCTGAAACCAAATACAGAATTGTTCAAGGGTATTAATGGATCAATTAGTGCAATTTAAGGAAATAATAGATCATTTCAAATTTACAATAATTATAATATGTACTGTATAAGCAGCAATTTCTCTTTTAAATTTTGAACATTGTATTTTTCAAATTTTAATAAACACTGAAAATGCTAACAAGTTACTTTTATATAGTTCCTCACTCAATATTGGATTCAAGATATTTTAACTTTGGCTTGATCCACATATTTAAAGCTGCTTAGGAAAAGGGCAAAGCATCAATTAGACCAGGACTGCACAGTTTGTAAAATATTTTTAAAAAGCTTCTGGGAGCTCCAATCTCCATAAAGAAAACCAATTCAATGTTAATGAAGCCATTCCTAAGAAAAGCCCAGGGAATGTAACAGAGAAAAAAGTATCACAAGGGAGAAAAGGCATATGACTTGCCAAATTAGTAACTTAATCACTCTGGTAGCCAGCTGATCTCTCACTGGACAAGAAATACTACAGAATTTAGAAAATACTGCTGGTAGACATTTTAGGATTGTATACCTATGTCAGGCAGTCAAGTCAAAGGAAATTTCCAAACCTTTACGGAAACATTCAGATTAAATCTATACTATCGAGGGCTGGAGAGGTGGCTCAGAGAGCCTCTGCCTTGCAGGCGGAAAGTTCTGAGTTCGGATCCTAGACCCCATGTATAGACGCCAGGCAGAAGCGGGGGTGGCCTGCATTTCTGGTCCTGATAGGGCGAAGTCTGTGAATCCCGGGGCAGAGTAAACAGGGAGGAGGTGGAGGCGGTCCATGGTTGTTCCCGAATTCATCTGTGGTTCTACACACACACACACATACATACACACACATAAATGCACACGCGCATACATGCATACATGCACAATTGAATAAATAAATAATAAAAAAATTAAAAAATCTATACTATAATGTGGTTCTAATTCTAAATGGATTACAAATTTAGGTTTTAGGAGTTAGAAGTTAATTTCATTTTATAAAATGCAGAAATTATTTTGAGGGATGGGTTAAAATCTTACATATGATATTGGATAACACATAATATCAAAGTCATTAGAGCATGGAGAAAGACATAAACTCATGTAATAAAACCAGCAATAATATCTCAGTTATAGTAAAGGACTTTTGTCATGGATGTGGACTTAAGTTTCATACTTTATTTCACCTTCACAAAATTAAATTGAGAGCAGTTTGTCTTGTCAGAAAATTGGGTTATTGTTGGTGACTATATTCACGTGACTGACAAAGAACTTAGGGGAAGATGGAATTTGTGTATGGTTACCATAAATCTATAAGCATGGTTAATGTTGAAATAAAACTTAGAATATTTGGTTAACTTAAAACCATTATGAATATATCCTTTGTATTTTTAAGATCTATAATTCTTGCTGTTCTCTATGTACAAAAAAACAAAAAGTTAAGAAGAGGAAGTGACATGAAATGCTTCCAAACATTTGGATCTAATGGTATCTTTTTTTTTATTCCTTGCATTCAGTATCACTGATGCTTGAACATAATCAGAAACCCTTGCTTTCATTTCATGGGTTTTTGATGTTTAATAGATTTTCTTACAAATAACTTCACTAAATTTCCAAGCTGCTACATTGGTTATTTCTCTGTATATATTCTTAATTCTGTGGTGGTTTTTATTATTTTGTTGTTTTAGTATTTTTTTCTCAACCTAAAGATTATAAGCAATCTTATTCACTAGCAGTTCTTTACTTAGTATGCTTTTGTCTATGATTACCAGCCTTCTGTTTTCAGACCTCCCAAGTACCATTTGTATGGATCCCCTTTCCATATAAGAAATCACTGAGTTCAGAATCTATCTTAGAGTATTCCTTAAAACTGTGTGTAATAGTACCTTAATGGTGCCTAATAGCACCACGCAGGTACATAGTGACTTACAACACACATTGCCTAATTCGTAATTCTATATGTATTAAGTGTAACTCAGTATGCTAGAGTTTCTACTCAGGACAATATAAGACTGAAAATGAATGTATTTGTTGGCAGGATTCCCATTTAAAAATATGAATTTAAAAAAGATTCAGCCTCCTGACCCATATGGATTTCAGGGAGACTCCATCTCATATATGTATAGGACTGAGGTATACCTCTGTCTTTCAAGTTCACCTCTAAGAAGATGTTCATATGCTTTCTACTCCTACCAAAGGGGAGCATCCACTTATTTGCTTATATCTCAATTGCTTCCTATAAAACTCAAGAAGTTCAGAGGTTAAGAATCTGCCTTAAAAGCAGAAGGTCTTGAGTTCAGATTCTAGGTCCCACATAAAAAACGTCCTGGTGATCCGAGCCTAGGAAATCTCAGAGCAAGGCAAAAAGGAGCAATCCAGGATGATTCCTGAAGGCACCTCTTGGTCCACCTCAGGGACACACAGTGCCTTCTGATACACACACACACACACACACACACACACACACGCACACACACACACACACTACTTTTTTTTAAAAGGAGAAAAAAGTTCATCTTTAGACTAAATCTATTGTCACAATCCAGTTTCCTTATATCCACTATGCTAAGCTATATTAAATATGCTATTTAATAAACTCTATCACAACTATAAAGACACAATACCATGCTTAAAATCTTGGTACATGTATTTAGGGAAAGGGGAAATGAAAACTTCTAGGCCACTTTTATTCCCGCCATAATGTTTTATGTTTTTCTATTAGTTCTCCACATGACTAGAATTCATCAGAAATATTTTCTTAACCACTCAAATGAAACTCTGTCTCTCTCTGGTCACTTCTTAAAAAAACGCTTAATCTCTTTCATCTTAAAATTTTAACTCATGTTTTCACATGTGCTTGAATTTTCATTTGGTTATTGATCTCTTTTAATTAAATAGAATCAAAACTCAATATAACTTTATCCCCAGGATCTGTAACAGTGGTAAACATTTACTAAAGCTTTTCTGAACAAATATAAATAATGAAATCAAACATTTGAAGGAGAAAATGTTCTCCTGAATCTGTGAATCCTTATCTATCTCTCTATCTATCTATCTACCTACCTATTTATTTATTTATTTATTTTGTGATTTTGTAATTTTTGCCTTTGCAGGGTGCTGTGACTTGCACACTTACTTAGCAATCCCAATAGGTATCAGAAGAGAATCAGCAAGAATTAAATCAGACTGGGTCAAGAGTGGATCTTGGAAAAGTTTATTATGGAAGCTAATCACTTTTATACCATGAAACAGTGGGTGATTTCTGTATTCTTTTTTTTTAATTTTTTTTTCGTTAGGAAGAGAACAGGGAAGATTGAAGAGGGGAATGTAAGTGAATGTGGGAATCTCACAAAAAGAATGTTCCATAGACAGGTGAATAACTGTGCCAAGACCCTAAGACTGGGAGAAGTTTGGGATATATAAGAACTGAAAAGAAAAGCCAGTATGGCTGGAGTGGAAGGAGGCTGGATAGGGGAGTAAGCAGGATGGAAGTAGGAGAGCCACAACACAGCAAGACATTTGTGTGTATTTTAAGCACAGTGCACTGCTTTTTTTTTTTTTTCAGCTCATACAAACTTATTAGGTACACCAGTTCCCTCCCTCCCTCCTCCTCCCCCCGTACCCCCTGTTCCCCCTCCCCACCCCTCTCCCTCCCCATCCCCCAGTGCCTCCCACCCCAATTCCCAGAGAGTCCTTTCTTGTGCATGTCTGATTTTCCTCTGGGCCCTCCTCTCCGATGACATACAAGGACCCAGTGGCCTTTCCAGAAACCTTTCCCGTGTTCCCCTTAGGTATAGGAACACTGCTGTGGCTGCCAATCCTTTGCCTCCAAGGATCTTGGTGCCTTTAGCAGATGCTAGACTTTGTGAGGTCAACAGCGTGTTGGACAATGCGCAGGGCATGCAAAGTCCAATTATGATTGCTTCAGCCCTAACTTGTGTGGAGTATCTTACATATCATTGCTCCTCCCATCCTTTTGCTCTTACACTCTTACCGCCCCCTCTTCTGCAAATTTCCCTGAGCTTCAAGATGGGGAGAGACTAAGCTGGCCTAGTTCTAGGTGGTTGATATAGAGTCTCTGAAGTTCTGGATTGTGGTTTGTTGATTTTCTTTTGCAGTTTTGCTGCTCCTGCAATGCCCTTCACTCCATCCTGGTGGGCATTGTATGTTACCCCCTAGCCAGAGACAAAAAGCTGTTAGAGTCTTGTGATAAAAGCACATTCAAAGGTAGATGTAATAAAAGTGGGAAACCACAGTGAGGGAGGGGTCTATCACCCATTTGCAAAATGGTTACTTTTTATCTGCCAGACTATATGCCCTCCTCTTCTGGTGAGATCATACCCCCTCAGTAGTAAATGATCAGGAACAAAAGTCTGTGAACTTAATCAGATGTCTCATTACTTATTTGGGTCCTTGGTGGAGGCCTATTTTCCCTGCTGTAACATGGTCCCTTCTCTCCTTGTGTCTGGTGTGGCCCTCCTACCCCATCCCTCCTGTTCATAATCCTTGCAATTACTGTCTCTAGGTGGGCTGGGTGGGTTTGGTACTAGGAGCCACCTATTAGGGAGTACATACGGCACTTAATTTTCTGGGTTTGGGATACTTCACTTAATATAATTGTTTCTAATGATATCCATTTCCCTGCAAATTCCAGTAATTCATCATTTTTGATGGCTGAGTAGTACTCCATTGTGTAGATGTACCACAGTTTCCTTATCCACTTGTCAACTGTTGGACATTTGGGCTGATTCCATGACTTTGCTATTGTAAACAGTGCTGCTATGAACATGGTCGTGCTTGTGCTATCAAGGTGAACCTCTGCTGTATGGGGGGTTATTCCCAAAAGTGGAATAGCAGGGTCATATGGCATTTCAATCTTTAATTTCTTTAAGAATCTCCAGATGGCTCGCCAGAGTGGCTGTATGAGCCTGCATTCCCACCAGCAATGTAGGAGAGTTCCCCTCTCTCCACATCCTTTCCAGCATTTGTCGTTGTTAGTATTGTGGATTTTTGCCATCCTGACCGGGGTGAGATGATATCTCAGGGAAGTTTTGATTTGCATTTCCCTGATGGCTAAAGAAGTGGAACATTTTTTAAGATATTTGTTAGACATTTTAATTTCATCCCTGGTAAAGTTTCTTTTAAGATCCAGGGCCTATTTTTTAATTGGGCCATTGGATTCCTTGGTGTTTAGTTTTCTAAGTTCTTTGTGCACTCTGGACAATAGAGCTCTATCAGATATGTGGTTAGTGAAGATTTTCTCCCATTCTGTGGGTTGCCTTTGAGCTCGTGTGACAATCTCTTTATCTGAACAGAAGCTCTTTAATTTCACAAGATCCCAACTGTTGAGAGTTGGTAGCAGTGACTGTGCCATTGGATGTCTGTTTAGGAACTGTTGGCCTAGCCCAATCAGCTCGAGGGAGTTCCCTATCCTTTCAACTATGGTTTTTATAGTCTCTGGCCTTCTATCAAGGTCCTTGATCCATTTGGAATTAAGTCTTGTACATGGTGACAAGTACGGGTCCAGCTTTAATCTTCTGCATGTGGAGATCCAGTTTTGCCAGCACCATTTGTGGAAGATGCTGTTCTTTTTCCATTGGATTCTTTGGGCCCCTTTGTCAAAGATCAAATGGCTGTAACTTTGTGGGCTTATATCCTTATCCATTGATCTGTGTGTCTATTTTGGAGCCAGTACCAGGCTGTCTTTACAACTATGGATTTGTAGTATAGACTAAGGTTTGGTATGGTTATACCTCCAGCTGTGTTTTTGTTACTCAGGATTGTTTTTGCTATCCTGGGTCTTTTGTGCCTCCATATGAACTTTGAGATTGTTTGGTCAACTTCTTTGAAGAATTGCTTTGGGATTTTGATTGGTATAGCATTGAATCTGTATATTGCCTTTGGTAGGATGGTCATTTTTACGATGTTGATTCTGCCAATCCAGGAACAAGGAAGGTCTTTCCACCTTCTGGTGTCTTCTGCTATTTCTTTCTTTAGGGTTTTAAAGTTCTCATTGTAAAGGTCTTTTACCTCCTTAGTTAGGTTTATACCAAGGTATTTCATTTTTTTAGGGGCTATAGTAAATGGGATTGTTTCTTTCAAGGCTTTTTCACTTCTTTCATTCTGGGCATATAGGAAGGCCTCTGATTTTTGCACATTTATTTTGTATCCCTCCACCCTGCTGAACTTCTCAATTAGTTCCAGGAGCTTCCTGGTGGAGTTTTTGGGATCCCTCAGGTATAAGATCATGTCATCTGCAAATAGGGATAGCTTGACTTCTTCCTTGCCGATTTGAATCCCTCTTATGTCCCTTTCTTGTCTTATGGCTTCAGCTAAGACTTCAAGTACAATATTGAATAGAAGTGGTAAGAGTGGACAGCCTTGTCTAGTTCCTGATCGAAGTGGGAATGCTTCCAATTGTTCCCCATTGAGCATAATCCTTGCTGTGGGCTTGTTGTATATAGCTTTTATTATATTGATAAAGGTTCCTTCCATTCCTACTGTCTCTAGCGTTTTGATCATAAAAGGCTGTTGGATCTTGTCAAAAGCTTTTTCTGCATCTATCGAGAGTATCATGTGGTCTTGGTCTTTGGACTGGTTTACATGATGAATTACATTTATTGATTTGCGTATGTTGAACCAACCTTGTGTGCCGGGGATGAAGCCTACTTGGTCCCCGTGAATGATCTTTTTAATATGTTTTTGAATCCGATTTGCTAAGACTTTGTTGAGAATTTTTGTGTCTGTGTTCATCAGGGAGATGGGCCTATAGTTTTCTTTTTTAAGTGAATCTTTATTAGGTTTTTGGATTAAAATGATATTAGCTTCATAGAAGGAATTTGGTAGTGTTCCTTCCTTTGCTATTTGATGGAACAGTTTAAGGAGTATTGCTGTTATTAACTCCTTAAATGTCTGGTAGAACTCTGTGCTGAATCCATCTGGTCCAGGACATTTTTTGGTGGGAAGATTCGAGATTACTTCCTCTATTTCCTTATATGTTATAGGACTATTTAAATAATTCACAACTTCCTGATTCAATTTAGGTAAGTTGTGTTTACTTAGAAATTCATCCATCTCTTTTGTGTTGTCAAACTTCACAGAGTATAAGTTTTTGAAATATGATGTTATAATTCTCTGGATTTCTTGGGTATCAGTAGTGATAACTCCATGTTCATTTCTAATTTTGTTATTTTGGGTTTTCTCTCTCTTGCTTTTGGTTAGTTTAGCTAGGGGTGTATCAATCTTATTGATTTTTTCAAAGAACCAGCTTTTTGACTGGTTGATTTTTTCTATCGTTTTCTTAATCTCGATTTCAGATATTTCTCCCCTTATTTTTCTAATCTCCTCTCTTCTACTACTTTTGGGATCAGATTGCTCTAGTTTCTCTAAAGCTTTAAGCTGCATTGTTAAGTTGTTTATTTCTGAGGTTTCCATTTTTTTGACGTAGGCATTAAGAGCTATGAACTTACCTCTTAGAACAGGTTTCATTGTGTCCCAGAGATTTTGGTAGGTTGTATTTTCGTTATCATTCACTTTCAGGAAATCTTGAATTTCCTTTTTAATTTCTTCCTGAATCCAGTTCTCATTCAGCATCATAGTGTTAAGTTTCCAGGAGTTAGTGTATTTTCTCTTGTTTGATGTGTTGTAGATGTCCAGCTTTAGGCCGTGGTGGTCTGATAGGGCACAGGTTAGAATTTCAACTTTCTTGTATATGTGTAGATTCATTTTGTGGCCCAATATGTGATCTATTTTGGAGAAATTTCCATGTGCTGCTGAGAAAAATGTGTGTTCTTTGGTGCGTGGGTGAAAAGTTCGATAGAGATCTGTAAGATCCATTTCTTTCAGGGTTTGATTAAGTTCCAAAGTGTCTCTGTTAAGCTTATGCCCTGTTGATCTATCCCATGTTGTGAGGGCGGTGTTGAAGTCCCCAAGAATTATCGTTTGGGGGTTGATTTCTTGCTTTAGATGCTGTAGGGTTTTCTTAATGAATGTGGAGGGGCCCGTATTGGGTGCATAAATGTTCAGTATTGTGAAGTCTTCCTGGTGAATTGTACCTATGACTAAAATGTAGTATCCATCCGTGTCTCTTATAATTTTCTTTGGTTTGAAGTCCACTTTGTCTGATATCATAATGGCTACCCCTGCCTGTTTTCTGCTTCCATTTGCTTGTAGAATTGTTGACCAGCCTTTTATTTTTAGAGCGTGCCTGTCTTTTGTGGTGAGATGGGTTTCCTGCAGGCAGCACATTGATGGATTGTGATTTTTAATCCAAGTTTGTAGTCTGTGTCTCTTGATCAGTGCATTAATTCCATTAACATTTAGTGTTATAATGGAGAAACTATTGTTAATTCCAGACATTTATTATGTTTAGTAGCTTTTATAAGTATATTGCTTCGTTTTTAATGATGTTATACTTGCCTTCTGTTCTCCTGGATATGCCTGTTTTTTTCTTCACGCTTGAGTATCATTTCTAGCATTTTTTGAAGGCCTGGTTTGGTGGACATGTATCCCTTAAAGTTGTCTTTGTGCTGGAAAATTTTTCTTTCTCCCTCGATCATGACTGATAGTTTTGCAGGGTAAATCAGCCTGGGTTGACATTTTTGCTCATTCAATACTTGAAGTATGTCTCTCCAAGCTCTTCTTGCTTTTACTGTTTCGACTGAGAAGTCATTTGTTATTTTAATAGGTTTACCTTTAAAAGTGACTTTTCTCCCTTGAAGCTCTCAGCACCAGTTCTTTATCTTGAATGTGGAGTGTTTTAACTATTATTTGCCGTGGCGTGCTTCTGTTTTGGTCATATCTGTTTGGGGTGCGGAATGCCTCTTGTATATGGATGGGCCTCTCTTTTTTTAGATGAGGAAAGTTTTCCTTGATGATCGTTTGAAAAATTTCCTCAGGGGTGGTATTTTGAGATTCTTGCTCTGGTATTCCATGAATACGTATGTTAGGCTTTTTCAGGGTGTCCCATATCTCTTGGATATTTCTCTCAAGTATCTTTTTGGCTTTAACAACCTCTTCCATTGAGCTAGTTAGTACTCCCACTTTATCTTCAAGGTCTGAAATTCTGTTTTCTGCTTGGTTAGTTCTGTTGATAAGACTCTCTGTGGCGTTGTGGTTGAAGATAACTTGTCTTTTAGCTCAGTTTTAAACTCTGCTTGAGTTTGTTTTAACTGCTCTATGCCACTTTTTGTTTCTTGCACTGTTTTTCTCAACTCTTCCAGATGTCTGTTTTGTTCCTCTTCAAAGCGATTGATTCGATTATGTAATTCCTCCCTGATTTCCTCTTTCATATTATTGAATATGGTAATGATCATATTTTGAAAGTCTTTATCCTGGGTAGGGCTTTCTTGGCCTTTTTCCGTGGGTTTGTTCTTGTTGGAGTCTAACATTATGGAATTAATTTCTTCAGTGGGAAATTTGTTTACTTGATTATTGCTTCTCATGGATTTGCACTTTGACTTTGGCATTGCCATTTTAACTCTTAAGATCTCTCAATTTCACTAAACTGAATTATTGGGCCTGGGGTCCTGGTGGGCAGGCGAGGGCGGAGACTTACCTAGGTCATGGGGTGAGGCCCGGCTGGATCCCCCGCGTCCCGACCGCGGAGCGGGGTGGGGTGCAAAGGGGGGATGGGGGCGATGGCGGGGAGCTATTTAACCCGAGGGCAGCTGGGGCGGGGCCGGGCGCAGGGGGAGGTCCTCCTCGTCCCTCGGCCCCACTGGTGGGCAGTGCGCAGACTTACCACCTAGGGTGCGGGGTGAGGCCCGGCTGGACTGAGCGCGGTCCTGACTGGTGGAGCGGGGTGGGGTGAGTGATGTCTGTATTCTGTGTGGAACAATGACTTCAATAGTGGTAGACAAACTGCAAGTGCAAGTTCAACACTAGGTGGGACCACCACCAACAATACAGCCCTGCCAATCTTTAAACAAGTCAATAGGCCCTAATGGTTTTATTCATGGAAAAGAACAGGCTGCTGAGAAGTCAGGACCTTGGTGATACAATTACAATGATGAAGCTCTGTCCCCATCCTTTAGTTAATGTCTACATGGCTTCTGAAGAACAGGAAGGAATATTTAAAAAACACCTCTGCCCTTGATCCCAATTTGAGATAGGACAATATCCATCCCTACCCCTTGCAGGGAAGACAACAGGAGTCAGCCTATGACTATACTGGCATAGGCTGGCATCTATGCTGGCATAGGCACAGAACTATGCTGGAATAGGAAGCACACTGCAACTGAGACCGAGAGGAATGCCCTTGGCATCCATCTTCAAGAAATGGAGATCTCTAGCTTGAGTGTTCCCTATATGCCTGTACAAATGAACTTCTGTACTCTTCATCATATTGTGTCTAAATCTGAATAGAAATCACTGTGTACAACACATTTATATCACTACTTTTCCTTTATTTGTTAGTTCATATAGATGGCACAGAAAAGAATTAGAAAAAAAAGTAAAAAAAAATCTATGCCTAATCTAAATATCATCTGATCTCAAAGTCTTCAAAATCCAAATTCTCTGTTTTTTAGGCTTTAACTATTAGGAAGTATTTAGCCTTCAACAACCAAAATACTGTGCATTGTTTCTTGCATTAGCCCAAAATTAAACATTTAAAATCTCACACAATTATACTTGTAAAATAATCTAATATAATATTATGCCACAAAAATATGAACACTGAAAATAATTGAATTAAGAAAAGTAATAAAGTTTTATTTTAGAATCAGAAATTCATAACTTAATAAGCATTAATAATAACATTATGGTAGAATTCCAGAGTTGGTGAGTATAAGAAGAAAATTTTATGGAACGAAATTTTTGGAAAATAAGGAAGGGAAACTGGAAATTGCATTTTTTCAAAATTTGTTACATTGCAATATTTTTTAACATTTTTTATTATTATTTCTGCTCATATAAACTTAATAGGTACACCTGGTTCCTTCCCTCCCTCCTCCCCCCCCCCAACCCCTCTGTTCCCCCTCACCTCACCCCTCCCTCCCCATCCCCCAGTACCTCCCCCCCATTCTCAGGAGAATCCTTTTTAATGTGCATGCCAGGCTCTTCTCTGGGCCCTCCTCTCCGATGACGTACAAGGACCCAGTGGCATAGGAACAGTACTGTGATTGTCAATCCTTTGCATCCAAGGATCTTGGTGCCTTTAGCAAATGCTAGACTTCGTGGGGTCAATTAAAAATAATGGAGGGCTGGGGAAATACTACCATCAGTATAGTGCTTTCAGTGTAAGCATTGGCCTGAACGAACATCCATGTAAAAGTTAATAGCAAATGGCCTATGTTTGAAACCCCAACATTAACAAGGTGCTAGGCCAACCAGCCTAGCAAATCAGTGAACTTCTATATAAGTGAGAGACTATGTCTTAAACAACGTGGAGTGTTAGGTAGACAAATGACATTGACTAGTCTCTCCATAACAGACACATACATATAGCTTACATATACTACAACACACACACACACACAAACACTCACACACCACTTCCACACTCCCTACTCTCACATACACCAGACACATGCACACACACCATACTCATGTATCTCCCCCACAAATAACCACTTAAATATGAATATACAATAAATAAATGTATTTGTCTATTTGCATAGTAATATTTAGATATAAGCATGTTAATAATACAAGTACCCTTCCTCCCTCAGAGAATAGAAACTTAAATTATTTAATCTTCTATATCATAATTAGGAAAGCTAATTTCTGTTTAAATGGGTAAGAAAGTCACTCGAAAGGCTACTAATTTACTAAATTCTCCATACCTCATTTCTTTTCCCCATTTCTAGTTATTTATCTCTTTACATCTCAGATACTCATATTAATTTTAAAATCACTCTTAGAGATGTTTTTTAATTTCATGTTTTATTGCATTCTACTTCTATAGGATAAAATTCCTGGAAGAAAAGATAGAAAAAGGAGCTTGACCCTGAGCATATGATTAGTCTCTTTTCAACTTGAACCATAAATTTGACATCGAATTTTCTGCTAAGCATGAGAAAATAATTTTCAATTACTAATATTTATAAATAACTATCCATCAATAATTACTTCTTTAATCCCTGTATGCACAAAAAAGTCTTAACCTTTCACCGGGAAAATATTAAGAGGAGGGATATAGCAAAAACATAAACCAAACCAGTGTCTCCTAGTAGGAAAAGAAGTAACTAAAGTAGATAATTTGCAGAAGAAATTTGCTTTTGATTAGAGCAGCAGACAAATATTCCCTGAGGAATTTGTGATGAACACCAACACTTAAAATCCAATCTCAGGGAATTACAAATTTATACTGCAAATACTTCTTTTTAATAAATATTTATAAATGCAGTAAAAACAAATTTAAAATCAGACATAAAGGAGAGAAATCACAAATAGAGTGAACATCAGAAATTAAATGTAAATTTATTTTGTTAGCTTTAAAATCAATAGAGCAAAGATTAATGTTGATATACTTATGAAGCAATATTAAAAGGTAATTAATGATGTAAAAATAAAAAATATTTCCACTTAAAGAATTTATCCAGAATAATCAGTTTAGGTGCTAGAGAAATGACTGAGGTTAAAACTTTACCATGCAGAAGGACATTATTGGTTGAGATCCCAGTTTAAAAAAAAAATATCAAATGCAATGGTGGTGACCTTTACATCTGACTCTGAAAGATTGAGTCTAGGAAAACACAGAGCAAAGCAATAATGAGGTACAGCAATTCAGGATCATTGCCAAAGTAACCCCAGAGCCTCCAGAGCACACATAAATTCCCTCTTTTACATATACCTACACTCTCACCTACACATACTCACACAAAAACATTAGTTTACTTTAAAAAAATAACAATCTTTGCTACAATATAATGAGTAAAAATACGTGATATAAAATCATATGAATTTCTCAGTCTTGCATTATGAGAAGTCCATACAGTAGGCAAAAGAAACAATCATCAATATTTAGTTTCCCTTCTATTCACAGGGTTTTTAGACTAATCGACTAGATGTATTTCTCTTATGGAGCAAAACAGAGCAATAAATATAAGCTGATCATGTTCTCCCTCCTGCAGTCATGGAATCTTTGGCATTCAGGTGAATGCTCTGTCAGTCTAGGTCTTTTGATGACTATGTGGCTGTAAGTGAAACAATATGGAAATGAGTGAAAATAATAACAGGTGAAATAATCCTAGAACATGATGCAGAACTCAGGAATACATCCTGTGTGTTGTTTAGCATCATATACTTTGCATGTTCTTCATTGAATCTATGTAAGTTTAATGAGTAATTGCCACTTTGAAGCTGGTAACGAAAACCTTGCTAAGAATACTATGTTTTCATGTTATTGCTATAAGCTTATAAAGTCTAAATAAGGTAGCACTGTTGTTGAGGAGAGAGTGTGGGAAGCCCCAGAACAAAGCAATAAGAAGGTAGAGCATTCCACACATACTCAAATACCCTCTTATACATTCACACACAAGCAAAACAATAAAGAAAGCAAACAAGCAAAGAAATAATATATTATTTGAAAAATCCTATGACAATGTAAAAGGCTCCAGGTTTAGGATCACCTACTGGAGTGTATTGAGTTCTTTCCTGGAAAGATCTAATTTATTTTATCTGTATCCTTCTAATGTGTGAATGTTCAATCTGATGGATTTAATATGCCATAATTCCTTCTCTGGGAAATTGCTTCAGTTTATAATTTTGATACCAGGACATAAGAAAAGGGAGATGACAAAGACATGAAAAATTGTGGATCCAATCACTAGAGAAAGAGATAGCCTACCTCTAGATCAGCCTATGTTATTAACAATAATGAGCAGTGAATGACAGGAGATTCAGAAAAGGAGATGGTTCCTTTATAAGAGCACATTATTGAAATCAGAGGATAGAATAATCCATGGACTTGATTAATCAAAAATAATAGTAAAGAGGGTCAGAAAGATTGTTCGAGGGTCAATCCTCTGCTTCATAGTAGAAGGACCTGAGTTAATATCCCAGATCTCATTAAAAATGCTATCTATCAGTCTTCACATCCATTTTTGGAAATCCTAGGAAACTCCAGAGTAAAGCAAAAATGAAGTAAAGCAATTCAGGATGATTCCTGAAGTCACCTTTGAGTCTCCACTGGAAAACACAGTACTTTTGGAAACACATAGGCACACACAAATAATAGTGATAACAGCAACAACAATAATAATAAACTACTGAAAGTTCCATGAAATGATACATTCAGAAAAGAACATAACTAAGTATATTATTGACTCTTTCACAGTGAATATTTCCATGTTTACTATAACAGACTTACTTATTTCCTATGAAAAAAATCAATCCATGCTTAAATAGAGTTGTTGTACATGAAAAGCCAAGATAATTCTCATTTAAATTCTACTTGGTTGAATATAGATGACAGTTGATGGAAGGTTAAATAAGTAGGTAGAGAAAAGAGGAGGTAAAGTATAATTGCTGTAATTATATTCAGAATTCAAGATATAATTGCTGTAATTCATGAAATGTGAACTAGATTTTTAAGCACAATGTATAAAACTTCAAAGATAACCAGTAGAGAACAAATGCAAAAAAGCAAAGGATATGGAGGAAAAAAGCTGTGGGTGGTATAGGTTAGCTAATTCATCATTTATTAATAGGTAGAAAAGCAAATACTATTTAAAACAAGTTATATAAAATGTGATGTAAAGTTTGTCTGAACTGATTGAATCATGTGTATTTGTAGACTGAGGCTCAAGGAACAATCTTAAAGTATTAAAAGGGAGTATGGTGATACCACAGTGTGAGTACCTTGTCAATGGGTCACCTTTTCTCCTTGACATGAGGTTGCAGCTGCCTTGTACCTGCTGCACTTCTTTCTGTGTCTTCTGTTTTTCTGACTACTGATTGGTATGCTTCCATCTGGAAGACAGTGCATGCATCAGGAAGACAACTTGCCCTTGTTCTCTCAAATTCTATTTCTCATTGTTTCCCTGTGGACTTAAGGTACTAGCATCAGTCATGAATTAGTATTTTTTACAGCTACTTCTTAATGAATACTATAGTTTATGAGGTCTAACCATAGCAAGTTGATATATATATATATATATATATATATATATATATATATATATATATATATAGTGGGATACCATGCATATAGTTATGAATTTGCTTAGGCAATCATATAAGTTTTTTTCATAATAATTAAGTTATATTAATAATAAACTTTCAATAAATGTTCACTTATTTTATGTGAAAGTCTACATTTGTGAAATATCTACTATGTAACTGAATCAGGCATAAGCAAGACATATGCTATGGTTAAATAATCACTTTTCTGATGAAATATGTTATAAATCTAGTCACTAGACCCCCTTCAATTATGCTTGCAAAATTATATTTGTCTAAACACAATTTCAAAAAATTTAATTTCCTGATGCTGAATATGAGATTGATTGAACCATTCTTTTAATTAGTGGTTCCTTAACATGAATGCTTTTGCCTTTCAGAGCACATTTAACAAGGTCAGAGTTGTCAAATCTAGTGATTTGGGATGCAAGCAAGTCTTGCCTTCTAGTGAAATCTTGGCATCTATGGGGTCTAAACCACATGTACTCTTCAATGTACCACAGTTTGAATCTCAGCCCCACACAATTATTCATCTGTAATATCAAAAGTTTAATCAGACGATAAGGACAGAGATTTTGGACTTGTTTTCTAACTTCATTTCTCCTAATTTCCCCTTCATGATGTTTTCTAATATACATGTGCCTAGCATGCATGTTTTGAGCTATTTGTTAGATCCTGACTGTTACAAAAAAGACATATGATATTACATTTAATTTCTACAAATGCTAATAAAATGCAAAATAGACCATTCATGATACAATGCCATTTGACAAGTAGTAAAACATTTATAACTAAGTGCAGTAGTTACCACTGTGACAATAATGATGAGCTAAAATGTATATATTGATTTGGCATATATGAAATATTCTTAAGATTATAAAAAGTTCTGAGAATAACTAATTATCTTCATCTCATAAATCACCCATGTGTTCATATCAAGTTAAAACTCTAGTAGATCATGGTATATATATATATATATATATAAATGTCATGCAAAAATTACAAAAAAAGAAGGTGCAATTTACAAATGGATGGAGCAATGCTATGTACAGACTATCAAATGAAAGAACTAGGACAAACAACACAAAATTGCATTGATTAATGAATCCATGTTATGTATTTGAAAACATTCCCAAACTATTAGTTGGTTATGGGAATAAGAATTCTAATCAGTTTTCAAGTTAAGAACTAAGAAGCAACAGAAAGTAACATTCTGCTTTCTGATAAAACTATTCTGTATTTTGTAGTTATAAACATGTATTCTCTTTTATGCATCTATAAATCTACACTCAATTTTTCTGTTATGTCTTTATACATAAATTTTTGTCTTCCTCACCCATAGTTACCCAAATTCAATCTTGTACTTTGTCCCATTATAAACTTGCTTTCTTCCTAACGATCTCCCCCCAGCTCTCACGGACTATGGTATGTGTATGGCTTACTAAGTTTCATCTTGGTTATTGTTGATTATTTATGTATGGGCACTGGTTGAAGCAAGGACAAACATTGGTTGACATACTATTATGGAGAGTATCTCTCCTTCTATATCATTCATCATTAGCCTTAGTTGGCCTCTGGGGGATGTGTGCTGCTTCTTGATATTTTTTAGATTTCATGCTGTACTATCCATTGTATTGCTAGTATGTACTCATGAAAAATATCTGAAAAGCAAAGTAACTTCATGTATTGCATAGGCAACCTATGAACCCAAATACCAGAGCCTGTTAATGTTCTACTTCATTTTCATATTAATGGGAAAAATTAACATATATATTCATGACATATACACATTTCTATTGTGGAGATAGGACTTGCAACAACAACTGCCTTGCATGGAGCATGAGGAATAGGATGTTAGAAGAATTTTAAGAAAGACCAACTATATTCTTTGTTTCCATTTTATCTCTGACAAATATATGACATAATATTTTTGTTAATATTGTAACTATTTCAAGCATACCCCAAATCAAATAAGCATTATATTATTGCTTATTGGAAAATAATTTTTATGTAATGATCCATAAAAATCCTGTACATATCATATCCTAAGATAATTTACATTTAAAAAACTATATACTTTCAGTAATTATCAACTTATATTCATTGATAGCCAAGAGAAATCTTGATAACTATTCATGAACAGAATCCTGATTTCAAAGGAAGTAATGTGTGAGAAACATTGCACTGATTATATAATAAAAGTGTCAAAGACACAACATTAATTTCATTTTTTTAGGCATAAGAAGTGATGAGTAATCATGGAGCAAGTAGTAAACAAAATATAAAACTAAAGACTCATTGCTAGAGATTTATTAAAAAGGAAAGGAGATTTGGAAAGAATTTCAGGAGACAATGTAGTTCCACTAATGTTAATCTGATTGATGTTCTTGGATCCAGTATTCCTCATTACAGAAGACAGATTTCCCTCTTTCAAGAGAAGGTAATGATGGCATATCTACCAAGCACTGTCATTGGCAAGGAGCAGACAGTGGGAAATGGATCCTCAACAACAGTGATGGTGGATTCATAGTGTTAGTACATGGAGCATCCTGCCAATTTGCCCAGAACAAGAAATCAGCATGATGATCCATATGATTGCAAGACTCTTCTACTCAGTTACTGTTGCTAGACTATGGACAAAGATGATGTTCTTTAGTGAAGCAAGTTTCCTTGTTGTTATCTCATTCTTTTTCTTGTTATTTCTTCTATCTTAATTCTTGTCTTATATAAATGTTTTTGATTTCAACAATATTCCATGGTTCTTGTAACCATTAAATTTCTCTTGCATGCCATTCTTTCTTTACTGACCTTTACTTTACTGACCTTACTTTACTTACTCACCAGGTAAGAGAAACAATATACAAATTTTTAAAAATTTCTTTCTGTGTATTTTCTCTCATTCATCAGGAGACACAAACTGATAGGCAGTTTGTGGGCCAGAGATTTCCTAGGCAATAATTCTATTCTTGCCCTTAGTCAGAAGTCAAAATTGACATCAGTTTTCTCTTTTCAGTTCCTTTCTAAACTCAATTCTATCAGTCCGTTGCTGTCTTTGTCTTTATGTAATAAGCACAGAATTCCTTCTTCCTTCATCGCTATCTACTACAAACAAGAGTGAGTAATGTTTCTCACAGCCTCATCTTTTCATATATCCTCTTTCTCTCTATCTAGAATGGGGTGATCCAAGGCATCCTAAATTGCTGATTTCCCACGCTAATGACCTAAGAGAGTAATATCTTTATTGTGACATTTGTTCACTCACAACTTCACTGCCCTTCTCCTCTAAAAAATTCTTTGCAATTTCTAGATGACCATAACATATAGTTGCCCTGCCCAGGAGCTTTCTCCAGATTTCTTCACTACATTTTGTCCACAGCAGCACTCCCTAATCTGTCTGATTTTAATTCTCTCCTATTTCAATGCTTAACTCTGGTTCCCTTGACCACCAGGCCCTCAGCTTTAATAAACTCATATTTAAGTCTTTCACTCATGTTAATTTCTCTAAAATGGACCTATGCATCATCCTCAAATATTGTTTTGTCTGAATTGTTCTCAATTCTTTTCCCCAGCCAGCCCAAGCACACATACTCACTTATCAAAACCAAATCAGCCCAAGCACACATACTCACTTATCAAAACCAAATCAGGTTAACAAAACTGTCTCATTTTGTAACTTTTCAAAAATTTTATCACATTGCCTGCTATGGTGTATTGTACAAGACATATTCCTTACTTTTTCTATTTAACAAAGATATCCAGTCAAAAATGTATTTATTTATCAGAAAATTCCTAAATAATTTTAGAGTTAATAGTATTATTATTCAACATAACTTTGATAGTATTCCTCAAAAGGCATCCTAAAAATGTGGGGTGTTAAATGAAATAGACTTTTAGCTTTTAAGAAGTCAAGGCCTCCATGCAGATTTTAGTTTTTTACAAGAAAGCATAAAAATCAGAACATGAAAGATATTTCAATGGAAAAGTGTACCTGGATGAAAACATGATGGCCTGGGTTGATCTCTGAGGCTCATGGTGAAAGAAAAGAACCACCTCTAAACGTTGTTCTCTGATGTGTGCTGTTACACAGGCATACCAGTGTGCTAGCTCTATGTCTATGTCAGTCACTCTGTCTCTCTAACTCTCTGCCAATCTTTGTCTTTATATCTCTCCCTCAAATAAATAGAATATTTTTAAAACTACAAAATTCAAAAGTGATCATATATTTGAGTTTACTCTGGGGAACCCTGATTTATAGTATATATTGTAATTGATCATTAATATTCCTCATTGATCACTAGTAAGATCTTCATAAACATTATAAATCAGATTTTACACTGAAAAAATGAAATCCTCATATAATATACAGTTTTTAAATCCATAAGAAATTTTTGAAATAATGAAAATGGTAATAAAAACTTTGATTCTGAGTAAAATCAAAGTGAATATTTGTTAACTCAATGAAAGGGAAGGGTTTATATGCCTGAGCAGCAAATCTATAAAATGAAAGGAACAAAGTAAGAAGGTGCTGTGTTATCATTTTGATTATTTGCAGTTTTAGTCACTTTTGGTGAAAGCAAACAAACTATCACACTGAGCTGTTTTTAGAGATTGGATTCAAACCCCAAAAATAGACATCTTACATTTGGTTCTGCACATTTTCTAATAATTTACAGCACCAATATGGATTATTTGAGAGATGATTATTTTAGACAATGTAGATGCAGAAACGCTAATACTCATGAGTTTGAATTACAAGCTCCAAACATCCATCTTTATGGGATAACTGAACATTACAGCTTGTCTTTGTACACAAAAAATAACTAAGAGTCCAGAATTGAAAAAGAGAATAATACACAGGACCTATCCAACAGAAGCCAACGTAATTCTGTCTATCTATCTATCTATCTATCCTTCTATCTATCTATCTATCTATCTATCATCTATCTATCTATCTATCATCTATCTCTATATATATTTGTGAGTGTATGTATGAGAGTGCATGTGTGTATAGATGTAGTAACTGTATAATTTAAAAATATTATAAACTATATCTAGATTTATTTCTCAGAGGTGGGTTGAAGAAGCTCTTGATAAAAACAGAAAACATCAGTAGAAATATGCTGTAATAAAAAGTTTTTTAATGTCATTTGTAATTTATTCACACATAGAGATAGTTTAAAGCTTTCATGTGCAGTTCTAAGAAGAAATGCTTAGAATAACATCAAGATTTTTACATATTTTAACAAAAAATAAATAATATAAAGGTATATAGGCAATGCAAAGTTTTATGTGCAAATATTTGCTACAAAAATCACAATTGGAAGTTTTCACTGCAAAGAGAGTCCTCATTTAGAAATTGCTTTTCGCATTGTTCAAGATATAAGGGAATGAATACATTCTCACACTTAGTGTTTTTTCCAAGTTGCAACCCAACAAGACCACTTGGATCAGAGAAATTTCTCTCTATACAAAAAATATTAACCCCTAAATACATAAGTCTTATGTTGATTAATTTTAGAAATGTGTTTGTATGTAGCTCAAGGAAATAAAGTCATAAAATTTAGATTAGAAATAAAAAAGGTGAAAAGCTTTATATAACATACAACACATGAACATATTAAAATGTAAATAAGGATGGGGTAGTTTCTGCTATGGAATATAGAAGAGAAAGGAGGGTCATTGCAATATTTTTGTTTATTGATAAATTATTTCAGTCACATAGTTTTTAAATCAATTTAATTTCATAATATTATGAAAGGATTCTGGTTAATCAAAAATTTTGCTAGTAAAATTTACATAGTGTTTTGTTTAGTATCAAGATCTTCGCCACTAGATTCTAGAATTGAAAAAGTTTGAAAGATCATTTGTGGTCTTTTAATAGAATTTATGTGTTAGAGAAGGAAAAAGAGAGAAGGAAGAGAGGGAGGAAAGAAAAAGAAATAGAAACTCTGGGGGAGGATGGATAGGTGGCTCAGAGGTTAAGCCTCTGCCTTGCAGGCGGAAGGTCCTGAGTTTGGATCCTAGACCCCACTTATAGTCGCCGGTTGGAAGCGGGGGCGGCCTGCGTTTCTGGTCCTGGTAGGGTGGAGCCTGTGAATCCCGGGGCAGAGTAAACAAGGAGGAGGTGGAGGCATCCATGGTGGTTCCCGAATTCGCCCGTGGTTGTACACACACACACACACACACACACACACACACACACACACACACGTGCGCTGAACACACGCATACACACACAATTGAATAAATAAAAAAAAAGAAAAGAAAAAGAAACTCTGAGAGAACGATAACTGGCATATGCTTGTCATGGTGTATGAGTGGAGATTAGAGTATTACTGTAAAACACTTGGAATTTAGTTATTTCTTTAAACCATGTGAACTTCAGGATCAATCAGTCTCAGATCAAGAGGGGCAACATATATGCCTTTATCTATTGAACTGCTCTTGATCATAACCATTACTTTTGTTTTAATTGATACAGATAGCTCTATGAAGGAGGTATGATAAAGTCTGTGCTCACAATTTGTTCTTTGAATCGTGAAGAGAGATAATCGTAAATAAGCTGCTGGTTTGTCAACACATTCTTTAGTAGTGAATGCAATAATAACTGTTCAATGCACAACACACTCCATTTAGGTGCAACTATTTCCATGAGTGCATTTTGTAATCTATTATTTTATGCATCACTTAAGAAATTCTGGTAGCTTAAGGAACAAAAAAAAAGTAAAAAATATTTTTATTAAGACCACATGTTTCAAGTTTCATTGACATATGGGAACTTTTTTAAAATCCTGCTAATAAAAATTTTCTTTAAGTTCATTATTTTTGTAACCAAGTTTTGAAATGTGTGAAATAGTGGACATTGTGAGTTGCTCAATTGCAAATGTAACATAAAGGAAATCAGTACATTAAAGGTAAGAAGGCTTTCAATCTGTCAAACCAATATTATGCTAGTCTCAGTTTGAAAGAGACATTTTTAATCACCTGTTTTTTCAATTTTGTGAAAGGAGTGAAAGCACAAAAAAAGCCTAATCTCCAAATAAAAAGTAATGACATCTCACTTACTGTAGTGCTAAATGTTCACTTTTAGTCAATGCATAGACAACCTCGCTTGACAATTCTGTCCATTTTTCTGGTTCAATTCCTAAGTGAAATGTTATACTTTTGATAGTTGTCTTTAAAAAAGTCCACAGCATTGTGAAAAGAAATATTTAAGATAAATGGAATAGTGTAAATCAATTTTTCATAATGCTACCAATGTAAATTCACATCTTATAATTTCTACTTTTTACCCATTCTCATGGATTATAAAAATGAAAAAGAAATCTCATATACCCTTAGCTACATTGCTCCTTGTAAAGCAGTAACTTGACACTTAAACATATTTCCGATTATAATTATTACCTATATTTGTACCACATTTTTAAACCAGACCACAAGATTCACCAAAAACTTCACCAAAAAAAGATTCTATTGCTATACACTATGCATCGAAATAATCTCCTGCAAAGCCAAGTAAATTCTAAGAATATTTAGAACAATGCTATAATTACATGGAAATAGCCAAACTATGTAAGTTACAACAAGAAAACTAAATAATTCCACATTGCTTTTACCATATATGTTAGAGCATGTACCTTACAGTAAGAAAATATTTGAAGAATAATATCTATCAGTGTTGGATTAAAAATATTGTGTTCTATGTTATCAATCAAGTCTCTATTTTCACAGTCTCCGGGCTATCAAGCAGAAACATTGAATACATTGACTGCATAATGCCTGTAAAATAAATTTTAATGAAGTTTATATGTCTAGGCCACATTGATTGACAAAAACAATAAAAATAATGAGATATAAAATGCAAAGCAAATGAAAAACACATTACAAACACTGTTTTATAAATATATGAAATTGTGAAAACAAAAACCCGTCATTTAGTATGATGAAAATGCACTAATGACTCAATGGATTAACAGTAAAAACAATTGTTCATGGCATGCAAAGTAAACAGCATTCAGTTTATAGAAATTTTTGGGGGGTCTTTGTCTTGACTTGTCTTTACTTTTTTATTGAGTGGTAATTACATGATTTATCTAATCGATTCTAAATACTAAACTTATCACCAAGTTGTTTCTTCACAACCCTTATGGAACTATAAATAGGTGTGGAAACTAAGAGTTGTCAGCCTCTGAGAGACAATAAAAGAATTGTTCATTGAGGCCTTCAATGGTGAGTCTTAAATGAAAATGTCAACAACACATCTGGACAATTTTAACTGATATATAATGAGAGGATGACTCATAGAAAAGATTGTGAAATTTTTAGTGAATAATGAAATTAATAATGAGGTCATTTTTTATTGCTATATTTTAGCAATTTGCTAGCAGTGGCCTTATAGACACTAGAGATTCACAGTCTCTCTGTCTTATAGATGCTTAACTGACTCCAAATGGGTTATCATAGGAAAACTTACAAATGTTGACCCTGAACCTACTTGCAACCACTTCTTAAAAAACTCTTAGGTTGGAGAGATGGCTCAAGGGGTTAAGCCTCTGCTCCCAAGCAGAAGGTCCTGAACTTCAATTCTGGATTCCACCTAAAAACTCCAGGTAGAAAAGACACTAGCCTGTACTTCCACTACAAAAAGGCAGAGCCTGGGAAACTCCAGAGCAAAGCAAATAGAGGTAGAAGTAATCAAGGGTGATTCTCCAAATCACCCATGGGCCTCCAAAGGCACACACAGTGCCCTCTGTAACATAAAGATACACACACACAAACAAACAAACAAAAACTTCATGTCATCTCTAGGCTATTGTTTGTTCTACTTTAAACATGCCAGGGCAGGTATCAGATAACTAGAAACAGTTCCAATAACTCAGTCTCTCTGACATCTTCAATATGGTTTGAATATGAATTGATCCCCACAGGCTCATTGAATACCTCGTTAATGTTTGGAAAGGTTGTGGCAACTATAGGAGATGAAGGTAGACATGTCAAGAAGGGGTGGGCCATGAAATTGGTTTGCCCTGCCTTGATTCGGCTCTAGCAGTATGCAGTTCCCTTATTCTGCCTTCATGATCTCTACAGTGATCTAAGCCTATTCCAACTTCTGCGATCTGCCATGCCTTTCCCACCATAATGGACAATATCTCCTCTCTGGAATTATGAATTAAATAAATATACCCTCTCCCCAAATCTGTGATTGTCTCAAAATAGCACAAAGAGTCAAAACCTGTTGTCTCTCCTTTTAAGATCCTTGTTGTGGATAACAGTACGAAAGATTAATGCTTAGGTATTTCTTTGTGTTCTGATCAACCTTGGCGCTCTTTCTTGTGTGACTCCCTCTGGCAAAGTGGCATGTTCCTCTTTTCATGAGACTATTTTGTGGCATTATCCACCTCTAGACCAATAGAAATGTTCATATATAGTGCACTCTACACCAGAACATTAAACCTATATATTCAAAGAAATGTGCGGCAGTAATAAAATCACTAGAATAGAAAGTAAATCTCAGAAATTGATAAAAACATCACAAGGATAGAAATTGACTCAGTGTAAAGTCATAAATTTGAAAGGTGTTGAAATTATAAATTAGGATAAAGGTGATGTTTTACTCCTAGGAAGATTTAAAAACAAAATTCTTCTGTGGACTCTTTTAAGAAATATTATCAAACTGGTTTGAATATGAAAAAATGCTGAAATTAGTGAGAAGGAAACTGAAAAGAGAGCCAATATGTATAGTACTTTAATTGATACAAATAGAAGATATAGTTTCATCAAAATATAACTGTTAAACATACAAATACTATAAAATATGACTGTAATGTAAAAATTCACAATATAAAACTACTTTGCTAGTTAATTGATTTAAGACATAAATGTTTATTGAGTCTTTCTGATTTCTGCATTATTTCATCCTTAAAGAATCTAAAATCAATCTATCACGATCCCTATCTTTAAAGACCCACAATTACGTTAGCAAATTAGCTCACAGGATAAGTTATCAGCTCATAACCCAGACAATCTGGGTTTGATCCCCAGAAACCTACTATGGTGGAAACAGAACTCATTTCTAGAGGTCTCTGACTCCAACCATGGACTAGGTCATGCATATGTATTCTCCCCTCTTTCCATTTCTCAAATAAATAAATATTAAAAAATAAAATTATGACTTGGAATTTAGCAATGCAAACAAATAACTAATAGACATAAGAATTGCTTTTAATAAGAGTACATTTGAAGCTCCAGGCAAATTGGAAATGGGTTTAAATTAGTACTATGTCACTGTTAGATTGCATGCTTTTATCTGAAAAAAATCTAAATTATATTATTTTGATTTTAATTTCTCAAATAATTGTTTTATTTAAAGAAATAACAAATTATGGCAGCTTTTTATAAAACAAAGTCAAGTTCAGTCAATGATTGATTCTTTCCCACTTTCACTTAGCCAAAATTTATTCAAAACTGTGTATAGCTAGCCTTTTGCTCATAATTTTACTTACCACTTATACACTTATTTTAAGTAACCATAGTTTTTGTTTAAAAGGAATATAACTAACCCATACTTGCTAGCAGTAAATTAAAAATAAATTTTAAGTAAAGAAATCAAATCTACAGATGAAAAGTCAAGTGATAAAGTGATTATCTGTTTATATAAAGATAAATGCTAAATAAGAACTTCTTTTCAAATTTTGGTAATGGTTCAAAATTTGTATTTGTGTTTAAACATGAAACAATAAGATAGAGACCAAGATGTATTGAAACACAAAGAAAAAGCTAATAGCCAGGAACTGTAACCATGCAAAATTGTAGAGAGATAGCAATTTGCTTAGATTAGAAATATAAGTACTAAATACAGATTCATAAAAAATTTTGTTTGAATAAATGTTATTGTCAAGAAGATACTCACTGATTCAAAGAAATTAATCCAATATAAAAGGACAACTAATTCACTCCTGAAATATTTTAGACTTAATTGAAGAATCTGCCTAAGTCATAGAATGAAACAGAAAATGAGTGCTATGTTGGCATATGAGGTGCAATAGGATATCACTGAAGTTTCAGTCAACAAAATGCCAAGTAAGAAATAAAAGTCCTCAAAATATAGGTGTATAAAAGGAATAGTCAAAAACAAAATAAGTTTTAATATGTTTTACTGTACAGTAGCATATTATCCCTAGAACAAAATACAAACACTTGGTCCATGTCATGGTTTAAACGTGAATTGCCCTCCACAGGCTCATTCCTTGAATCAGCTCCATTGATGTTTGCAAAGGTTGTAGCACCTTTAAGAGGGGGAGACTCGCGGAGGAAGGCTCTTTACCTGGAGTAGGCCTTAAGGTCTGTTAGCCAACCCTGCTTCCTTCTGTTTTCCTGCTCGTCTACTTCATGATGGGTGTGATGACCTGAGCCAGCCTCCTGCTACTGTTAAGCCAGACTTTCTGCTGTGAGATTCCCACCTTAATGAGCTTTATTTCCCCTGAAACCATAAGCTAAATAAATAACCCTTTCCCTTCCTAAGCTGTTTGAGCCCAATTACTGTCTCACAGCAAAAAGAAAAGTAACTACAACACTCCATGTTTAAATCACAAGAAAATTGCAGTGATCTATTTCAGACACTGCCCACCTGTTACTTGAAATAACTAGCCCTTGATCAAAACTGTGGCAAATGGAAAGATGAATGGAAAAATAAAATTCTGTAAACTTGATGCTTTCATTAATCGGTACAGTTCACTTTTATTGGCCAGCCCAGGAATAAATGACTGTGAAAACTATTTTAAAAAATTTAACATGTATACAGAACTTTGAGAAACTATGTAAATAGTTTAATTAGTATTTATGATCCTTACTTTTGGTTGTCAAAGATTCAGGGAAAACATTTGCTGGCAAGAAACCCAGTTTCTCCTTTAGATGTTTAAAAAAAGCTCTCCAGATTTACTTGCAATGCTGCCTGCTGGACCTTTCATTTACAGTCTTGTGTTGAGCAGCAGGTAGACCATTTAAGTGCCTTATCTTTACAAGAAAATTGAGGTTTCTACAGAAGCACTTCTGTAGTTATACTGAAAGCTTGGGGAAGTAATCAAAATTTATATTGCCTGACAAACTTGAGGGACTCCTCTCCAGGTAGAATAATAATTTTCCTTAGCTTCTTTGAACAAGAGATTTAGCTTCTAGGAAAATTGGAATTTTAGATGAGTATGGAGTGTGTATTAATGTCCTATAAATAGAGAAATATTTTATCTCTATTTAGAGACAAGGTAAACCTTGGGAAATTGGCCTCACAGTTATCATTTTGTCATGAATCATCATGATTTTCAGGTATATTATTAAATATAGTCAAATCTGATATTCTGTATAGGAAGGTCTTTGTACCTTTTCTGGTGATTTCTGAAATACCAATTAAGGAATTAAATTCTTTGTTATCTTCCATACAAACAATTCTATTAAAGTTCAAATATAGTAAGATTAGCAATAGAGCTAACCTTTCTCATATTAAAAACAGGGATTTCCATGATTCCTTTACTAAATTTCATATAATGTGGAGACTGGGTTTGAAAAGAAGTTGTCTAATGGTTACATTTATCTGAAGAAGTTGTCAAAAGAAATATTTCTAGTATCCAATCATAAGAGAATAGTGTCAATATGAAGTGGACATATGTAGGGAGGGATTTCTTTCACACTGTGATTAGAATGAGTATAATACCTATCTTCTAATTTGCTCTCCAAATACTATTGAGTTGGCATTCAGACCTTTTGTAGTTGGACTAGATGTGTTAATATTTCAGTATAGGAAATTCCATCCTCAGGAAGAACATGCCTTAGAGAGATCACTATATATTAATATAAAGAATAAAACTGGATAGACAATATAAACACAAAATCTTCAAGTCTGATTAGAAAATCATATAGACATGATTGAATTGTAAATATTAGGCCTTATCTAAGTTGATAATGCTTATAATTGCAAATTGATATAAATATGGTATTTGATTCATTTCAAAATATTACTGGACTTCTTACCTTTTCTACAGTGTTTTAATATGCATACTCATTTTTAATGACAGGATTTTCACTTTTCTTCTTTTGCATTATTATCAATTTCCTAATAGAAAAAAATATTTAGATTGTTAATCAGACATGGATTCTTGCTATCTACCATTCATACAGAACCTTTTTCCACAATCAGAAAGAATGTTGAATAGAATTTTAAAATTTTTTATTTAGCGTGTGTGTGTGTGTGTGTGTGTGTGTGTGTGTGTGTGTGTGTGTATGTGTGTGTGTGTATGTGTGTGTGTGTGTGTGTATCAGAAGGCACTGTTTGTCCCTGTGAATGACCGAGGGTGACTTTGAGAATCATCCTGGATTGCTTATGCCTCCTTTTTGCTTACTTCTGGGATTTCCCAGACTCTGCCCACCAGGGCCAGAAGTGCAGGCCTAGTGTTTTTATGTGGGATCTGGGATCTGAACTAAGAGGCAGAGTTATAACTCCTGAGCCATTTTTCCAGTAACACAGGGTAACAGTAAGTTGGAACTAACCTTTTGTCTTTCATCCTGTACTAGCTGAGAGGCACTGCAGTTTCTTCTTGCATTTCAATGTTCATGAAGGTGATCAGAAGAGTTATAAAAAGTATTCCCTGAAATAATATGATATATGACGACTCATGATATCTGATATGTCTAGAAATATATCCATTGAGTCTGTAATATTGTATGAATGATTATCAGAGAAGTACTAACGAAAATTACTAAATTGCACTTCTAGCAATGTCAAATGAACAGATATCAAAGTTTTTTGTTGTGATGAGAAAAATGAACATGGAATTAGAGATAATGAGCTCATTTATGTCTGTGTCTTGAAAGCAAATTCTAAATTCATGCATACAATTTTTACTGTGGTAGTAAGAAACAAAACCACATAATTCTATTATAGCACATCTTGAATGCTGAACTCTACAAAATGTAAGATGAACAATATAGAACGAAAACTTTTATACGCTTGCCTCTGTCTTGCAAGCAAATCTGAACTATGCTCTTTACTTTTCTTTAAATATTCTTCATCAAATAGTTTATGCAAATTAAACTAAAAGATCTGTGACTTTAAACATATGAATTCAGTAAAATAAAATTATGTGTGTAATATGGTAAATGCAATGTCAAATTTTTCAAGTATTATGATATAAAAAGTATAACTTTCCTTATCTCTTGTAAGATTTCCAATTATGTGGCTTAAAGTAAAAAAATATACATATACTGCTTTTACTTGTAAGAGTCCCTATTATAGAACTAACATACATATACATTTCTTCTAGTATATATATATTATTTATACTAATAGATAGATGGCTAGATAGGTAAATATAGAGACAAACTGAATTTGTTCAATATTCATGTGACGCTTGCTTTTATTTTAGAAACTGCTATCTATATTACAGGTAGTAAATGACGAAAAAGAAGACTAACTTTGCCTTAATCTATGTTTAGTCTTTAGTGAAAGCTGTTTCTTTAAAGTGCTATTAAAACTCCCCAATGCTGAAAAAGATAGAACAAAGACAAATTTAGGACATAAAGGAGAACATGGCTCTTTGGTGGCTAAGCACTCTGAATTCTAATAGCCATGTCCTTATCTGAATTTATGCCTTGTGCTGTTCATATGTCCTTTTGATAATGACTTTATGGAACGTTGGTACATTTTACCAACTGAATTAAGAAATCTTTCATTACTTTTTACTAGATACAACTACGTATGTAACAAACAAACATGCTGATATATGCTAGCCTTTTGCCCACATTTTCTAAGAAGACAGAATATTCTGACGGAATCAAGTTTCTTATTCCACTTAAATTTGGTGACTTCATAGATCCTGCAGAGAACCCCAACTCCTCTCTAAGAAGTTTTGCAAGGGTTTATCCCCAAGCTGATCTCTAAGGGGTCCTCCAAGCATGTGCTGTTTAAATGCACTTCTCTCTCTCTCTCTCTCTCTCTCTCTCTCTCTCTCTCTCTCTCTCTCTCTCTCTCTCTCTCTCTCTCTCTGTGTTTTATATGCAATCTTTTTATGGAGTTTTAAAGTTCTAAGTTGAAATGACAATTATAATCTTTCCAAATAACAAATAAAATGAGAATCCAGATAATTTTAAAAGTCAATGGCTTAGGTTTGAAATTTTAGAAATGGATTTACTTGTGAGAGTATAATAAAGGTAGCAGTATATCACAACTAGCCTCTGATTTCAGATTCCGGAATTATAACTTATAAAAAATCATTATCTTTATGATAAAACAAAAAATAAACAAGTCCCTTTGTCTCTATTGATATATTTCTATAAAAAAACTGTACAATACTAGTTTCATTAATTGCCATGAAACTTCAAATGTTCATTAGTAACAATAAAAGCATTCCAGAATGATGTACAAAATTCACCATGCAATTCTGCCAGCTTTATTTGCTGAATATTTTAATAGCCACCAGTCTTATTGCAATAATGACTTGCCATTCAGTCAACAAGAATTTGTTGCTAGAAAATGCAGTGAAGTAAAAAAGCAAGTCAATGTGAATACGATACAATTCTCAATAGCATTATTTAATGATCTAGTGACAGGAAGTTTAATTGCTTATTTCAATAATGAAAGTGCTAATTTTAGAAATAAAGGGAAATATTTATTATACATTAACTATTAGTATTTGTTTTCCAGATACATATTTGAAACTTTTTATTTGTGTATGCATGTGTGTGTGTGTGTGTGTGTGTGTGAGAGAGAGAGAGAGAGAGAGAGAGAGAGAGAGGGAGAGAGAGAGAGGGCACTGTGTGTCCCTGTGGAGGACCAAGGGTGACTTTGAGAATCATCCTGGATTGCTTCTACCTTCTTTTTTTCTTCACTTCTAGGATTTCCCACGCTCAACTCACCAAGACTAGAGGTGCAGACCTTTGTTTATTTCTGTCTGAGATTTTTATGTGTGACCTGGGATCCTAACTCAAGACTTCTGCTTACAAAGCATAGTCCTAATCCCTGAGCTATTTCTCCAGCTCCAGATACTAATTTTTTAAAAAAAGTCTTGTCTGGTAGAGAATTTTTAAATAACCCAATGAATTAAAGAACAACAACAAAAGAAAAACAAGGAGAGTAACAACAATTTAAATCACCAAAACTCATCTAGAACTTTATAGGAAAAAATGTAATGTGAACAATTACTAAATGCATTGTTTGTCTACATTTCCAAGCTCGATAACAAAATAATTAAGACAATTACTAAATTAAAAAAAAACTGATGTTCCCATCATTTTTTTAAATTTTTACGCAGGATAACATTCAAAAAACCAAAACCTAGGTAGATGAACTCAAGTTATTAATTTAAATGGTGTCAGGACCTCGCCCTACCAAGCTTTTTAAAAAAAACTGAGTTTGGGGCTGGAGAGATAGCTTAGGGGTCAAGTCTCTCCCTTGCAAGCAGAAAGTCCTGAGTTCAGATCCCAAGTCCCACATAAAAAAAAAAAAAAAAAAAAAACACCAGCCAGAAACAGAGCCAGCCTCCACTTCAGGCCCTGGTTACCAGAGCATAGGAAAACCTAGAAGCTTAGCAAAAAAGAAGCAGCAGCAATCCAGAATGATTCCTGAAGTCACCCTTGATACACACACATACAAGATAACATGTGTGCACACTCACAAAAAATAAAGATAAATACATTTTAAAGAAAAAATGTTGTTTGATATGAGGGGTTAAAATAACCAGTATATATAAAAAAAATCCATTTCCTTACTTTTCAAAGATTGGAGAAGTCATAAGCAATTGTATAATTAGAGCAGAAGTTTTCTAGACATGTTAGGTGAAAAAACAATGAAAAGTAATATTTCAAAATCATAATGTCAGAAACAAATAAGCAGGGATGGAGAAATATTTCAGTTTCAGAGGATTTGCCTGCTGTTAAAGAGGCCATCAGTTCTGCCTTTCTCAGAGGGAAGCACTCAAGTCAGCCTTTATCAGTACAAATCAGTTGTTCTAAGCCTTTTTCTAATGCTCCCACTTTTCTGTTCTTCAGTAGAGCTAAGAGAAAATTTTCTTTAATTAGGACTTCCACTCACCTTATTTAAACAAATGTTTCACTCTTAAATTTCATGTGATAAAAATTCAGGTGCTAAAACTTAGAGCAGTATTTTAAATATGACAAAAATATATGTCATAGATCTATTCTAACAGCAGATTTGGAAAGAATACAGGGAAAATTTATAATTACCAGCATAAATTAAGAGTGTTACTAAATAACACAAAGCCTCTGCTCTAGAAAACTAACACTGGATGGTAAACAAACCTCAATTTGACTATCAGAACAAATAAACATTTGGTAAGAACCAAGACAGACAAAAATGGCATGAGAATTTGAAGCACAGAAACCCTATCCAGATGGTTGTGAAAATATAAAGCTAGCCACTGTCATAAAGCTCTACAGATATTCTTTATAATAAGTTGTAGTAAAGTCCACATCATACATTTCTAGAGCAAAGATAGCCTTGACAAGAAAGGAGCAGCCATCCCTGCCATAAGACTTCCTGTCTTGCTACGGAGACCAGAAGACCAGACTGGTGCTGATACAAGTGAGCAACTATAGACATATGCAATGCCTGTCAATTACCTAGGATACCTAGGATGGCAGGGACCCAAGCTCATAAGCAGAGAGAATTTATTATGTCTTATAAACAATTTGTAGAATGAAAACTTGCAAAAAGTTATCTTTCCTAAATGTAATATTTGTCATGTTTTGACTAAGCATCCTTCCAAAATTCTAATTATATTCTTATGAGTTGTTTTCCCCAAATGGTCAGCTTAAGAAAAAAAATTTACATTTTTGATAAGTCATCACTACCCACTACTCTACTTTTGAGTATTTGAGCGTCTTTTAGCTCCCAGTTACAGTGTTCTATATTTATAACAGCCCAGGAGAGAACAGCAGTGTTATGTTTTATTATACACATCATTTATTTTGAAAGTGTTGTCATAGGACCAGGACTGAACAGTTGTTGGTGGAGGAAGCATGAGTGGTTCAAATGATTCAAGGTTTCTTTGGCCAGAAAACATCATAAAGCCTTATGAGTTGTTACAAAACATCATCCATCATTATTGGCTTGTCACCTGATAGAGAATTAACAGTAAAGGATAACAGTCAATTGGAATATTTGCATCAATTGAAGTTCTTCATAAAAAAAGCAACATTAAGAGGTGACTTTTCATGAAATGTTATATACTTTATAGTAGCAAAAAAGCTGCCACTTTTTGCTCTGGAATGTGTGTTTTCTCATTAGCCTCTATTATTGTTTGAAATATTTTAAATTAATCTTTATTGGTCTAAGCAGTCACAATTCATATTAACTAGAGTCTTCAGCTGAAATTATCAGGAAAGAAAATGTTCTTGAATATAATAGTGACCCATAACTCAGATTAAAATTTTCCAATCTTAGCAAATGTTAACCTCTCAATGACAATTTGCATTTCTAGGAAGCATGCTTAGAATACCACATTAGTGATAAGTTGGGGAATTCAAACTGTGTATCTGAAAATTATTCACAGATCTTTGTGCTCCATTGATAAAACTTTCTTGTTTACATTACTTCATACTTTTGGTGATTAATATAAATTGGTTAAAAGTATACTCATATGCAAGTCCATCTATGTTGATCATGAAGTTTAGTGTTAATAGGAGATATAATTTACCAATGTTGCATGTTATTATCTAGCAAGTACCCTTATTTCTCTGGTCCTATATCTTATGTAGAGAGAGGGAATATTCACATGTATTGTAGTTTTGTTTTCAGGAGACTGAAATCTTTCATCGAAATCACATAAATCATGAAGCCCCTGACTCAGAAAGATGGATAATAATGGAAATTACCAGCACAACTATAAGGTTTCTCAAACAGTAACAAGAAATATTGAATGTACAAGTGTATAAGAGCAACTAAAAAGATCTAAGAGTTAAGTATTCAGTATCCTTTTTATCATTGAAAATATAATAAATTTATTTTAAAAATTACACTTGTACATTCATTAATGACATAAATCATCAGCACAGTTTCAATTTGTATATAGTTTCTTTGCATTCCAGTGATACTAGGTATTTTTGTTCAATCTCTGATTATATTATCTTTAGTAGTAACATTTTATGATTACTTTTAAAAATGTATAGAACTGTTCTAGTGTGTGAATCTCTCTTCATTATATACCTTTATTCAATGTAACTGTAAAAACCATGAAGCACTAATAATATATATGTCATGGTTAGTATCAATTGTCAACCTAACACCTAGGATTCATGTGAAAGGAATTTTCTGGTAATACTTGTGAAAGATTGTGTCCCAACTCACCAGCAGTCAGACCACTTCCAAGGAAGGTATGGGACTGGTGACTATGAAGGGTGTGTTGGCAAATGTACATTCACTGGCTCTTCCTCCTAGGGTTGGAAATGCAGGTCTTCATTCAACACTTTTCCTTGGGATCTGGGACCTTAACTCCAGTCCTTTCGTTTGAGAAGCAAAGGACTAATACCAGAGCCCTCTCTTCAGCCCATCTTTCTGTTTCCTCATCATGGATGCAATGAGAGTCAGCCTCTGTTCTTTCCTTGTCAGCCACCTGATATTTCCCCCATAAAGGACTCTATGGCTTCTGGAACAAGAAGACAAAATAATTTCTCTACTAAATTGCTTAGATAAGAGTCACTTAGCATATCAACTGGAGAGTAACTGAAGTTATAGATATGTTTTCGGTGATCATCATGCTTGCTTTTCTAAAATGTGTAACTAAAAATGGAATATCTGTCAGTGTACCTTTCCATTCAAATAAACCCATAAAACATGCTTTGAAAATATTTGCTGGCAAATGAACAATTTGACTGGACACTTCATTATAAATTCAATTATATAACACTTTATATATTTACATCTTGATGAATATGTATTTACCTTCTGATTATAAACAGAGAGATGCATAGATGACATGCAACATAAAGTGTTAGAAATTGAATCATCGAATTATTTTTAGTGACAAGAGTGCATAATAAAACATCCTGTTTGCACAGGATGTGAGAAAACCTTACATATTCTCTCTGTGATCTGAACATAGTGATTTTGTTATATTTTCTATCAAAGCCATGTTTTCCTCATGAACACCTATTTACTTCTGCAGCCCTAACATTGCAATCCTCACTCATGACAGATGAAAAACATTGATAGCTTCTGAAGTATTAACTTTAATTATTTGTTGAAAATCTTCCAGTAATAATAATCCTTATGAATATGGAATTTGTTACATTTCACCAAAAACATAGTATCTTCTCTGAATAAGTTATCCTCTGTGTAATTGTAACTTCTAGAAGAACATTTGGGCCTTCTCTTCAGCCCAAAGCTCAAATCCTCTTATAAGCTTTGAGGATGAGTAAATGCTGTCACGGTGACTTAGATGCTGAATCGCTGATAGCTGAGGAAAGCAAACCTGCTTCCCTGGCATGGTGATAACCACATATCCAAAAATCAATTGCACTCCCCTCTGCGTTTGAGAGGAGGCAAAAGTGGTATCTTTCTTTTCTACTAGTCCATGCTACACGGAGTTGAGAATTTCATCCTGAGGTCTTTTGTGCTCATGAATTATTCTGTTGTGAATCTGCAGCTCTATGGTCAAAGGCAATCAGTGATTCCTGGGTAGGTCTCTGTGTTCTTTCTAAGTGTTCTTTGAGAACAAGAATCAGAGTTTTCTTTCTCTATAAAATATAGACTACTTCAGAGCAACATAACAATACCTGGAGTTTGAGATTCCTGTTTTGAAGTACAGCAGTCTCTCTCTCTATATATGTGTGTGTGTGTGTGTGTGTCCGTCCACATGTGCACACACATGTATATGTTTACAAAACACCCTTTTGAAATCTCCTACATTCTCCTTCCCCAACCTAGCTGTTCAGAAGATGGAAATTCTTTTTGTTAATACAAAACCAAAGTATTAACATGAAAATGCATGTTTATCATGGGATTATCTACAAGTTTTATTTCTCACTTAATTCAGCATAACATTCTATATTCAGCTCATGTATACAGACATTGGGTTTATAAATTGCAAACCCTCTAACACTTAAAGAAACAAGTGAGCAAGAAAAATCTGGCCCTTGCTCTCCCAGAGCCTTGATCAAAGGGAAGAAATAAGGCATTTCCACTGAACTAACAAAGTGCAGCTACAGAAGACTCAGAGAAGAGGACAAATCTATAAAAAAAAAACCTAGTTAATTAATACTATTGCAAAATACACCTAAATTTTAGAATACCAGTGCAGGGTTAGGGCCATAGACCAGTGGTGGAGAGTGTTTGCCTAACTTGTGTGTGGTCCTAGATTTAATCAAAAAAAAAAAAAAAAAAAAAAAAAGAAAGAAAGAAAGAAAGTAAGACAAAACACCAAGCATACTATTTCTTTTAGTGAAAGGGTAGAAGAAATTGGGAAACTTAAGAAAAAAATGTCAGAAATACTTCCTGGATTGAGGTATAATCATTTTCCAAGTTTGAAAAACTGACTGATCCAGAAATAAACAAAGATTGCAAGAAACTATGACCCATAGTTGTTTCAGAGTTGACTGGGCAGATCTCCAAATAGTAGGTAATTGGCCCTTTTATACCTGAATCACTATTTAGCACAGAATTTCAACGTGTCTGTTACCTACATACATAAAAATTTGTTTCCAGAGCTTTTCTTGGAGGTCGCTTGCTTTCATTTATGTTTCATTGGCTATGACTGAAATATATTGACCTAAATGTAACTGAGTGAGAGAAGTATTCATGCTTCCCAGAGCTCAAAAATAATACAGTGATGTACAGTGTTGTCTTTACTATAGCATTGCTTTTGTTAAAATGCTTGAGTAGCACACACATGGAGGTATCCAGTTAACATCTAAGCTATCCAGCTCAAAGAAAGACTGCCCTATGAATTCCTGTTGCAGAAAAATCTAGGGTCATTAAAAAGTAATTAGTCTGGAGGTAAAAATCTCCTTGTGATTTGTCTCTTAGGTGTAAAATGTCTGAAAAAAGTTAGTATATTTAATAATATATTCATATGTATATTTAAATGGACTTATTCAACAGTCCAATTATTTATTCGTTCTGTGTAAACAATTAGAGAAAAAGATTATAGGCCCAACACAGTCTTTCTTTGGCTCAACAAGCACTTCAGATGGATTTAATAAGCAGAAAATTAATTAAAACACTTTGTATAGCATGAGCCCATCACAAAATGTGTGTGTTTTTATTACATATGTGAGTATCTTTATGCATGTCTCTATGTGTATATATACATGGCAAGATTGTCTGCAGCAGTAAAAATAATAAAAATAAGAACCATAGAAATGGAGTTGTTGACAAAGGATTTTATAATGCTATGTAATTATGACTATTTCTGGGATAATACAATTTCCAGAGAACATGCATTTCCAGAGAACATTCATGTAGCTGCCTTGAAGGGGTTAATACAAGGCAGCCTGTGCTCAAGTTGATGGTGTAGAGTCTGGCTGGTTATAGGAAATGAGCATCTTATTTGTTCTGTGTACAAGGAAGATTTGTCTACCATTAAATCATTAATTCCTTTGTACCTGCTCTGTGCTTAATTTCAAGCCTGCTCTTGAGACTCCACGGAGCCTCTGTAATTGAAAAAATAGGATTTGTTTCTCTTAATAATTCATGTCTTTGCAAACTGAACTCAGATAATTTCTATTAAAATTTGTATACTGTCCTTTGGTTAGTTAAGAATTTTGTTCATCATGCAGAGTGGGTATTGTTCTCTGTGCTGTGGAGCATAACTTCAGATTTTCAAAGCAGTGAAAAACAGAAAACAAGAAATAATTGAGAACAATATATTTTCTAGTTTGCTATGCAATCACTCACTGTTGTCTATAATAAAGGATGTTTTAAGACATCTTAAAGAGAACTTCTGACACTAACAATATTGAACAAATACTTTCCTACCAAACCCTTTAATTATCTACTAAAGCAATTACTACTGACTACAAATGGTACTGAAATACACATGGATTTTAAAATCCCAAAGTTAACAACTTTCTCTTTCTTTCTTTCTTTCTTTCTTTCTTTCTTTCTTTCTTTCTTTCTTTCTTTCTTTCTTTCTTTCTTTCTTTCTTTCTTTCTTTCTTTCTTTCTTTCTTTCTTCTTTCTTTCTTCTTCTTTCTTTCTTTCTTCTTTTTCTTTCTTTCTTTTCTTTCTCTTTCTCTCTCTTTCTTCTCTTCTGTTTCTTTTTTTTTTCTCTCTTTTTTTCTTTCTTCTTTCTTTCTCTTCTTCTCTCTCCTCGCCTCTCTCTCATTCCTCCCTCCTCCCTCCCTCCCTCTCTGTCTCTCTCTCTCCCCCTCCCTCCCTCCTCTCTTCCTCCCTCCCCCCTCTCTTCCTCCCTCCTCCCTCTCTTCCTCCTCCCTCCTCACGTCCCTGCTCTTCCACGCCTCCCTCCCTTCCTCCCTCCCTCCCTCCCCTCCCCTCCTTTCCTCCTCTCCCTTCCTTCCTTCCTTCCTTTCCTTCCTTCCTTCCTTCCTTCCTTCCTTCCTTCCTTCCTTCCTTCCTTCCTTCCTTCCATTTGTGTGCATGTATGTGTTCAGATATCTCTGGATGTTCATGCACTTGCACATGGGAATGCATAGTGGATGCCAGAAGTCAACATTGGTGCATTTCTTAATCTCTACCTCATGTATATACACAGATTCTCTCATTGCACCTAGAACGTGCCTATTCCACTGTGCTCTCTTTGGCCCCATGGATGCTCCTGTCACCACCTCCCAGCATTGGGATTAAAGGCTCTACTACTTGCCTGACATAGATACTGAGGACTGGATTTGAATTCCTTCACTTACTCAACAAACACTTTACTCGTTGAAGTTTTCAGTTTCTGACAGTGTTATTTTCTATCTATTGTCTCCTTCTAGATATTCTGGTATTTTACTCTATCTCACTTTTTGGATTTTACATAAAACGTCAATATTTGATTTCATTGTTTTTCTTTATTGCTTTCCTCTTCTAAGCTTCACTGAATTGTGCCACTGAATTTTCTTTTATTATGTTCTTCTATTTGCTTCAAGCTTGAATTGCTCTTTATTGCTCCCCAATTTTCACAAGTGGTAGTTTAAGTTATTGATTTTCTTTTATTTTGCATATTTTCTGATGTGCAGGTTTAATTTTATAAATTTCTTACTAGGCACTATTTTCTGCTGTGTCCTTCAAATTTTGATAAGCCATGTTCTTATTTTTATCTGGTTAATAAATAACCAGATAAAAGAAGAGCTCTCCTGTTGCTGTTTCTGTTTCTGTCTTTCTCCCTTTTGCTCTCTTGCACATCCGTACAGACATATGTTCACACATGTTCACACATGTCTTTGGTGCATGATCATTGTTAGCATATCCCTATGGCACAATGTCTATGTGTTACTCCATTTCTGCATCTGCATGGCAGTTTCCTCAATATCTTTCCTTAAATCTCCATTTCTATTGACTGTATTTTAATGGCTAACTTAAAAAAGAAATGAAGGGCAGAAGAAAAAAAAGTGTATTTGGAAAAATGTCTGTCCCACAGCAAAAAAAAAAAAAAAAAAAAAAAAAAAATTCCAGTTCTTTCCAGGGTAGGTCTTTGAAAAAGTGTATTAAATTTGTCTTGGCTCTCATGCATGGGCCATTTTTGATCTTCATACCTTCTGGACAATTTGTCTCTCATCCTGTAAATCCATGTTCCCAATTTCGTGTCTTTTTTTCTCATCATGAGGTATAGAATTTTACCAGTGTTATCTCTGTGACCATGAATTTTGAACTACCCATTGGGACTTGGTGGACTCATTAGTATAAAAAAGTTTCAGATGATATTCTAGAACCACAAGAGTACTTTTCTCTGTCCTTAAACATAAGAATCTGGTGGATTTACTATACTCAGGCCTAGGAAAATAGTAAAGCTGTCATGGACCAATGTTTCAAGACATGTTTAAGTGTAATCTTTTCACAGTTAACCTCTCAAAATTAATCCAAATTAAGATTTACTCACTTTCAGAATATATTGCTCCAGGAAATCAGGTCACATATTCTCTGTTTATCTCAGTATTTTGGAATGTCTGTAGATAGATTAAACTCAGTAATATACAAAAACAATAAAACCCAAAAATCAGTGCAAGTTTCATAGGGAAAAATGGAAGCTGGCAGAGTGGTAGTGATATAAGCAGAGTATTCAGAATATTATTTACACATGTGAAATGATCAAAGAACAAAATTTATCAATGAAAAGATTTTAAAAGATATGAAAATGACTAAGATTTTTTGATAGAACTTAAATATGACTATACATGTCATGTTTAATGAGATAGTGAAAATCCATGAAAAGTATGGAATTATTGGCTTTCCTTTGTGTTTATCGTCAATACCACATATGGGAGCACAGAAGCAACATAATCAATGCCACTTTTCAGAAGTGTTTTCAATAAATATTGATTAAGTATTCTCATTAAGTGGTGTAGTTATAAAATTCCCAGGTTTTACATTCAGAAATAAAATTGCATTGACAAAGTCCTTTTCTGATTTAACTGTTTATGTCTCCCTTATCTATAACTCTTTTTATTACCTTATTCAACACATACCACAAAATTAACACAGCTCTCAAGAGAGAGTTTCACATTGCCAGAGAAGCTATAGAAACTATTCACCTGCATTAAAAATTATTTACACAACAATTAATAAGTCTATAAACCTCTGCCATCTGCAATATAACAATTTCTCTAGCTTTAGATGATGAAGTATAAATTCTCATTTTATCACACTTACACTTGTTGAACCCTATCCAACTCTGTAAAGCGAAAATACAATTGTGGTCTGATATTTTAATCCTCTTTGGCAATGACAGAAACTCTTTGAAAGAGCAACAGTGATGTACTCACTAGCACAAAACCAGTTTATCAGTCAATGTAGAGAGAAGAAAAAGTATTGAAAAGAAAATAATGGTTGTGAACATCAGTTGGTAGGCCCCTTTTGGTTTGGAAGAGAACATTTATATTAAATTTTGCCTGGATATATTTAGAAATTTGAAAACAATAAGCAGTAATTATATATTGTATATTTATATCTATGTTTATCACATATTTTATATCATCTGTAACATCTATGTTTAAAACATCTTTATCTCTACATCTATATTTTTATATACATTTATATCAACTATAACTCTGATACATATACCTTTATCATCAATATATTCTCTATACAGAGGGAGTGAGAGAAAGAGAAAGAGACACACACACACAGAGAAACAATAAAATTAAGCATTGGAAAAGCAATGAAAGTATTTCACAAAAAAAGTCTTCCCTGAAAGAAAGAAGCAAAATAAATCTCAAGTATGTTCAAACACCTCTGCCTCCTTGGTTGGCTCCAGTGAGTAGATATGCACAAAGCAGACATTTGGGGATTTTGGGGCAGAGGTAAGGAATACAGATTTATGAGGTTAGGCCTTCTCTACAAATTGGCTGAATGTAGAATTCAGACACACAGAAAAAAACTGCATTTTAGAAAAAAACATGACAATGATGCATATTATTGTCTCAAAAATAATATTAGCTGGAAAATATTATAGGCAACACCTGAAAGTATAGCCTACATCAACTATGTTCGAATGGCCCAGTTTCTTGAATTTAAAAGTCTTTAAAGTTCTCTGTGAATTCAGGGCATTCATTGATTATGAAAACAAGTTTTCCTAAATTTTTTATATTTTTAATAAAGCATATGAAAAAATTATATATTTTTATTTTGAAAATTGCACATTGGTAACTTTTATAATGTGTGCTTTCAGTATTACAAAATCGTCATCATTTATTTCATCTCAAAAAACTTCAAAAACAGACTTCTTTTAGTTTCTAATAATGTATCTCATAAATTTCAAATTCTTAATTAGTTGTAAGATTTTGGATTTTCATTCAATATTTTGAGGGAAAAATAAGCAAATACATAAAGCTTGAAATGCAAGGATAATATCATTGAGTTTGTTAAGTAATGACATTGAACCAAATAACTCTGGACATAATTGTAGATACTAATAAGTAATAATAAGTAAATTGCTTTGTGCCGCTGTAAATAAATTATTATTTTATAGATCAGGTTTCTGAGGTTGGAAAGAGGGTGATGTTGTCAAATTCTTTGACTCACAAGCAGAGGTGCACATAAACCCACCCAGATGCACTATCCACACACATGCATATACTCCATCACACACACATAAAAATAAGTTCACATCTGCTGATTTTCTAGAAGGAGCTTGGCAGTTGCTCTCTCATGATTATGTGCTAATCATCCTGTTTCTTTTCTGCTTTGGAGAACCTGGCCTTCAACTTGAGCACATAATCACTGCACATAAATCATAGTCTTCCCTATTTATTTTCAAACAATACATCTGAATCATCATAGTTCTAACCTATGAAATGTCACACTTTGTTTTGGAATGCCTTCTCAAAGCTTTTAAAGCTTTCTAGGAACTGTCAAGAGAGCTCAGTGGATAAGGTGCATGCTCACAAAGATTGTCACTCTGAAATTGATACCAAGAAACCTGCATGGTAGAAGGAAAGCTGTCCTCTGACCTCTACCAATGCATTGTTGCATACATGTGTGCACTTTCTCTCTCCTCTCTATCTCTTGAATAAACACTTTTTAAGATTCCTAAAGTTTTATGTTTCCCCAAATCTGATACCCTGGTACAAGAAAATGATTCAGAGTATTGAACCAACAATCTGAAAGTTACTCATACTCCCTATGCTATGCTAAGATTTCACAGAGTTCCTTTCATCTGTAACTTAGAGATACAAAAATAATCTACACAAGTGAACTCTTACTTAGAATAGTTGATTGAATATTGTAGGGGTCTGGCACTAAATTTTTCTGGTACTAAATTACCCAATATCACTAGAAAAGAGTTTATTTTTTGAAAGTGTGCTTGGAATGTCACTGCTTTCTATTGCATTTACACTGTACCAACGTTTTGCTTAGTATGGACTTTATGGACTTTATAGTCTTAGCATTTGTCACTTAAAATACAAACAAATTATTAGTTTCTGGTCTAGCAGGTTTCTCTCAAATAAGGAAAATACATATACTTCCATAAATTACCCTTATGTTTTTTAGTTATGGAGGTTTAGAATTTTTATGTTAGAGTAGCTTGACTAATTTTTAAGTTGTGTTATTAAATTCAGTACCTTTTAAAATAAACACTTTTAAAATAAACACAGTTTAAGACTGTTATATTTAAACAAAAATAATTGGTGGAAATTCAATATTTTTCCCTAGTGTAGTCTACCTGTAAAGCAACCTCTCTCCCACATGTACCTGTACCCTCATATCCATGCACACCTTCACACACACACACACACACATACACACACACATACATTTTACAGATAATCTGGTGTATCCTTACTCATTGATTTTTTTTCATGCCTCTTGAAAAGAAAAATGAATCAATTTAATGTACCCTCAAAAAGTTTGCAAACCTAATTGATTTCCACATACAAAGTGGCAGTTTTACACAGCAGAACTGCTGCGTAGAGACCAGTACAATGCAGTAAGTTATTTTTAGGTCTCCTTCTCTGTCCTCTTTTGCCGCATAATCTATCCACAGTAGTGAAACTCACAGAGTGAGATGTCCATTACTGGCTGGAATCTCTATATCCTAAAATACGATATCATCTGTCCTAAACAATCATTTCTACTTCCCCAGTCCATTTTTCTTTTCAAGCTAAGATGTCTGGGTACCACAGAAGAGAGTGAAGTGCAATGGACCATGAGAAACCTGCTCTACGAGATCAGGAGACCACAAGAATACCCTGAAACATCCAGCCCAAAATCAGGGGCTAAAATTTATGGCATATAAAACAAGAAGTTTTGATCTCGATAGAGCAAAAATCATGACTATGGGGAAAAAAAGTTGAAATTTTGGATAGAAGCAAAGGGATTTGATGAGGAAATAGCACTGGGCACAGAGTCATGGAATATTTTATCCTTTCTTTAGACATCATAGAATGTAGAGTGGTGTCAAGAAATTACAAACTTCATTTCTTTTTATAAACTTGCTGATTCATTATAAGATGTATCAAAAGCATGGGTATTGTAGAATAGCTAAAATATCAGTGTTAGGCTTTATTCTTTTATGAGAAATTTATTTATATCATTAATAATGCTGTTATATCACCCATAAGGAAAGAGCACCTGTTTATGTCAGTTCAGACATAATTTAGCTAATAATAAACAAGGACTTGAGACCAGAAAATGCTTCATGGTATCCCATTTATGTTCCAAGTTGGTTTAAATTAACATTTTCTAACCTTTGTGTAAAATTATGATATTCAAGGCTCAGTGAGTATGGATGAGTCACATGATTCCTTCTTGCTTCCTTGCTGAGGCACCTGAATAAGCAGACCTGTAGGACCAGAGGGAAAGATAGGGAAGAGGGATGGAATGTTATCAACAATTTAGAATGTCGATCAGAGAAAAGTCCTAATGATCTGGTTACATCTCTTACTGAAGATACACAAGATGCATCAAAACAACATGGTAAACGTACCTGTCCAGAAAGAATGTGAAAATAGCTATCTCATGTGGGGGTCTTTACAATGCTTATGGACTGAAATGAACAGAATCACTGTCAATTGATTGAATCTGCCTAGCAGCAACATTTCATTCTAAAACCATTTGTCTTAGAATGAGTAGTCAGGTTATACTTGTTGCATATTTTTTATGGAGAGATGTAAACAAAGGTCAATTCAGTCTATGCAATACACCAAGGACATAGTGAAGGAGCAAGTTTATCTAAGTGCAGCTTGACGAACCTAGGTAGTTGTTGGCCTTTCTCACAGATGCATGAGTGATTGATTCCAAAACACATTATAAGAAAAGTCTCATATCTGAATGGGTGAAAATGTCCTGAAAACTGTAGAGATGGAGACCCCTCTTCAGCTAATCCTCCTTTTTATATACTCCATCTTCTCCTAAGATTACATGAAACAAGAGTAGAATTGTACACAATTGGGAGGTGAAGAACAAGAGAGAAGGAGTGAGTAGAATCTCAAGTAGGGGCCATTCCTCTTATGAAGAAAAATCAAGAAGTCTGATCTGGATAACTTATTGAAGGTTCATGTATAGAATCACAACATCCATGGGTAAGATGTCAAGTGCTGTTAAGCCTAGAGAATTGCATTTCACAACATCTGATCATATTTATCCATTCCATAACCAATTGGCAACACCATAGTTGTAAATAACACAAAATGTAACAAAGCAGTATATGAGATATACCAGTTCTCTGACTCACCGCATGAATTGTTCCAGGCTGTAGGAAACTAGGAAAATTATTTGATTATTCATATTTAGTTGTGATTAATAAATGAAGGGAGCAAGCTGCAGAGATAGCTCCATGGATATTAATGGATATTGTTGTGCAAACATGAAGATAAGAGTTTGAATCCTCAGAACACACTTGCATGTTAGGCGGACACAACTAGTCCCTGAAATCTACAACTCAGGAAGCAAAGACAGGATCCCTGGGGTAAAGCTGGAGAGAAATCAAAGTAGACACCTATCAACTTTTGGCCCCACAGATTAATGCCAATGCATACAGGTACAACCATACACAAGTGTGTACCCCCACACAAATGAACATGTTTAAACATGTAATACAAAAGTATATGCATAAAAATAGAAAAGAAGCAGCATATTTATTGACAGGTCAAATGGTAGAATGGAGAGCCAAAGAATGAGCTTTAAAGAAGACATAGTTTATAGTAAACATTACCATGGATGAGAGAACTATCAGAAAATGATAGATGTTGAGTAGGGTGGGAAAATACATTTTTTGTTTTTAAAAAGATCATAACAAGTAATAAAAGAAGAATCAAAAAAATCAGATAAAACAAGAAAGTCAAGTCTATACCACAGACAGAGATAGAGTGGCCCAACATATTGATTCTAGATGAAAGAAGGCAGAAAGATATAAGGCTGGCATAGAGTTTCCGTGTTCTGTGAGATTTTTATTCTGAATGAAATATTTGAAGCTTTGAAGCATTTCAGGAGATGATGTTCATTATCAATACTAAAATGTTTGGTTCTCTTACAGATGTTTGATTGAATACTTAACTAAGATCTCCACTTCAGCATGGTATTCCTGAAAACTCTATGAGCAAAATTTTTTATGTTACTTTTTTTATTAAAAATTTAATTATACATTTTAAAATTTTTTTACCAGTTCCCTCCCTCCCCCCTCCTCCCCTCGAACCCCTTCCTCACCCTCCCCATTCCCCAGTGCCTCCCCCCCAATTCCCAGAGAGTCCTTTATTGTGTACGCCTAACTCTCCACTGGGTCCTCCTCTCCGATGACATATAAGGACCCAGTGGCATTTCCATAAGCCCTTTCTCTTGTTCCCCTTAAGCATAAGATCACTACTATGGCTGTCAATCCCTTGCCTCCAGGGGTCTCGGTGCCCTTAACAGATGCTAGACTTTATGAGGGCAACAGTGCGCTGGACATTGCGCAGGGCATGCAAAGTCCCATTATGATTGCTTTGGCCCCAACTATTGTTGAGAATCTTGCAAATCGTTGCTCCTCCCATCCTTTTGCTCTTACAATCTTACCGCCCCCTCTTCCGCAAATGTCCCTGAGCTCCAGGATGGGGAGAGATTAGTCTGGCCTAGTTCTATGTGATTAATATAGTCTCTGAAGTTCTGGATTGTGGTTTGTTGATTTTCTTTTGCAGTTTTGCTGCTCCTACAATGCCCTTCACTCCATTCTGCTGGACACTGTATGTCACCCCCTGGCCAGAGACAAAAAGCTGTTAAACTGGAGTCTTGTTATAATAGCACATTCAAGGGTAGATGTAATAAGAGTAGGAAACCTCAGTGAGGGAGGGGTCCATCACCCATTTGCAAAATGATTACTTTTTATCTGCTAGACTATATGCCCTCCCCTTCTGGTGAGATCAGGAAAGAACGTCTGTGAACTTAACCAGGTTTCTCATTACTTACTTGCAGACCTTGATGGAGGCCTATTTTCTCTGCTGTAACATGGTCCCCTCTCTCCTTGTTTCTGGTGTGGTCCTCCTACCCCATCTCTCTTGTTATGAGCAAAATTTTAAAATTTAATATATAGATCAGTTATCTCTTTATTCATACATTTCAAATTTGATTTAAAATTTCATATTATTGTAATTATATCACGGAGTATCAGTTTTAATAACATTAAAATGGTTTTTTACAGAAAACTCTCAAATTAGATTAGTAAGATTACATTGTGTATATATACAGATAGATACATACATACATAATCAAAAAGTAGTGATGTTCAAATTTTACACAATGATTTAAGCCAATATTTTACATTTTTTGCTGGTGTGTGTGTGTGTGTGTGTGTGTGTGTGTGTGTGTTTGTGTGTGCGTGCACTTGTATATGAATACAAAAGAGTTCTTGAATGTATGTGCCTGTGGAGACACAAGGATGACACTGTAAATCTTCCTGGATTGTTCAATCTCCTTACTCTTTGTTCTGGGCTTTCCCAGTCTCTGCCTACAAGTGCCAGAATTACAGCCCTTCACTGTATTCTCTAGGCATTTTTATGTGAGATGGGAATCTGAATGAAGTCCCTCTGTTTGACAAGAAAAAGATTTAGTCACAAATCATCTACTTAGTCCTATTTTAGATTTTTTATTGGATCTAATGTAAATGAAGCCACAAAGAAACAAGGAGAAACCTGTTAAATAATCATTAAATGTCTACAATCTTTGTGGAGTTCATTAAAAATTCTCATTGTCTCCTTGAAATGCATGCTTATTAAATAGTTCATAGTTGAGTCTTCTGATCTGAGTATCAGTTCACATTATTCGCTCCTTAAATGCATACTGTAAACCTCTTATGGTGTTATTTTAATAAACAAGTATGCATGTATAATTATGTAATGAAACTAGATAACCGTTTGGTGATTTTTTTTCAAGCCTGGTTTTAAATTTCCCAGTATAAGGTAATTAGCCACTATTTGGTGACTACAATCAGACATGAGGAATTTTCAAAACTAACATATGATGATGTTGAATTGGAGCCTTCCTCAGTCTTGTTTAAAGTTAGTTTTTTTCTCAAATATAATTAGATAAATGAAAAATAAAATATCTTGAAAATACTGCATCATGTGTTAGTAAGCTTTCAACTGACAGAATTGTACCATCTTCTTAACCATCTTGAAAAATCAAAGAAAATTGGGAACAGAAAAAGCTATTGAAACTGAAGAAATCCAAGAATTTTTCAGAGAGGGAGAGAAAGAGATAGAGGAAGATATTTAGCTAGTTTTTACCTTTAACAACCACAATAGCACAGAAGACACTATGATTTCCAGACAAAAAAATTCAGAACATCAGAGGGTCATATAGTCTTAGTAGACAAGTAGCAATAGAGCAACCAAGTAATTTAAAAATATTTTAATCATATTTATAATTTACTATATTATGTAAATTTATTTACTTTCAATAATTGTGTTTTGTATGCTTGTGTTTCTTCCTTGTAATGCTTCTGTTGAATGCGTCTGCTGATAGTATACACAATAAATGTCATAGTATCAGCAAGTGCTAGAAAGAATAACCTATGCATTTAAAATTAGAAATGCTGCATTATAAGAAATGCCCTTTCCATTGAATTTCACAGTCACACTTTTCTATATAATAAAATGCTCACGTAGGTGATTTCAGACTGTGCAAGCTTATTTCTGTTTAGAATTAGAAAGTTTCATCACATTTTTGGTTAAGAAAAAAATATCTATAGCTTGTCACACACAGAAATGTACAATAAAGACAAATATTTGGTTGAAAAAACCTTTTCATAAATAGAGCATTTTCCCTATTAATGTATTTTTATAGATTAACAATGAGCAGTTTATACTTAAATTCATCCCAAACTGAAGGTTAAAATCTGTTCAGTATTGCAGTGATGGAGAAATGTTAAGCTATAAAAAGTCAATTTTAATTCTTTGGTAGTTTCATAAGCTTGAAAATTATTTTTTCAATTTCCTTTAATTATAAAAAAGTTTTTCTTCTTTCAAAAAGAGGCACATTTGTATTTTCCATAAGATCACACATCAATGTTTAAATTATGCTTGATTGGTGCTTCAGTTTGCCTGCATGTTGTTTATGAATTTATGAGCAAAGAGCTTAAGGAAACAAAGAATTTTACTCTTTTCCATAATTCTTGGGCATAGATTTTAGTCCAGTTTGTCACAACAGCTTATACCTATGCCAAGAGCTAAGAGAACTAGTTACACCATATCTGCAGGGATTTCTGAGAGAGGACCAAATTGCACTTGCCAGACAATAAAACTGGGAGAGTATGCTAAAGAATGTCAGATTTTACTGAAGGACACCCTGATTTTAATTCACTTATCCAGGGAATGATTCCCCCCACCAGGGGCTGGATCTTCCCACATTTATCAGACAATCTCTTGCAGGACTTGCCTTAACTTCTAGTTATTCACAAATGTGAACAGAGCTCAGCCTTTCATTAGCAAATTGACACCTATACATCTGACTAGTTTAATTCCTGCCCATAGAATGTAGATCACATTGTTTTTGGGAAATGGTGTACTTCTTTTCTCCTGCATATATAAATGCCTTACATGATTTTATTATGGAAAACTGAAGGATAATTGAAGATTGTATAGTATGTAAGTATAGTCTCACTGCTTCTTTTAATATTTAATGTACCAAAATTAGTTATTAAAATCTACATTAAAATTTACTCAGATCTGTACCTCAGTGTAGACCTATCTGAACATTTCCACACACATATCCAAAATAATAGTTTAAATTTTTGTATGAATAAACATAATCTTAAATGGAAGCAAATTCTTTATATAAAACCATTGCAATTCAAATTAAATTCATCTAGGATACAAAATTATTCATGTCAAAACTATCAAAAACCATATGTTTTATCAAAGCCAGTTCTTATAAAACTTCAAGAAACATACCTTTGTAAACTTCTCAAATTATTATTCCTATTTTATACCTATGCCATTTCCTATATGATTATTTCCATTGTACTTTCTATAATTATTGTTGGATGATATTTAAATGATTCAATGATGTAATTATAGACAACATACATCTTATGTATCCTGCATGATCTAAACAACAAACTTCCAGTAATCTTACATATTTATTTAACAAACAATTTTAATATAAGACTAAATTAGAAGGATTTGAAAGTATGGTTTTCTTTCAACAAACTTGTATGCAATACCTATGAACACATATGATCATGGTTTATAAAATGTAATATTGTAATAAATATTGCCTCTTATTTTCTAAAAGAAACTTATTCAGCAAAATGCATCCACACAAAAAATAGCTAAATTATTATTTGAATTGATTACTTTTAGTCTTTAACTAGAAATACGTTTGGAATATAAAAAATCTTAAAAGCTGGACATTGACTTTTTTCCCTTCCTTTTTTCCTGTCATAAAAGCTTAAAAGTGAAATAGAGCTATATATTTCTAATCATCTTCAGCTAACTCCAGCCTAACACATTTTTCTTTTATTGTATATAAGCACAAACCTGGCCCACTTTCCCTAAATTGACCATGGATAAATAGTAGCTTTCCTTGGCCCTCAGCATTTTCAATTCCTTAGCACACTTACCTATCCATTAGTTGCAAAAGAAAATTCTGCCAAAAGCTAGGAAGATTAAATGTCACTTTCCCTTTAGGCAATGATATATTGGTAATGTGAGAGAGCAGACTTTAAATGGGGGTTATCCATTAATTCTTATTTTGTTTCTTATGTTAGATACCCAATCGACTGTTAAGTTTTAATAATCACATCTTTGAGACTGCTTCTGTATCCATTATTTGTATTAACATTTTGACATTGTGCTCTCTTTCACAATTGATTAAACATTGGGACCATAACATATGCCTTCACTGTCTGTGACTTTTCTCCATGAACTGTGAGATGTGTTCCAACCAGATACCCCTTCAAGAGAATCTGCTGTGAGATGCTTGTATCTATGACATCCTCCAGTTTGCACAGTTGGAGTGTACTACAACATTGTCACTGAAGCGTATCTTCTTCCCAGCTGCTCCCAGCTGTGACTAAACCAAGAGTGCCAAATGGAGGTAACTCTAATAAGAAATGTGTACTTATAACAATTTAATTTCTGGGATGCATTTCCTTAAGAACTGTGCTTTCCTTGAGAATCCTCCTAAGCCACCATCCTTGCCTTCCTTCTTTCAAAAGTATCACGTTTCATTATTTCCAAAGGTTCTCCTCATATATTCCTAACTCCTAATATTTTTCTGGCATTTTGATAGGAAAAAAAATAACATGAAAAGTCTGTGCTACAGTAAGTCCATCAAGACTTACTTCTATTTACACACATAACAATATATGTTAAGGATTGTCAAGTACAGGCTCACTATGTGTTGATATGCATCTAATCATCTGTTCAATAGGATGGTCATGGTGTTTTCCTCCTGGGAGTGACCTAGTATCTGTCAAAAAATCACTTAAGGTTAGATGGATTTGTTTTGCCTCATGATTCTGGAAGCTTCAGACCATGATTCCTTGCACCTACGTGCTTCAGCAGAAAGTTATGTCTTCAGGAGTGTATGGTGCTAAGTGTTCTTTACTATTTGACAGGCAGAAAGGAGACAAAAGTTTAGTAAAAAAGAGCAAACATTGGGCTGGAGAGGTGGCTCAGGGGTTAAGCCTCTGCCTTGCAGGCGGAAGGTCCTGAGTTCGGATCCCAGATCCCACGTATAGACGCCAGGCGGAAGCGGGGGCGGCCTGCGCTTCTGGTCCTGGTAGGGCGGAGCCTGTGAATCCCAGGGCAGAAGGTGGTGGAGGCGTCCATGGTGGTTCCTGAATTCGTCCGTGGTTCTACACACACATACACACACACACACAGACACACACATGCGCGAGCACACATACATACGCACATGCGTACAGTTGAATAAATAATAATAATAATAAAAAAAGAGCAAACATTGACCTTCCCCTGATGAGCTAGTTCATCTACTTATGATCTACCTCCTTCTTCCAAATCATATCATCTTATTATGGATTACTTCACTGATTAGATAAGCATTTCATTATCTGTTGTCTCTGGCAAGATCATCATTGACACGCGGAGAGGTATGCACATGGAAATCTTAATCCACCAAATTGATCATCAATTATCCATCACAAGTAATGTTCAGCTTGTAATAGGTCCATTGACTATATATCCATCTAGCTATTATTTCTTATGTAAATAATTAAAGTAAAACGTGAAAGTTGAAGGTATTTCCATGGTGGAACTTGACTTATGGAGTAATAGTATGTAACAGCAATACAAAGCTGGTGAAATGGTCCTTTAGTCACAAGGGGTGGTGAGTGTGGGGGTCCCCATGGGTCTCCCACGAAGGGGATCGGGAAAAGGTGAGTGCACTGTCCACCTGCTCCCCAGCCCTCCTTCCCGAGGACAATCAGACACGACAGGAAGTCTTGTCAAGCAGGATCGTTTATTGCAGGCTCCACAATCATCTCATAAAGGCAAAAACCACAAGGGATTTCCAGGGTGGGAAGCAAGCAACCAATCATCTTAAAGGTCAAGCAGGCATGCGAGCTGCACGCAGCAGTCACTGCATAGCAGTATAAGGAGTGTGGCCGATTATGCTCTGTCCATGGATAGGGAAGCCCCTAGAACCAATCAAAATTTCTTCAAAACAACTTGGGCCCTGCCTATCTGACTTGCTGTGTGTGACATGCCATCTTGGCCTAAGGTTGCCAGGCTATTGAGGTCACCTAGACTGAGATCCCCTCGGTTAAATTGCTCAGCAGGTAAAGACACCTGCTTGCAAACCTGAGTTTGATCTCTAAATCTATATCAAGGAAGCTTTGGTGATTCCTATCATAAATTCCAAATAGTTACTATCTGCCATTATGCTACTTTAGATTGTTTAACCATTATAAAAGATTGATATTAATATAAATACAGGTACGTTTTCAAGGGTTTCTTCATAGGAGAGGGAAGATTCTTGGCACTTTCAACATTTTAGATGTGCACAGATGATGTAAAGTAATAGGCAAATTAAACATCACCTTTCAGTACTATTTCAGTTTGATTCACTAAAATCTCATATTTAAATCTTGAAATAGAAAGCAGCTTCATTACTCAACAACCCTTCAGAGGTCGTCCTCAAGTACATGGAGATTAACAATAAAAAGATGGCTAGAGACAAGGAAATAGAAGTAAGATAGATAATCTTTGTCACATATTTGACTTTCCAGAAATGCTCATTCTGCGTAGGTGCCTCAAACTTGCAGGTGAGACAATATATGCTTATCATTTCATAGCTTTGTAATTTGGAAACCAGAACTCTCTTATGAGAGTCATCTGTTGTTAGCTTTAGTTTAGTCCACACCAGATTACAAATAAGGTTTTCCCCTGTTGTAAGATTTCATTAAAGGCTTTACTAAGAAATAATCTACTCTAAGCTCCTTCCGGTCATTGACATATTCCATTTCTGTGCCTAAAGGAGAGAAAAAAAAAGAAATGAATATAAAGAGGATCTGGTGATAAGGAGAAAAAAATATGTGATTGTTCACATGAATCCAATATTATTAGTAATCATGTTGTTCTGGAAACCTTGGCTATATGCCGTTAACAAAATTTCAGCTTCTAAATCAATGGTATCACAAATGGTTAAAAAACACAGGACACATATTAACACAGTTAAGAAGATAATATGGAAATGCAATAGTCAAGACTACCTCATCAAATTTGGAAACTTAAACACAACATTTTACAGAACAAACAAAGCCAGTATCCACCAATGACAAGTATTTTGGTACAAGCCTTTTAATATCAGATATTTGCAAGGCTAATAGATAAAGTTGACAAGTTTGAGTCAAACAGTGAAAAACATGAAATAAAATATTTGAAAATCAATTTGTTGCCTACATAAGCAATATAAAGGACAACAACATTTAATCTTCCCAATAAAGACAAATGAAAATTTGACAATATGAATAAGGGACTTACGATTAAAAGAACATGATTTAGGATTAAGTGCATACTTTCTATATTTTTAAGAAGGAAGACAATGAAAAACATAACATCACCATTTCAAAAGATATTAGACTCACCAAAATAAATAATACATAAAATGTGTTCACTCAGTTTATTATATATATGGAAAATGCACAAACAAGAAATATAAACCAGGGTAACAAATCAGATAGTGTTTTCCTTAGGACTTGGAGAGGCATGCTGAGAGGGACTGGGAATTGACTGGAATGAAAGGTGAGGTAACTTTCCTTGAGGATGGAATTACTCTGTAGCTGATTTGGGAAAGTGATCAAGAGGTAACATGTTTTCAAACAATTCACCTAAATAAGAAATTTGAGTTTTGCTGTATGTAAAGCATACACTCCAAATACTGAAGAAACAAATTAGACCTTCTTGTAATATTTCATTTTTATGTTTGGCTTCTGCAACAGCTGATTAAAATTGGCTTTTTTGTTTCCGTTTTTCTGGCTTTACCCAAACCTAACCCATGACACAGACTAATGACTTACCTTCTTGTTTGCACTGAACCTAATGCATATTTAACTAACCTTGACAATAGCATAGGGTCAGGCAAATTCTGAAGAAGGGGTTTTTAGTGATGTTGCATCTATTTCATGACTATTCACAGATTAAATAATTATTCAGGCAGCATATATTTGCATAAAGTTTTTGCTACAACAAATATTGATCAAATATGTACCAGACAATTTTTTACTATTCCATGAAAGCTCATGGTTTTCAACCTCTTTCATTTCTTTGCATCTTTACATTGCCACATTCTTAAACTCTAACTGCTGAATTTATCCACAACTCTATCTTAGATCTCTTTTCTATCTGCATTATCACATTTTAATTTTCACATTTTTCACAATATTTATCCATTGATTATTTCCAAAATCATTTATCTGCCTGGTCTCTGAACAGAAAATAAGACTTCTTTCTCTAACCCGATATTTATACATTATTTCCAGAATTATTTCTCTGCCTGGCCTCTGAACAGAAAATCAGACTTCCTTCTCTAAACCTCATATTGACTTGCATGAGAGAATATTAAATAAAACTTCATGTATCAAAAACTCGGTGGCCATGCACCCTTGTGCATGCAAGGAAATTTTCAGTTACATTTATTTATCTTGATATAATCGGTAAATGTTTTCCTATTTGACTTTACAACTGTCTTGATTTAGATGATAAGTATGGAAATTACGTTTCTTCATTTCTCAAGTTAGTTCACTATGGCAGAGAGAACAAATCACAATAACACAATGGTCTAAGGTAATGTGCTTTGTTTTTGATTATTATTATTTTCTTATACTCCTGTCAAAAAGATATCTCAGATTGTACAATGTATACTAAATATATCAATTAAATTTTATCATATAATGATTTCAAGAATTTAATATAATCATCTTCATAAAATGTTTACAAACATGGGACCCAGTGTGAATTTATTAAAATCTAAAATTAATTGCTCATCCTATGTTTCCCCAAACATTCAAATTTGAATCCACCTAACAAACATGTTTTACATGCTGATGATTCTGCAGATTTTTGCTACTATATGCTTCATTTATTGTGTATTTGGTCATGAAGACTTTTCATCCTTCTGCAGTTTTGTCATCTGTCCTGACTCAAGAATTTTTAATTTGTTTATTCCTTTACAATAGAAACATACTATTAAATATATAATCTTTGCTTTCTCACATTCATTAAAATCTTTGCTCAAAATTCACATTGTTTTAAAAATAAGTATTAATTCAATTCAGATTTAGAATTTTTAAAACTTTTAGTTATTATCTTATATTTCCATACATACAATAGAAGTTAAATAACTTTGGCACATATTCTAATATGTATCATTAAAATAAGAAAAAGTAGTAAGACGGCATAATATATATTTATTGGAGAGACAATATATATTGCCAAAATTTAAAAAGTTGAAAAGAATTATTATATTAATGTTACAATTATATATAAAAGAACTATGTATATCTATAGCTATACATATATACATAAGTATATATGTATAACTGGCAGATGTGGCAAATTTCTAGATTGAAAAATCATTTACAGATTTCTCCTCTTTAATAGCTTTGTTTATATGACAAAGTATAGATAGTATCTCTATTAAACTTTTGGTTGATAAATTTTCCAGTACTTACCATTCTAAGATGAGGAAGTTCAGTCTTCCAGAGCCATGATCAGACTATCTAGTTAAGGTCTAGTTAAGGTCACCAGTGCTCTGTGATGACCTACTTTCTAAATACAATATTGTATGTGCACCACCCTTAAGGTATTTTTCAGAATTGGAAATTCCATTCTGTGATGGCTTTACTAAGTAAGCCTTTCATATTACTTGTATGTTCTATTTTCTTGTTTAATTTTTCCTTTCTAGTCCCCATATCTTTATTAAGTGCCTTCTCTATACCTAGAAGGCATTTTCCATCCTTGTACCATCATCATATTCAAGAGATCTAATTTCTCTTTCAGACTAATAAACTGCACATTACAGTGGATGAATGCAATTACTAAGTAGTAGTGTGAGGACTCTAATCATAACCTTTCACATCATCCAGTTCTAGTTTACATCATTGTTTGATCATAACATATATTAAAACCAGAGAGTATCACATTCTGTCTGTATATAAGAAATATGAGTTTCAGAGGTTAAGACTCTGCCTTACAGGCAGAAGGTCCTAAAGTTGGATATCAAGTCTCACCTAAAAACAGCAGGAGGAGACAGCAGAGGCCTATTTTTCTGGTCCTAGTGGATGAAGACTGGGATATCCCAGAACAAAGCAAAAAGGAGGTAGAAACAATCTAGAATGTCTTGAAGTTACCCTTGGTTCTCCACAGCAACACAGTGCCCTCTGGCACACACACACACACACACACATATACACACACACACACACACACACACACACACACACACAGAGAGAGATGTGTACATCACATAAATAAATTAAAAATTAATTAATCAGTTAATTAAAATGTGATTAAAAAAGAAATTTGGGTTTCAGAGACATCAAAACAAAAAGAAGTCCAGAGATCCAGAGATTATAATTAATTTTTTTCCTTTATAAATTAAAAGATTTTGTGTATCTCTGTATGTGTATGTGTGTGTGAAAGAGAAAGAGACAGAGAGAGAAGAAAGAGAAAGAGAGAAAATTTTGTTCAATAACAGAAATAAAGATAAATGAATGAGTAGAGGTTTTTATGACATGTATACAATATAGGAAAAGAATACATAGACCTTAGAAAGAAAAGTTAGATATTGAGAAATCAGGATTAGTAAATAAGTGACAGAAGTCAAATTGTGGAGTCAGGAAGCAATTGATTTCCAGATGGAAGGTTTAGTTTTATAAATGAGAATGATGATTACGCTTTAAGAAAAGATCTTTAACTGGAAATTTTGGTTAATTTCAGTTTAAATTACAAAATGCTTCACAATAAGTGGTTACTAAGCAAACTTAGCTTACAAAGTCTATTTAATTTTCCATTATTACATTCATTTTCCAATCAAACTATATACTCTTTAGCACCAGACACTGAAGAGTGAGACAAATTTTATTTGAGTACATGGTGAAGAAAGCAAGAGAATAATGGCAATATAGATGGAATGATTTAATAGCTATGAATTATCTATGATTTATAAGACACTCCAATAAGCAACTTTTAAACACTGAAAATAGGAAACTTTTCAGAACAAAGCAAAGGATTGAGGAATAGATGCACAAACATAGATCTTAACGTAAAAACTGAGCAGTTAGACAATAAAGCATGAAAGCAATGCACACAATCAAGGAATTCTCTTGATTTCTTGGTCAAAAAATTCCACTTAAAAGACCTATCTATCTTCTATCTATCTATCTATCTATCTATTATCTATCTGGTTGTCTATCTATCATCTGTCTACCTGTCATCTGTCTACCTATCATCTCTGTAGCATCAACTTATCCTTTATCTATAATCTATCTGTTATCTACCTTTCATACTGGTCCTATGTCATCTAATCTTCCTTCTATCTATCTGTTACCTATTTACCTATATTTTATCTATGTATCTACCTATTGTCATCTCTCATAATCATCTATCATCCATCTATTATCCATCTGCCTTGTCTTTCTTTTATCTATATACATTTATGGACCTGTCATGTGTCTATGTTTCTGTCTTTCATGGAGAAAATTCTTAAAAGTGGAACAAAAATGTACAAAGAATAAAAGAAACTTGGTCTGCTTCATAACTCAATGAAATTAAAAAAAATATATTTGTGTATCCAGGACAGGCCAAATGCTTTTTGAATATTATGTTATTGCATATTTGTTCAAAAATCTTGTTACTGCAATTAGTTGTCATACTAAAAAGAATAGAGAGTCACAGAACTGGAGTGATATTCTGATAATGCGTTTTTCTCTTCCCTCTTCCTTGTAGTGTCTCTAATACTCCTCACTTCTCTTTCCCTCACGATCCCATTCAAGAATATCCATGTTATGTTGAGTTATGAAGCATGCTTTTACTAAAATAATGAATCAATATGAGTAATTTAAAATAATTTAAAAGATGAGAGCAGGAACTAAAGGATTAAATTAAAAATATGCTATAATCGAAGATTTAGGAGCAGAATTTGACACCTAAATTGGAAACATGTAGAGGTTTTTGGTTATCCATTCCAACTAATTTTTCAGACATTTTACTTATCATACCTATTTTACTTGACATTAATACTAAAATAATATATTTCTGATCATTCATACATATATGCTGTTTCCCTCATGGAGTAGTTACAAGTAGGGAAGCATATGTTCATTGCTCATTATAGATGCAGATAAACTGTAGTAAGAGTAGAAAAGGTAAAATTCATTGTACTTTTCAAGAGGATAAATATACACTCTTTGTAACAGTTACTCTTAACTGTTGGTGTGAGAGAACACCCAAAGTCAAACAATTTAAGGGAGAAAGGGAGATTTATTAAGCTTATTGTTTCAAAGGGGAGAAACAATCTTTCATGGTGGAGGTGACATGGCTGATGGCTGAAGCTAAAGGCAGGCTAAGTCACTGCAAACGTAGAAGAGGCTTATAGCTGCTCAATACATAGGCCAGTGGGTGACAGCTGAAGTCTGGAGGAAGTCTCTCTCCTCTCAGTTTCCTGTTCTGTGGTTCCTTTTATCTGATCCACTACTGGGAAGTTCCAGTCTTGTATTGTAAATGTATTGACCCAGATAGTTTATTCAGATAGTCTGACAGATGATCTTCGTTAATGCCAGGCGTGGTCAAGGTGACACCCAAGATCAACTCACACTCTACATTTGAAATATTGAGATTAAATCTCTTTAAAATAATGAGATTGCCACTATGGAAAATAGATACCAAAAAATGTTTTCAAAGGTTTTATTTTTAAAATTAACCTTACAAATTTTATCAGTGCACAAAATTTTGAGATAGGCTATATGACATAAAGATCTGCCACTGAACTTTAGCAAAGCCTACTTGATTAAATGACTCCTATGCTGAACCCGCTGTCGAAGTTCATTACTTTTGACATATGAATATGTGTGGAGGGAGGAAGCTCTGTGTGTGTATGTCTGTGTCTGTATGTGTCTGTGTGTATCAGAGGATACTGTGTGTGTCAGTAGAGGCCAGGAATGACTTTAGAAATCATCCTGGATTGCTCTACCTCCTTTTTGCTTTGCTCAGGGGTTTCCCAGGCTCAGCCTTACAGGGCCAGAATTGCAGGATGCCACAGGTTCTACCTGGAGATTTTAGGTGGGATCTGGAATCCTAACTCAGGTTCTTCTGTTTGCGAATCAGAAGCTTAACCCCTGACCAGTCCCTCCAGCCTTCCAAATCTTATTAACAAAATATTAATCCTATGAAATAAGAAATTGCTAGTATTAAGCATTTTATGTAATATTTGTTAAATTCAGTACTGTGAATAGTTTAAATATCATTTTTAGTAAAAACACATTTTACATTAGGGTTGCATGATTGTCTTCTTTCCGGGTGTATAAGCTATATCTTCCAAGAGAAAATTTAGTTTCCTGTGACAATAGTTATTTCTATTCAATTTGCTATAGAAAAATGAATTTTGTAAATTACTCAAAAATTAGTCTTGGGTTTACTTAAAATTTATTAGTAAACCTACACCATTTCTAAACCTAATTTAAAAATCATTAACCCCTGTTAGAGAAAGTAAGCACATAACTAGTGAAAATATAACAATACCTAACTTTCTTTGAGAAGAAATCTGTCCAAATAATCATGCAAAGCAAATGATCTTATAATAATTTTTGTTAAAATAAAAACTATATATGATCTTAATTGTATATTCTTTAATAAGATTGAGCTTTAACTAATTAAAAGTCTGGACTTTCAAACAAGATGAAACAAGTCAACTAACTTTAAATACAGAATCAGTTTTTTTTTCATTTATTTGCTTGTTAGCAGACAGAAATAGCCATGTGATTGGTGATACAGTTAATAAAATGAATAAAGAATCTAGAACAGGACATTATTGTATCAGTGTATCAGTCTTTAAATTATAAAATTAATTATATAAGTGTAGTTTTAGACAAACAGAAAATAAAAAGGGCAGTATAGCCATGATAGTACATTAGATGAAGGAGAGAGGCAGGTAAAAACGTTAAGTCTTCACACTGTCATAGCTCTAAGTTCGCTATGTTTCCAAATGTTAGGTATTAAAGTTTCCCAAGTACATTATAAGTGGTTTCCTTATAATATTCATAAATTAAATAAAATTATGATGCAATGATTTCTAAAGTTAAGCACACATCTTTCCATTGCCGTTTCATTTTAATATTTTATTTGTTTGCCTGTGCTGGTTTTCTTATTTGGCTATGCAAAAAGTATTTGCATCTCTATTCATTCATAAAGATTTGCAATCATTACATATTCTATGTATCCAGTCATGTACACAGTCATTCCACATTGCATTCATTCAGTTGTGTACATATTCATTAACATTCTATTAATGCACACAGACATGCATTCATTCATTCACACATATACTAAGACTTATCACATTCCATTCATTCACACATGTACATGGAAATTCCTCTTTTGTTCATTCACAAATTTACAGTCATATATGTACAAACTCACATATGTACAAACACAAATATATTTCTCTGTTTTACATTAAATGAATAGAAAGTTAGAAGAAATGCTTGATTATATCCTGCTTGCTATAGGACTTGACCTATATTTGTACTGCTAATCTGAAAAATTTGGGAAAATAATGAAGCAGATTCCAGGATTCAGGCAAGAGATTAGAAAGTAAGGCTTGGAGACCTATTATCCTTTCTGTTTGATTTTTTTCTGCATGTTTATGGAACTAAGAAAATTAAAATTTAGAAAAAAACAAAAGCATAATACTTCAAGACAAATAAAACTGTTGGAAAAATTTAGTGTCCATAATGTTTCTATCAGTTTTTTAATACAAACTAGACTGTTTGAATTGATCAGTGGGTAAAGTATTTTGCCAACATGCCTAACATCATGAGTTTAATCTCAGAAGGCCATAGGCTTCAAGGAGAAAATGAACTCCCATAAGTTTTCATGATGTTCCTGTGCATGCCAGAGCATGTATATACTCACACCCACACAGTAGAAAAATCTAAATTCAAATCCATGGTTTTTTTTTTTGCATGTTGTCTGATATTGTGAACTAAGAGCCTAAAATATTGTTACTGGGTGTATACAAGAGGCTTTGCTGTCCCTCAGATTTAGGATATATGTGAATTTTTAAGGAAAATTATCATAATCTGTGAATGAAATCATTCATATTAAAATAATTATTTGTGAACTTACTTAGCCCTTGTTAATTAAAAAGTCAGTTAATGCTCCTTTTGAATAACAGTGGCAGCTAATTACTGGAATTTCCACTCAAAAATTATTCAATTCATGTCTTTCTATCTTTATGTCTAAGTTTTCATTAAGGATATAATATCATGATTTTATTTCATTGTGATGCCAATTAAAAACACTAAAGTAAAAAAAAAAACATTGAAGTCTAGTTAGCACAGTGTGAAGTTAATATTTAATTGCCAAAATATGTCCTATTAAATATTTGGATTTATTTTTATTTAAAATTTATCATCATCAAAAGAATTTAAATTGAAAATAGAGCTTGATTTAACTAAATCTGAGATTATCCAAGAATATTCTGTCAAAATTGCATTTCATGATTCTCTTGGATTATTTTCTTACTTTTTTTTTTACAACTAACAAAACTGAAAAGAAATTGCTATCAATGACCTAGACAAATGTAGTAGCTTTTCTCCAGGCAACCTAGAACTCCTAAATACATGCTCTTGGCACATACAAAATACATAGATGGATGAAATAGAATTGAGGATACAGATACAGATACATACTGTCAAAAACAGTTGATAAAGTCTCCAAAAATAACATGAAGAAATTCTCTTCAACACATATGTATAAAAACTAGATATCCACTTGTTAAAGAATGAAAGCAGATACCAAAATGGATCAAATACCATGCTAATGAAACTGGTAAAAGAAGAAGTAAGGGAAACATTTGAAGATGTAGGCATAGACAGAGAATTCTGAATTGGACACTGGTCATTCACAAAGAAATGCCAGCAATCAATAAGGATAATATTGAAACTTAAAAAGCTTCCACACCATGGAATAAACAGTTCTGTCATTGAAGCAGAGGTTGGGGGTAGGGGAGGAAGAGTTTTTCCACATATGTATCTGTTACAGAACTTATGTCTCTAACATGTACACATTTAAAAATAAACCACCAATAATCAAATAGCAGAATTGAAAATGGACTTTTAAACTAAAATAGAGAATTCTAAAAAGAAATACTAATGACTGGCAAACACTTGAAAAAAGTGTTCAACATTCCAGGCCATCAGAGAAAAGCAGGCTGGAAGTACTTTGAGATTCCAATTCACTTCAGTGAGAATAGCTGTCATCCAGAAGAAAAATAATAAATGCCAATAATAATGTAGTAGAAGAAGAATCTTGCACAACTCAACCACATAAATTACTGAAAGCAGAAACTGCTACAGACACTTTAGAAATAAATGTGTATGTTTTTAAAACACTGTGAAATAACATAGATACCTTTTCTGAACATATGCTGTAAGGACTATGTATCCTACTAAAGGGATACTTGCACATTCATGTGCAAGTGTTATGTTGCCAATAACTACAAATTGGAACCAGCCTAGTCGTCCATCACTTGTGGAATAGGTAATGAAAAATGTGGTGTATACACACAGTTTTACTCAACTATAAATAAAAATAAAATAAATGAGTGAAAATTTCAAGTATAATCCTCAGTGAGGCGACTCATGCCCTGAAAGACAAGAGCTGCAGTTCTCTCTCATGTATATATTCTGGTTCTAAATTGTTAGGCATGTGTGTTTTACACGGAATATCTGGACAGAAGTTAGAAAGAGGCTATGGGGAAGGGGAAAGAACCAAAAGAGGGGTTTAGGGAAGTTAGACAGTAGAACTCAAGGGAAATGAAAGAAGATGGAGAACATCAAAACCAACCTTAAAGATTATCTTTCTATTGAGGCAATGGGTAACAATCATATAATTGACAAAATCAACTACGTGTTACTCTACATATTACCCAAAGTCTGCAACTCAGAGAGCATGCTTGAGAAAAATCTGAGTTTCAATGATAACAGCTAACTTTGTGATATTTTAGCTTATCCTGATTTCAGTTTTGAATCCCAGACTCTGCACTGCCTTTGATGATTTCAACCCTCAATGTCTGCACCAGAGAAGCAGGATCAAGTGAACAGCCCCTTCATTTCAGAGGATTTGGTTTGACTGCTTTGATCTTGCAGGTAGTTCCCCTGAGGACCAGTTCAAAGTATCTGTCTCCATGTTGCTTAAAGATAAATTTACCCAGACTGGAGACAGTTTCCTGGACTGTTAGTCAGAAACATTTACAGAGCTAGGCACTACCTCCCAAGTTGGAGCCAACGGTTGACTGACCAAAAAGATTTTCAAGCACTCTAAGGATTGGGGATGATGCTGTGAGGAATAGTTTGAAGAACTTCAACAAATTCCCATGAATCTAGAGAGCTGCATGAAAATGCAGCACATGTAATTTAGAACAGACTTCAGAAGTCTGTTCTTCAGGCTCTGATTGAGCAGAGCATGAATGCTAAGTTAGAGTCTTAAAATGCCTGATGAAGTTTGTCTTCATAAAAATCTATGTCCAACAGCTAGCTGATAATAAAATTTATAGACTACAAATAACAGTGATGACACAAAATGAAATTACAGCCTTTAATAAAATCAGTTCAGAAATGTAAAAAAATAAATAATGACTGAGAAAAAAGAATAACAAATTCAGAGGAAGAAAGATAATCCCTCAATGATTTAACAATTTTAGTATTTTTATACTAAATTTTGTGTGTGTGTGTATATATATATATATATATCTAAATTGTGTCTTACTACTGCAGAGAAAAAGCAAGAGAAAAAAATACTTTGTAAAAGCTAAAACATTGAGCTTACTAGCTAAAGATTTGTATGGCTTGAGGAGATTCTCCTTACGTGGCTGAACTTACCATGTTATCTCATGATAACATCAGTTAAAGTATCTTTGTCCTACAATCTATTGCAGTAGAAAAATATAAAACTGAAGCTTATAATACTTACTTCTGATTTTACTGTGATTATTAAGGTGGTTCAGCATGAGAGTGGTAACCGCTCAGAAAAGCAGTTTTGAAAAGTGCAGTAGATGAAAAATGCTTCAGGTAATTCTCTTTCATTGGTACTCCAAAGAACCTTCGTGTAAGACATCAAAAAACTTAGTATACTTCTGGGGAAGCATGTTTTAAACACGTGAAACAATTGTACTACACCACAAACTTTGTAGAATTGAAGGACAGGAAACTGAATACATTGTTCAATGTCAAGAAAATAGTAAATGTATGAGTGAGTAATAGAAGGGAAGCTAGGTAGCAGAGATGCACCAGAGGATCTGATTCTGAATCATGGTTAAGCCTTTCTTGCAGAAGTGACTCATCAACTCCAAATCTGTGCACCCAGCATCAATGTATCTAGTTAGATTGTTGTCAAAATAAATGTAGCTAACAGATGTCCTCAAAGTTTAAGGCAATTAATTACATGCAATGGAGACCAAAACACATTTTTAAAGTATCTGAATGTGGCAGCTTTGATGGATAGGAAAAGTACAGTACTTCTATCAGGAGGAAGAAAAGCAACTAGAAAAACAGCTCATTTTGCATGAAAAATGATGATGTTTGCATTCAGCATACTAGGCTTGAAGACTTAGTGGAAGAGGGATATGAAGCTTCAGGTTTCAGGGGTAATGAGTAAATCTTTCTCAACAAAAAAGCAGCGTTTTTGCAAATAAATAAAAATAGATGCTCTTCTCACACAGTGTTGGCTTACAGTGAGTTAATAAAAATCCAGAAATGACTGAAAAAAACCACATATTCAGCAATTCATCTTTTCATTTAGAACTGGAATCATCAGCTTGGTACTTGATCCATTAATCCATTTAATTAACATTTATTAAGTCCCTAATGTATGCTAATAACTGATGCTGAGATTATGTTTATAAACTTCCTGGCTCTGTGGACAATACATCATGGTGAAGCTAATGTGAGTCAAATAAGATCTGAAAGGTTGATTGAAGTATCATTGCAAGCCTTTATCACATGTTACTCCCTAAGGTTTCTATGAATTATTTCACTTTTATTTCATATAAAATCCCATATGCTTTACACAAGTGAAATATTTTTACTAGTCTATATAATTCCAAGATGTTCATAGTGTTGCCTTGATTTTTATTTATTTCATGCACTGTGACCGTTGGTTGATAATGGTTGGCCTGAACAAAATTAGGGCTCAAAGGAGTTGGGTGTATTTGTGAGGGCTTTTAAAGAGAGAAAGAGCAAAGAGATTTGCAGTTCAGCATTCTGGGAGAGTTCCCATGGGCTCTTCTCCCATCCATAGTTGGCTGTGGACAGAGTTAGTCTGATGAAGGTCCAGAGCAAGTAAGCAAAGCTGCAGTGCATCCATCATGGAAAGGGCTGCAGTGTCTAGAAAGCAGTATCACATAGTTTTTGTCCTTTTGTCTGGCTCTTCTTACATTTGTTCCATATCCTCTTCAGAAATGTCCTCTTCATCAATAATCTTTTTCTTGCCTTCGTGTCTTTTTCAAAAGTAAAGCATCATTTGAGTTGATTTTTTTAAAACTTTCTACGGCATGCAACAGTGCACAGAATGTGATGGAATGAGCAATTCCTGGACCCAAATCATCATTGAATAAATGGGGGAAATTCAAGGTCAAGAATTTTAATCTGTATAAAGATTAAAGTTCTAAGGACCCTCATGATAACTTCCTGATACCTTTATAAATACAGTACCCTTCTTATAAGAATATGTCCATTTTATTATTCTTTATTTTTATATTTTGCACATGCATGGAGTGTTTGTTAACATTTCCTCTCCTCATTACATAAATTTCATGAGAACCAGGATTTAATTTCCTCATTTTAAACTATTTCCAAGGCATAAAATATAGTACTTAGGGTGTTTACTGAGGACATGGCACAGGGATTAAAGCCTTTGCCTCACAAACAAAAGGAAATGAGTTCAGATCCCCAGATCCCTGGTAAAAATGACAGTCAGAAGTGGCATCAGCCTGAACTTCTGGTCCTGAAAGTCACAGGATAGGAAACACCATAACAAACAATGAGGTAGAACCATGTAGCACAAAATCCCCAATCACCCTTGAACCTTCACAAACACACATACTCAGCGTCTCTGGTACAAACACACACACACACACACACACACACACACACACACACACGCATGTATGTACACACAAAGAGACAGAGAGGGAAAGACAAAGACAGAGAAATACATGCACATGCAAAAATATTTAGAAAATAATGAATACTGAAGAATTTTTGCAGACAAATGTATATATTAATTTTATTAATAGAGTAGCTGAAGAAAAAAATTGTACTTAATTTCCAAGCAAGATTTCAACAAATCATGATTTATGTAGTTTAATAAACATTTTATACAGGATGAGAATCATTTCTAGAAATTCCTCAAAGTTGAAATTTAAAGTTTTTTTAAATTAATATTGTTAATCTTTCAATATTTTCTTTTCAAGTATTTTCTTTTATACTCTCTTCAATAGATCTGCATTATTGGATAAAATTCTATGTAGGTAAAAAGCTCTTTTTACCTTTTTTACTTGTAATAGCAAATTTAACAAATCTAAAATACCAAAACAGAAGCTTGGAAGGATGTATAAGATAGATTATACAAAGGTATATGCTTTCTTTTAAACTGGTCTAACAAATTTTCAAATTTTTAACATTATTAAACACATAGAATATGAATTGCATTGTTAAACTTTGTTTAACCATATTAATGGACAAAGCAACTTCGATATATTATTTTCAATATTCAGGAACAATATTGACATTCAGAGTGACATTCTACATAAAAGAGAAGAGTTATTAAGAGATTTAAAATGCTGAGAGCTTACATTTAAAATTAATTCATACTATGAATCTTTTCCTATCACAGTTTAGAAATTAAACTTCAAGACCCGTTGCAAATGAAAGGAAAAGTGTAATCACTGTATAAAAATTATTTGAATTTAGTGCCAAAAGATAATTTAAAATAATTTCCCTTTTGACCTAAGGAGACTTATGCTTTGGCCTACATCTGTATACTATGAATTCCCTTATGTAATTTAATAAATGGATTTCTTTTAATACTTACTGCAACTTTTGGTCTACTAAAAGTACAACTTATGCATTAGATTTCTTTTACAACCAATATTCAATATTCAATTGGCAGAAGTTAGAAATTGTGTGATTTCTATGCATTTTGCTTTTAAATATTGACAAGTCAGTCATTGCTTACTTGTAGATTAAAATTGCAGTTACTTCTTTCAGATCATGTGCTTATATAGTGACTCTGAAATAACATACTGTTACTTAAGACTGTGTATGCTCTAAGTGCATATGTCCTCCAAATTTCATTTACTGAGCTTAGAACACCAGTGGGACTGTACAATATTTGGGATAAGAACATAATTAAGATTAAATGAGGTCATAATGGCTGGTACATTTCCAACAGATTTAATACAATTCTCTCTTTCAATATTCACAAACAGGGTAAGTGAACTCAGATAAATAGCAACTGTCTTCAAAAAAAATTATTTAACACTACAACTCACTAACAATAGCTAACTAACTATTGGAATTCCTGCTGGGATCTTCCTGAGGGAAAAACCCTGCTGAGGAACTGACTCCAATCCTCCCAGAGTTACTATGTCCAACTTCCCTATGAAAGGATTATGGAGATGAGCCCTCCATATCCATAACTTGGTCTCTAGCCCCATGTGGCCCAGGAGCAACTGGGTTGGGCCCCAGTGGGAGCTATCCAATGAGAAAAAGCCAGTTTTCCAGGCTTGCCCAGGTGTACAAATATGTCTGACCCTGGCGGCCAATTTTGGCGCCCTAGTCCTTCATGGCGTTCGAGTTCTTTCTAGCTCCCTGCCTCTGATGGATTCCATGAATTCTTTGGCACCATAACCTTGTTGCTCATGGGTTCCATGCCCCTAGCCCCTCATAGCACTCCACGTCTGGAGTCCATGAGTTCCAGCCTTTCTCTCCTCTAATAAACACTACCTTAATCCTCTACATGTATTCTGGTTTCAATCTTTGATTGGGGAGCAAAAGAATACTGCAATATTGGGAAGGGCATTTTTTCGGCAATATGTGGCCCCTGACCAGGGACCCTGTAACATTTGGTGAGACAGTTCCCACATCATTTGGCGACCAAGATGAGACTATCCTGTAAAATTTGGTAACCCAGAAGCGACATTTGAACAAAGAAAGACTGTCCTGGATCGTTTGGCGACCATGAAGAGACTGCCCTGTATCACTTGGGGTACTAGGGTATTCCAATATGCTGCATTTTCTCTTCCTAAGAAGAATGCATTTCACACAATGTGTTTCTGCTGGCATGCCCAGACATGGTCTGACTTGTTGGCTGAATTGATTCAAGAGCACATTCACTACTTTTAAATAGACATAGTCTCAGTGTAATAATTCAAAGAAGGGGATCCTAACTATTTTCTGCACCTTAACTTGCATATTTCGGGAAAGAAACATTGGCAGGTACTCTTAATTTCTGAGTCTTGAACTTTAAAAAGTAAATATGTAACATGGATATTGAACAAGAGGGCAGTATGCTTTAAGGAGATTTTTAAATTATTTAACCGTGTTTTCTTTATTTTTCCTTTCTCTTAGAAAGTTATCATTTGGTGGAACAATTTTCTGAAATAAAAAGCAGTCACCTTGATATTCATGAATTCTATAACTTACTTCAACTTCAGATGCCATTTCTAAATAGGTGAGAGCTAAATTCAGGCCTTTGGCATATCACTAACTGTAATTCTGAATTAATTATGAACCAATTTTTTCATTAATTCTTGAAAAGCTATGCAAATTAAAATGGTCTATCATGATTCATTTTAATTAGTTGGCAAGTAGTGTCTACAAATTTCTTAATCTTTTAGAGAATATCACTTTCTTTAACTCAGTTTCTTTTCTAAAACTTGAGGAAACTATGATACAGAATAGACTGTGGATTGTAAATTTTTGCATGCATTGACCTACTTAATTTTGGCTATGCAAAATGTACAATTATAAGAGATACATAAGCCATACTAATTATAATTAGTATATATATAGCTTGTAGTTCTTTTTTCATAATTTTACCTAGTTATACAAGCAGAGTGAGATGTCTCTTCTTACAGGAAAGTCTCATCTTGGTCACCAAGTGATGTCCTTTCCCCTCTTCTTCCTTCCCTTCCTCCTTTCTTCCACCTTTCTATCCCCCATTCATCCCTTTCCCCCTTTTTCCTCCCTCTCTCCCCTCGTCTTCCTTCCTGTTAATGTTTCCCACTTGCTTCTTTCACACCCTCCTGCTCATTCAGGAGGGTGTGATGTTCCCTTTGTGTAATCTGTGGCACACCTTGGGACCCCTTCTTGCTGCCCACTAATATGTGAACTCCACCATATATGTCTAAAGCTTCACCTCCAAAGATCCTACTGTCTGAAATCATCTCCTCTGAGATCCTGACTAGTCTATGGAGCTTCTTGATAAGTCAGCCATTGTGCAGTTCAGGTAGGGTCAAATCTGCTGGAACCCCATCTTTTTTTAATTAATTAATTAATTTTTTCACTCATATAAACTTAATTTCTTAATTATTTATTTATTCAATTTTGTGTGTGTGTGAGAGTGTGTGTGTGTAGAACCAAGGGCAAATTCGGGAATCATCATGGACTCCTTATACCTCCTTTTTTGCTCTGCCCCAGGATTCACAGGCCCCGCCCACCAGGATCAGAAGCACAGGCTGCCCCATTCCACCCGGTGTTTGTACGTGGGATCTAAGATCCAAACTCAGGACCCTCTGCCTGCAAGGCAGAGGCTTAACACCTGACCCATCTCTCCAGCCCCCACTCATACAAACTTAATAGGTACCCTGGTCCCTTCCCTCCCTCCACCCCTCCCCGGATCCCCTTTCTCCTTCTCCTCTTTTCCCCTTCCTTTTGCCCCCTTTCTCCCATTGCCCCCCAATCCCTCCATCCCTCCCACCCCCCTCACCTCCCCACTACCACCCCCTCCGCCATCCCTGTAGCGTCCTTTAGTGTGAATGTCAAGCTTCCCTCTGGGTCCTCCAGTCTACCGAGGTGTAAGTACTCAGTAGCATTGCTTAGAGCCCTTTCTTGTGTTCCCCTTCAGTATAGGAACACTATTGTGGCTGTTAATCCTTTGCTTCTAAGGATCGTAGTGCCTGTGATCCATGCTAGACATGGGGGGGGGTCAATGCTATGCTGGTCATTGTGCAGGTCATGCAAAGTCCTATTATGGTTACTTTGGCCCTAACTTATATGCAGTATCTCGCATATCTTTTCCCTCCTATCTTTAGGCTCTTACAATTTTACCACCCAATCTTCTGCAAATTTCCCTGAGCTTTAGGATGGGAGAGATTAGCCTGGCCTGTGAAACCCCATCTTGAGTGGAGTATTTTGTCCAGCAGTGGACCTCCCCATCTTTATGCTCTTACAGTCTTGCTGCCCCTTCTTCTGTAAGGTTCTCTGATCTTTGTCCAGATGAACACTGTAGGATCAGTGATATTCTGAGTTATAATTGATTGTTGTTTTCAATTATTCCGTTCCTGAACTGTATTAGACTGTATCCATTTGGGTGTTGAGATCTTCTCCTAACGAAAGATAAAAGATTATTTTAAAAAGGGTCTTTATATAAGAAAAAGCTTAAAAGAAGAGGGAAGAATAGGAGCAGGGCAAAGTAGAGAGTGGGGTCAGCCTCCAGGGTGGCAGCAGTACTACTATCTAAGTACCAGCCCCTATCCCCTCCATGATGGAGAAATATTCCCAGCACTTCAAACCCCTCTAATCCCAAGTGAACAGAAAGGAAAGTGAAAGTTAGCAGTGTCAGATGTCTAGATACTTACAGGCTGTTCATGACCATGGCCTAATTTCTCTACTGAATTTTGCTCCTGTGTCTTCTTTCCCCTTTCCTACTAGCTATAATCCTTGTGGTTATATTGGGTGATGTATAGATTTTCTTCTAAGTATGTCATTAAGAGGGTTTGGAACTAGGACCTACTTATAAGGGAGAACATGAAGCATCTAATTTTCCGTGTCTGGGATACTTCACTCAGTATAACTTCTTCCAATTCCATCCATTTACCAGCAAATTTCATTAATTCATTTTTTGATGGCTGAACAATATTCCATTGTGTATATATACATTTTCATTATCCATTCATCAACTATTGTGCATTTAGATTGATTCCATGACTTTCCTATTGTAGATAGTGCTAAAATGAACATGGATGCACTGGTTTCACAATAGTAAAATGATATACATTTTGGGGGATTATTTCCAACAGTAGCATAGCAGGGTCATACAGCATTTCAATCCTTACCATCTTTGGGAACTGCCATATTGATCTCCAGAGTAATTATACAGGCCTGCATTCCCACCAGAAATGTATGAAGGCTCCTATAACATTTCCAGCATTTGTTTTTGTATGTATTTTGTATTTTTTGCCAGTCTGACCAGAGTGAGATAAGATCTCTGGGTAGTTTTGATTTTTATTTCCCTAGTGTCTATGGAGGTAGAATATTTTTTAAGTATTTGTTTGATATTTCAGTTTCTTCCTAGGAAAAATTTCTTCTACATTCTACTTCTCATTTTCTAAATGGGTTATTTATCTACTTGGTTTTTAATAGTTCGAGTTAAATCTTTTTAGAGAATATGACTTTCTTTAACTCACTTTCTTTTTAAGAAATCGGGAAACAATGACATAAAACGGATTGTAAATTGCATATTTTTCATTAATCAATTTAATTTTGGTTTTGTAAAATGTAGAATTCTAAGAGATACAAAAGCATACTTTATTAGTAAAAGAATTAAAAATCACAAATGGAATTCTTACATTGTCACAATTTGCATATGGTATAAAAATATTAAATTTTCTATTTTGAAAGTATTATTTTTTACTGAATATTGAACTCATAAAAATTCTGTTCACTTCCATCCAGCTGAATTTTAAAGATAAGTTTCATTCAGTTTATAAACTGTGTTAGACTTGACTTTGGTTCTTTATAGATACTGTAACATACTAGAAAGAAGACTCAGCAGATAAAGGCTATGGTCACATAAAACTAACAAGCTGTGGAAGAGCTGAGGAAGCAACAACTAGCACCAGAATGGCAAGATATAAATACACAGAAGTCTCTTATATTTGGTCAAAAGACATTTTTTTCAATAGAGTGTACACACACATATCCTACCAATGGGAACAAACAATGAGGAAGATAGGGTATAATGGAAAATACTCTATAATGCTGAAGCTCGAGCCCAAAGGCAATTAACATTCCCAAAATCAGGTATTTGATACCTCCTAATAATTGTTAGTCAAAGAGCTGCAAAATAATATAGGCTTTTTCCAGTGATCTTGGATACCCTCCAATAATTGACAGAAAAACCCTAAGATCCTACTCCTAAGACTACACATTGATCACAGAACACAGAAAAAAACGAACAAACAAAAAAACAGACAAAAATCATAAAAACAACACAATAACACTGGTACCAGCCTGGAAGCTTTCTCTTTACTGGTCACCTTTTGTAACATCAAACAGCCCTATGTAAGCTTATGAGAAAGAAAAGAAAGCAGTATTCTCATCAATCTGTGAATGCTCAAAGTTACAATAATAACCTCTTTAACAACATATAACCATTAAGTGAAATAGTGTCAACTTTTCCATTTGGATATAAGATCCACTTGTCAGTCAGGCAGTTTCAGAACAGGGCCATGCTGGGAAGATCTTTGAAAGTCATCTCACACTGTTGGGATTATCCTAAAGAAACACATGCTGCTAATCTGGGGGAGCTGGTTCTAATCCTCCACATAGATAAGGCCACCAACTTCCCACAACCCTCTCTGTATGAAAGTATATGAAGATGGGGCTGGAGAGGTGGCCCAGGGGTTAAGCCTCTGCCTTGCAGGCAGAAGGTCCTGAGTTCGGATCCTAGACCCCACGTATAGACGCCGGGCAGAAGCGGGGGCGGCCTGCGTTTCTGGTCCTGGTAGGGCGGAGCCTGTGAATCCCGGGGCAGAGTAAACAAGGAGGAGTTGGAGGTGTCCATGGTGGTTCCCGAATTCGTCCGTGGTTCTACACACACACACGTACATGCACACACGCGCACACCATACATGCATAATTGAATAAATAATAATAAAAAATTTAAGAAAGTATATGAAGATGAGCACTCCATTGTCCATAAGTTAATTTCCTGGCAAGAAACAGCTAGTCACAAAGTCAACTGGACTGGGCGTAATATGAATAGACCAATGACATATAGGGGACCAAGTTCCGATAAGGTTGGCAAAAATTGGAGCTAATCAATAAGGAAAAGCCACTTTTTCCCATACCTGTCTAACCCTATAAATACCCCGACCCTGCCAGCTATCTTTGGCTCTTTTGTCACTCATGGACTCTATGTCTGGAGTCTGTGAGTTCTTTTTGTCCGTCTTGCTCCTCATGGACTCCATGTCCATGAGTTCCCTTCTTTCTCTCCTCTAATAAAATCACCTGGGGAGAAATATCAGCAGGGATCAGATTTGTGGTACTGTAAACTAGGCCAAGGCCAAGAAATGAAAGGGAAAACCCTTGTCCCTAAGAAGATATGAACTACATTAAGGTTTAGCTAGAAAACATTCAAAGATTGGAGGATCAGCATTTAACATGGGAGCTGCCTTTTGCAATGGAAGGTGTTTATTGCACACACACACACACACACACACACAGTCACAACTACCTAAAGTGCTGAAAATAAATGTGGATTGCTGGTCCCTAAGCAGGACATATAAACCATTCTAATTGGTGGTAAGGTTACAAAATTAAGGATGAATAAATCCTTAGTTAACCACAAGACTTAGGAACAGCCTGATCAAGGGGTGGTAAGAATATAACAGCCTGAAGGGGAGCAGAGATGCTTCCAGAGATTATCTTCTGGACATGACAAGGCTGTTGCATCCACGAATTCACTGCATTTAAGTGTATGTTCATAAGACTTGCACATGATTTGTTTTGCTTACATTTCACCATGGAAGGGGAAGGGTCTCAAGAGGCCCCATGCTTCCTTGCGTGACTATTGAGTGTTAATGTTGATGGAGAAGAAAGGAAGATAGTTTTTTGGTAGTATAACCACTAATACATGAATGACTTCTCAGGCACATGGATCAAAGGCAATCAAGATGAAACTCAGTGGGTCACACATGAGAGAAGACATGAAAATAGGAGTCAGACTCTCAGGATATAGGAGCTTTAATGAGAAAAGTAAGGGGGTGGGATGGACCTAGTGATTAATGCGGGAAAATGTCATAAATTAAGTGTGTTCATGTATGAAACTCAAGGAGTTTAAAAATAAAAAGTAAAAATCTCTAATCAATAATTAATTTTGCTTGTCAACCTGAATACACCTGAGATTAACTAACAGATTAGGTGTCAATTTGAAGAGATTATCTGGATTACTATATTGCAATATGAAGACCTAAATTTCAGTGGTACCTTTTAGTAGCAGATCAAATAAAAGAAAGAAGAATTCTCTCAGTTGACCTGTGCTGGCAAATTCATCTTCCCTGTTGCTACCATTCTTCTCTCATTCTTAAATCCAAACTTCAACCTTCCAACATGACTTAAGTTTAAGAGTGGCTCCAAGAATCTTCAGGTCTTCAGTAACTGACTCAAACTTTCGAATTTTTGAAGTTCCTGAACTAAGCAGCTATTGATGGACTATGTAGATCTCATCTTGTAAACCAGTCCAATAAATTCCCTTTTTTGTATATTTTATTCTATTAGGTCTATTCCTCTAGAGAACTGTCACTAATACAACTAATGACCTGTGTTCAATGCCTTGGAAACACTTAAAAGTGGAAAGAGAAACAACTTCACGAAGTTGTCCTCTGGCTTCAACATATGCTCTACAGGACACTGAACAACAATAACAATAATAATAATTACTTTTAAGTTCTTTAAAAACATAAATATTTTGAAAAATACATTATAGAATGATGATATTCTAGGAAAAATGGAAAGGTACTAGGTATTCCAAAGTAAAATAAATTTGCTATAAATAAAAAGCATAAAAAGACAATGAATTGGAAATGAAAGTAGCTCAATTCGATCCTGAACCCAGTCAGGTAGAAAGAAAATGGTCTGAAATATGCAGTGGCCATTCTTATTCTGATTTTGCTGATGACTAAGCATGGTACCATGAGAAAGGTACTTAGTTTATACCAAGCATATAATTCTAAAACTGTGTCAACAATGCCTACCTGACATGAATTTTGAGTCTAAATATGTGAGTATACACAATATGGCCATAAATAAATGTTCAATAATAGCTATCATTAAAGAGAAAAAAATTTAAATTTCACAAATTTACCATGGATTAAGAAGTTAATGTCAAATCTTTTCAACTAATTATCCTAAATCAATTGTAAGATCACTATATTATATAAAATCTGTATTCAATTTTAAGAACTTCCAAAGACATTTAGATTACTGCTTTCAGTATAGGATAAAATGTTAATTTTCAAAATATACTCATATTTATTGCTTGAGATTTTATTCATATTACACAATTCTAACTGAATGAGCTGAGTGTTTTTCCACTCTGTATAATGAACGCATTTTATCTTGTAAGGATGTTTGATTTTTATATTTGAATACAAGGATCAAAGCATTTTTAATATTCACATTATCACTGAATAATATGTGCTTTCTGTAATCAAGACTTTTTCTCATTGTTTAGTAAATATCTCAGAGGAAAAAAATCTGATACTTCAAGTCCCTCATATCCAGTATTTTATGTGTGTTTATATTCATATAATTTATTTATTTAGAGGTAATAATAAGCATAAACCCAAAATTTTTTCCATAATATTTAGTAATTAATATCATTTCACTTACTGTCCGATAACTCAGGATAACTCATGGAAATATTCTTTGATGCACCAGCTATACATTGTGAGTATTAAAATTATATTTTATTTAGAGAAACCATTAGACATTTAACAGATGAATTCATAAATTTGAATTTTTCCCCTTTCCTTGTCTGATGCTATTTTGATATTACAAACAGAAGAGTAAAAAAAGCAAACAGTAATTCAGTATTGAATTGAATTCATAATAAATATATACATGAATGCATATTTAAAAATTTATATTATACTTAAATATATCTCATATATTCAGTCTTCTAAAAACAGTCACCTTCACATGCTTGGGCTCTTTTCAGCTTTGTTTTCTCTTAAAGTTAAAAGTTAAAGTTTTATTATTGATGTTTATCCTAAGTGAGTAATGTTTATTAGTCATCTATCATTTCTCCTTACAGAAAGTATCCTCGGGAAATGTCTATCACTATGCTTCAATTTCAGCTATCTCTTCAACATGCTTTGAGGATTTCCTTATTCTTTGAAGACAACTAAGTCAATTATGTTCTGTAAATTCCTAAGATTTTCTTTTCCTTCTAACCCTAACCAAGCTGCATATCTTCAAAGATAGATTAGGATCTTTGATGACCAGAATTTACAAGTGGCTCATATATTTTTCCCTGTGACTACCTATATAATTTTTAAATCTTCATTTTTGAATGAGTATTTTCAATGATTACCCTTGTCATTCAGACACCTATTTTCTTGATGCTAGAGAGAATGTATGCATAAAATATCAACATTCGTTAAATCAGTCTGAGTTATAGTCTCATATAGATTCTGAGATCTTTGCGTGATATGTTGCTTTTGAACCTATTGGCATATTTGTTCCCAAACACATGATCATTAAAGCAACATATTCTATTGTGAATTTAATTATTCTTCTGTTAATTTTTCTGTTTGCTTACTTATTCTTTAAGGGAATTTACTGAATGCTTACTATAAGCCAATAACTGAGCTAAGTTATGAATCTTGGGTTCTACTGTCAGGGTAATGTACTATACATAATGATGTATTGTGATGATTGTCACTTTAGAGGAAAAACTTCCTGTGTTTGACTAAGTCAAAGGAAACTGGAGCATGTTTTGAATGGTCTTTAAGAAAGACTTTGAGGAATAATTTAAGAATAACTTGATTCCAAACAAGAACACAGCTGCTAGGGTAGTGTAGGGAACAGGGAGAGTTCTAAGCAGGAAAATTTTGCAATGGACAAAATCCTCCGTTACCTCATTAATGTGAAGTTAATATCTTTATCTATTCAGTTTTGTGTGAGTTTAAATTAACAGCTATAAGGACAAGTATTTGAAAACAATCTCTGTGAATTTTCCAACAATGTGTTTTCCTAATATTGATGATTATGACTTTTTTTTACAATCAACATCTGTTAAGATGCTATCTTATTAAAGAGAATATAATCAAGGATATCCCTTAAAAATAAAATCTGGTTAGTTGGTTTAAACCTTTGTGCTGAAAGTAAAAAGACTGGAGTTTAGAATTCCAGTTGCCACATAAAAATGCCAGGCAGATATACCAGCCACTGCAATTGTGCCCCTGGATGAATTGTCCTGGAAGCTGGTGAACCCCAGAGCAAAGAAATAAGGAAATCAGATGATTCCCAATGTCACATTTGGGCCTTCATGAGACACACACATTCAAGTGTCCTCACACACACGTACGTGCACATACACACACACACACACACACACACACACACACACACACACCTATGTTCTGTTGTTTTTTAGCTTTTTTAATTTAATACACGCACCATTTATGTCTGCATCATGCATATTTTGTTAAATAGGGATTAGGCATCATGGCAATGTGCCCTCTAAATTCGCCACCCAGGTGATATGCATTTTAAACAAACCAAGCAAATACATTATAAAATTTGAATTCCTTCAAAATTTACTTAATGGGAAATTTTAGAGGGGAAGAATATTGTGAATATCGTTTCTATCTAGAACACAGAGCTGTTGTTTAATAAATCCTTCTGAAATTTGAGTAACTGAAAATTTGTTTTGTCCATCAATGAAATTGTGATGCTGAAGGGACATACATCAATATGTATATATTTAGATATATGCAGATTTTAGTGGCACATAAGGTTGCCTGACAGTCTGTGACTCTAAGGACATCATAGTCATGGATAGAATTTTTAGACACTGCAATTACCAAATTGCTATTAGATTAGTTTGATTCATTTATCATGCGTCTGGCCAGAATGAGAAAAGTGCAGCTGAGGAAAGTAATGTGGATATATTATCTAAATTCAACAAAAGAGAGGTAATTTGCATGAACATGACAGTTAAATGCATATCAGTTTGTGGTAAGCAAAAGACAACAAAATAAGCAATAATTCCATTACTAGTTGAGAAAATTTTATCATCAGCTGTCTTACCGTTTAAGAATCAGCTTTGGAATCAGTGAGATGCTGATTATGTAAAAGCACCTGTATGCAAACCTTGAGACCAGAATTTATTTCCCAGAGCTCACTCGATGAAAGGAGACTACTAGAATCCACACTCCACAAATTGTCTTCTGACTTCTATATGCATGTACACACTATATGTATCCTCTTGTCCTCTGTCTGTCTGTCTATCTGTCTCTCTCTCTCTCTCTCTCTCTCTCTCTTCTCTTGTCTGGTATCTCTCTCTCTTTCCCCCTTTCTCTTTCTCAATAAAAATTACTCTTAGTTTTAAAAAGATATCATTTATGATTTATACTATTTCCAAGAACAAAATTATGATTACTAGATACTATAAATAATGCAAACTTTATATTATCATTTCTTCATTTAATATTAAGAAAATTAAAAAAAAAGGCTCAAGGAAGTCTGGTTGTTAGGCTCAGCAAAATAAATCTATAGTCATTAAGCTAATTAAATGAAATAAGGGTGCCCACTTCATTTACCAGTTGCTACAGGAAGTCCTATTCATCCTTAATAATAGACATATCAAAGGTATTTGGCACTTAAAATATGAAAGTAGCTATAGTATTACAGTTCATGTCAGTTTCGATAACTCACCTTTGTCCAAATATTTAACAGAGGACTGAAAAGTATAATGTACCAAATAAAATTAAATGTCTACTACTGTTAAATCATGGTGAATAATGGGGAATATAATTAACCAAAGTTCCATTATCATTCCCTTCTTTATTCTTGAATATTAGCAAAAGAACAAAATTTAAAACTACAAAAGATTTTCCTCACAGTATTCTACAAATATTAATATGTCAAAGAATATGCCAAGTGATATGTATATAGTTAATTAGTTCACTCACACAAAATTTGGATATGTAAAACATGTCAAGTATTATGATAGACCCTTACCATGCAGACATAATCATTGTCCTTAAACATAGTATTGCATTGAACAGATGGCTGAGGGCTTAAGACTCTGTTTTGCAAGCAAAAGGTAGTGAGTTCAGATCCCAGGTCCTACATAAAAAACGCCAGGCAGAAAAGGCAGTGGCTTACACTTCCGGCCCTGGTGGGCAGAGCTTGGAAAATCTCACCACAGAAAGAGATGGTACCCTCTGATACACACACACACACACACACACACACACACACACACACACACACACACTAAATAAAGTATTCAAAAATTTGTATTGTCTTCTTATAACACAAAAAGAAATCGTAATTACCATACATCATCATTTGTAATGTGTCCCTCACAGGCTCATATGTTTGGGAAGGTCATGGTACCTTTCGGAGGCGGAAACTTGCTGAAATAAGGCAGTCCCAGGGGGTGGGTCTTGAGGTTGGTCAGCCCTGCCCTGCTTGAATGAGTGGGTCTGTTCTTGAGCTTGCAGTAGCTCCTGTATAACTCCATGAAGGATGTGACTTAGCCTGTTTCCTGCTTCTACCACCAGTCATGCCATTTCTACCATAAAGGACTGTTTCTCCCCTCTGGAACCTTAAGATGAATAAATCTCCCTTTCTTCCATTAAGTTGCTTGACTTTGAATTGTGTCTCACGGCAAGAGAGAAGAGTAACCAGTTCACCATAAAAAAGCAAAATGTAAAGGGAATGAAAAGAATATCCCGAGAGAGAATGATCAAGCTAATGTTCTTTATACAAGTTGCTTCTCAAAGTAAAATCTTGAAGAATCATGTATGAAGACAATTATAAACTTGAATTTTAACAACAAAATAGATAATGTTGCTTTGTGTTGCCAGATCCTAATTTGTTAATTACTGGCCTGGTTCATTGTATTTGTTAGTGTGTCTGAAGGGAAGTATCTGGTATAGCTGTTGTGTTTTTGAAATAATCTGCTTGTAATTTAAATTATAAGGTTCATATTTTTCATGATCTGATCCAATTAAACCATGCACTAAAGACCAAGAAACATGTTTGTCCTATTTAACATTATTTCTTTTTGTCCAGTTAATTATTTTCTATGCAGATGTTAAACCATCTAATCATATGTTGTTAAGAATGTTTAATCTTCATTCTCCTTATTGATTCTCTAACCAAACAGTGCTGATGCCTTGTAAATTAAATGTAGTTACTAATTTTTTCCATGTCTCTGTCATCATTTAATACTCTATGGGTATAGCTGGTTCAAGTAATATTGGTAATATTATCTCCAAATTTGTGTGGACTTACAAACTCAATAATGTAGGTACAAAATATGTGTTATTGATTTTAATTCTTTATAGGAACAATGTGAACAACAAATTTGTTCCATCATAATTTACCAACTGACAAGTATAAAAGCTTATCTGAAAGATTAACCTAAATTAAACATTAGTACAACTAAATCAATTGTATGAACATTTTTAAGACATCATTGATAATATCAATATGAAAACTTTAAAAGATAAGAATGTCAATTAACAGTCTCCTATATTTCCAAAACTGCTTAAGCACTTTCATATTTGTTTCATATTTATACAGACTCTGCACCTGATCATAAAGATACACACACACTTGTGTTCATTGTTGTCTACTCCCAATAGCAAGGAAATGTTATAAGCTTAGATACCCAAGATCTGATAAACGAATTATGAAAGTGCAGTGCAATACATAATAGCATATCATTTCTGTATTAAGATAGATGAAGTCATGAAAGTCACAAATAAATAAATAAAAATGTAAAAATAGGTAAACCGTAAAACTGTAAAACCTATAAAACAGGTGAGGTAACTCAGACCCAGAGAGATAAACATTGCATTGTCTCTCCCACATGAAGATATTAACAAGGAATTCTCAGATTTTTACAGCCTCCAATGTCCAGTGAAGAAACCTAGCTTAGTAATATATAGTGGTTGACAGATGACTGTGAAGCAAATAACACCATGATAGACATAAAATCCTCTCATTCCCAGAATAATGAACTTTAAATTATAAACAAACAAACAAATGAGACTGCAATAATACTGCATGGTATAAACTGACGAGTGAAAGTTCTTAAGTTTTTAGGGTCCTTTGTGTCAGAGTCTAAAGTATGAGTAACTATATATGGACTATATTTTATGAAATTATGTACATGAATGCATTTAAAAAGGAATTACTATGTGACATGGAGTGGCTGAAGTCTTCTCAAGAGAGTTGATTTTATGTCTCTAATTTTCCAAGAAAGGATTAATTCTTAAACTCTCATTTCTTAATGGAATCTTAATGTTTTAAAGAATACTGTGATTAACTTCTTTTACAATGTTAATCTTATGATATTTTCGCAGTATTGTGTTATCCTTGAAAATCTCCTTTCTAAATCTGTTCAGGAAAAAGTAAAGAGATAGATCATAGGCAATACATAGCTGTCCATCTATCTAAAATTGACATAGTTATATAGCTATATGCATCATGAAACTAGACATTATATTTATTTATATATATATATATATATATATCTACCTGATCAATGACACATTCTACAGAGTAAACGCATTTTAGTGCTTCCAAAAAAAAAAAAAGCACAAAGAGTGTCAGTGCTAAAAAAAGACTTAGAAATATGGACATACAGGTCCTGATTCTGTCTCCTCAGAAAAGCAGCTGTAACTGTGACTGATTAATTGTATTCTGATCTTAATATAGAATTCAATGTAGATGAAATTCAGAATATGCAGCAAACTTTAATAGCTGAAAGATGCCCAAAATATTCTGAATTTTGAGATAACAAACTCTCCTAAATCCTGTGAGGATATTCCATGTTAATATTGTGTATGTTTCAAGACAGTTTCCCACTTGCCTTAAAAAACAGCAGAACTTTCACCTCCCTCCCATTATGCACATGATACCAAAGAACAGTGTAAATGACAACATAACTGAGCTTATAATGCTACTCGATCTGCAAAGGGAGGAAGACAACATATAATCAACATGATCTGAGGTTTGGCCAGCATTGTGCAGCAGCCATTCTACCCTGCATGGCCAATTATTAAGGTTCAGGAGTTTCTACAGTGAAACATTCCATCTCAGAGGGAAGCTCTTTAAGGCTCAAGTATTTACTGAAACTAACAAGATTCACAAGGCCCCTTCCCAGGATGAAGGAAGCAGTAAGCAAATTTTCCAGCCAGAGATTTTCTGGCTAAGTCACCTGCCTGCAAATCATGATGTTGCTCTGGGGCTTTGGTAGATCATCACCCACATAGTCGCGGGCTTGGTGGTGATGTAGCTGCCTTTAAGTCATCCCTGTTTCTTTAAGTACAACCTCACCCATCTCCTTTAAATAATCTGGCAAATTTATTGCCTAACTATGTTGGATTTTGGTATAATGGTCATTGTGATCTGAAATTGATTCCTTACCTGGGAGAAATAGATGATGTAGAAGTCTCCTGACATAAACTACATACACATACACATATCACATGTTTTAAAGCTGAAACCCAAAGGCATATTATTTTTCAAAGAAATCTTAAAAGTATTACATTTGAGTAGATAACAAGGCAGAGATTAACTTGAGAAAAAAGTCGTGGTTTCCCTATATACTGTACAATATATCTGACAGGGTAAACTGAAAAAGAACCATATTCCTTGCTGATGATGGCCATGGAACCAAGTCACTCCTGAAGAAAACAGGCCATGTAATCATAGTTGGAGAAAGTAAAGTAGATGGACAATTTATTACATATTCTCAATAGAATTAGGATGAAACTAATATAAACAATGTATATTTAAGTATAAATGGTCAATATAGCTATTATGGTTGCATTTTGGTGTCAATTTGACAGTTGCAGACTGCTTGGGGCACAGCTGTGGAAGGTTAATGGTTTGCAATGGCCACTGAACAAGTTTGCAGGTACTTGATTGATTGCTGTGAGAAACCCAGCCCATAGTAGGTGGTACTTTCCAGTGGTGGACTAGATAATAGAAGTGCAAAGAGGAGGGACTTGCTCTTCTTATTTGTTGTCGATTTGCTATGCGGTCCACTCTGCATGCTTCATTCACTTTTAGAGTATCATGACCTTCTTTGTTGCTGCTGTTGCTGCCTCCATCCTTTGCTGACTTGGAGCTTCACTTTTTCCATCACATTGTTGCTGTTCCCGTTGCCTTTGGAGCCTGGTCTCTAGGCCTTTCTGCTATTCGCTGTTCATCACTGACGTTGGAACCCAGCTGTCACTGACGTTGGAGCCCAACTGTTCTTCACTGATGTCAGAACCAAGTGTCTTTGACCCTCCAGAGAAGCAAAGGCTTGAGCGACTTTCTCACGAACTTTTGGCTTTGTGGAACATTTCATTCAAGAACGAGGCTGCTGCGGGTGGCTATCTTGAAGGACGCTATTTTTATTATAAGTTATTTTAATAAACTTATTTATACATATTGCATTCTATAGATTCTGTTTCTTCAGAGAACCCTGACTAATACAATAGCTAAACTTCCTAAGGAAAGAATGTATAAGTAAACTGTATGTTCAAGATGATTCAAGGATATATTATGAGAAGCTAAGAACAGTCACTCATACAATCTCATGATAATGCTACATCCAATGAAATATTTTGACAGGAGGAAGTTTTAAATTTCTGGTATATGTAAAATCATAATATCTATCTATCTATGTATTTATGTATCTATCTATCTATCAATCTAAAGTCAATAACTCACCAAGTCCTTTTCTTCAAAGATCTATTGATTCAGAAAACGATACACTAGCATACTTGGAATAGATGTGTGAAAACAAACTCAAGGTCTCTTATGAAGACCCAATTTTCAGAAGTTTTTCTGTTATACATCTAAAGGATTAACTGTCCACTAAAGTACATCTCATGAAGATTAACTTTACACTGAAGTTAGGAGAACATGTTAAAGCCTGATTTTCCAAGCAAATACTAGTCCCAAGCTGTAGGAAAAGGTTACATCTGAAAAGTTGTTTAATAAAAATCAAAAACAAGTGACTTTAATAGAAATTTTGTTAATTTACACATCCACTTTTGAAAGAAGTATATTTTTTGAAGACTTCTATATCTGATTTACATGTCTTATATGTTTAGCTTCTCATGGTAGATAAAAAATCATTTAAAAGATTTCTCCGTCTGTTAAGGGATTAGGATAGTTAATGAAAGTGATAGCTTGCCCTTTTTCAATTTACCAACTAGCTGCCCATCAACTTTGTGAGAGTAACAGAATGTGGAGACTGGGTAGTAAGTACACAAATGGCTACATTATAATCTTCATGAAGATTTAATGTTTACAAAACACTAAGTGACATATGGGATTAGTACATTAGGATATTTAGAGATACTTAGTGGTGAGTCATGTTTTCATCAAACATGAAAAGCACTTGAAGGCATTTTTCACTAATCCCAAGAGCCTATCAAATGTTCTGTATTGTTCATACAGCATACCCCATGCCTGGAATTGCTGCCTTGAATAATTTCAAATGTGATTTATAGTTAGGACCCAGATCAGAATGCTAACCGGAAGCAGGCAGAAAATTCTGTGACACTTCTTGGGCCATATGATCCTTAAAAAATGTTCCCTGCTCACAAAACTTTTGACCTAATTTCAATCCCAGGAAGCCCACATGGAGGACAGAGAAAACTGAGTTCTTAAAGTTGTCTTCTGGGGCTGGAGAGGTGGCTCAGGGGTTAAGCCTCTCCCTTGCAGGCAGATGGTCCTGAGTTCAGATCCTAGACCCCACATACAGATGCCAGGCAGAAGCAGGGGCAGCCTGCATTTCTGGCCCGGTAGGGCAGAGCCTGTGAATCCGGGGACAGAGTAAACAAGGAGGAGGTAGAGGAGGTCCATGGTGGTTCCTGAATTCGCCCATGATTCTACACACACACACACACACACACACACACACACACACACACACACACGTGCATGTGCGCACACACACACACATACACAATTGAATAAATTGAAAAAAAGTTGTCTTCTAACCTCCACCCATGTACCATGGCATGAATATTTCCTCTCTCTCTCTCTCTCTCTCTCTCTCCCTCCCTCTTTCTCTCTATTATTTCTTTCATTCCTTGCTTCTTCCTTCTGTCTCTCATAAATAAGTAAAGTAATCAAATATGCACCAGTTCATGTGCAGGTGAGATAGATTATCAGGTAAGACCCCTGATCACCACCCTGGTGACTTGAGTTTGATCTCTCCTTTTCTTCAGTAAGGACCTCCATGGCTCACAGCTGCTTCAGCTTATATATAGATGTAAACCACGGATATACTCCTGTGTTACAATCACAGTTAAGTATGGCCTTGAAAGTCCTTCTGAAATCTAGTTTTTGGATTTATGACTCAACAAACAAGATAATTCAAAGCTTCTCTTCACTCCATTTGCAACCATCGGTCAGTTATAATTGACCTATAATGAGAGCAACAATGCTTTAAGTATTTATTTGGGAAAATCTAACATTTAAAAATAATGTTTCTAAATATTCAACAGGAGTCAGTGCCACATCTCTGCATGAAACCACCCCTGGATCAACTCCTGAAAATCTTAGTGACTGTTGTAGTTAGCTTGCATGATTGCTGATAAATTATAAATCAAACTCCTTAAGGGAACAAGGCATTTATTTTCTTGCTGATAGATTGGTTATAGTCTCTCCAGCTTGTCAGGAAAGCATGCACCAACACTAGGACCAAGGGAACTGGCCACACCATCTCTATATAATGGCTGAAAGTGGAATGATCCTTACTTGCCAGACCAGCATGTCTGGCCAAGTATACACAAGGATGCTGACTTTCTCAATTAATTCTTGGTATTTTATTCCAGGGCCTAGTCCCACCCACCATGAGTGGACCTTCCCCATCTAGACCATCCTCTGCTAGACAATCTCTGACCGGTTTCTCTGGGCTTAACTCAACCATTAATTCTCTACAAATAGCTCAAACCCTCAAATGTCAAGTTGACACTTGTGCCTATGACAGTGACAAACTGAAAATGTTAGAAATCTTACACTTCTATTGACTAGATCAGTCAGACTAGATCAGTCTAGACAAAGATTTATTTTTCTTGTAGGATTCCTGTGAGAATTAGATATAGAGGTCAACTTGAAAATTACAGGCTGTGCTCTGGACATATTTGTGAAGAGTTAATAGTTAAGCCTTCGAGCAAGAAATCATCTGATTGGTGGGGGATATCCAACCCATGGTGCATTGGACTATTCCTTAGGCAGGTGGATAAAATCAAGAGCCAGAGAAATGTTTCTATTCATTAGCTCTGCTATGGTCTCCCTTGGGTGCTTGTATTCTGTACCTACAAATGTATACAAAAATTTTACCAATTTAGCACTTTTAACTACCAGAGAATTGCAACAAAACAGCAAAAGCAAACAACAAGCAAAGACTGAAATCACACCTTTTACCTGGTAATATGCTTTTTAAGTGTTAAAGGACTAGAAAAGATATCTCTATGCTTTCCTGATTTACAGAGCAAAGCATACGTTGTATTAATGACCAGGACATACAAAAATATAATTTAAGTTTATGTAGTGCCTTTTGCCTTCAAAAATTGTTATATAACCTCAAGCAAACAGGTTACAAAAATAGGTATACAAACCAAAACTTCATTGGTATCAAATCAGAAAGAACTTTATTTAAAAATTTTGTTAGAGATAATTTTCACTTATTAAGGGCAAAAGAAAATTTCATGCTCAAGAGATAGAACTTAGAGCATCTTCATTGTCTATCAGAGTTATCAATATTTTTATTTCATAGTCTTCTATGTTGGAAGCTCTCTTCCATGTAAATTCATAGTACAAAATGAGAGAAATATATTTAAGGCCATTTCAGAAATTGTTAAAAATTATACCTCAATCAGAAACTTATTATTTGCTAAAAAACTCAAGCCAGTAATTGAAATAGCATTTTTTAATTTTTTTTATTTTTTATGGTGAAAAAGATGTGTATTTAGAATTAGCAGCTGGACTCAAGTTTAGATGATCCCAATTTTGTTGGCAACATCTAAAGCATCATAATCAGGAGCCAGTTGTACATAAGCTTTCTTCTCTCTATCACGCCTGATTAGCACATTGACTTTGGCCACATCAATGTCATAGAGCTTCTTTACAGCCTGTTATCTGGTGTTTGTTAGCCTTGACATCCACAATGAACACAAATGTGTTGTCTTCTATCTTCTTCATGGCTGACTTGGTGGTCAAGGGGAACTTGATGATTGCATAGTGGTCAAGCTTGTTTCTCCTGGGGGCGCTCTTGCCAGGGTATTTGGGCTGCCTCCTAAGCCACAGGGTTTTAGGCGACTGGAAAGTGGTCGATGTGTGAATCTTCTTTTTGTGGCTGTGGACGCCTTTCAGCACTGCTTTCTTGGCTTTCAAAGCCTTAGCTTTGGCTTCAGCTTTGGGAGGGACAGGAGCTTCCTTCTTCACTTTCGGGGCCATCTTGGCGAAAAGTCAAATAGCATTTTTTAAAACCATGTAATTTGACAAATACAACTGAGTATTGCTTTTGTTTCTTGTTCAGAGACTAGGCTCTGGTGAGGACCTGTAACACAGCTTGCCAAACAGGCCTAACTTGTAGAGTTCATTTGACTTTGAATTAAATTTGTCTCTACATATTGAAAGTTCTTTTGCTGTTGCCAAATATTTTCATGAGTTTCTAGAACCCATATTTGAAGGAGTCATAATCTAGAAAATCAGCTGAAGTGCTCATTATAGTTTCCCTTTTATATTTTGATGGCAAGTAGATTATATCAGGAGGTGTATGGTGACCAGACTCACATGACAAGGACCTGACATAAAGAATCTAGGCAAGGTGGGAGGAAAAAAGGGTGATGGAAGTCAGTTACAGCCCTTAGACCAATATGAATGCCTAAGCCCATAATTCATCTCTTTATATTTTCTTAGGGAAAAAAATCAGAAGTCTAGTAAGCTATTCTACAAAGAATAAATTTCTCCAACACACTATTGACCCCACAAAGTCTAGCATTTGCTAAAGGCACCAAGATCCTTGGAGGCAAGGGATCAACAGCCACAGTAGTGTTCCTATGCTTAAGGGGAACACAGGATAGGATTCAGGGGAATGCCACTGAGTCTTTGTACGTCATCGGAGAGGAGAGCCCAGAGGAGAGACTGGCATACACATTAAAGGATTCTCCGGGGATTCGGGGGGGGGGGCACTGGAGGATGGGGAGGGAGGGGTGAGGGGCGGGGGAGCAGGGGGGTCGGGGTGGAGGAGGAGGGAGGGAGGAACCGGTATACCTACTAAGTTTGTATGAGTGGAAATAATAATAAAAAATGTTTAAAAAAAAGAATAAATTCCCCCTCTTATGGAAAGTCACATAGAGTGCACAGAAAATAAAATGTTAGGAAATGAGAAAATGTTCTAAGTTTTCTAACAAGGATTGAAAGAGTAATATTTCATTCTGAGTCACACTTCACATGTATGAGCAGCAATATTGATAGGGAGGACCCACAGGAAAGGGGAATATGGAGCTGAGATTTCAGTGTCAGCAGGTAATTATCACCAGCTTCTAAGATAACCTTCTGAGTATTCCTGCCTACTGGCATTCACATCTTTACATAAAAACTCTAACAATGAGTGTTTAGTGATTGCTTCAAACTAAGGAAATTCAATAAAAGTAATTCACACTGATTTTTTTCATTGTATTAAAAAGATTGTGACTTTCGACTTTGTAGAAGACACTTTAGTTAGTGTAGTTTGGTACAGCAAACAGTTCTGGTGAAAAACATATAATGCAAGTTTATGCAACAACCAGCCTGATACAACAACCAAGATAAAAATCAAAGCTGTTAGTCAGACAGACTGCAAAGAACAGTTGATCCCTGCCTGAAGTAATCTCAGTAGCCAACTTTATCCACCCCTTCTGATAGGACTCCCAATGTTAAATACATCTTAACAATAACATTCCATTGAGCAACATGAATTTTAGTTTCTGATCTCTGGAAGTCACACTGTGGAAGATGCAGTATGTGATTAAATGCTGGAATTTGGAGGGGATGAATTTTTTTTTTTTGTAAAATAAAGATAACTAACACAGAGTTTGCCTGAAATGTCTAGATGAAACCCTCTGGGAAGACATGATAATGACTAAAAAACTGTGACCTCTGTTCAATTTTGGCTTTGTATAAAACTGTACATCAATCACAGTGAATGATGGATGAGAGAGAATGGCCTGAGCAAAGAAACACACTCAGAAAAATAGACCGGGAACAAATGTATAGGAATCTACAAGCCAATAAAATAATTCTGGGTTTCATTAACTATAATGATATGCATCTAAATAATTTATGCTATGTAAGTGTTTAGTCTACTTTTCCTTTGCACATGGAATTTGTATTAATATGTAGAAATACATCATAGAAAACAAAAGCAGTAGCATCTGATAAAAGTTTACTGGAACCATTAAAGAAAGGAATTGTCTGCAGCTTGCTTTAGAAATGCTGCTAAAATTTTGAAAATTTCATATTGATGATGGTTTCACAGTCAACATTTAATTGAATCACAGGCAAGATGGCTAGGGAACTGGCAAACTAAAAAATAATTAAGAAAACAAAATAATTGCTGTAATCATTATTTCTACATTATTTCTTCATTACATATTCTTTTTATTAATACTTATATATTTAGTTTGCTTATATTAATAATTAAATAGATGAAAAAAGTTGTATTTGAAATTACCATAGACTTCAAAATTCAAATTATCATAAAAGAATTTTTGACAATCATCATCAACAACGTTGTCTGTACTATCAACAAGAAAAGTAGCAAGTGCTTGGAAATAGGGTTAAGTTATATATAGTAGGAGCTTAAAATATAATATTATATGATTTTTGTATCTTCAGTTTATTTAAAATGCTACACTCTAAAAAGACAGTCTTTTAATTGTGGGCTGTTTGAGAACAAAAATAATACCAAGACAAGCTTTTGCAAACTTCATTTTATTTGAGTCTTACTTGGATAAATGGTTTTATCTTATTTGGTTCACAAGTAATCTGGTAAAATTTGTATAAAACAATTATGCAGATGTCTCCATATATCAAGGGTTTGGTATCCAAGGTAACTGCATGGATATGAAAACTCATATCTTTGCTAGAAAACTAGTTGGGTCAATGTCTAATTTATGCTTAAGGTTAAGCAGCAAAGAAGCAATCTCTACTTTACAAAAACAAAATCCCTTCTTGATCCCTAGGTCTCTTTAAATGTCATTGATGGATTAGCTTTGGCAAAGTAATTGCTAAGGCTGACCATTATTTTATATTTAGACTGTGAGGATTAAAGTGAGATCAAGTAAGCACAGGAGGAAAGTGGTCACAATTAAGATGCGATGCTTACATTTATTTTAATTAACTCCTCTTTAACTTTCTCTCCTTGAGAGCTTTTCAGATAAATTTCATGACTGAGCCCTTATTTAACAACTGAGCACATCCATCTCTATTTCCTCTCCACTTTGATCCACTCTTTTCTCCTCCAGACATTTAACTGCCATCCTTTAGTAAAAGAAAGATATAGCATATGTTTCTTTAAAGATTCACTTCTGAGAATGAGAACAATTAATTAAAAAGAAAATAGGACATTTAATTTTTCAAATACTGTCCTGAACCTGTGTCAGATATCATTTTTTGCATAATCCTATGATAGTGTTTTTAAAGATACTATAATACATCAATGAGAATGTTACATAATCCCAACACAATTCAAAATTTCACTATAAATTAATAAATTTTCATATTTTCCTATAATCCTGTAAAAAAATAGAAAAAAGTAGAAGGCCAAAAATTTACACAGGAGACTATATTTTCAGGCTGTCTGGATGTTAGAAATTATATAAAAGTAACATGTTGGACCTAATTCATTATTTTCTAAATAAACTAGAACATGGGCACATTTTTTCTCCACCATTTACAATGAATGGAACAGCAACTTTCAAAATAATTATTTATATCTGATATAACTTGTTTTTAAATTTTATTTTATTTATATTCTTTTAGAGTTTCATACAAAAATACAATGAATTTATGATATTTTTAAACCTTAAACCCCAATCCCATCCCTCTTTCTTTTCTGATTACAATCCTTCTTACTAGTCTGTTTTCTGCTTTCATGTTTTTCGCATGTGTGGCTCACTGAGTTTCATGTGATTTGACTTTGGTTGCTTAAGCTTGAGAACATGTTGAGTAGGAATCATTTATCAATGGGTACATCACTGAGGAAAGTATCTTCTCATTCTCACTATCCAGCATTAACCTTCATTAGTCTCTCAGAGTGGGGTGATAAGATAAATCCTGTGCAGGTCTTATGGAAATATACATATTTACAGTTAGTTTGTGAATGCAACAACCCTGACATGTCCAAAAATGACTGCGTGGCTGTACCCCTTAAGGATTTTACTGCCTGGAGGTTGTATGGGGGGTGTCAGATACCCTATTTTGGGTCAAGTCATCTACAGTCACTTATGTTCTGCACTTTGGCCCATTGTGATTTTTTTAATGAAACTCTTAGATTTTCTTTACACAGAATTGTTTGACTTTCTAGCTTGTTACTTTTATTATATGTTGTCACAAAGCAGAACTCCTTGTTCTCTGTTTCTCCTAATGTGCATCCTAGCTAAATGGATGCTTGGTTCCTGTACGGAATATCATTATGAAATGATGTTGAAAGAAAGTGTGGACTTTATGTTGCTTAATTTTAAAAAAGGCTGAAAATTGGAAACAATGGCAACATGTATCTTTGGTAAGCAATTTTACAGCATGAATTTAACATTGAAATTGTCAACCAAGTTAAATTGAGAAATTTACCAACAAAGCTGTTCAAGAATTATGAAAATAAGTTTTAAATTCATATAATGATTACGTAATGTGGGAAGTATGCGAATGAAAATATTTTAATTTGTGCTATCAGATATTTTTTCTTTATCTGTGTAGTGACACCAGGAAGAATAAAATTATTGTCATAATTGTTTGACATTTCTCTCCTGTATTACAGAAGCCTATGAAGTTTATCACCAAGTCTAACCTAAGATCGTTATGTTTAACAATTGAAAACATTCAATTCTGGAGGACGTTTCTGTAAGAGTTTAGTGAAATTCTAACATGAAACTAACACAAGTCTTTGCCCAAGATAAAGAATAGCAATAAGTTTTTTTTTGGGGGGGGGTGATACTATCCAGATGACTTCAGGAGGCTACAGAATTCTCTCCAAGAGTAAATCATACAGAGAGCATCAGAGTTGTTTCCTTAATGTCGTCAATATTGGGGTGGTTTTTCTGTTGATGTAGCTGCCTCTGAATCACCCCTTATCCTATAAATAATCCTCACCCATTCACCTGTAAGTACTCCAATAAACTCATTAATTAGTCAAATTAGATTGTATTTTTATTTAATCTGTCATCAAATCACTTTCTGTTGTAGAGAATTGTCTGAGTGGTGTTTCTACAGGAAAAGTTCCACCCAACAATCATCACTGTGAGCTAAAGATAGCTGAAGACAATATGGAAAAAATATACAAAGCATTATGAGAGTTACTATGTTTACAATTAATGTATGAAGTTTAGAAATTCATTTTAGCCTCAGAATCAGCCATGTTTCTTCTTACCTTTGTTAGTTTCATGTTATTGGATGAGAATTGCCCTATGAATCACACAGAATAAAATATTTTATAAGAATTTTTAACAAAACAGCTAGGGGCACAGGTTTACTGGTACAGCATTTACTTGACTTATGTGAAGTTTTAGGTTCAATATTAGTACTGCTAGATAAAAAGAAAAAAAATTCCTTGAACTAAGGATATGTCTCAGTCCTTAAGCCTCACAAGCAAAAGAAAAGTCTTCAGGTTTAGGGTGGTGTTCCGACAGTAAGGGGACTTGTAATTCTAGTCCTTTAAGGTGAGCTTGGGAACCCCAAGAAAATGTTAACTATCCAGACTAACCCTATAAGGAAGCCCTGAGCTTACTTATAAACCCAGTCTCAGAAAATTAAGGTAGAAAACTATAAACCCAGTCTCAGAAAATTAAGGTAGAAGACAATAATGTATGATTCCTGATACAAGTCTCACATGCAAGTACACACACACACAGAAATATGTAAAAACAGAAAATTTAAAAAAAAATCCCTCAGATTGTAAAACACTGATACCTTGTGCTTTATCAGTAAGTATGGAATAAAAGTTTGTGCCAATAATTTTCATTTAAATTAAGATGTCTGTAATGGTTACTTTTAACTATTACTGTGAGTGAGCATTCAAAGTCAAGCAACTTAAGGGAGAAAGGGAGATTTATTCAGCTTACAGTTCCAGAGGGGAGATACGATCTCTCATGGTGGAGATGGCATGGCTGGAAGGCCAAAATTGGAGAAGGCTACATCACTGCAAACATCTTGGAGGCTGACAGCTGCAAGATTGCTTGTTGCAAAGGCAGACTTCTCCTGGAGGTAGGGTGGGACCTAATCCACCTCAAGGTGCACCTCTTGTGACCACATTCCTCTAGCAAGGCTCTACCTCCCAAGGTGTCATGACCTTGCCAAAACACATGAAACTGTGGGGGACACATTTCAAACCATGACACTCCACCTCTGGTCCCCACAGACTCATTACCATCTCATTATGTAAACCATGCTCATTCCAACTTTAAAAGTCTTCTTAGACTACATTAGTAGTGCCACTATAGTCCAAAAGTCCAAAGCCTAAAGCCTTCTGTAAAATGAAAAGGCAAGTTACATACTTCCAACATACAATGGCGCAGGGGCATATCCAGAATAGATCCGTCTATAACAAGACCAAAAAATAGCAGGACAAACTCCAAATCTTGCAGCTCCAAGTCAAACATGTGAGCCTCTCCTTGAAATCACCTCAGTTCCAAATGGCTTTGTTTCCACCCTTCCAATGCAGCTGCCCATAGAACAAATTGCTCTCTTGAGTTGACTCCTCCCAGGGTATACAGCTCTCCTTGGCAAATGTCCCACGTTGTCTCTGGCATCTCTAACATCTTTACTTCTCAATGTCCAACCAGGCTTTAACTCCACAGCACAAACTGCCCTTCTTGGGCCTCTAAACTGTAGACTTTCTGCCACATACTGCCTGGCTTCCATCATTTTTTGAAATCTTAGAGGAGGACTCCACCATCTTCTCGCTCTTACATCACTGATGCCTCTAAAACCAGAACCATGTGGACAACTTTGCCAAGACTAGCCCCTGGAATCACAGTTGATTCAACTTTTCTGTGCTGACCATGGGATAAAGCTCTTTCACACCTGGACAGCTGCTTTATGCAATAAGAGGGACCCTTGCTTTGGAACTCCACCCGTTAGCTCATTTCTTCCAAAAAGATTTGGATTTTTATGAGTGGGAGCCTTCTCTGAGGATCTTGCCCTCAAACTAGGGCTTTGCTATTATCCAAATTGAGAACAGGCTTTGATTTACTAATGGAGCTAAATTCTTTAACAGCCATTTTGTTCTCTGCTTCTTCCTGGTTCAACTCTGTAAGTTTGCCATTACATTTTTCATCATCAGATCTTACGGTTACTTCTTCTTCCTGACTGATTCCTTGGTTTTTTTTCATAACTCTAAAGACAACTAAAAAGTAGCCATATCACATGATCAGAACTACATTGACTTAAAATTTCCTCCACTAAGTACTCCAGTTTAACATCAGACAAGCTTTCAGGACGAGGGCAAAATTTCACTAAACTCTTTTCCTACACATGGCTTCATTTGTCATTTGTCCATTTGCAAACACAGTCTCTGTTCCCCTCTGGATCACGACAAGCTGGGCTTCCACTGCATGTGTCTCTCACATCATTGCTGTCTTCAGAGGCCCATTTGGCCCCATCACCAAGGCACAAAAACTTTCAAAGCACAAAGTTTCAAAGTTCTCGATATTTCTCCCAACAAACAATTCCAAATGCACATTAGCCTCATCACAGCATTAGTCATTCTGCTGGGTATCAACTTCTCTTAGCTTAATAAACGGCTTCATGTTATGGTACTAGATGCTCTTAATCTCACAGGAATATCCCTTCCTGCTACCAATTTCTGTAATACTCACTCTTATCTATTGCTCTGAGAGAGCATTCAAAGTCAAACAACTTAAGGAGGAAAGGAAGATTTATTCAACTTACAATTCCAGAGGGACAGTCTCTCAAGGTAAAGATGGCATGGTTAACTAGCCAAAGGTGGAGGAGGCTACATCTTTGCAGACATCTTAGAAGCTGAGAGCTGCAAGACTGCTTGCTGCAAAGGCAGACTTCTCCTAGAGATAGGAAGACTAATCCACCTCAAGACCCACCTCTTGTAAACACCTTCCTCCAGAGAAGCTCCACCTCTCAAGATACCATGATCTTGCCAAAACACATAAGACTGTGGGGGACACATTTCAAACCAAGACAATGTCCAAAAAATAGAGTTTTGAAAAATTAAAATTTGAAAACAATCTGTTAAAAAATAAACATAATATAAATATAAACAGACTGCATAATTTCTTGGTACAGTTTTCATAGTAACATCAATACAATATTAACATGAACAGTCTCATAGAATTACTACTATGTTTCCTGGGGATGGAGAGGTGGCTCAGGGGTTAAGCCTCTGATTTGCAGGTGGAAGGTCCTGAGTTCAGATCCTAGACCCCACATATAGTCGCTGGGCGGAAGCGGGGGCGGCCTGCTTTTCTGGTCCTTGTAGGGCTGAGCCTGTGAATCCTGGGGCAGAGTAAACAAGGAGGGAGTGGAGGTGGTCCATGGTGGTTCCCGAAATCACCCGTGGTTCTACACACACACACACACACACACACACAAACGTGCACACACGCACACATGCACAATTGAATAAATAAATTTAAAAAAAGAATTAATACTATGTTTCCTAACTTATCATAAGAGAGTTGGACAGAGTATTAAGAGTGATTTATGATTGGAAAAGAAGATTTAAATTTTATTTAGCATTCAAATCCAAGTGCTTTGGTTCATAAGATTGAAACATCCAAAACAGAGTTGGATACAGTTTATAGAAACAGTGGAATTCTCACAGTGAGTTTTGAGCAAACCTGTAAACTCAATAAGCTCTTGTTTCAAAACCAGGCTGAGATGTAGCTCAGTTGTGCAGTGCTTACCTAACATTAATAAGGCCCCATATTCAATTTCCACTATGAAAAACCAAGATGAAGCTAAATAAACAGAGATAAACAGCAGTTTATTTCTTTTTTAACATTAGCTGAGTTAAAATGTATTAGGGTAATTTCTTGATCATTTTGGTTATGAGCCAAGAAAGCACATTTTGAAAGCATTCACCATTTCTACCGAACTAATTTTCTGCAGATCAAAGCTTGTATCCTTTCCTACTTTCTGAATATGGACTTTTCAGTTTGTGCTTCAAGTATCTCCTTTAAGCTTTCAGTCAATTAAAGTAATATGATTCCCTTTGGCAAGATAAATGCAGTGCTAAAGCTAAGATTAACTTGTATTTATTAAACATTATTGTGTACAGGAGCCTTGACATAAATTATTCCTAATTCATAAAAATTTGAAAGGTAGTAGCAGAAAAATGAAGTTTTGAACAGGTTAATTTGCCCAATTCACAAAATATTGAAAAGGAATCAGATGAAAACCAAGGATACCAAGTAGCACAGTTCATAATACATACTCTTAACCTCTCAGATACCTAAAAATATCAGAAGACTTACTTCTGGGAAGTCAATTTTTACTTTTTACCATGGAATTTCTTAATTTAAAAAAATTTTATTTATTTTATTTTTATGTGTGTGTGTGTGTGCATGTGTGTGTGTGTGTGTGTGTGTGTGTGTGTGTGTGCGTGCACACGTATGTGTGTATCAGAGGACATCTTGTGTCCCTGTGGTGGAAAACAGTGACTTGGGAATCATCCTGGATTGCTTCTGCCTCCTTTCCTAAGTTCCACGCACCAGGTCCAGAAGTGCAGGACACCAGGTGTTTTTACATAGAACCTGGTATCTGAACTCTGGACTTTCTGCTTGTGAGTCTTAAGCTGTGAGTCATTTCTCCAGCCCTTCTTTACTATTTAATATTGCAGCTTCCTTGTCAATTTTCATGCCTCAAAATATTTACTGACCCCTTTCCCAATTGGCATTCCACTTTAGACACATATAAGAGCAGAGAACATTTTTTTCATACAAAATTATTTTTCTTTAAAATTTTATGAAATGATCTATTGATTATTAACAGCACAAAAATTCTATTCTCATTAAGCTTAGATTTTTAGAAGGTATAAATGAACAGTCCAAACCTAATTTTTGCAATAACAAGAGAAAATATACAATATTTAAAGTTTCTTTTTTGAATTTCTTGATATCATTTAATTTTCTCAATAGCTTTAGACTATATTAGCTCATTCATTAGCTATCTGTGTGTATTAATGGTCAAATTATCTTATACAGTATTGTGGTAAAAAGGCAAGGGGAAGAGAGAATTCAAACTGAGCTAACTGTAAATGTTAGCTCCTTCAACTCAATCATCACCTGTACAAATAAACTTCAAGACAGGTCCAGAGGGACTCTACATTGCTTCAGAGATATTTGTGAAAGAGGAAAGTGTTACTTCAATACTAGCAGCAAGGGAAAAATAAGCTAGAAATATGTGGATTGAGTATTTGTGTGAGAGAACTGAGGTTTTAGGGCAAAGCATTGAAGTCAAATCTTAAGAGCAAATGCGAGGCAGGCATTTGGTTACCACAACAGACACAGCCAATGTCTTATACCACTTTGGTGAATGAATCAAGTCAGCAATTTAAAAAAAAACTGCTTCAAAAATTGCATACTCTTTTTTAAATTAATATTTTTTAAAGCTTTTTTTTAATTTTTATTATTATTATTATTTATTCAATTGTACATGTGTGTGTATGTATGTGCGCGCGCATGTGTGTATGTGTGTGTGTGTGTGTGTGTGTGTGTGTGTGTGTGTGTAGAACCACGGACGAATTCGCGAACCACCATGGCCGCCTCCACCTCCTTCTGCCCCGGGATTCACAGGCTCCGCCCTACCAGGACCAGAAGCGCAGGCCGCCCCCGCTTCCGCCTGGCGTCTATACGTGGGATCTGGGATCCGAACTCGGGACCTTCCGCCTGCAAGGCGGAGGCTTAACCCCTGAGCCACCTCTCCAGCCCTAAATTAATATTTTTTAAATTACTGTCTATGTCTGTGTGTCTCTGTGTTTCTTTATGCCTATCAGAGGTCACTGTGTGTGGCTGTGGAGGACTAAGGGCAACTTCAAAATCACCCTGGGTTGCTCTACCTTCTTTTTTTGTCTTTGCTCAGAGGTTTCCCAGGTTCTGCCTTCCTTGATCAAAATCAGGCTGCTGCCATTTTTACCCAGTGATTTTTCAGTCTTTCCATGAGATCATGTATCTGAATTCAGGTACTTCTGTTTGTGAGGCAGAGGCTTAAATCCTAAGCTATCTCTTTAATATATTTTATCATCCTGATAATTCAATATTATTATCTACAGTTTCATTATCTATGGTTGAATTTCTGTGTAAAGCAATCAAATCTTCTAGGTTCTTTTTATTTACAACGTTTTACCCACTGAACAACATATTCACATCTGTTCTTCCCCTCCTCTCCCCTCCCTAGTCTTTAGCTAAAAACCATTCTCACAATTTCAACTAGAAAATTACACCAATTAGTTAAAGCCTGGCCAGAAAGTTAGCTCAGTATATAGGGTTTTTGTGCTGCAAGCATAACAACCTGGGGTCAATCACTTTAAATTCTTCAGCCTTCAATCATGAGCTGAAGACCAATGACACTCAAGTATTCTTCCAAGATTAGGACTACTAAAAAAATACAGATTCCAGGACTGAGTGGTCACCAGGTGTCATACTCTCTAGTATGAAGAAGACTATTAGACAACCCAGTCCCAGCCAAATGTCAATCTAGTGACATTTGAATTCCCTTTTTTAATATAACAAAAATATATGTTAAAATATATATTTTACAGAGTTAAATATGCATTTAAAATATTTAAATGCAGTTCTGTTTCTTAGAGAATAATGTTGAATACAGAAATGTACAAATATACATATTGATGTATCATTGTAGGTTCTACTTCCTAGATCCTCAGCAGATATTAACAAGAAATTCAAAAAGGAAAAATAAGCATACTGGAAGCTTCCATTTCACAGAAAAAAGTAATAGAAAAGAAACAACCAGAAGTGTATATGAGAGGGATGGACAAAAATAATTCCAGGTTTATGTCTCAAAACAGACCTATTTGTAAATATCTTGAGAAACTGAAGTTTAGTCAGAGCATTAATGTCTCCATCATCCTCTTCCAATATTATCCTAGAGACAAGTATCAAACAAAAGCATAGAGCAAACCAACTGGGAAATCTTTAATACAGATTTCCTTTGTCTGTCACCATGAAAACAAAACATAAATCCAAGATAAGTCAGACATTCAGAAAAACGCTTTAGCAAATCAGGTCTTTTTTTTCAGCACATGTTAACATTGAAAGAATTTCATATTTCTGACACACCGAGTAACCATAGAAACAAGAATGAAGCCAGAGCTACATTACTAAAGGAATAAACTATATGGTAAAGAACACGAAGAGATAAAATTTAAAAACCAATCATCAGAATATCTTATATCCAATCTTAGCAAACATACAAGGTACATTTTGTATACCAAAAAGCCAGTTAGATTTTTAATGTTTACATCACAAAATCAAAATGGTAATAGTTTAGTAGCTAAAAGCCAGAGAGTATGATATTATCTATTCATTTATCAACTAAAATACATTTAACTTCAGAAGTGAAGCATATAGAAAAGCATATTCACATACACTGGAGAGACAAAGTGTTCAACAGAACTAAGTACAAATATGGCAAATATGTCAGAAACATCAGAAAGGAAGATTCATATAATGCTGTTTATTTTTATTGTGCGTGAGTGAGTGTGTGTGTGTGTGTGTGTGTGTGTGTGTGTGTAGAACCACAGGCAAATTCGGGAACCACCATGGACCGCCTCCACCTCCTCCTTCTTTACTCTGCCCCGGGATTCCACAGGCTCTGCCCTACCAGGACCAGAAACACAGGCCGCCCCCTCTTCTGCCCATCTAGGATCCGAACTCAGGATGTTCCGCCTGCAAGGCAGGGGCTTAAACCCTGAGCCACCTCTCCAGCCCTATAATGCTGTTTAATATATTAAATATTTATATAATACTTAAAGTGCTCTAATGAGTTTATAGAACAGGGATGGTATTATGAAGAATTCCAGAATTTTAGAGAGATCATAGTGTGACAACATGGCACTGAAGATGAAGATGACAAATATGCATTCATTCAAGAGAAATAGTCAACCTGAAGATCATCAGTGGAAGTTTACAAAACTGACAGTTTGAGGGAGGGAGAGATAGAGATAATGAAGGAAAAAGGGAGAACAGAGAAAGATTAAGACAATTACAAATGCATCACAGAGCATTTAAAAACTGATAAAATTGAAAGGTCAAATGTATACTTAATAGAAGACACAAAAGGAAATGAAATATTGAATGAAAAAGTTACTTTTTTCCAATATTTGTAGGGCACACTCAATAGATTGAATGCATTGAATACCAAGTCATATAATACATATACAAAGCACACATAACATATATGCAACACCTCCAGCCACAATATAAAAAGAAAGCAATTAACAAAACAAAATCAAAACCCACTTAACTACACTATATTTGAATTGCCGAAAAGTATAGATATAGGGGCTTCCAAAATGATAATCCCTTACTTTTATTTTGATTGTCCAGTAGAAAGAGATAAGATTTATTGGTACAGATATCTCACACATGGCAGGGGGAGGGGCTGGATTGAGGAGAGCTGTTTAGTTAAAGTGACATAACATGAAAGTGCTTAATAATTGCTTTGCTTTCAAACTTTCATGTGTTACTAAAAATGGGCTGATAATACTAGAAAGAAACCATGTCAATGCAAATCTACACATATTGATTTTATGAATATTATTGTACCTCAAATATACCTCAATAAATTCAAAAGAAAAACACTTATCAGAAAAAATTGAAACAAGAAACCCATTAGAAGATTATCTATAAGAAAGTATACATGAGATAAAAACATAGAAGCTATAAACAACATAAAGAAATTTTAAAACAGTGGAAATAAATTAATTCCTTAAAATAATGATTGAGTGGCAATGCTTTGTGTTTCATCTGTTTAAATGTTCAATATATAAGAGATGGTAATACAGCAGCAGCAGGGTAGGTAGAAAAAATTATGAAACAAATTTCATATAGTCAGTGATGTACATTCAAATATTATAACATTATTTTAATGAACTCTGAGATTACTTTGAAATGTACACTGTTATCCTAGGAGAAAACCACAAAACCCTAGGAGAAAACCCTAAAAGTTAGGGAAAATGAAAAATGTAATGGGGTCATTAAATCTCAATAAAAAAGGTCATTCAATCAAAGAGAGTTATAAAAAATAAAGACCCAACACGTTGAATAATAATAATGAGAAAACTGAAAACTTCAACCCAGACACAAATACAATTACTACACATATGAATGGGTGTACCTCATAAATTAAAAAACAGAGCTTTGGTGACAGAAGTAAAATAGAAAAGAGAGATCCAAATGTCCATATGCACATAGAAATATCAAAACAAACATCAGAGGTTGTCAAAACTGATTTTGTTGGAAATGTGGAAACCAGCAATCACATGATGACTGGCTGAAAATGGACTCAATGCACAAAAAACTTGTCATCTCCCCAGCTGTGAGCTGCAGCATTAAACCCTGCATTCCTGGGGCTGGAGAGGTGGCTCAGGGGTTAAGCCTCTGCCTTGCAGGCAGAAGGTCCTGAGTTCAGATCCTAGACCCCACATATAGATGCCAGGCGGAAGCGGGGGCGGCCTGCGTTTCTGGTCCTGGTAGGGCGGAGCCTATGAATCTTGGGGCAGAGTAAACAAGGAGGAGGTGGAGGCGGTCTATGGTGGTTCCCAATTTCGTCCATGGTTACACACACACACACACAGACAGACATACACATGCGCACACACGCACAATTGAATTAAAAAAAAAAAAACCTGTGTTCCTACTTCCTTACTAGCTCCAAAGCAAGTAGAATAATCATCATGACCTGTTTTTTGTGCTTGTCTGTTTATTTGTTTTTGTAAACTAACCAGAGACTAACTGAAAAATTGAGGAAAGAGATTCATATACAGTGTGCTATCTTAGAACCTACCTATAGTGGAAAGCATGAAACAACATTCATAAACTTCTAAAGTTGACGTTATCAGGAACTTACCCAAATTCAAACTTCAGTGTGAAATTCAAAAGGAAGAATAAATCCTGGTTCAGAAAGCTGGAGAGAGCAGAGATGCAACCAAAGTAGAACATTAATAAAAGAATAGCTGAGATATTCATAAATTTCCACATTTGGCTGATCATTGCATTTCACACTAACCAGAAATGATAGTGCGCATACACAGGATTCTAAGGCTTGGATATATGTTAAAGGTGTTTCTCAACAGAGAAAAAAAAATGTACAGATGCTAAAATATCCCTTGTTAGTTGCCCGAGGCTTTGCTTGTTGTGGTGTTTATATATAGTCCAAGTGAAGAGATACTTCTGTCTTTGCAAATATATTTTGAGAAGTCATTAAGTGAAGAATGATTGTGTATTCCAACACTGAAAACAGATATACCTATATAAGAGAGGGGAAACTCATACAGAGTGATTATGTGAGAGTAGTTAATTAGCCAACTTTTTATGACAAGAGAAAAAATACTGAACACATATTCAATATTACTTATTCTGTTAAAAAACTTAATGGAAACACATAGATATTTTATTTCTTTAGACAAAGAATAGTTCAACATATTTAAATATGTGCAGAGGTAAATGAATAGAAAAATGGTATCTCACAAAAATAAGAATATAAAAGTTTTGGCATATATATAAAGCTGAAACTTAGACACTATAGAGCTGAAAAGTAGGTTAGAGCAGATCAGTATCAATAGTACAGTTAACAAACTTAAAGATAAAAAAGTAGCAGACCCTCAAGTAGTCGTGGGATAAAATCAACTAATGCAACCACCATATGCATTATAGGATTAGAAGAAAGAGTCAAACATTAAGGAAAAACAGACGTGTATCTTAAGAGACACACAGAAAAATATGAAACGTAGTGACAAATGAAATAGAAGCGGGGGCAGCCTGCATTTCTGGTCCTGGTAGGGCGGAGCTTGTGAATCCCGGGGCAGAGTAAAGAAGGAGGAGGTGGAGGCGGTCCATGGTGGTTCCCGAATTCGTCCGTGGTTCTACACACACACACATACATGCACACACGTGCATACCATACATACATAATTGAATAAATAATAACAAAAAATAAAAAGAAGTTACCAGTCACTTCAAATGAGAATAAATGATGACAATCACTGTAACAATTAATAAAGCATCTAAAACATGCACAAAAAGAGAAATAAAAGTAAATTATAGTGGTATTCTACTATAATAAAAGTAGTAAAAAAGCAGTAAAAATCTTATGTGTGTACATCCTTAATAAAACAGCATTAAAGTACTTGAGACATTGTATAAGTAACTAAACATAAAAATAATACAGTTAGAATGTGATGTATACCCATTCCCCAAAAATTGATAGTAAATGAATGATAACAAAAGTATGCAAGGAATATAGAAACATGTCAACCTATGTAATATAATGGATATTTTTAAAGTTCTCCTTATACAAATATCTAAATATCAATTTTTTCAAATGTGCATTGAACATTCACTAGGTAGAACATAATCAGGCACAGACCATTATAAAAGAATAGATGTCATATAAAGTTTACTCTTCTATCTGAACTGTGAATCAATAAGAGAAAATGTTATCTGTAAAATTTCAAGACCCCAAAGCTCATAAATAATCGATGCATTAGGTAGGATCACAAGAGGACTTTAAATATCAGAGAATGACAAGAGTAACTCTTGTCCCCATAGCCCTGAAAGTATGTGAAGGAAATACAAAGGCAAAAGCATTGTCACCAGTTGAACATGTCTCCTTAGGAGGCAGACAATTGATGGATATTAGTTTATTCTGGCTAGGCACCTTAAGCAAGAGCTTACTGTATTATTTTCCCCCCTCTGGGGCTACCATGGTTTCAGAGAATATGATTTAAGAATAATCAGATATCTGAAATATCCTCCCATCAAAGTGATTGGAGATGCTATTCAAATCTATTGAAAAATCATGAGTTCTGAGTGTCAAAGTAGTTTACATGTTGTGAAAATACTTAATAGTAATTATCAAAGGGGTGATTTCTCTTATTACTTTTCACTGAAAGTATTTGTGATTTCTGTTAATTTATATTACAGATTTTTCTAGGTGCTTCCAAATTTTCATGGTTACTTACATCAGAGTATTGGATACATGGGGACTGTTTATAGCTTCTTTTAAAGCTATATCTTCGTTTATTATATTTAGCAACTGACTGAAAAATAGAAGCTCTAGCTGATTCATTCTTCCCCTCTCCAAATCTTTCTCAAATTCATAGTTTCTCTGATGTATTCATTTCAAAATAAACTGATTATTTCACAACTCGACAAAAAATTAAACTAAAATATTTCAGTAGTGGGTTTAAATCCATCAACATGATGATGATTGCCTATAACTGAAATTTTACATTACATTTTTCCTTTGAATACACTCACACTAAACAAAGAAGGCAACTTATAGATCTTAAAGAGTTCATTATATGCCCTTTCTATAATACTTCAAACATATGCAAAATACTTAATGCAATTATACATTAAGCAGTGTAGCCCTAATGGTATTAAAAATGAATAAAATGTGTTTCTCTTCTCTAAAGATGCTGCAGAGTGGCAAAGATATCTTCAATTGCACTTGCCGGAAAGTGACTGTAATTATTTTGTGCCAAAAAGTGATTTATTGGCAGTACATCAGCTTGAACTCAGACTTGAACCCAAAGCTTAGGAGGCAGACAATTGATGGATATTAGTTTATTCTGGCTAGGCACCTTAAGCAAGAGCTTACTGTATTATTTTCCCCCCTCTGGGGCTATCATGGTTTCAGAGCCAATGTCACAGTTTTTCCTCCCCATTTTCATCATAATTTCTCTAAGTGTTATAACCTACCTGTGGTAGCAATGGGGAATCTATGAAATGATACACAGTAGAAGCATCATTTGCTTCAATACTGGCCTACAGAGAAGGGCCAACTGAATATTTTCACATGCACTGACAATCTATTTGTTCCTCAGTACAATACATGCTGTGTAGTATTATTTCTCTCTTCCACATCCTATAGTCGAGGTAAGAAAAACACTCTTTTCATGTAAGAAATCTATGTTCTGAGGCCCTCTCTGGTGACCTCTTACTTTGTTATTTGCTTGGGAATCTCTGGAAGCTTCATAGCCTTCATTAGAGCACACTACTGCATGCAACCTTCAAGTAACCCCCAAGTAACTGATCAATAATAGATTCAAGTGTTTTCCAAGAATGGTGAATTTTATTTCACTAGACAGTGCTTCTCAGTAATAAAGCTTTATTTTTCTTGCCTTTATTATATATTTATCCACAAAACATTCATATATATATATATATATATATATATATATATATATATTCTGGTATTGATTACACCAGTTCCAAAACTTTATATTGAGATAACTTACTATAGCCAACTTTATTGAGTTGAGTGTATTTATAAATTTGAGTCAAATATTGAAAATGTGGATAATTTATAGGAGATAAATAAGTTATAAGGCACTCACCTTAGACAAAGAGACAAAAAGAGTCTCAACATTCAGATAAATCAGTAACATGAAGACACCAGGTTCTTGGGCAACTCAATCCCAGGAGTCATAGAAGGTCTATGAGTCCTTAAGATTCATCACCACATCGCCAATGTTAGTGAATGCCCCAAATTGAGGGATTATGTGCATGGTTTTATCACTTAAAATACAAAACTGAGCTTGCTTTTGAAAGTGCTGGCTGTCTTCTAGTTGCAGCTGACAAAGTAAGGAGTGTCTTGTAGACTTCATAGCACATCCTAAAATAAGGTGATGAACCTCAGCTTGTGTTCTCTCATTTCAAGACTAAGCAGGTTAAAAAAGTGTGCCTCCTCCAGAAACAGTTTAAGTACTCTTTCACATAGCTTTCACAAGCAACAGCTATTGTCTACACCTGCATCTGTTCAAAGGGATTTCACCTGAATCCCTTTGTACTCTTCATAATTGAGTTTTTCTAAGTATGGTTGTTACTGAAACAAGGGGTGAAGGTTTTCAATATTTTATGTATCATCTGCAATTAGGTCCTTCTCGCCATTTGACAAAAGAGGAAAACAATTTCAAAATCTCATCTTTAAATACTCCTTACATACAAACTTTCTTGATTTAGGTTAATCCTGAAAGATGCCTTTAAGTTGATTTGCTATTAGTGTGGTGACAAAATAAAATGGGAAGACAGTTGAGGTAAATTCAGTTTTAGCACTAAGGAGGCAGTGACTTCAATGTGCAATGAGGTCCTCGCCTGATATTATAAAACACATCTCACAAAATATTCCCTCAGCGAATAAAAGAATGAAACATCCCTTTGCTTACAACCCTCACTGAAACTCAATTCCAGGACAATAATTCCCTTCAGCTGCTAATTTCTGCAATTTAACTGTGTGTTACTCTGCATCAGGCAGACATCAGAGCAAGCACTTGTAGGAAGCTAACAAAGTTGTGGGATAATGCATCCCAGATGTATTGAATATAGAAAGGCAGGAGGAATGTAGCAAGGTGTCAACTGTTAACATTCCTGTAGCATCTTTACCTAGTGATGGACATTTAGAGGGATTTCAATAAGTTTTTTTTTTAAATCAACATCGAGTCTAACACAAACCACAGGGTTAAAATATAAATCTAGGAAAAGCCTTTGACCTATTATTCCCATGAAAGGATAAAAAGTTTTTCTTCTACAATCATTTTAGCATTTAGAACTTTCTCCCTTTACATTTTCAATAATGCTTCTCATTTTCTGAGTTGCACTATCTCTTGCATTGCATATGGCTCACATTGTTTATTACCATAGTGTGTTTGTCAATAAGTAGAGTGCCTGAATTCTAATATGAAATCTTCATAGTACTCCCCCCCCCTCTGGAGGCAAGTGCCTGTAGTATAGCACTTGACATTGATGTTCTAATAAACTCATTCATGTCAGATTTCTTTAATCCCATCTACTTTGACTGCAAAATCATTTGAGGAAAGTAAGGTGGAGGTAGAATTGTCTTCACGCTTACTCGTGCTGTAATTATTTCAGAGGCTGAAGAATTTAACAATGTGCTGCATTTTAGGCACTTTTTGACAGTCATCATCTTTGATCAATGTTTTAAAAGCTTATTGCTGATAGAAAGATGAAAAGCAATTATACAGCATTTCTGCTGAGCTGCTACTCAAGGTTTGCCATGTTTTCATTCTCTTCCTCTCTTCTTGAGAGGAATATGTTTTCTAACACTCTGAACGAACTATTATATTCTAGTTTAAGAAGTGCAAACTTCATTTCTTCCAGTTAAAGCTACTGATAAAACCTCTATGTTTTGGACTAATCTACTTATTCTAAATATATTGGATTTATTATTAACTTTGAGTCTCTGCTATTTTTCTCTTCATGTTTTTCTTTTCCGTTTTTGTGTGTTTGACTACTCATTTTTGCTCTGTTCTGACACAATAATAACAGGAAAATGTATGAGAAGGATTTATTTGAATCATAGTTTCAGATATTCCACTACATAATTATTGTTTTCATTGGTTCTGGGTCTGAAGAGGGAGGGTACATTGCAGATGTGGAGTTATATGTCAGAAGCTACTCATTTCATGGCACACAGAGAGCGGACCATGTATAATAACCAAAGACCAAATAACAGAGACCTGCTATTTTCAGGCAGATTGAACTCTCACAAGTTTTGCCCACTCCCAACATGCTGGGATGTGCTGAGGAACAAGAAAGCAGTATATTAGCCTTGAGAGATATTTGACATTCAGACCACAACAGTGTGTTTTGCATTCCATTTAGATTACAATAAACAAGCACTAGAGTTATTTACTTTGATGTGACTGTTGATGCATTAAAATAGAGAATTGAATAAATTTTTGTTATATTAGAATGATAATTCAAAATATATATATGGCCAGCTCAGCTACTTTGAGTTAAATATAACTAAAGATTTATTACCTAATAAATATTGTGTATGTAACACATATGGATCTGTTAGTTAATAATAGACCTAAGGAGATAGCTTGATTAGTTTGATTAAATACATTAGTCAAATATTTGATTTTTCAAAGGAAAAACAAACAGCAGATTTTGAATTATTTTCAATTAGATATTAGCTTAGGTGTAGTTTGCAGACAAACAGCTGTCAAATTAATTGAGCATCACTTCTAAAGAAAATTAATCCTATTATTTCACAACATTATCTAGTATCTTCAATGTTGGCCATAGTACAAATAATGTAAATGATTAATAAAATACTACAAAAGAAGACCTTGTATCTCATGAAAATTGTCACATCATTCATAATTTGTACTTGACTTTGTTTACATTTATTTTACTTTAGTCACTATATTCTAACCATCCTAATTTTTCCCAAAATCAAGAAACATATTATAATGTTCTTGAGGTCAATTATCACATGGATTTGTCTCTGTATCTCTCAGTCACCTATATCAGGTATTTTTCTTGGTGGTGTGCTTCTTCATTCATTTTCATTTTTCATTTTTATGCAATTATATATTATTAGGCTGCTAGTTGTTGCTCTAGCATATCCAAACTACATGAAAAAAAGAACAAATGGCTGGGAAGATAACTCAGGGATCAAAGTCTTTATCTCACATTTAAAAGGACCTGAGTTTAAATCCCCAGATCCCACATAAACAATGCTGGGTAGATATAATAGTGGCCTGCCAGTCCAACCCTGGAATACCCACAGAGCAAAGCAAAAAGGAAGTAGTATAATCCATACTGAAGCCTTCTTGGAGAGAGAGAGAAAGCAAGAGAGAGAGAGAGAGAACTATTGCACACCATAAGTAATGTCTCTACTATTCTGTAACTACCTATATTAAGGAAAACACATGGAAGAAATACATAATTAGTAACTAAACTGTGACATTAAAAGTCTGGGTTGCTGTACATGACAGGAACAACTTTTGGAACAAACACTTGTTAGATTTTGACGAAGAACTAATTGAAGGGTCTTAAAGAGCAGTAATATGATCTAAGGAAAACACAAACTGACTTAGCTTCATTAATGGTGCATTCATATCTACATATGTAAAATTTGCTACATGATTTTAAATATTGTACCAGTGACTCTTCTCTGTTACTGTGAGACACCACTTAAATCTAAGCAACTAAAGGAGAAAGGGGAAATTCATTTAGCTTACAGTTCCAGAAGAGATAAAGCCCATTATGACAAGAAAGGCATGGCTGGCTGACAGAGGCAGTCTAAGTCACATCCTTCATGGAGTCTGAGAGCTGCTGCAAGCTCAAGAACAGACTCATTCAATCAGGGTGGTGCTAACCAATCTCAAATCCCACTCTCTATTACTATCTTCTTCCAGCAAGACTCCATCTCCTAAAGGTGCCATGACCTTCCCAAACACTGAGTCTGTGGGAAACTACTCACATTTCAAACTATGAGAAATAGACTTCAGTTTTTGATTCATACTGAATAGCTGAAGCTTAAAACAAATTTGTTCAGTCTGTCTAAACAACTTGGTACTCATTTATAAATCTCTATTTCCATATATACCTCACATAGCTAGACTATACAGATATACTTTAATGTAGGCCATAATTAAAGGTATCTCATGGCATTGATTTAAGAAAATTAAAATACTCTAATAATAACTGTTAACAGTCATTCTGAATTTTGCATTTTATCAAAAATCCTTAAAATAATTGTCTCTTGGAAAATTTCAGAAATATAAAATTATGCAAAATAACTTGAAAAGGTCTCTGTTGTTAATTTGTAGCATATATCATCTTAATCTAAACATTATATTAATAAAAATAAAGCATAATACTGGATTTTATAGCTTTGTTTTTCTTTGCTTTTTGTGTTATGCATACATATGATAAACCATTAAATGACAATATAAGATTTTTGAATGAATGGAACTCAAAATTGAAAATGGCTAATGCAAACAAGGCTCATTTTTTTCTTTATCATCTATAGCAACTGGAGCCAACTAGGTTTGCCTGGCTCTTCTGTGTTTTTTCTCATTATAGATTCATCCATATGAGAAACTACTTTCATTGTTAGAGAAAAGAGCCAGAGGCCTGCAAACGAAACCTATAATTCTTAGAAAGTCTCAGAATCACTATACTGTTGCTTACGATCATGTTCCAATGACCAAAGAAGTTCACACTCTACCAGATTTTCAAAACAGGGTGAGTAAAATTTCTCATGAAAAGCACTATAGGTTATTGCACACTGAGAAAGATATAAGATGTTTTTAATCTTATAGAAAGATAAAAATTAGTATACCATCTCATATATCTTATATGGTTAGTAAACTTGTTATGTTTTTCTGTACGTGATGTTTGAAAAAAAATGTGTTGAGATTTTTAAGTGCATTGATGAAAATTGCAAGCTATATCTGCTCTTTACCATTGGCACTATTGGTGATACTTAAAAACTCATGTTGCTTTGACTCTAAGTGACTCTAAGAGACATTCTGATACCATTCATATTTATAAATTCATCTTGAAGGACATAAGCTAATTGCATGCATTTTTTAACATAATCAAGGTCTCATGGCTCATTAAATGTGTTCCTTTAGCTATGGAAGGTATTTAATATAGAGGATTACAATCAGCTAAAGTGCAGGGGGAAAAGTGACTGCAGACCTCTTAGCCCTGAACAATTCATCTAAAACATTCCCACCCCAAAGCTCACTGAACATCAAAGAAGAGGGGGCAGTAAGAATGTAAGAGCCCAAGGTGAGAGGAGATCTGTGATCAGATAGTATCTTTTAGACATGAAAGGACTGTTGTATCCATGAATTCATTGTAGCTTTTTCTACTCCTGAAAGACCTACTCTATACTTGCATTGTCAACATTTCCCCAAGGAAAGGGAAAGATTTCAAGAGGTTCCATGCCTTTCTAGGAGATTATTGAAGGTTAACAGTGAAAAGGGTGAGAGAGGAGCTGCTTTCCTCAGTGGTATGCCCATTGGTGTATGATTCATGCTTTGTAAGTGCTCAAACCATGCCAATAAAGGCATCCCAGATAAAATTCAATAGGTTACACAAACACACACACAAAAAAAACACATAAAAATTGGAGGAAGACTGATAGGGAAGAAGAAAGTTTATACAGGAAAAAGGAGAGGGATGGAATTTGATGAAAAATGGTAAAATCCCATAAATTCATTATATTCATGTATTAAATACTGAAAGAATAAAATAAGATTAAATATAAAAATAATAAAATAATTAAAATAATTATTATAATAAATAGAAATATCAGTCTTTCAGCCTTGGTATTTACAATCTTCTTTCATTTAAATAGTGTTTATTTAAAAAACTCAAAATAAATGAAAATACACCTGGTGCTAGTATCTCTGACAGAAGGTCACAGGGTTGACAGTTAAAACTGTCAAAATAATGTCCAAGTTGAAATCAATAGCTACTACTATCAACAATTGCTGCCATAGAGCACAGCAGGTGAGGACATAAAGGCAAGATAAAAAGATGTAACTATGAGCACATATGCATCCCCTTGTATGATAATCTAGCATTTATTAAATATCTTACATTATAAAAGGATGCTTTTTTATTTGAGGGCTGAGGATTGCCCTAATTTATAGGTATAATGATAAGTATTTAGATAGTGGTTTAATGTTAAATTCTTATAGTTAAGCATTATGAGATTCTCTTCCACAGACACATGTCCAGGTTTCTATTATCTGCCAAAAATTAAGACCTAAGTCCAAACAGAAAGTACTTGCATGGAAACCTACCATCCATGATGCTATTGTACCAAAGATCAGCTCTTGTCAGAGTGGTAGCTGCTGTATCTTGAAACATTCTCAGCTGAGTGAGATTGTTGATTGCTTTTCTCTCCCAGGGGCCAGCATTACAACTTCTGGTAATATGATAACTGACCAAAAAGAAGGAAGCTTCCTGATCTCTTTCAGCTTGTTTTCTTTAAGTCCTGTGATCCTCGTGTGCTGTTTTCCACAATGGAGGACTCACTATGAGCTTCTGGAGGAACACTAAGAACAATGGAAAAAGCCTATATAATGTTTGGGGACTTTTGAGACTACTTTGACCAACAGCTCAGAGAATATGTGACTATGGATTGCTCAGCCCTAAAGCAGACATTTAAATTATTGTCTAACTCTATCCCAAGGCACAAAGAACCTCACAAAAGAGGAGAGCTAAAAATATAACAATTTGATGGGAAGGAAGGTGCTGTCAGACAATACTCTGTGAAGGTGACAAGAACTTACTGTAATGATGTCTACTTCCACAAGACCTGCACCATCTTTAACCTACCAACATTTTACCACAGGAGGGTAAGATCTCAAGAAATACTACACCTTCCTAAAAGACTATCGAGGATCAATGCCATATAGAAAAGAAGAACTTCTTTACTGAACACTTTACCCTCTGATGCCAAGAAAGTATTCAGGCCCTTTGTAGATATAGACATCCCAGATGAAACTAAGTAAACAACACATGCAAAAAGACAGAAAACTCTCTGAAAGTGAGAAAGTATGAAGTGGGAAAAGGAGGGGAGATGGAATCAGTTAATAAAATATATGAAAGGCTTAAATTCATGTGTTCATGTATGAAGGAATAATAAATTATATTAATAAAAGTATTCTAGTATGGACACAAATGTATTCTAATTTTTCAGGCAATAAATCTGAAAGCCAGGATCTTCACATAAGTAACCCAAACTTGAGGTCATGAAATTTGACTTCCATGATTGTCAAGTCAAAAAATTACATATGATGTTTGTGCTTATGCATGTATTTTGAAATGATTACAAAAAATCTAGCACACATATCACTCGTTTCCTTTTCTTTATTTTTTATCCACTGTGAGAACACTAAGGTTTTAACTTCTTAGAAATTTTTAAGATTAAAAAGTAACCATTTTGCAAATGGGTGATTGACCCCTCCCATTGCCTAACGCCATATGACCCTGTGTTTCCAATTTTGGGTATAAGTATTACATCTACCCTTGAATGTGCTCTTATAATAAGACTCCAGTTTAACAGCTTTCTGTCTCTGGCCAGGGGGTGACATACAGTGCCCATCACGATGGAGTGAAGGGCATTATAGGAGCAACAAAACTGCAAAAGAAAATCAACGAACCACTATCCAGAACTTCAGAGACTCTATATCAATCACCTAGAACTAGGCCAGACTAATCTCTCCCCATCCTGAAGCTCAGGGAAATTTGCGGAAGAGGGGGCGGTAAGAGTGTAAGAGCAAAAGGATGGGAGGAGCAATGATTTGCAAGATACTCCACACAAGTTAGGGCCGAAGCAATCATAATTGGACATTGTATGCCCGGCGCAATGTCCAATACACTATTGACCTCACAAAGTCTAGCATCTGCTAAAGGCACCAAGATCCTTGGAGGCAAGGGATTGACAGCCACAGTAGTGTTCCTATGCTTAAAGGGAACACAGGAAGGGGTTCAGGGAAATGCCACTGGGTCCTTGTATGTCATCGGAGAGGAGGGCCCAGAGGAGAGTCTGGCATGCACAAGAAAGGACTCTGGGAATCGGGGCAGGAGGCACGGGAGGATGAGGTGGGAGGGGTGAGGGGAGGGGGAGCAGGGGGTTCAGGGTGGAGGAGGAGGGAGGGAGGGAACTGGTGTACTTATTAAGTTTGTATGAGCTGAAATAATAACAAAAATGTATTATATAAAAAAAAGAAATACATTTTAGAAATACAAAAAAAAAGAAATTTTTAAGTTTAATCTAAATCATCATTGTCTATTGTTATACTACTTTTCTCTGGATCTTTAGAAATTTTTCACTTTGTTTTATTGGAATTACATAATATTTGGCAAATACCACCTCATTTTCCCTTCCTGGATTGTTGGAAATCTTCTTTCTGCACTTAGTTTCAATGAGTTTGAATATTTTAAATTTCATGTATAAGTAAAATCATCTTTATTGGACATTTCTCCAAAGACTACATAATGATAAAGAAGCATATGTAAAGGTATTCATCAGCACTAACTTTCAGAGACTTGAAAATTAAAACCTGTAAGATAACCCTTCATATCTTTTAGGAAATACATTATTAAGAGAAAAAAATTCCCATGAAGAGTTTAGAAAAAAGGGGATAGCTTTTCACTGTTGTTGGAAATGGAAATTGGTTTAGCCATTACAGAAATCAGAATGAGGTCATCTAAAAAATGATATAGAATTACTTGTGAATTAAGGTCACGTTTTTAACTATTACTGTCATTGTCTCTGCTTTACAAACATCTTGCAATCTCACGTACTTCTTAAAAACAAATTTTCTTTTCCCAAAGTGATTGTTCTTCTGGTCCTAAATCACTTAATCCCCAAAGATTTATTTTTTAGTCAATTTCCATTTGAGAAAATTTCCTTATCTAACCTTATGGTTTTTGGGTTGTTAGTTATCTTCATTTTCATTTCTGCTGCTCATTAAATTCCTTCATTGTGGCCATCCTTTTCCTGTGATCACAGCTCAAGGTTGTATTGCATCTGGTAGGAAAGGTTGACAGTGGGAGTGGCTCACAAGTGTGGCCACAGGGTTCTGCTTGCTTGCACATTCCTGAACTAAGAAGCAGTGAGAAAGATTATCTAGAATCAGGGCTGGTCTATAAGTCTAAAACCCAATTGCTAAAGACCCTCTGGCTCCAACTTAGCTCTCATCTGCTAAACTTTGCACTGTTTCACAAAATACATTACATCTAGGTACATTCTTCCATTCTCTTCCTGATTCCACCACCAAAATTATGAAATTAAAATAATATAGATTTCCTATCACAGTTTCTGTTTCTTTCGTGACTATAAACACACAAAAATCAATCACTATAACCTTCTTTTTATGTTTTTTTTTCCTTGTTTGATAGGTTGGTTGATTGTTCATGGTTTTAAATTTTTAAACTGTTTTTACCTCCATGTTCTACCTTGTCATTCAGAGCTAGTTAGCCTATGTACTTGTAAAGTTAGCTGCATCATATGTGATTATAAACTCATTTGTTCAAATCCCTTATCTTGCTCATATCAGTTCTTTAACTTCAGAGTATTCCAATATTTTGACTATTTTATTTACTGTTACAATCTATCGCTCATTTCTTGTCGTCTGAGTTAGTATTTTTCCTAGATTCCATATATACCATTACTTAAATTAATCTTTTAAAAATATTGCAAAACAGTCCAGCTTTTATTTCCACAGCCAGTTTTATAACTTTCTCCACACATTTGTGGACAATATCAAAGACCTTTCATATTTTTAAATATTCAATGTATACCTCACTTGAGAGGAGATAAAGATTGAAATTAAATATCCATGACCAAATACAAAGAATGTATTTGCATTTATAGTTTTGCATCTCTTAATAAAACATAGCTGTGACATTATTTCTTCATAAGGTCTTTATTAGGCAATTTTGTCTATGTGAATTAATTTCCATTGATATTTAACTATAATCATTCTGACTCAATTTTGTAGAAAATTTCCATTCAAGGAACATATGTTACTCTACTATGACTGTTTCTATTTGGATCTGTCTAGAACATTTCAAAATATGCATCTGTGTTCATACTGTACCTTATTATCTTACTTTTCCTGAGAAGATACCACATAACCATCTACCTCCCCAGATAGCAGTTAGAAGACAGATCAGTGTGACAACACACCAATAAGTTTTTTGTGGTTACTTACACAATAGAGTAAGGGTTACTTACAGGAGCAGGTATAATTCACAGACAGCTACATCACCAGAACTCCTCCCCTCCGCATGGATGACTCATGAAAGCTTAACCATTGGAGCTCTCTGCTGTAGAACTTGTTAGGACAGACCCCTTGTCCCTGGGATGCTTTGAGGTCTCTTCCAACTGCTGGACTTTCCCAGGATCTCTCTCTCTCTCTCTCTCTGTATAGCTGCTGGCTAACCTGCTCAGCAGTCTCTCTCAGGCTGCTACTTCAGGGTCTTTGATTGCTTCAGGGCCTCTTTGGAACAACTCTTGGCTTCATCCAGATTGTCCTGGGAAATATTCGGCTTGATTGTTCAGCAGTCTCTTCTTTCAGGCTTTTCCACTGCTCAGGTGTCTCTGTCAGACTGTCTCTACCTGCTCAGCAGTCCCTCCTCTTACAAGCTTAAGCTGGGGAAGAGTCTCCTTCCCCCAACTGTTGTTTATTCTTTTCCCCATCCTGAGTGAAAACCTGCCCCCACCTCTAAGCTTATTTTTGGGAACTTCCTGACAATAATAAATGTCAAGATGGCTGCCCAAAGGAAAAAGTGCTATGTAACACTTTTCATGTTGTCATGGAGTACATGTTTGAGTCCTTAGATGATGTTAATGTTTTGGAAAGTGCACAGCACCTTTAAGATGTGGAGATTTTCTGGAGGAAGGAATGCCACAGAAAGTAGGCCTTAAGGTTTGGTATTCCTGCCTGGCTTAGTCTTGCAGTTTACCTCTATTTCTCTCTGCCTCCTACGTGACTTCTGTGATTCGAGCTATCTCCAACTTCTCCCTCCCTCCATAACTTTTTTGTCATAATGAACTAAACCATAAAAAACTTCCTTTTTCCCTATAGTTGTGTCAAAACATGTCCCACAGTAGCAGACAGAAAAAGTAACTACAATACATATCAACCTATTTCTACATGATTCCCATGATGATTACTCAGCTAAAATAACTAACTAATGTACAAAAGGAAACTCCTACTGAGAGATCCTTATGTGATAATTGGATTCCACTCTATTAATCCTATTTGGTGATAATTTGTAAAGAAAATTATTAAATAACTGACTGAAAATGCTAAGGTAGAGAAAAAAGTGTTCAATTGCCAAGAATCATAGAGGTGAATAGTTTTCTGAATAGAAATTCAGTTCTCTGTCTCTCTCTCTCTCTCTCTCTCTCTCTCTGTGTGTGTGTGTGTGTGTGTGTGTGTGTGTGTGTGTGTGTATGTGTGTGTGTGTAACCATCTGTATTCTGTATCTATGGGCATCAAAGAGCACTGTGTGTGTCTGCGGAGACCAGAGAGTGATGTTGGGAAATGTTCTGGACTACTCTACATTCTTTCTGCTTTCCTCAGGAGTTTCCCGGGCTTTGCCTTCCAAGACCTGAAGAACAGGCCACCAGTCATTTCCACTTGGCATTTTTTTACATGTGTTCCAGAATTCAAATGTTGGTACTTCTATTTGCTATGCAAACTTTAACCCCTGAACCATTTCTCTAACCCCCAACAGTGAATTGTTAACACTTTATTTGACTAAAAGACATTCCTTTTTGCATACTAGAAGTCAAGTTAAGTGACTTTCAGAGACAAAAATCTCCAAATAGTAATGCTATTTATTTGAAATTAATGGAGCATTTCTATGGGAAGACACATGCAATGAATAACAATGAGTATGTTCAATGAGGTTGAATCAAGAAGTTGTTAAGAAAAATGGAAAGAATCATATGAATTTCTTAGATACATAATTCATAGTTCTTATTTTTATTTTTGCTATTGTTTTTATCTCATTTTTATTTTATAACTGTCACAAAGCAGAGTTTTGTGATAGTTCATTTACTGAGATGAATTCACTGAGTAAATGTTTTGCAGAAACCATCAAGTGTCATTATTGTCATGTTAAAGAATGAGAAAGATAAACTCTTTTGGAGAAATCTGTTAATATGACAAGCATGTAAATATAGCCAGAAACCCAAATCTATCAGAACATATGACCTTAGAAAAGTGTCAACCAATATTTCCTACACAGGGAAATGTTAAGGCAAGCATGGCAGAGAAAACACAACTTGCCCTAAAATGCTTCTTCTACATGAAGCCATGGGTCATTTGATAATTTCTCAGTACTGGGAATGTGATACTTCCAAAAGAATGGTTGGATAGAGAGGCCTCAAAGATTCCTAAAACAAAATAGTCTTTTTTATTGCTACTGACGGTTCTCTAGAACCCAATAATAAGACCCTGTTGCTGAAGAAAGCACACTCATTGATCATGGGACATAGGAAAAAACAAACTGGAATGGATATCAATACCCTTATCCACCTATAAATGTTGCAAGCTATAATAACAATAGACTTTGTCAGGAGACATCCAGTATAGCAATAGTGGCATGCAATATATGGGGATAACCAATTGCTTTCTGATTAGCATGAAGTGCCATTTCATGGCAGCAAACACATACCTCGGTAGTGTAAATATAGTCAAATATCTGTGGAAAGGAAACTGAAGGTCCTAAATAAAAGCAAACTTCTTAGTATTAACTGTAAGTGCTCCATAGTAAGCTGTCTTCTAATCACTAATCATTATACCCTAGATTACATATGCACTGAACACTCAACCAAGAAATATCATCTTAAAATTGAAGATAAGTAGTACTGAGAACCATGACTGGTCGAAGAACAAAGTGAAAGATGTTATGGACAGCTTAAATCCCAAACAAGACATCTAAACTATTCATCATCCCATGACTTAGGGAATCTTGTAGAAAACAGATGGAAGAATACACAGCCTAAGGCTGGCCAAAGTACTGATCAACAGTAGCCTTTATCTTTATCAGGGCTACTATTCCCAAGAACACAATGTTGCAATATCTACTTTCACTGTTTCTCCCCAATAACTGTCCTATCAATATTTCATCATGGAATAAGAAGGATTCCATGAGACATGACCTTATCTTGAGAGATGTTTAAGGACTGATGCTAAACAGGACAAGGTGAATTTCCTTGCTCAATGGCTAACCTATTGGTGGGCTATTCATGCCCCCAGTGAATGCCGTGAACTTACAAATACAGAAAACATTGATAAGGCCCAATAGACCACACATGTACAGTGACACAGGAGGATGAAGGAAAACAACTAGAATGAAAAACCTTCAGGATAAGATGTGTGGGAGTAGCATAAGCATTAGGGATGAAAACAGTCAAATTCATTCCATTTATATATGAAAGCTTCGAAGAGTAAAAATAGAATTTTTGCATAGGTGCAATTTTCTATAGAATATAGTGGACGTAATGAAGTTCTTGTGGCAGTATTTAGACAGAGAGATAGGTGCTCAATCTTGTCTAAATCAGATTTAAAAATTCATTTTGGAATGAACAATTTTCACATGAAAAAGTCTGCTATGCAGAAGCATCAAAATTTCCTACACACAAGCATGTGCACATATGCAAAAACACATAACCCACACATGTATTTCTTATCTCTCAAGATAGAGAATGAACTAAATTATAGCCATCATGTTAAAAATTTTGATCATCTCAGCCTTTCTCTAGATGAACATGCCATGAAAACCAGCAAGTCTTTTCCTTCTTCTAGATAGACAGAACATAGGAATACTCTGTCTTCTATATCTGCTCTATACTAAGGTCATGTCTCTAACCTGACTACCTTTGTTATCTGTATTAGTCAGGTTCTCTAGAGATGCAGAATCAACACTATATATATATATATATATATATATATATATATATATATATGAATGAACCGTATCGAGTCAGCTTACAGTATGGCCGAGGTAATCCAAAAATAGCTGCCGGTAGCTGCTCAGTTGGGTAGTCAATTGGGTGATGGCTGAATGCTGGAGAATTCCTAGAGTGTTTAGTCTAGCTGACAACGACTTGGTGGGTTGGAAGGCTAAAGGGTCAAAGAAACCGGGCGGCTGGAAGGAAGAGCGATTCCTAGCACAGCTGAAATAAGGCATCTGTTCTCTTTGGTGGCTCCTTTTTATATGATGGAGTACTGGGAGGATTCTATGAAAGCTTTGGAGGTCTAGGCTGGGTATAATCCTATCAAGTGGTCTCAGTTGATCTTTTCCAGAGGTGGTCTCAGTCCATCTTAGTTAATAACGGGTGTGTCAAGTTGACACCTAGGCTTAACAGTTATGCAGAGAGACTCACCATTCATCTGTGCCTTGTCATGATTTTGTTCATTATGTTTTGCACCTCAAAGATCAGGAACAAAATCAGTCAGCTTGCTTGCCCTATGTAATAAAATAGGGAACATTTTTTTTCTTTACCCATCTCTTACTAGAGTCACAGATGCAGAGTTAGGTCAGAGTTTTACCCAACATTCAATCTCTACAAAGAACAGGCAGAACATCCTTAAAAAAGAATAAAAGAAAACAAAACTGCACAGTAGGGAACAATCTCAAATAGTAGCATAGAAACTGAGTCAACAATAACTCGGGTCCATGAAATAATATGTAATATGTCAGAGCAGTTAAACATGGAATAAACCAGACTCAAAAGAATAAAGTTTGCTTAGAGCATTGTCTGATGGACTACCACAAGCTATGAGGGCTCCAGAAAACACACAATGGGGGAAGAAGAGATTGCTATTTCAAGGATGCCAATACCAAGTTAACCTATCAAGACAATCCCATAGATTAGGTCTGGTTGTATGTTATGATCCTGAACATATTAAATGTGTACAGAGAGATGAAAGAGAAAAAAGAAATGAGAGGAGAGAGGAAAAGGGAAGAAGAAATTTAAAAAGGAGATACTTTTAAAATATTCAAAATGTGCCTGTAATATCCACAAATTACTCATCACTACTGAAATCAGGAAAATCCTTACTCATATCAAAGAAAAATCAGCAATTGACAATTATCATTACTGTGGTAATATAGTAATATAAAGTGATATACACTGGGTTCATGAAAATGATTAAGGGACATATTATGAAATTTGTATATGTTCATAAAATATGTATTGGAAATTTATTATTTGCAAACAACTAAAACAACAAAAAGATAGCATAAGCAAAATAGAAGATAGACAAATTGAATAAATAAAATTTTAAATATAAAAATATGATAATCAGAAGTTTTGATTAGTTACATGTGATCAGTTACAGAACGGACTAGCTAAAGGAAGTCCTCAGTGAATCTGAATAGATGTCACTGTTGTAGCTAAGTTAAGAAATAACAGTCAGCCTCCTAAGTTAGATAGTAAAAATTCCACCTGACCCTTCATGCAATTACCTCACCTTAACAAAATTCTGGAAAAAAAATTAGGGTTGGATTTCTGTGAATCATTCCTGTCATCATGGTTTTCTCAGTCATGGATTAATCAAGCACAAAATGTTAGAAAAGTCCTGCTTATGCATAACTGCTAAAGTCTGGCTTCTGTAAATATTGTTTGCTTCCTGCCTCTTGCTTAAGATGTGATCTCTGCCTTTAAAAACTCCATCACCCACTTCTGGGCACCACACACTAGAATCCAGGTTGTGTGGTGCATGGTTCCTGATCAGATTCAATAAAGTCTTTCCATTTAATAAAGTTTCTGCTGTCATGTGGTAAAATCCTGAGAGGTCCAGACCTGTAACATTACTAAGATTATGTCAGAGAAAAAAAAAAAAATCCTAGAAATCATTGAGGAACAATAATAGAATCAACAGTGTCCTACCTTATCTGAACTGCTCTTTTCTCTCCTGTCACCTACAGCATTTTAAATTCTCCTCTTTTAACATAATAGCTGAAAACATAACACTTTGTGCTTTCTGTTGTTAAAACACTCTGCACTTGTTACATTGATTTCATGGTGTCAAAATCTCTTTTAAAAATCACGATCTCCTCTCAACTTTTTAAAGTTATATTGCATGACTGAAGGCAAACTGTGTATGGAATAATTCAACCACAGGAGAAAGGAGAGAAGATAAAAAGGATAAAATAAATTCAATGCCTCCATTCTTCTCAAAGTAAGAAGGACTTCAATATACCGAAAAACATTAAAGGTAAGGCTTTTAATCCTTGGGATGGGAGAGTTTGACAAATTAATGCTTGGATATAAAGCCTATTAGACCCATTTCTAGATGTAAGTTGAATTTCATTATTATAAAACTATGCACATTTATTTATGTTTTGACTATGTTATCTTTGTCTCTTTACAGAACTGATACAGTGTAGTACAGAATTAATGACTTTAGCATAAACAATCTGTTGTTTCCTTGATTGCTATTTGTTCCTTTGCTCCATTATTTTGTGACAAGTTTGGAGTCATGTTAACTCTGAGCCTCTCAAGACGCAGGTCTCAGTCTCTTGAATGCTAGGATTAAAGGTGTGTTTTAAACCATGCTCAGAAACTAATTACTAGCTGATCTTTTACATGATATTATATTCTAGAGCAACCTTTCTAAAAACTGTAAAAACATGAATAAATTAACTTAAAAATGATTAATGAAAATGGTGATATCAAATAAAAGAGAAACAACAAACAGAAGATCAAAAGAACATAAAATATTATTGACAAATTTTAACACTGTGTTTTCTTTCCACAATTCTCATTCTGTTTTGCCTCATAAATTCTGTTATGATTTTATCACTTATAATAATTAGTTTACCTATATTTAAAGTTAATTTTTTGTGCCTACTGTTGATTTCCAAAAATATTTAAAATTAATTTAATAAAATTAATTTAAGAACTATGTATTGACACTTACTCTTTGGTATTTGACTTATTATCTTTCAGAGATATAATCATTAAAGCTTGAAAATTTACCTTAAATATCTTAACTCTGTCTACATACTTATCTTAAGTCCTTTTGCAAAATAAGGATGGATAACAAAAGAAAGACTTTTCAATCTCAGTGAAAATTAAATATATATTTGTGGCTTTTTAAGAAACACATGATATTTAATATTAAAATATTAAATAGCTGCTAGAATGGCTTTTATTATGCATGATAATCATTTGGTAATATTAAAAAACAGATAAGTTGAAAAAATTGTCTCCTAACTGTTGCATACATTGGCCAATATTCTTCCTTTCATTATTTTTTTTTGCTAGCCAACCTTTTTCTTAATATTCAGGCCCTTTTTAAATGTCTTTCTCCTTTTTATTAGAATAGAGAAGATTCTAATTATATATAACACAATTTTATAACAGCTGAGGGGAACTTTTAGTATATTGAGAGGAAATAAGAAAAATGAAAAAATACTATAAAATGGCCCCTCTATTTGGAGCTCAAAGCAGGAGGACTAAATGTTAGAGACCAACTTAGGCTATAAAGAGAGATTGGCTAAAAAAGAAAGGGAGAAAGAAATTTTAAATAACAATTATATTTTGAGAAATCTGAATGTACTTAAATTTCTCTATCAGAAATTTCACTTCAATACAACATGATAAATTAGAAATTAATGAGTAAAATCAATAATAAAATGGGTATAATTTAAAAAATTAATGTGAAAATCTGAAGTGATATTTGAAATGTATTAATAAAACAAAAATGAGAAATCCATAAGAAAATACATTCTAACGATATATTGATACAATAAAAAAGAAAAGTATATTAAAACTAGGCCTTAATAATAAGAAAGTGGTTGACTAGGAAAAAAAAGAAAGAATATGGGCCAATGTATGTGAGCACTTAGAAGACAATCTTTTAAGACAAAACACAGAAGATTACATTGTTGCACAAACACAGGTCTTATTGTTTTATTTTGACATTTGTGTCATGCCTTGGGCAATTTAATGAAGATTCACTTCAAAAATAATTCATAAAATATTTTTTGATCCTGAAACATTAAGATGAATTCAAGCCAAAGAAAAGAAGATTTAAAAAAATCTACCACAGTACCCAAGAATATGTGAAGGTCAGAACATTGATTTTACAAGAATATTTTAAAAATGTGAGAATCAACATGTATGGAGCAGTGAAAAGTCTATTTTAGACAATAGTTAAAATAAGATCTACTATCTTCCATGATTATGTTAAAACAGAGACCATGAGGAGCCCCTTAGGGGGTAAAGGAAACCAGAAAAGTAATTCAGCAAAGTCACTTTGGTGCTTGTCCATGCATAATAACAGTGAATAACTTTGAAAATAAGAAGGCATTAGCCTCTAAAATGGTCAGGCATTGTTAGGTAAACACATAGTCTAAAATAATTTGATCATTGTTCTATGCCAGACAAGAAGATGTTCAAAGGGTCTGCAGTCCTTTGTTGTTGTTGTTGTTGTTGATCTGAGAAACATGGAAGCACTTACCAAGAAGAAGGAAAAGAAGGAAAAAGAAGAGGAAGGGGGAAAGGAAAAGGAAGAAGGGGGAAGCAAAAAAGGAAGGGGAAGGGGGAAGGGGGGAGGAGGGGGAGGAGAAGGAGAAGGAAAAGAAGGAGAAGAAGAAAGAGGAAGAGGAGGAAGAGAAGGAGGAAATGATTGAAAAGGAGATAAGAAACTTCAGCACAGATCAAAATAAAAGCTGTTTCTCGTCCTAAAACCATGATTGAAAATCTTAAGGGAAACAAAAGGAAAATGCCTTTCATTCTTGAGACTTTATAATGATTGGATAGATAATTAAGTTTATAATAAATACATAGGTTTTGTAATAAATATATAGTCCTTAATAATATAGTCCTTCACACTTAAACCAAGCTCTCTGATCTTTGCACATTATACCTTTGCCCAACAAGGTTCAATGCTTTTTGATCCTGCTGTCTCCCTCTACTTGTGGGAATCATGAAATAGAAAGACTTGGTTTATTTGGACAGATAAAGGAAGTAATTAAATACTTACTATATTATCTAAAATAAATTTCTTACCAAAATTTCTAGGAGATATTGATAAAAAGTGATTTGAGTTCAGGGGACATGTAGCTTTGACAAACAGGAGGTGGGTAAAAGGGTAGTAAGAGGTTAAGGGGCTTGTGAGCAGAACTGACATAAAAAGTTAAAATGTAATAGGAACATGGAACCTGCTCTGCCAGGAGATACTGTGACTTTATTAAACACAGTGTGTTTAGCGGAATGAGGGTTCACCGCATCAGTTTTTGCATTCCTTGACTTTTTCATTAATGTGAAACAATGTGACAAATGAAATAGCAAATATGATCTGAAACCACTTGGGTTTTGAAAGTATCAGGAGCAAGCTATGAGTAATCTCATTCCTTATATAACCATACTCCTTTTATCAGGTGATATAAATCATTTTAGGAGTTAAAATCTACTTACTAGCACACTTTTAATGTTGAGATGTTCGTTTTAAAAAAAATAAAGAGAGGGGCTGGAGAAAATGGCCGGAGTGGATGTTAAACCTTTGCCTCACATGCAGAAGGTCCTGAGCACAAATCCCAGATCCCACATAAAAAAGTCATGCAGAAATGGTGGCAGCTTGTACTTCAAGCCCCAGAAGATGGAGCCTGGGAAACTCCAGAGCAAAGTAAAGCGAAGAGGAGATAAGAGCAAACCAAAGCGATTCCTAGAGTCACCCTTAGGCCTCCACAGGTGCACACATTGTCCCCTGATTGATATACATAGATATATGCACGCATACACAAAAATAAAATAAAGTATGATAAAGAGAAAGTCCATAAGAAAGAAAAAAAGATCCATTAGATCAAACAACGAAGGAAAATAAACTTTAACAAAAATCTTTTTTTTAGACCAAGACATCTTTTTTAAAAACTTTTATTTTAGTGTGTGTGGGTGTGTGGGTGGGTGTGGGTATGTGTGTGTGTGTGTACAGAGGGCACTGTGTGTCCCTGGATTGCTTCTACCTCCTTTTTCCTTTGCTACGGCAAAAATATTTTTATACTATTTTTACATAATGATTTTTAACATATATAATACATTGGATACTTTCATCTGTACACCAATTCTAAACATAAAAATTTATACTGTTTTTTGTTTTGTTTTGTTCTGCATGTGTCTCTGTGTGTGTTCTGTATCTGTGTGTATAAGAGGTCGCTATGAGTTCTTGGGAAGGCCTAAGAGTGAATTCAGAAATCACACTGGATTGCTTCTACCTCCTCTTTGCTTTGCTCTGGAATTTCCTAGGTTCCCTTCCAGGTCCAGAAATTCATACTATGCCATTTTCTGCCTGATTTTTTCATGGAGGATCCAGGATCCGAAGTCAGGACCATTTGCTTGTGAGGCAGAGACTTAACCCCTCAGGTATCTGTCCAAATTTATGTTTTTTTTAAATCTCATTTATCTCCTAATATACTGAATAAATATTTAGACTTTAAAATTCTCAGTCTGGAAGTGAGAACTCTAGAGAGTATGTTTTGGTGGTTAGAATGCTCTGCTGAAATAGGATCATGTGCCCCTTCTACGTGACACAGATTCATGTGAATTGCCTCAAGAAGAGAGCAACTTTGTGTGGATTTTGCAGAGAAGGTTAGTAAGAACATGACCACTGGAGACAATTCAGCCGGTCACACTCTTCTGTGGTATAGTCAGTACTTCCTCAGATGTAGAATTGGATCAACAGATTCATGTCTACTACATCTTGTCACTTCACTGTGGTTTCTATTTCTCCAAAGGGAAATCACAAAATTTTTCTTTGATTCTTTTCATCTTTACTATGAAGAATGTATGGCGAGATGATGAAGAAAAGGGGAAAATAAATCAGTTATGCACCTACATTAGATTTTTCTCTATAAAATTCCAGAGGTTGGTTACTCCCCTATACATAACAATTACCAACAGTTTAAAATGTGATTGTGAATAAAGCTGTCATTTAAAGTGTTTTATTGTTTGGCATCTGTACTGTAGTAAGAATAAATTCAAGTGTTCAACTCAGGAAAATTTTCACAATATTATTCAATATACTTGAACTGCAAAATTAGACATATTGAAGGAACCGTAATCTCCCTAGTTTTTATGGCAGTATGTTGGAAAATTTGTATTGAGTCGAATATCACTTACTTTCCAAACGATATTTAGAGTTACAAGATCAGAAAACTTTCCCGTATCATTATTTCTTTATCAATCACTTTTGTCTTATTCTATTCATCTTATTGCTAGGGTTGCTAAGAATGGCAACTTGTTTAGAAGTTAATTACTAGAGTAGAAACTTGAGCTGACAACACACAGTAAAAAAACAGATGTTCATTGGTCAGCTTCCATGCAGTGTTTTAGATTCACTCTAAAAGGAACTTGCCTTTAAAGATTATGTTATAGTATGCTTATACCACTGGATTTTTAGTAACTTCACTAATAGTTCAAGTTGGTATACCTTTTGAGAATTTTTGTTTGTTTGTATATTAGTCTGCTATCGCATTTAGGGTATGTGCAATGATGACATAATAAGACTATAATGTTATAGAAAATATAAATAATGTAATGTAAGAACAGGAACAAGAACATAGTTCTATGGCTAGATTCAAAGTGGAAAGCTGTCTATGTCCCATAAAAGAGAAATGTCACGGACCCCTTTGCCCAAAACAAATCTAGAGGATATTTGCCAGATCCATATTTGCATATCACCTGAAGGTGGTTCCACTTCATTTTGCTCAGTTCTCTGGAGGGCAACCCTTTGACTCAGGTTTTTTTCTATAAATCTGAGAGAATACACAGAGTAATTGTCTTCTATTTAAATACAAATGCTCATCAGCTTTAAAGCATGTCTGCCTAATTGTGGATATTCGATTATCCCAATTCTACATAGACAGATAATCTGTTATATATACTAATGCTATTCTTAGACTAAGGGGTCGTTTTGTCCCTGGAAAAAGTTTGTTGTTAATCATTTTACATTGGAATGTGAAAAGGGAAGAAGTTCATTTTGGCTTATGATTTCTATATCTTCTTCATGGCAGTCTAGGATTCTTATCATGGGCTATGGATATTTGATTGAAGCATTTATGCCCTGCGCATTCGATTCTTCAATCCAACAAATTAATGTTGAAATGATTCAGCGTTGCCATATAAACCATCAACTAGTGCTATAGAGAACAAGACTAACAATGCTGCTTTATTTATAAATGTTAAAGTAATCACGGGGTTACCAACTCAGTCTAAATTCATTTCTTAAAGCTCTAGTGTCCACTGGACATAGTAATGTTAATATGTTAAATGTACTGTTGGGCCTAAGGATGAATCAGCTATTATGTGAACCATCAGGAGAAGAACAGATCAAGTTAGCAAAGTAGTAGAAAGGTTGTGTGTTTGTGTATGGGGGTGGTTCATTTCAATTCTGAGAAAATACAGGTAATCTTCTGTAACAATTTATGTTAGGGTGCAAATAGATACCCCAGATCTCTGAAGGACATTGTATTCTTTCTGAAAGATTTCCTTATGCACACTCTTCCTACTGCTATTTCTCCCCTCCTTTATCTTCTAGATGTTCTTTGCCTAGAATTGTTTCTCTGTTCTTGTCATTATGCCAGTTGTCTTAGTCCTGAAAATTTTCTTCCTGTCAGTTCTTTCCTATTCAGTGTGGGATTTGTATCAGCCACCGAGTCTGAGCTTCTGGCATAATTCCCAGGACTTTGGCCCAGGACCAGTGAACATTAATCTCTTAGAGACTCCTGTAGTTCAGGAGAGGATGTTTTCTGATGCCACAGGCTGTCCACAAATGGAATTAGAGCCTACGGAATTCATTTTGCTCTTTGAGTTCAGTAGCTCTCTTGCCCTCTTCTGAAGGAACTGTCTAGCATCTTACATAAAGCAAGGCTTTTTTTGCAGCCACATGATACTAATTTCTAAATTGTGCAAAATATAAATAATGGACTTTCTAAAATTTGAGATTATAACCTTCTTGGATATTTCAGTAGGTCTAAGATTTTTCCCAAGAGAAATGAGATGATTTCTATGAGATTATGGAGCTTCAGGTACCTAGCATAAGCATTTTTTTCCTTATTGTTATCGAAGCTTGAGAAGATCTAGAGATTCATAGCAATTAATCAGTTTTAAAGTACAGACACTTTTGTGCCAACACAAATAAAGGCAGGATCTACTTATTGGTTGATAGTATCTTTGTCAGATTCTCCTTTGAGGCTGACACCACATTGTAAGATTTCCTGAAGGTATTCATTCACATAACCTAATTATGTACATTTAAAAGATGAAAAATATTAGAAAGTTCATTCAGAATATACAGGCAATGTGAGTTGAAATTAAACATTTAAAATAAGACTTCATATGTATATTATCAGAAAATTCAGAATATGGAGAAGCCAAAGAAATCATGCAAAAATTTGTAGGTATTTATATCAGTAACAGACATCATTCAGGAGACAAAATGTAATTTTTTGAAAACAAACTATTTGAGATGTATTAGTTTATTGAATAACTATATATGTGCATACATGTGTATGTATACATATATATTTACACACATGCACATATGTATATTTTATGTGAGGTACTTTTCTCATTGCTAGGTCCAGATAACCTAGAAAACTAGCTTAAGGGACAAAAAATATGTTGTGACTCATGATTCAGAGGCATCAGCGCCCCATGACAATTAAGACATAGTAGAGCACACATACACACATGTACACTACACTAAGATATTTATTTCAATAGCTTTCTAAGTGTTTCTTAAGTAAAATAAAGATATATATATATTAGAAAGTTATATATTACAAAAAATACATACAAAATATGTAAGTATATACTGACACTCTGTACCTTATATTGCAAAATGGTAATTGTAATTGTCTTTTGTGTAGAAACATGGGAACAGCAGACTGGGGCAAAATGAGCTTTGACAAGCCAAATCTCATTTAATGATTTTCTTATGAAATAAAAGTTATGAGTATAGTGATTTTTAAAACAAAGATTCTAAAACATTCTAATCCATAGATACACTAATTTATACACTGTGAAGAATGACAATAGGAACATTTCCACAGGCTTTATTTTTTCTAATTAAGTCATTATGATTCTAAAAAGAGAAAATTTCATTTGTACAATAAATGCACAATTCATAACATACAAGAATCTCAAATCTGACAACACTTGTTTGTGTTGTAGAGTGTGACAGCCTGTTCTGTGCACAGTGTAAAGCTCTCATGTATTTGAAACGAAGGCTACAAGAAAGCTATGCGACCTAGCACAACCTAGTGCCACCAAAATTCACCTTACCTTACACTCGTTACACATGATTATTGAGTTAGAACCTTTTGTTGGTGCCATTTCCTTGGGACACAGCACATTTAGTAGCACCTAGAAGTGTTACTCTGGCTCCCTTCTTCAATGTGATACTGGCCTTACTTGGCCTCTTTCTGGCAGCTCAGAGATGGCAAGAGTGTCATCTCTTGACACTGAACTTGCTCTGAGAGGTGAGATTGAATGCTCTTAGGCCCTTTGTCATGGTAATGGAGAGCCCATCTGATCCTTGGCACCTTTTAGCTGATGGTGTTCCCACCCTACTTAACTCTCTAAAACCCACAAGGTCATGCATGTAAAGAGCACAGATATCCTTCCTGCTTTACCATGGGGTGCCAGTCCCTACATGATCATAACCCTGTGTGCATCGCCCTAACCCTGGCTCCATCATGTTAAGAGGTAAAGCACTAGCTACAGAGGTCAGCCACTATAGCAGGAAAGTACACACTGGAAGACAGCAGTTAGCAAAACTGGGCAGAGAAAGATGGCAAACCCTTCTTCATGTGGGCTTCAGACAACAAATGGAACATGCTCAAATCAGTTTGCAGGAAAGGACTGGAAACACTTTACCTCCAAGACTTTATTTAAGAGATGAATATTCAAAAGAAAGGTCCTGACATACATACTGAGGCATGCACAACATAAATGTCATATGAAGGATCATGGATCTAGTGGTTAGTTGCTTTGAGGATTTTCCCTTCAGTTTGTCAGTCCACACCCATTCGTGAGAATGCTTTCCTTCTGGTAATAAACCTCTCTATTTCTATTATAGCCAAGTGTCTCAGTTTCAATTGCCCTCAGACACAAGAACCTGCATATTTAACCAGATGCCCTTGGGACAATCTGGCAGCTGCCCCAGACCTCTCACATCCAGCCTGTTAAACTACCACATTGCAGATGAAGTTATAAAAACAATGTCAGCAAAGAAGACTGGATTCTGGGAAAGACCTTCAGAAGGAGCATGAGGAAGAGACAGCAACCATCTTTGGTTCCTCAATATTTTCTCCTCTCTGGGATCACATTCATGAATGTGCTCTCTATGCCATATTTCTCTTCTTCCTATGTGCAGTTCAAGGAAATGAACAAAATACTTCTTCGTCTGTAGACAATAAAATGTGTTAGATAGGTGTGTCAAAAGACCAGACAGCTGCCTCAGATCTTTTGTGGACAAATGCACACATAGCCTATAAGACATACCTACAGTTCCTGTTTCCCTGGACTTGCTCCTGTCTTGAGGAAAGCAGCACCTTACAACAGCAGCTAAGGCTCAGAGAACAACTGTTGTGACTGTTGTGATATAAGGAGGGAGGCAGCCAGGTGTCTGGATCATTTGGAGCAATTGTGGCATGCTGCAAGGGAAGAATCAGAAGGTGACCCAAGAGATTGGTGCTGTCAAGTCTTGACTTTTCCCAAGTGTGGTGACCATGTGAGCTTGATTCATTAATTCAGTCTCTGAATGTGGACTAAGACAAATAGAATCCAATTGTCAGGCCCAACTGAGAAAGCCTTAGAGGAGGCCTGGAGCCCTACACCCTGAACCAGTAACCAGAGTCCAGAGAGGTGAAGCAAGGAGAACTTCAGTATCCACAAAATGGATCTTTACAGCAATTATTCCCAATCTGCCTTGTTTGTTCAAAGTTATAGATATAGTCTATCATTTGGATGTGGGATATTTTCATTTCAAATGCAGGAATGCAAAATAATTTTAATCAACCTTAATTGTGCCTTAAATTTTCCCTATTTCTATAACTGAAAACTAAAATCTGAATATCCTCCTTGCCATAGAGTTCACATAATCTACAGAAAGAATTAATGAAATATATTACTATGTGAAAAAATGTACCCTTCTTTCAGCAATCCTTGTGAATGTATCGTGGCTGGTTTCCTTGTCTCCTGATGTTGGTAGACTCTCCTGCCAAGCTGGACTATGATTTATAATGGCATCATGTCATGTATATGGAAGTCGAAGGACAACATTTAGTTGTTTTCGTCATCCAATATGCAGACTAGGGACTTGAAACCAAACTATTCAGTTTCCTCACAAGCACCTTTAATCTGCTATGACAAAAGGACCACAAAGGGAAAATGTTTGGCACCAATTGAATATTGAATATCAACAACTTTGCAAAGAAAAAGATCTTCAATGAAGTATTTAATTCTGGGCCAGAGAAATTGCTCAGCAGGGAAAGGGACTTGCTGTGCAAGCTTGATGGAACCTATGCAACAGTGGAAGGAGATGTATAAGGTCTTGGGGTACTGTCAGTTGCAAAAGAAAAGGACACACTATTGCATTTCGCCTGCATGGTTACCGATAAATGACCATCAAACATCTTATGGGAACAAGGGGTTTATTGTTTCTTAAGATTACTGGTTAGAGTTCTTAGTCCAGCTTGATGGGAGAGCACACACTGACACCAGGGCCAAGGAACTGGCCACACCATCTCTACCTAATGACTGAGACAAGAACGATCCTTACTTGCCAGACCAGCATGTTTGGCCAAGTGTAGAGAAGGATACTAACGTCCTTAATCAACTCTCAGTATTTTATTCATCTATTCATGGCCTAGTCCCATAGGCTAGGCCTTCACCATCAGCTAGACAGTCTCCTACAGGTTTGCTTTAGGATTAACCCAACCATTAATTCTCCAAAAATGTGCTCAGAGCTCAAACCTTGACATGTGCCCAACTATGACACACACGAATGCAGCAATCTTTAAATCTATGTGATTTTATAGCACTTTCCTTGATGGAAGTCGTCCATAAAAGTTTGTAGAATACAAGCCACCCACTTCTACGTGAGCCATTTCCAAAAAATCTTAAACTATGGCTACATCATCTTTCAGTCTAAAGTTATAAACTTTTCCTCAGACATGCAGGATATTTTATAAAACATCTTTTTAAATCCAATTTTCCTGTAATATTCACTCATTTAAAAAATTGCCTTAATCTGTGTAATTACTGATTGATGTTTCAAGGTATATTTCATGTAACCTGATAGATTGCACTTACTATTTCAGAAAATTTAGGAAACTTGAATTTATTCCCATGAGTCAAACTTTTTTTATATTTTTTATTATTATTTATTCAATTGTGCATGTATGCATGTGTGCACGTGTGTTTGCATATGTGTATGTATGTATGTGTGTGTAGAACCACAGATGAATTCGGGAACCATCATGGACCGCCTCCACCTCCTCCTTGTTTACTCCTTCCAGGGAATCACAGGCTCTTCCCTACCAGGACCAGAAACGCAGGCTGCCCCCGCTTTTGCCCGGCGTCTATACATGGGATCTGGGATCCGAACTCAGGACCTTCCACCTGCAAGGCAGAGGCTTAATCCCTGAGCCACCTCTCCAGCCCCCATGAGTCAAACTTTTAGGTATATAATATCCTCTACTAGTTTGTCAGTGAGTTCTTATCTATATTTATTCCATGTGTTTGAATATATTCAAACACATGGATTCCCAGAGAGTCACATTGTCTAATTACAAAAGTCTCACAAATATAATGTATGTGGGGGGGGTCTCAGTCTAGGTGACCTCAATAATCTGGCAAGGTTAGACAAAGATGTTTTGATGGAGGAAGTCTGGAGGGCAGCTCAGGATGTTTTGACCAATTCAGGGGAAGTCAGGAGGGGGCGGCTCAGGATGTGTTGAACAGCTCAGGATGGAGGAAGTAAATTTTGCTACATACAGCCTGCGTGCTGGCTTGACCTTTAAGATGATTGGTTGTCCATTTCCGCCCCCCCTGGAATTCCCATTGGGCTTTCTACCTGTGTAAGATGCCAGAACTTGCAATAAAGGAATTCCTGCTTGACTAGACTCCCTGTCCTGTATGATTGTCCTCAGGAAAGAGGGTTGGGAGCAGGCGGACAGTGCACTCACCTTTCCCTGATTCCCCTTGTGGAGGACCTGCCAGACCCGCCTGCAGGATGGAGCTGCGATCCCCGGGGACCCCCACAAATGTAGACATCATTATTTTACAATCATTAGTTAGGTAAAATACTCTTAAAAATACTTAATTTTTATTTATTAAATCTTTGATAGTTTGATACAAGTATAGAAGCAGTTTTAGTTATTTTCACATTCCATTATCTTATCTCATCCCCCCATTTTCTCCCCTGAGAAAAAAAATCTTCTTAACAAGAAGTAACAGGTCATTAAAAAGCAGAAGGAAGAGCTCTGAATTTGTTTTATGTCAAAGAGAATTCTGTCAACTAAGGTCAGCCACTATCTCTAGCATTCTATTTAGTATTAGTATTTGTCCAGTTTGTTTCTCATACACTAATAAACTGATAAAGGATATTTGCAGCCATGGCAATTTCTAAAACCAAATTAAGTACGTATGTGAAAAGAAAGAGTTCATTTTCATATGTATGTTATACTAAATCTATGATTAATAGCCTAGACACAAAGAATTCAAGAGAATAGGCCTGTATTTTATATAAACTAAAATTAAGTCTTGGAATCAGCAACTACATTAAGGGACTCATGAAATTTGGAAACTAATCATTAAAAGTACTTTCTTTGTATGCATGGCTCAGAAAGGTAGTAACATCAAGTTGATTAAAAGTAAACAAAAGAAGGAAGATTGTTTCCACTGTTCAGGAAACATTACAAAGATTAGAAACTGATATTGGGTAAGTGTGAGAAACATTATTATGTATTTTAACTTTCATGGTACACTGTTATGGAGAGAAAAGTTCAGGAAACTGAAAAACAGTAATATTTTTCATCATGTAAGACTGAGAAATAAGCTTGTACTAGAATCTTTTTTTAAGAGTAAATTCTTTTTTGTATACATTTTTTATTATTTCCGCTCATACAAACTTAATAGGTAGACCAGTTCCCTCCCTCCCTCCTCCTCCCCCCAACCCCCTGCTTCCCCTTCCCTCCCTCCCCATCCCCCAGTGTCTCCCCCCCAATTCCCAGAGAGTCCTTTCTTGTGTATGCCTGACTCTCCTCTGGGTCCTCCTCTCCAATGATGTACAAGGACCCAGGGGCATTTCCCTGAAACCTTTCTTGTGTTCCCCTTAAGCATAGGAACACTACTGTGGCTGTCAATCCCTTGCCTCCAAGGATCTTGGTGCCTTTAGCAGACGCTAGACTTTGTAAGGTCAATAGTGTGTTGGACATTGCGCAGGACATGCAAAGTCCTATTATAATTGCTTTGGCCCTAACTAGTGTGGAGAATCTTGCAAATCATTGCTCCTCCCATTCTTTTGCTCTTACAATCTTACCGCCCCCTCTTCCACAAATGTCCCTGAGCTTCAGGATGGGGAGAGATTAGGCTGGCCTAGTTCTATGTGATTGATATAGAGTCTCTGAAGTTCTGGACTGTGGTTTGTTGATTTTCTTTTGCAGTTTTGCTGCTCCTGAAATGCCCTTCACTCCATCCTGATGGGCACTGAATGTCACCCCCTGGCCAGAGACAGAAAGCTGTTAAACTGGAGTCTTGTTATAATAGCACATTCAAGGGTAGATGTAATAAAAATAGGAAACCTCAGTGAGGGAGGGGTCAATCACCCATTTGCAAAACGATTACTTTTTATCTGTCAGACTATATGCCCTCCCCTTCTGGTGAGATCATACCCCCTCAGCTTGTATTAGAATCTAAGGGCTATGAGAGACAGAAGGATATGAAGCATGAATAAGCCTCTGGAAGCTCTCGTGCACCCTGAAGCCTTGCTCACGAAACCAGCTTCCTGTTGAAGACATCTCTTGTCCCCTGCTACAGCTGTGCCCTCATCCTGAAACCAAGAAATTAATGTTTCCTGAGCCTCCATGACGTGAGAATTTTCTGTATAAAATGACAGATACAAAGGCAGAATTATGAAAATACTGCAATTCCTGGGTTAAACATCATTCCTTGACTCTCCCAGCTGCAATTCATTGTCTATAAGTGAACTGAGAAAAATTTTCTAAGTTTCTTCAAATTTCCTCATGCTTCTTCAAATAACAAGTTCATACACCCTAATACTGTAGTATCATATTTCTACAGACCTAGCCAAACATCCAATTATATAAAAATCAATGATTTTAGCAATAAACTTTCCTTTATGTACACAATGATGTACTTACATGATTTAAACTTGCTTCGCAATTCAAATATTCAAAAGTCTTTTGCATTCTTGGAGTTAAAATACTGCTTAACTTGTGTGTATAGAGTCATAGTAGCATCCACTCTGATGTTCCCCAAGACATTACGATATTTATGGACCACTAGGAGATGGATGTTTGCAATACAGAGAAATACCAGAGATAGCTCAGAATATTCAGTAATTTTTCTCCTAAGAAGTAGTAAATTAAAAACAATATTAATAACATTTCAGGTAGCTTTTGAAAACATGTTCACATTTCATTCCAGCTATTTGACATTTCCTATTGGTTGTATGATTATCTTACTTGGCCAAGATAATCTTACCTACCCTGTGCTTTGAATAACTCCAAATTGTTCTGTAAATATCTGTAAAGAATTACTCATTTCTCATTTAACCCATGTTCTGCGATTAAGAATATGTGCAGACATAAAAGTAGTATATCATGAAGGATACTCCACACAAGTTAGGGCCGAAGCAATCATAATAGGACTTTGCATGCCTGAGCAATATCCAACACATTATTGACCCCACAAAATCTAGCATGGACTAAAGGCATTAGGTTCCTTGGAGGGTAGGGATTGACAGCCACAGTAGTGTTCCTATGCTTAAGGGGAATCCAGGAAAGGGTTCTGGGAAATGCCACTAGGTCCTTGCACCTCATCGGAGAAGAGGACCCAGAGGAGAGTTTGGCATGCACATTAAAGGATGCTCCAGGGATGGGAGGGGAAGAGCACTGGGGGATGGGGAGGGAAGGGGTCGGGAGGGGTGGAGGGAGGAAGGGGACCAGTGTACCTGTTAAGTTTGTATGAGCGGAAAAAAAAAGAAAAGGAAAAAAAATAAAAGTAATATATCAGACCTGGCAAGATATTTCATTGGGTAATGTACTTGCTTCTAAAACCTGGTGACCCTGACTTCTATTTCCAGAAGAAAGAATGTAGAGAACTGACTTTAAAAAGTCATCCTCTGACCGCTACCTATGAACATGGCATCCACGTTTACTTCTCTCCTCTCTTTTTTTCTTTCACTCTCTTTCTCAATCCCTTTCAATGAATAATTTTTTATAAGAAGTAGTGTTTCAGTTATTTCTAAGATTGATGAAGGCACATACTTTTACAAACGCACTAACATCTCTAATCTTTTTTTATTTCTAGTGTGAATGAATCATTTTGCTTCCTGTGAACTCTGGCCATTTTTGCATCTCCAATGTTATTTCTAACCTTCTTTATAACATTTATCTCTCTTTTACTATTTCTTCATTCCCATCTTTTCCCTTTTTTTCTCCGATAATGTTCCTCCCTCTTATAATGTTCTCATTGCTACATTCCTTCTTTCCCTTGCATTTTGCATCATTTCATCTATTTCTATTTATTTTCTCTCTACTAGCTTGTAAATACAGAGAGAAACACCATGCTTCCTCTGTTTTTTCCTTTGTAGGCAGGGGCAATTTTAATTTTTTAATTATAAAAAGAAGATAGCTTGGTTAATGACTATTTTTTAGAATACATTACTTGGAAATTGAAGAGAGGAAAGTAGGCTGTAAGCATTGGCTCCATGATTAAGCATGCTTAATATTCAAAAGTAAGGATCAGAGTGCTGATCCCAGTACACAAATAATGTCTGTCATCCCAGCACTCTGAGGGACTGAGAGAAGAAGAGCATTTGGAATTGCCAACTATCTGCTTAGGTGAAAAAAAAAATGAGTGCTAAGCAAGAGATCCTGCCCTCAAAAGAATGTGGGAGAAAATAATAACACTCAGTGTCTTCCTCTGTACACATGCACATACACCCACAAATGGAAATTGGTTGTCTATAAGCCTATGTAAAATTATCTTACTGATAGGTAAAACTCTAGTTTATTGGGGTGCATCTGTTTGGAAATAAACTTATGAATTTATAAAGCATTTGAAAATTAACCTAAATGCAATTTTGTTCTCTAAAGGATTTTGATTAGTTTCAGGATTTCAGTAAACACAGCAGATGCATGTTAGAAGCAAGAGATAAATATACATAAATTCAAAACCCTTTGAAGCCCTTTGAAGTTCCATTGGCTTATCTTGTTTTTGTTTTCCACTTTTGTCAGCATTTTTGCCAGCACTGTATAAAAATATGCACACACACAGATGTTGAAACTGTGCAGAAGTCCTAATATTAAAGAAACAGATGGCTAAGTAACTGTGAATATATATATATATATATATATATGTATATAAAACCAAGAAGAATAGATATTTCAGACTAACTTCTATGCATTATATTAATTACATGTTCATTGTTTACTGGGAAACTGTCACTTTGTGGGATACCAAAGATAGGTGATAATAATACCTGAAGAGGCACAGAGAAGGCTCATGGATGAAGAGTTTGCTTTTTAAGCTTGGCAATCTGAGTTCAAAATCCAGAACACATGAAAATTGACCAGAAATAGCCAATTATACAAAGTTGCCCTTCTATTCTAGACAAAGTTGCACACGCGCACGTGCGCGCGTACACACACACACACACACATATAGAAAGGAAAAATATTTTTTTTCATTTAAAAATGCATAGCAAGATTTTTTCCCTATATTTTAACTCTTAGTTTGCTAAACATTTTGGCTTTTCCTTAACCACTTAAGTGGACTGATAAGAAACAAAAAGGATGTGAAAGAAAGTTGAACTAGGTTCTGAATGAAGTGTTATTCTGCCCAAATATTTAGTACATCTTAACATGAGGCTTAATAAATATATAGTAAATTTTTACATTTGATTACATCACTAATTTGATTCAGAACATTAAAATAAATTGCATTTGTCAATGAAAATCTCACTTGTGGCCTGGAGAGATGGTTCTGGGGTTATGTCTCTGCCTCCCAAGCAAGAAGTTCTGAGTTTGGATCCCAGATTCCATGTGAAAATTTCAGGTAGAAATGGTGATGGCCTGTGCTTCCAGCCCTGGAAGGAAAACCTGGGAAACTCCAGAGCAAATTAAAGACGTAGAAGCAAACCAGGGTGATTCCTGAATTCACCCTTGGATCTCCACGGGCCCACACAATGATCTCTGATACACATTGACACATATGCACACGCACACACGTGCACACAAAAATAAAAGCAATAAAAAATAATCTCATTTGCTACTAACTCCAAGGAAGGAAATAAAAAGGATCTCTAACAATATCCATATTTTTCCTTTGCCACTTTTAGGATAAAAAGATTCTGCTATTCTTCCCAACCATGGTCTTCTAGGTTTTTTAGCATTTCTATTGTGCCACTCCTGTCAAGAAAGACTTGGAAAGATTTACCACTTCACTTGGGCAGTTTGAATTTTTTGTTATAAATTGTTCTAAAGCAAATATTATTGTTTTATTAGTTTATAAATCAAATATTTCAAACTCATTTTTTTCCAAGAACAACTACAAAATTGTGTATTACTGAAACAAAATAGTCCAGAATTAAAATAAATTTAATTATACAATTACTGTCAACTTGTTGCAGAATTGATTAAGTAGATATAAATGATAAACATAATTGAAACACTATAAGTGAATTAAATCTTTAATAATTTACAGAGTATCTTATTTATATTCAATACCCAGTGTTAATTCATTACATGTAACATAATTTATAAACAAACACCTGTTGTTGACTGAAAAATATTGGTGTTCAATATTTGCCATTGCAAAAGTACTTTTGAGCACGTTATTTGATTTTGCTGTATATACAATATTCATTTGTCTATAAATAAAATTATGTAATCTCATTAAACTAATTATAAAATTATATAACATACTGCACAATTAAATTCCTTATTTTTTGTTAAGTCATAGGTATTAGAATATATGTTTTTCATATGGAAATTGCATGTGTGATCACTGCAATGGTATGATTGTTCAACTTATTTCTTTTTCTATATTGTTCCTTTTACATTTAGTGTCTATTCTAAGAAATATCTAACACATAGAATATGATTATTCACATGAAACTTCTAGGAATTTTATATCACGAGTACTTATATTCCTGTATTTGATGTATTTTCATTTATATTTCATTATAGTTTCTAGTAGAAGCATTCTTTCTTTCATTTTGTTTTCTAAACAATTACTTTGGCCTTTGGCTCCATCCTGATGGGTGCAGGAACAGCAAAACTGGAAGAAGAAGAAGAAAAGAATAACTATAATTCAGAACATCAGAGACCCTACATTAATCACCAGGAACCAGGTCAGCCTAATCTCTCTCCATCCCAAAACTCAGGGAAATTTGCAGAAGAGGGGATGGTAAGATTGTAAGAGCCTAATGATGGAGAGAAGCAACGATATACAAGGTACTCCACACACATTAGGACCAAAGTAATCGTAATAGGTCTTTGCATGACCTGAGCAATGACTAACATGTCATTGACCCCCCCAAAGTCTAGCATGGATCACAGGCTCTAAGATCCTTAGAGGCAAGGGATTAACAGTCACAATAGTGTTCCTATACTAAAGGTGAACACCAAAAAGAGCTCTAGGCAATGCTACCAAGTTCTTACAACTCATTAGAGAGGAGGACCCACAGGGAAGTTGAACATGCACACTAAAGGATGCTCCAGGAATGGGGGCGGGAGGACTGGGAGAAAGGAGGGAAAGGAAGGGGAAAAGGGAGGAGGGAGAAAAGGGATCCAGGGAAGGGTGGAGGGATGGACCGGAATGGGATACCTGTCAAGTTTGTATGAGTGGAAAAAATAAATAAATAAGTAAATAAATAAATAAAAGAATATTAAAAAAACCAAAAAAACAATTACTTTGAAATTTCTAGCATTGTTTAAGAAGCTACACATTCTTTACCACAAACATGATACTTCATCCAACAAGAAAAGTAGACAGGTAAAATTAAGGAGTACAAGTCTATTATTTTAATTTTCATTACATTTAATATTATTGTATAATGAGTTTTATCTGATTTTACCAATGTCTATGAAACTTTCTGGACTGTCATATGGGCATAATTTAGATGAAGTGCTTTTGTTTCTATTCTCACAGTCACAATTTGCAGAATATATGCATTCAATGTCAAAATGTAGCTTAACTGAACAAAAAGAAAGTCTTTCATTAAATTGTATTAAAATGTTATAGAAGCAAAGGCATTGGGAGGACCATTTTAACTGAGTGATGGTTATTTCAGACCATTTTGAAAGATGGAACAACTTCTGAATACAACATTGCCTTTGTGGAATCTGAATAAATAATGGAGAGAAAGGTTCATTAAATTTGATTTTAAATTGTATGTATAAAATGTATCAAACAGAGGTATTTAATTATCTGAGAAAATAAATGTCTTCTGGGGCATAATTATAGATTATTATTCAAGAGAGGGGGGCATAGTATATACCTGGGTCTGAGCCTGATTTTTCTTGTTGCTCTACAGCTAAACAACTAACTACTGGAAGGTTTTAGCTTCTACATGAAGCATATAGTTTGTTACAAGATTGAAATATGATCCAACAACTCCTTAATGGAAATACATTGTAATACTTATGAAATAGCAGATAATTATAAATCTTCACTTTTAAATTGACTCAAAATCTGTAAGCAGCCATCACCACTGTACAATACAATGCTCTGATACTACTTTTGCTGTCAGATCTATTATTTAATTTGTAGAATGCTTATTAAATTCCAGCCTTTTGTTCTCAGAAAGTCAAATACTGTGAATGAAAAAAGACAGTATCTAATGATGGCTTGAGTTCCTACAAATAAGTCAAATGTTCATCATGTTTATAATTAATGAAGTTTCATTGATGGAATTTTGAATATTTTATAATGGTCAGTCTTCCCTACAAGACCTCAGTAATCAAAACAATAATTAAAGTGATGTTATATTCAATGAGTAAGATATTCATTCTGTCAACATCTTATCATTACCGATGATTTCATGATTCTATTTGTAATCTTTCCAAACTGCTCAAAATTTACTATTGAATACAATGGTCTTATACAAATTAGAGACATCTCATTTATTCTCTCTCTACTTCCCTCTGTCTCTTTCTCTCTGTCTCTTCCCCTCTCTCTTTCTGCATGTGTATTCACTCCTGCTCTGTGTGAGCATGTATATATAAATAAATAGAGGATTAAGAAAGAGAAAAGAATTTGTCACCTCTACCACTTCAGCTTCTTTGCTTTCTTATTGATAGCGATCCATTCAAATGGTTCTGTTCATAATTATTAGTTAAACTAGAATATTTTAACTATAATTTTAGTCTTTCTTTCAAAAAGCCACACCTTTCTTAAAATGCAACTAACTGTGCTAACAAATTAGAATTCGCTCATCAAATTCAAGTCACTTTTCTTGTGTGACTTCAAGGGTAACAGTTATACAATGGAGAAAATATTGAAGTCTGTTTTCTATGATTTCTTCTGTTTTCATATTTTTTAAATAGCAGATAAAATTTATCATTCATAGCTTGCCATTCAGCTCTTAAAGAAAAACACACAAAAGGGATGGAGAGGTGGCTCAGGGGTTAAACCTCTGCCTTGCAGGCAGAAGGTCCTGAGTTCGGATCCTAGACCCCATGTATAGACGCCGGGCGGAAGCGGGGGCGGCCTGCGTTTCTGGTCCTGGTAGGGCAGAGCCTGTGAATCCCTGGGCAGAGTAAACAAGAAGGAGGTGGAGGTGGTCCATGGTGGTTCCCGAATTCGTCCGTGGTTCTACACATACATACATACACACACATACACACACACACACACGCGAGCACACGCACAATTGAATAAAAAAATTAAAAAAAGAAAAACACACAAAATATAAGAACTCTGAATCAGAACACATACAATGTTTGATTAAAGTGTATCCTTATTTTCAAATTAAATAAACAGCTGCCTTAAACTCCTGTAGTATTATGTTTTTTACAAAATATAAATGTATCTTATAAAAAATATATTTAAAAATAAGTCTTGATGGTCTAACCTGAAAAGCCGTATTCCACACAAACCAAAAAGGTAAGTAAAGTTTTGTTTTTCTGCTGTTTTCTGAGAAAACTGATTGTTTTTTTCGATATAATAACTATAAATGATGTCTTCAGAACCAACTCGTTTTTCTAATCTTTCTTTGTAATTGATTCATGATTCCATGTTAGCTGGTTTTTTTAGTAGTTTATTTTGATATTCTTTGTTCTGTTTGAATTATTCATTTACAGAAGGTAGTAAACAATGGACTATAATAATAAATAATTTGATGCATTTATTGAACACAATATTCAAGCTTATAAAAGTGACTTTAGTATGACATAATAAACAAGGTACATGTATTTAATGCTGAATATTCAAACATATTTGACACCAATTCTATTGTGTTAAAGTACTTATTATTATCACTATTCTTTTTAAATGAAACCACTTAAACTTTAGGATTTTATAAAATAAAAATGCCCTCAGCGATAAATTTACAAGTTGGTTGAACTTGTAAATTTTATGGATGAACTAAGGACAATTCCAAATAGTAGTCATTTAACATCACAAACATTGACAAAATAGAAATTCAACAGTCATCACTCTAGCTAAGACTTTGAACATGATGCTGAACAGAGTGGAAAGAATAGCTGTCTTTATTTCATTACATATTTTAAACGGAATGCTTTTTTAACACTTTTAATATAATGCTATACATTGCTTTTTATTTTATGGTGAAATGTGATCCTCTGAGTGATCTTCACCAGATCTTCTGCGCCTGCTTGCAAAGACCCTCACAATCCAGTGTCTTGGCTATTGAAATTGGATCTGATTTTATTTTAAATCAAGTCATGAAAATTTTCAAGTAGTAATGTGGAAGGATCAGAAAAGGAAGCTTTCCATCAGTTAGTTGAATATGGACATCAGAATGAGGCAGGAAGCTTTGTTGTGTTACATCTCACAATTATTAGAAACCCAAAGGATGCATGGAATGGAAAAGTGTATTTAAGTGTCAGCTTCCCACTAATTTTAAAGATTCTGGACAGTCTCAAGTCTCTGCCTGCCATTTCTGAACTCTTATGGGAGCTATGGATGTTTGCATCACAATTTTCCATGCTTCAGTGGAGTCTGGGACTTTAAGCTCAGATTGACAGGCTTGTAAAGCCAATCTAGCCCTGGGACTGGCATGTCTGCTCCTAGGAGAGTAAGTTATTTATGTTTTGCCCTTGACTTAGTTAATCAAAGATTAACTGTATAAAAAATAAAAGTTTGTTTGTAGACTAAGCTAGCATAACCATGTTAAGGAAGAACAGCTTAAATTACAAAATTGTATTTAATGGGAATATATTTTATATTTATGCATAATAGAAAAAAGTTACATGGGTATAAATGGCCAAAAGAAAAATTATATTTCTCTGTCATATGAATACCTGAATGTAGCTTTAAGGGAAGTCTTGGTTAAAAAAATTAAAAAGGTCATCAGAATATGAGTTTACTATTTAGCCTTACCTAGGATTTGCAATTTACTGTGATATTCCAGAGAGGATCTAAAACCTGAACAGAAGCAAACAATCAGAAAAAAAGGATAAAAATGAATTGGGTCTGAGGAGATGGTTCAGCTGATAAAGCACTTGCCACACAAACATGAGATCTGACTCAAAGAACTGAGTGTGGTGGTGTGGGGCTAAACTCTTGGCACTGTGGTGGGCTCACTGGCCAATTAGTGTAGCTGAATCCATGAGCTCTGTCCAAGTTCACTGAAACACTTATGGAAAAGTAGAGAGGAGAGCAATTGAGGAAGACAGCCACCATCAATCTCTGCAAAGCACACATATGTATACATTTGCACAGACAAATACACCTAGGAGCTCATGCAGAAAAATGAGATGCCTGGTAGGAACCACTAGAGGAAATGCCACAGAACTAATATAGAGCAACCCTGCCTGCACGCAGTCAGTGTCTGATGGCAGTCACCAAAGCCATCCACACTGCAGAGGGCAGAATTACAGCCTTCATTGAGAATGGATGTGTGCTCCTGTATAACTTCTTTCCTTACAAGAATAGGTGTTGGAACACAAATAATAATTAGTAGTTTCTACTTGCTTTTGTTAATATTTACTAAAGATAATGTTTAAAAGTGCAGATTATTGAAAGGAAATAGATTGATGGTCATGGAATAAATCATTGGAGATATGAACATTTTCACAGTCTTGTGGATTATAAGATTTATTTAATTGATATCAGGAATTAGTCACATCAGTATTAACTTAATATACTTAATGCATAGACACATCCTGTGTCTTAATTTTAGGATATGCTGTGAAAGGCACCAAATCCAGTGTGGAAATAAGGGAGAAAAACCTACTAGTTCAACAGGAAATCAACCTACTACCTTTATATGTAGATGATTTTTTTTTCCTAAAGACTCACGCAGTGCAAGATTTTCTCATATTTGTGAGCTTTAAGGAGAGTGAACCTCTTTAATCATTTCTGAGCCATCCCCATGTCCAAGTCTCATGCCTGGCAATGTGATACTTCCTTTCTTGTGATTTAATACATGAATTGGGAACTTTGTTGCATAGAAATTGAGAAAAATATAACAGAATCTCTGAAAAGAAGTACAAATCTGAAAAGGCATATGCTAGTACACTCTGTTCTATTGTATTTTAGGATTTATTACTATCTCAAAGATGTAATTTGAATTTTATTAGGGAAAATTACTCATGATTTTCCTTGTTTACTTGCAGAAATTACTCTTTCTACTCCTCATGATACTGTCATCTTCGCTTTACAAAAGCACATTTATTACGAGCATATTTATTTAATAAAGCAAAAAGGTGTTGCTGGAATAAGGAATAAAATATTGTGTCTATTGATTTTTCTAGAAGGCCAGAAAAAATGGAAGAAACAGGAACAAATTCATATAGGCATTTTGTCTTCAATTTTGCTGTCAAATTAATACTAATAGACACATTCTTATTTCATTAGTGTAACCATCATACATTTGAAGTGGCTTGTAGATCCTTAGTTCAGTGAATGATCCTATCTGCTTGAACATTTCATAGAACATATGGAACTTTCACTTTATTTTCAGATTAACATGTAATTGTTTATCATCAACTGAATTGGTTCTGGCATCTCCTCAAATTGTTGTATAATCCCTATTATAAAAAAAAGCCAAGTTTCATCATCATTGTATGTTATAGACATTGAATATTTCCTTATAATTTGCCTATCCATGTGCTGTTAAAGCTTTAAATTTTCTCTCCTCATTTGAATGCAGTTTCAAGAATTACTTTTCCAGCTATTAATTAAAGAATTATTCTTTAACTTTCAGTCCATAAATTCTGTCATCATGACAGAAGGAAGGCATTGCATGCTGCACTGCTAGTTCTAGACCCAGAAGCTATCAGCACAATAAATTGGTGAAGCTTGGTGAGATAAAAATTCAGATGTGAAATAAGGTATAGAGCATTCTTCCTCACTTCATCACCATAAGTCTTGAAGGATGTGCACTTACAGGATGGCATAAGGGCAAACCTCTTCACCAACTATCTCCGAACCCCAAATGCTGTAAGTCAGTCAACAGAGCAACTTTGTTTCTGATGAAAACTTATTTATGAATAGCTTATCATAGCAAAAATCCCAACAAAAATCCATCTAATCAGAGGAAATGAACCTAGGAAATTGTCCTTAGATGGGAAGCAAAGATTCATTAAAATTTCTGTGTAATAGCTACTTCACAAAAGACGAGGAGATAACTGAGCTAAATGTCTAATGTATTATTAAATTTATATCTAAGAATATACAAACAGACATACCCTAGAGAACTAAGATTAAGGGTAGAGAAGTGAAAAGGTAAAAATGTCTACCATGGAGACAATTTCCTTGTCCTTTATGAGCTTTTCATTTTATCTTATTTTATTTTATTATTTTTTTTTTGCATGTGTAGGTATTTGAATATATGTGAGGTTTGAGAAGGGAGTTGGGTGGGGCGTGTATTAAATAGAACAGTGCTTGTGCTTATGGAGGTCCAAGGGCAACTGTGGGAATTATCCTGCATTGCTTAGCTTATTGCTTAGTTTTGGGATTTCTCAAGCTCTGCTTTTCAGAGTTAGAAGTGCAGACAACCGCTATTTCTGTCCAATGATTTTATGTGATATCTGGGATCCAAACTCAGATCCTTTTGCTTGCAAAACAAAGGCTTGACCCCAGAAACATTTTTCCAGCTTTATTTACTTATTTATTATCCTTGAGATTTTGAACTAACAGAGAGGCCCATGGTAAAGAACTGTGTCTTGTTGCCATTATTGACAGCGTATCTGAATAGGGCCACTTCTCTCTTTCATGGGTAATCAATCCTTTGAAAATCCATGAGTCTATCAAAATTTGTTTTGAATCCAAAGTTTTTGACTGAATCAAAATATTACAACAGTTAAATTGTAATAATTTAACACTTAAACTGAGCTTTTAAATTCTCTGGCTGCTATGTCTCCAAACACTATTATAAATTAATCAGTACTTATTGAAGCTTCAGTTGTGACCTTTTTTCCTTAGAAAAAAATCACACAATGATGAGAAAACATACCAAAAATCCATGTTTTAGTGAATTTCATAAATTATTTTTAAAAATGATCACACACACACAGAAGGTAAAGCAATCATTATGTTGTTAAAGCTAGCATCTCTAGATTAGAGTTTAAACAGAGCAAACTTGGTAAGTCTCACCATAACATTTCTAGGAAAATCAAGATACACTTTGTGGAAAGAATCATATATATAAGATTCTAGAAAAATCATGGCAGTTAGTCAAATGTTAAGAGCCAAGGGTCTGCACCCCACTAAGTCACAAGACAGTATCACTGGGTTTGGATAGTATTAGAATGATTTCAGTTGCTTTCAGAAATCTTTATTTGATTTTGAATATATCTGGCAAGTGTTCTTTACCTTCTCTTGGGAATAGCATATTTGTTTCTGGGGAGGTTTTTTTTTTTTTTTTGCTATAATCTAGGCATATTTTATCCTTCTGCATTCTTTGTGGCATCTATTAGCTTGAGCATGTCCAAAGATCTCTATCATCAATGACTATTTTTAAATCTTCTAGTCATGCCACTCTCAGAGTTCTTGGTGAAGTTGCATATGCCTGAAATCCCAGCACTGGGAAGGCTGAAACAGGGAGTTTAACAGATATGGCTGCATAGTGAGATTCTATCTCAAAAAAAAGAAGAGAGAGTCAAATACAGATGGAGTTTTTAACTGCTTAGTGTACTTGTAAAATTTTTATGGGCTACATCTCCACTTCTTGACATGACAAATGCTCAAGCCACTTGTTTCTGAGATGACTCCCAGAGACTGCCACCTATTGAGAAACTCATTCTCCTTTCAGATCTTTTGTTATTTTCCTGCTAAATTTCCTTAGTTCTCACTCTCTATTTCTCAATTGCATTCAAAATGCTTATTTTTAATGGCCTTTTAAAGAGCATTTTATTTCAGTGCTTGTCACTTGTGCTGAAGATCTCATTTTCCTCCTTGTTGTTTCTAATCTGTCCTCTCAGATCTCAGTCTGTTCCTTAAGAATATCTCTTTTCCATCAATTCAATCAGTCTGAATTGTTTCCTTTAGTTTTTATTCCTGTACTGCTTCTATTTTGATCATCCAACTGAAGTACTCCCTTCACATCAATCCAGTTCCTTCTTGATTTCTGAGCAAAATCTGTCTCCATGACTTAAAATACTTCATACTCAGAACATGAGTACTACTTTATTAGTTTGCAATATTTCTTTTAATTTCTTTTCTTTTTTATGTCAGAAAGATGACTTATCCTTTTAATATACAGACAGGAGTAATATTTATTACTGAAGCTACCACTTTATGAATTCTGAAAGCTGAGTCTAGAAAAATTAAGCTTTAGGCAGAGAATATGAAGTTAAAATTAAAAATTCAACTTGAGAACAATAATTGTGCTGACACTTTTAAGGCAGTGAACATGCCATGAGTTCAGAATTATCTTGCTTGTCATTTGTTCCTTATTTGAATGTAACTAGCATTGAAACAGAGCTTGCCTATACAATGCTGTCTTGTTCCTTGTTCCTAAGCTGCCTTACAAGCCTACCTAACATCCTATCTCAAGTAAAGTCAATAAACCTGGAAAGAAAATTTCCATGTTCCCATCTCGAGCTTCCTAAATGAATGAAGTTTTTTCATAGATACATAGAATTTTCTGCTCACTTCGCACTTTTCTGATACCTCACTGAGGACATATTTAATAGAATTTATATATAGTACAGTGTGGCTATATTTCAAAAAGAAAAACACCCTGAATGCTGTATTGAAGAGAAAATGCACAACTTGAACATAAACATATTAAAATCAGATGTTGATAAGGCACACAGTGTAGTAACAAAAATTTAAAATAATTATAAATAGTTTGCTAAGCACTAAGGAAAGGGTGGCAATGCACTAGAAAAAAACAGGTAAGTCATCATGGAAATTCCTGGAAAATAAGGAGAGTATGCTATAGATCAAATCATTGTAAGGGAAATGGAAAATGTCCCTAGTTGGTTTAATAGTGGAATAGATAAGCCTACTGAAGATATTTGCAAGGAGGGGGCTATCTCAGTATGGAAAACTGAAAGGAAAACAAAATACTGGCACAAAGGAATGAAGTATCCAAAAACTATCCAAGAACTGCCAAGTATGTATACATATCTGGTGCAGTTCTATCAGAAAGAAGAGAATGAGGACTAAGAAAATTACTGGGAAAAAATAATGATTGAGAATTTCCTCTAAATTAACATCATATACCAAAACACAGATTGCTAAATTTTCCAGGATAAGTCAGAAGAAATTATATCTAAATTAATCCCTTAGTATTCAGCAGAGTTTAAGTCTCTAAATCCAAACTTCATAACAAGCAGTCTCTTACCTGACTCTAACTAAAAGCTGTTTTTACTTTTAAAGGGAATTGATTAGCTGGACACATATTGGCTGTGACAGCCAAGTAAAGATTATCTACCACCTAGCTCTGAAAGTTAAGAGTGTCATAATGCCTTTTTAAATTATTTTTTATTTTTCTACTTTTGAAAGGATATTGAGCATTCATCCCAGCTTCCTTTCCTCCACCTTCCCTCCAATCCCCTACATTCCCTTCACTATTCCCTCCCACTCCCTCTCACCCTCCTGACTGTACACTCTTACGGATTCCTGGTTTCATTCTAACTTGTCTAGTTGAGGTTCAGGCCTCCATAGTATATCAAGTTACCTCTCTTTGGGCCACCCCATTGATAGGTGCACTTCACTTCACTCATCCAGCAAAGATTTCCACTGTAAGTTCCCATTCTATGGGTATAATAAGAGCTATCTACAGACTTTGATGTACTGTCTTTCCACACAAGAAATTTTTTTAATGTAAAGTTCTACAAGTTGTTAACAAATGAAAAAAATGTAATGTTTTCTGAGGATCAAAAGTCCTTCCTTTGGCTCCCCCAATTAAATGAACAACTCCATGAAGGGAAAATCCTGATTAATTTAAATAAGATTTATTTTGTCAGATCTCTTTGTGGGAGTAGTCACTCAAAATATAAAGATAGTATTGATTGCTCATGCATACCAAGTTTTAATGCATAATAATTGAATTGAAGAGTATTTTACATAGCATACTATAAGGAATAGAACTATAATTATTTTATTATCTATTTATACATATCATCTACATGTTTATCATCTATCTATAGATGGGATATGCTAAAGATTCTTATGGGTAAGGTTAAATTTGCTTTTATTTGCTTGTTTGTATTTAATTATGCTTTGAGGAAGCAAAAGGGAAGGAGAGCGGTTCATAGGCTACATGTGGCTTAATGATATTGAAGAAGAGTGCTCTTGTTCTACTTGCATCAATGACTGATTAGAGAGAGATACTTTCCATCCATATTATGGTTGCTCTTCATAGCAATCTCTCTTAGAATGATAATGATAAATTAAGCAGGAATTTGGGATGAGAGTACTTATGATATTCTAATCACCTATCGTTTTCTTAAACAAGGGGTATTTTCAAGGGTTTTGAGTCCCCAGAGTTAATTCCTAAGACCAGAATTGTAAAGGAAGATTATTTTGTGAGTGTTCTTCCTCTTAATGATGTTGCAGATTTGCCAAGTACAAGTTGTCTTCCCTACAAGGCTGAATCCTTTGAGGGATGAATCAATGTCTGTTGTACCTGTTGATCTGGCCAACAAGAAGCACAGGGCCTAATTTGGAAAGAACTTGGGGGTCCAGAACAATGCTTCCGGAGGAACAGAATCTTCTATTATACTCACAGTGTTTCTACACCTACAGATATTGTTCCTTTTTATGGAAAATGCACCCTTAATTCTTAATTCTTCTCAAGTTATCCAGTTTGAATAGCAACTTCATCAGGACCTTGACTAGTGCTATTAATAATGATGCTGATGATAATAATAGTTGTTATGCTCCAACCACAACCACTTCTGTGAAGGCATAAACAGAAGCCCTTTCACTATTGCTACATGTCTTAAAATTTACCAACAGGATTAAAACACATACAAATTCAAACCAAATAATCAGTGAACACTTGTGTTTTAACTTGATGGTATGAATTTTAATCCAGCCAGTTGAGTTTATAATAAATTCTGTACATCACTAAATGACAATAGGAAAAGAAAACTATACATATTAATAGCAAATGCATAATCTCATTGTTTTAACACCCAGTCTTGTAATACTTTCATTAAACAGTAATTTCTAAGCAAACATCTCCCAATTCAGAATCCTCTGGAATTTTCAAATTTTGGGAAAAAGTCCATTAAATGAAACAAATCCTTAATGTAAAACTTAAATAGTTGATAAGCTTCTCATATCATGGTTGTTAGCTTAAGGTTCTCAAGTGATTTAGCTTTGAAATTAGATTTGTCTCTTTTCTGCCAAGGAGTATTATATAAATTTGATAAAACTTTCAGAGACTAAACCAAAGAGTACAGACATCAAAGAGACCAGTTCTTGGAGTTTGGCCTTCAAATTTCATGATTCTGCATTCCAACAGAACAGCAAAAGACTCTTACATTCTATCGTTTTTGCTAGTCTTGAGAGCACTTTCTTCTTGACACTGAAAGGTCTAAAACTTTAGATCTATAACTTTTATGTGGTCATAAGATTTATCACCCTACCTTGGACAGTTTCTGAGAATAGGGTTAATAACAATGACAAAGCAAATAATTAGATAGAAATTAATTAGTGGCTCAAGCAGGGTTCACACTGAGAAAACTATGGTGCTTAGGCATTCTGCTAAGTTCAGTGCGAATTGAATTAAAGAGTTTCTGGGGTATTTTTCCCCATTAGATTTCAAGTTCTTTCTTCTTATTCAATAGTACTGGCCCTCAGAATGTCTCCCCATAGAGTACCTTTCACGATTTTTCAGCAGACTTTTTGTTGTTGTTGTTTTGGGAATTTATGTAAGCAGTAGACGCTGGGTTTGCTTAACAATATTTTTGGTCTGGCTTTGCTCCTTTCAGTAGGAAAAAAATAAGAAGCAGCAAAATCTGCTGGGATATATTTATCCATCAGGACTCTTTTTCCTTGTGTTTATAAATCTGATTTCCCCCCAAATGTAAGCATTCCAAATGAAAGCATCCTGTTGATGTTTGGATGTTTGTAAACCTTCCATTTACATATGCCTTTATCTATTTCAAATAGGTTAGAGAAAAATATCAAATTTAATAATGTGATATGAAGAGCTTGTTCTGATAAAAAGGTAGCACATCATGAAATTTTAAAATTTGAAGTTTATCTGTGATGGAAACATGAAAGTAAGAACATCATATACAGCTACTTGCTTCTGCCAGCATGGTGTGAACTGAGAGTGACTGAAACCTTCAGTGTAAGTCAGCACTGAATATACATAGCATCATGACTTGGGAAATTCCACTGAGTGCTGACATGCAGTGAATTATACAAAGTAACCTTGTAAATATGAATATTTTTCACATTGTTTCAGGGTTCAATTCTGAAACAATGAATCATTAGTTATGTACTGCTTAGCCATGATCACAGTTGAAGTGGGTGAACCAAATTCTACTGAGCTGTGTGAAACCTTAAATACTGAATATTGAAAAATAACCTGGAGCAGTTCGTAAATAAACACATTCAAAGGGAAAGCTCTTTCACTGTAGCTTAAAGCAGTATTTTCATGTGTAATGAAAGAGTACAAACTAATCAGGCCATGAGCATCTATACCAATAACTTCATCAGGCACATTCCATTAGTACATCATGAATTTAAAAACTGTGTGTCTTTTCTTTAAATTTGCTCAGAAAACCATTTACTTTTTTTCAAGTAAAGTAGTGTCCTAGTTAAACCACTTTGGAACTTTCTATTGTCTATTGGGCACTTATTGCAACTATTTTCTTTTTCACCAGCTGTCCTCAAAGAAGCATGTCCATTCGTCCCATTCTTGCAAGACATAAATGTGTAAGAGCACACCAATTACCCAAACTATATAAAAACCTGACTTGTAAGAAAGTATCAAGGTGCCAATGAAGGCCTCTTTAGAGTTGGTCACACATTGTTATTGCATTATTTCTTTTATTCAATAGACAACCCGTGTGTTTCATATATATAGAAGCTACACATCAAACACTGAAGAACACAAAAAAAAAAAACAAAGAAAATAAGGATATGACATGCTTGTGGTAAGGAGAATAAAGTCCACAGTAAATATCTACCTTCTAATTATAGTACCCTCTAAATAATCTAGTTTAAATATAAAAATCACTTCATAAATGTGATCTTTTTAAACCTTATGTGCACATGTGTTATGTGTGCTTTTGTGCTCATATGTGTGCGTATGGAGGACATGTGGGAAGTTACAGGCCGTCTTGGATGTTGGTCCACATTTTCTACTTCTTTTTAAAAAAGTCCTCTATGTTATTTGCTGATACCAACTTGTTGGCCGCTGGGCTTTCAGTGACTCTCTTGACTCCATCTCTCATCTCTTGCTAGGAGCCCTGGGATAATAGTCCATTCTTTGTTTTTCCAGGTGTGCTCAGGGGATTATAATCAGGTCCTCACACTTGTACAGCAAGTTCTTTAAAAACTAACATATCTCCAGCCCAAGGCAAGTGAAGGAAGAGGCCATCGTCATTCAGAAGAATATGTTAAAGGTGTTGTACTGTTGTCTCTGAAGACTGAGTAGGAGACCATTAGCCAGAAGTTGTGAATGGCTAGTGGAAACTTAAAAGCTAAACAGATTTTTTTCTAGAGCTTTCAGAAGGAATATAGTCTTACTAACACAATGGAAATACTTTGGTAAGTGTTGACATCAGAATTGTTTCATTAGCTTGTTAAAAAAAGCTATTATTTATAATTAGTGATTATGTTATTTTAATTAAATAGAATGTATAGATACATAGGAAATTAGTATTCTGCCCTAGAAGAATTTGTGTACCAAAGAATCACTGCCTAAAATTATATATTAACAAAATGAAGTTGGCATTGTTTTTAAAAAGTAACATAAAGAGATTTGATAATTTATTGGCAAGGCTTGGTAGCATTGAGCACTTATTACCTGCCATCCAAATAAATCTTTTCTCCCCTTTTTTTCTGGTGTGTGTGTCTGCTTGTATCAGAGAACATTCTGTGTGCCTGTGAAGGCCCAAAGGTGATTTCAGGAATCATCCTGGATTGCTTTACGGCTCTTTTGCTTCTCTGGCTTTTCCTATGCTCTGTTTTCCAGAGCCTGAAGTGCAGATCATTGTCATTTCCACCTAGGATCTGAGATCTGAACTCATATACCTCTGCTTGTGAGCCAGAGGTTTATCCCATGATTGACTCTCTAGCTGTCAAATAAATCTTGTCATTAAAAAAAAAAAGCTTTAAAATAAATACCAATATTCCACCATGGAAGGTAAAAGGACTCAGGAGGCCCCATAATTCCCTTTGAGATCAATTAGGGCGAATGCAGATGGGAAGCGGGTTTTATCCTCAGTGATATATCTAATAGTCTAAGATTCATAATCCTGCAGGTACTCAAGCAAATGCCATCAAAGGCAACTCAGTTGAAACTCAGTGGAGTGTTCACTCAGAAAGACATGAAAATAGGAGTGTATGTCAGGGAAGAAAATAGATTGTAATGATAAGAAGAGGGTAGATACTACACAGTTTAAGGTGTAAGACTATCATAAATTCACTGCATTTATGTATAACATATTAAAATGATAAAAACTCTGAAAAATGCTAATTGTGAAATGAGCATTTAAAATTACCATACCTGAAGTGATATTAATGAATGAGAGAATTAGAATTGGAATGTATGCATCCTAAAATATTAAGTTGCTATGTCTCCCTCTCAGATTATGCACACTCTCAGATTAAATTGAATAAATCCTAACATAGTCTAGATAAACCAACAATAATTAGTCAACAGTGAGTTTTCATATATATTAAAGGATTTAAGTATTTTTCCTGAGTCTGGAAACATTTACTATATCATATTTCTCATGTCTGGTGAAGTTTGTAATTGTAGTCCATGTTATAATACACCATCTATTCTTCAATAGAAGCACTCCTGTTAAATGAGATATTTATTCATCTTATGACAGCTTTTTCTGATACCTTATGCCTCCAAGAAAACAGTGAGGTAAAACGATATCATGAAAACATATGGAACCCTATGCAAGCATAATTAAATGAAGCTGAATTATTTACATTTGTTTAGTCACATGTAGCATCATGAAGTCACAGATTTACTGGACACCAAGAAAATTTGTAAACAAATGATTTAATGAGGATAAAATATTTTATTCTTTCAGGTATCCTAATTAGCATCCTAACATAATACTCTCATGATAAATGGATTCCTTCTCACACAAGTGATTAGAGTCATGCAGTGAAGAATTTATTTTAAGTGTCAGAATGAGAAATGTGTATGCTTCTGTTGAAACAATATTGCCAGGGAAAATTTTAAGTAGAAAAATGGCAATGTCATTGTTTATATTCAGCAAAATGAAAAAAACTTAATAGAGATGTTACTATGAAATCTTCTATGACATATAGTTGACACTACTCGATACTGTCTAAAAATACTGTGAAGAATTTTTTTAGACAGAATTTTCCTCATTGTTAGGATATAGAGATATCATCAGGAAAAAGAGGAAACTTCAACATTTGAAAACTGGTGTAAGGAAATTGGTTGTTCTAAAGGCTAGGCATGGCCAACTTCATTATTTTGCCTTGTGTTCAGTTGTTAGACTTGATATAGCATCATGAAGTCTGCCTACCAATACCTGCCTGCCTATACCAATACCTGGTGGTAGCCAGCAGTTATCATGAGAAAGAAAAAAGTGAATGGAAGGGTTTCCATGCCGAAATTCCTTTTTCAAAAATTAAGGAAAACTTTTCACCTGTTTTGTAAATATCTCAGGACTGTAACCTTTGCAACCTACCATGACTGAGAGGAGAATGAGTATGTCAGACCACTTTTTCCAATACAATTTCTAAATACACAGCCAACAGGACATTTGACAAAAAAATTATGGTATAGACTTTCCAAGCCATCTACTGAAGTAGATGTTCTAGTATTAGGAGAACGAGAGGGACTAAAGCATTGAGAGTTATAAAGATAGGTGAGGAAACATGATTTGAATGCCTTCTACAGGACAAAGAAGGTAGGTAACATTTTACTGAGGGAAGCAGGAAGAACACAGTAAAATTAAAATGGGGGAGTTGAAGAACCCAGTACAAAGTGGTATCACTGGAAGAAGAAGACTAAAACATTCAAAAACAAATGAATTATGCAAATGCAATTTAGACATCATGAATATTTAGGAAATACATTTTGGACTAATTTTCATTAGTCTTTAGTTATTCAACAAAAACAGCTTTGGGTCATACATACATGTAAGATTAGACTGAAATTGCTTAGGGAAAATAGATGATGAATAATTTGAGTTTGTGATTTATTGAAAATTTTAATGTGGTCAAGGGCTCCTTAGAGCAGAGACTGAGATATGGCATGCTACCAGGGAATATGGGCAAGATCTGAAATGCCTTCACTTGCTTGAAGAGAGAACTAACATTCAGTTTTGAGATCAAAAGAAATATTAAGATGATTTGCAAAGAACAGAGAATAAAATGGAGAGGGAAATATTAATGTTCACCTAAGACTGACTCCATGTGTAAACCAAGATTTGGCAGAATCATGGGCTTTACCTCCAAGCAGAATATTCCTTGGACAGAAGCATGATTGACTGTTATGGAAAGGTTATTTGTTTCAGAAATTCAAAAGTGCTTTGCATCTTTCCCCAGACACTGTGTGAGTACAACTGGGTATCTCTCACTTCATGCTGTTTTTATTGGAAGTAATTTGAACAGGATCATATTCTTAGTGTAGATCTGACTGCCTTTTGTATGGAAATATTTGATTCCAAATCAAATATTCTTTTATTGCTTTGTCAAAAGAAAGTTTTCTCCAAAACATACTACTCTATTTTTTCATATAAATGACATAAGGATTAAAAGCTTGTTATAGGTAGCTCTTCTGTTCTTATATGTTGGAAATGTGGATTTCGATGTGACTTTTGGGATAGTAAATAGTCCCTGTTTAAATGACTCACTATACTCCCCGCCCTTTACTTTGAGACACAGGGTGAGTGATCTTGATGAATTTCATTAGTGAATTCTTTGCTCTGTCTTCCTTTTAGGTGTTACAGCAGGAAGATCTGTGAGAAGGCAGAAGCCATGAAAGAGGTGAATGGGCAGAGCCAATTGTCTCCTCCATACCATGAAGGAGATGAGGGAGAGCTCTGGGTAGACACACTGTGCTCTCTGGTACAATTCTTTTGTTCTGCACCTTCACCATGTGGGAGCCACAGCTCCATGTTGGGGTTTGGCTCTGAGCACTGATCCATTAATGCTGCCAACCACCTTGTAAACAATTGTGTTTTTCCTTAATTAAATGATTTTCAATTACCTATTTATGTGCATCGTCTGTTTCCTCTGAGGACTATAACTGATTAATTATGGAATGTGAGTCTCTTTTCCAATGAAGCACTTATACATGTGGACACGATCTCATTTATTAACAAAATTATGGGATTAAATTCCTGATTAATTGAAATTGGCTATCTTTCCTCTACTACTGGATTTAAGGTCCAGCTAGACAGCTAGTTTAATAAATCTATGTAAGTCTTTGGCTCTGGTGAGTCATCAGCATGTTATGCCAGTTTATCTTTATCATATAGATGAATTCTGCTAAAGTATTATTGACACACACGCGCACACACACACACAATACACACACACGCACAATTGAATAAAAAATTAAAAAAAGAAAAGTATTATTTTTACATTTTGATGTGCATATGCAGTCAGTGATAATATGAGTCTCTGTGTGTTTACATATGTGTGGTAACAGGCATGTATGTGTGTTCAAGTGTATGCACATTTACATGCATTCAGTGTCCTGAGGCCTGAGATTTAAGTTCAGAATCATTTTCAATCATTCTCCATTGGTACCTTTGGTAGGCTCTCTAATCAAATTTAGAGCTCACTGATTCTAATCTCTTCAGTCAGCTTGCTCTGGGTCTCCCCCTTCTCTCTCCACTTTCAGAGGCTAGATTTACATGCAGGTCACCATGCCCATCCAGTAGTACCTGGGTTCTAAGTACAGGAACTCCTATTGCTCAGCATGTAAGGATGGTGTTTTAACCACTAAGCAGTCTCCCTGGAGCAAAGCAAAGAATTTTTAACCAAAATCTTACTCCATTTATCATCTTGAAAATATTATCATTTGCATAAACTCTGGGCATTCCACATCACCTTCTTGATAGGTTTGCTGAAAAATTAATGTAATAATATTTGAGAGAAATGCTGTGAAATATCTAAAGCAAACGGAGCAAGTTGAACAGAATGGCAGACAGATATTTCGACTTGGGCATATGTATATACACAGAGATAACAATATCCTGTGGACACTTTGAAAATGGATCATACAATAAGTCACAGGAAAAGTCCCAGAATGCACTGTCTAGAAGCCGGAGAAGCAGGAAGACTAACACTTTAATTCACTCCATCTGAAGGTCTGAGGGGCAGGAAATTTGATATCATAGGGCAAGTGAAAAAGGTGTTTCTATTCATAAGGAGAGAAAGAATTTGTCCTTTTGTAGAATACATCTTTCTATTCAATTGAGTCATTAAATATTAAGCACTGTTGACAATAATAATGAGGTTAATTCTCTCCTCTTTCTGTTGACTCAAGTATTGGTCCCTCAAGAAACATCCTCACAAACAAAAATGGACACAGAATACACCCTCATGAATATCTTAGGTGTGCGATCATAGCATAGAAATAGTAGCTGTTCTTCGACAGCTTGCTCTTCTTACACTTTGTAAATTGCCATTATTTTAATTATTTACTACTTTATTATTTGTAAATTTTTACTAATTATATAATTGTAATAACTCTAATGAAACAAAAGCACATCATGGTACTTGTTTGTTGCCCAGAGTTTTTTTAATTCCAGTGAGGTGTTCATGCTTAGTCTGGCTTGACCACTTCTATTTTCTCAAATTGCATCCAGGGTAATTCTGCGATTCAGCTTTGTCACAACAGCTACTACTAGAAACCAGCCTTCCAACTCATGTGCCATCATGTGAAATATTATTCCCATATCATGCAGTATTTCTCATGGGCCAATCAAATGTCCCTCCATTACTTGCCTCCTTAACACACTCTTAACTGAACCTTTTGAAGTTCAACTTGTTGAGTTTCAAATCTAATGCATCATTTAACTTATCAAGTATTTGATGAATTTTCAAGAAGACAATTGGAAATTCTTTGGGCTTCATTTTGTTTACCTTCTGTTATTCTTCAAATAATTTGTAGCCTGAACACAATTCATAAAAGTTACATAAGCACACACACACACACACACACACACACACACACACACGCATGCACATGCAAGCACACACATGCACACATACTTGTACACACAGACATATACAGACACACATGCATGCACACACACATGTATATGAATAACAAACCTACATTTTATGAGAAAATCTTCAAGCAGTATTTTTCTATGATTCTGCCATAAGGGAAATTTTTTTTTCTTTGCAAAACTTCAGTTTTCATTTCCAGCCTTCAAGTGATTTGATGTGGTCCACCCATATACCTGAGAACTTAGAGCACACTAATTGCATATTCTTTTTTTTTTTACTTGTGTGTGTGTGTGTGTGTGTGTGTGCGTGTGTGTATGTGTGTGTGTGTAGCAAAGGGCACTATATGTCTCTGTGTAGGATCAAAGGTGACTTTGGGAATATTCCTTGATTGCTTCTACCTCCATTTTGCTTCATTGGGATTTCCCAGGCTCTGCCTACTAGGGCCGGAAGTGCAGGCCGCCACTGTTTCTGTTTGGCATTTTTTTACATGGGCCTTGGGTTCAGAATTGAGGACCTTCTGCTGGCGAGGCAGAGTCTTAACCCCTGAGCCATCTCTCCAGCCCTCTAATTGCAAATATTAATCACATTTGTAGAAAACTTTCATGAAACCATCTAAGCTAATTCTTTACCAAATTCTTGGAATAATGAGTATAGCCTAGATAAAGTCACAGACAAAGTAAATCCATCACACACCATTAGGTTCGGTAATTTCAATACTTTCTAGTTAATCTGCAGGAAATCCAATCCTATTTTTTTAACTACATGTCAGTTATATTTACAAAGAAAGATGAGGCTCCCAATCACCAAGACAATTAAGATTACTATTCTCATTACAAAACTTCCTTTGTCAGCCAATACACATTTATTAGGTTCATTAGATAAATGATAATTCACAACACATATATTCATTTTTCTAGTGTCATATCTGCTCATTAGATATTAGTATCAATGTTCTCCAAAATCTGTTCCAGTAAAATTCAAAGAAGAATATCAGCTGCTTTAACTGCTGCTACTTCCTCCATTTCACACTAATACTCCTTCAACTCTTGATACCTCAAGCAATTTATTCTGTTGTTTAAGCCACAATTCTCATGAATTAAACATTTTTTTCTCTTCCCTGGGCATTTCCACCAGGAGTGCTAGTATTGCTTTAGTTAAAAAAAAAAAAAAACAAAAGAACTAAGTTAAACACAAAAAAAATGTCTGTGGGTTGACACAGAAGACACATTTATAATTCTATGTTGGTAGATTTTTTTCAGGAAACTTTAGTGAAATTCAGGAACACAAATAGAAGATGGGTTTAGATAGTGAAAAGGCTGGAGGCTTATTTTTCTGGAGACATATATTTACATATCAGAGTTATAAAATTGCTTCCACCTCCTTTTTCCTTCCCTCTGGGATTTCCCAGCACCGACTAAGGCCAGAAGTGCAGGCCTCTAGGTGTGGCATTTTCACCAGGGACCTGGGTCTGAACTCACAACTATCTGCTTCTAAGGTAGAATCTTGACCCCCGATCCCTATCTCCATCCCAATAAATTCTTTTTTATTTATTTTTTATATTTACTATTACAAAGAAAAATTTCAAACAGGAATAAACTTCACAAAATTGCATAGAAAACAAATTTTTGGTTCAGTGAGAAGATAAATACTAGTGATAAAGTCAAAATATACACCATAAGAATGCAATAGCCTAGTTCATATTAGTTTCATAACCCAGTGTTTTGAAAATAATCATTTATGTGTGTTTACTTAATATTTAAATATCAATCAGGTACTTTGGTTGTTTTTCACTAAGGAGGTTCCATTCTAGCATGTTTTCATGAACATAAGGAATTTACTATTTTAAAAGAAAAATTGGGCTTGATGGATTAATGTGAGGAATTGCTTTGCATGAACAAACAGAAGAGCTTTGAGGGACTCCCATTTGTGGCTAATGTCCTTTTCATGACCAGTATGAAATAGTCTTCCATCATCTTGTACTACTTATAATGCCCACATTCTTTAAATTAAACTTTCTTTTATTAGCACAAAGAATAATAATATATGGTATTTTGAGGTCTCAAATTCATTTCATTGTTTTGGTGATAGGTTTTTAATTCATTTTTCTTGCTTGATTAAATATTCATAGTTCATTCTGAATCTGAGCTGTGATCTAGCATATGAAGACAAGACATGCATTTCCATCATTTTTCTCTGTAGTACCTTCAGCATTTGTGATTACTTGATTTGATTAAAATCTAAGTTTGTGATCGATTGATTGATATTTCTGATTCATCTGTAAGGATGGATGAGTAAGTAACATACTTATTCCTTAAAACTATCACAAAGTTGACGTTAAAGCATATATATCAAGAATATAATTGTGATAACAGCAACAGGATGCAATGTCGCTTGGATATTACAGCTCTTAAGAAATTCTGCAAGAAAACAAGAAGATGGTAACAGAGTGATAAAATTATTAAAGCAGTAAGTACTAACCAGGACAGAGTGTAGAAAGCCCTGCTGTGATGTGAGTGTATCTCACTGCATTGTTACAACATACTCCTTTATTTCCCTCCTTCACTTGTGATCGAATGACGTACCTTCTACTACTCTGCTATGTGACCTCCTGTCACTCTCTGTTTTCCCAACTATTATGCACTCAGGTACTCTGGTATATAGAGAGAATGCATCAGAATCAGGTCTACTCCAATGTAACACTTCACATAAAGACCTAGACATTTCATGCAAAATTCTTGCATGGAAGAGAAGCAAGAATGATATATATATGATCACTGAGGAGAGAAAACAACTGTTTCTGTAAATTTATATGCCTTATTCTGAAAGTGATTTATGCCCCAAATATCCAAGAACATAAAGCCAATGCTGCAGAAAATATAGGTATATGAATGTACAGAGATATGTTAATTTACTTATAAGACATAATAAATACAATATAAGATCTGCTGCTAATTTCTTGTCTTAGTTGATGAACATATTGGTATAAAGCTTATCAAAAGTAAATAATCAGTTTGGAAATCCTATTATTACTTTTCATGTCAATGAAGTCTATATTTCTATTTATTACATATCAGCTAATACATGGACTAAACTACAGGTGATTATAAAGTTTCATGGTTATAACAATGCTTATTTTTAATTAGTACTGTAAGCATGCCCTACTAAAGTCAAGGGATTACTTGGACATTTTGAGAATATTTGAGAAGACAGTAGTTTTTTTGGAAAACAGTGTAGCCCAATATATATATCAAGGCCTTAGGTTCAATGTCCAACAAAACAAAAAGTAAAAATAGAATAAAAAGCAAGGAAGAGAATTAGCAAAAATATTAAAAATAATGATTAAATGTAGAAGAATAGAAAATGAAAATGTATGCCTATGGGTGAGGTACATGGCAATTAATGATTCTTCTAAATAATATTTAGGTGATGGTGTTTGAGTTGTGCCTGAACTCATGAAAAGGATGGTGAACATGGAGGGGTTATGTACAGGCAAACAGCTATTGTCTTTCCTTTTTCATTCTCACATGGATATGTATGGAATGCATACGTGTGTGTATGCGTACGTGTGTATGTGTTTCTGTGTGTGTATGTGTATATAGTCCTGAGGTTGAAATCAATAATTAATTTTTATGACTCTACTAATTTATTCTTATTTTTATTAAGACATGGTCCCTAATAAAGCTTAGAGCTCATCAATAGGCTATCCAGCTAATACGTAGGATTCCCAATCATCTTCCCCTTCCAAAGTTAAAATTACAATTATGGCCAGGCATTGGGATTTTAATGGTAGTTGGGCATCCAAACAACTGTCCTTTTGTCTGCAGATCAAGTGTGTTAAAGACCGAGTCATCAACTCAGCCCCAAGAATTTTTATTTGAAGTGGAGGGAAAGGCCATGAAATGAAGGAAAACAGACCACTTATTCAGCTTTTATGAGGCTGAGACAGGAGAGTGCTATTAGTTCAAGATTAGCTTTGACCACACAGAGAGACTCTGGGGAAAAATGTTTTTTATAAACTATGAAAATTGATTTGCTGCAGAAAGTTCTACAAACTCATTTAAATATAATATAGAGGTATTCAGCTAAATGAATGAAGAAGACAGTAACAAATAACATTTCTCAAAAATAGTTGAAATGAATGAGTCATGAGTCATGCCAAAATAGTGTTTAAAGAGAATGTTGTTAATGTGATTACAAACAATCACCAAGGGGATGAATGTTATGGAAAAGCCTTCCTATTTTTTTTTAATTTATTCCCGCTCATACAAACTAACAGATACACCGGTCCCCTCCTTCCCACCCCCCCACTTCCCTGCTTCCCCCTCCCCTCCTTCCTCCCTCTGCCTCCTTCAATGCCCCCCCATCCCCAGAGCATCCTTTAATGTGCATACCAAACTCTCCTCTGAGTCTTCTCCGATGAGGTGCAAGGATTCAGTGGCATTTCCCAAAACTCTTTCCTGTGCTCCCCTTAAGCATAGGAACACTACTGTATCTGTCAATCCCTAACCTCCAAGGATCCTAGTGCCTTTTGTCCATGCTAGACTTTGTGGGGTCAATAATGTGTTGGACATTGCGCAGGGCATGCAAAGTCTTATTATGATTGTTTCGGCCCTAACTTGTGTGGAGTGTCTTTTATGTCATGACTCCTCCCATCCTTGTGCTCTTACAATCTTACCAACGCCTCTTCCGCAAATTTCCCTGAGCTTCAGGATGGGGAGAGATTACACTGGCCCAGCTCCAGGTGGTTGATATAGAGTCTCTGGTGTTCTGAATTATGGTTTGTTCATTTTTTTTTCAGTTTTGCTGCTTTTAATTGCATCTTGTCTTTTATCTATGTTCATTCATATTCAATAACAACACTGGTATAAACATCAACCTCAGACATAAGAGACATGAATCACAAGAATTAACTTCTTTCTTCTTGAATAGATAAAGCCAAATATGACTTCCTGGTAAGAGCTCAGTAATTTCAGTTGGAAAGTAATCCTTTCCCATGTTCACCTTTGCTTTTAAAAAAGAACAAATCAGAGCTGGAGAAATGGCTCAGGGGTTAAAATCCTGCCTTGCAAGCAGGTCATGGGTTCTGCTCCCAAGTCCCAGGTAAAAAAAGCCAGGTAGAAATGACCCTGGTGGATGGAGCCTGACAAATCCCAAAGAGAATCAAGAAGGAGGTAAAAGAAATCCAGAAAAATTCCCGAAATGACCCTGGTGTCCACAGGGACACATGTGCCTTCTGATACACACATACATACACACTGAATGAATAAAATAACTAATGTTTAAAAAAGAACAAATCAATCTTGGGATTAGCTCAGCTGAATCATTATTCACTGAGTTTAGATCCTCAGAATGCACATAAAAAGACTGGAATGACAGTGCATTGCTGTAATTCCAATATTCAAGAGACAAAGTTAAGATGATCCTTGGAGCTTGCTGACCATTATGTCTAGGCAAAGAGATGAGCTTCAGATTAATTAAGAGGCCCTTTTTCAAAAGTTAGATGATCAGTAATAGAGGAAGATACCTGATTTTGACCTCAAGACTCCACATATGTGTATATAAACATACATGTACATATCCATACAGTCATTGGAAACTCTTAGACATTTGTCAAAATTACTTCATCAATTCATCTTGACATTTCTCCTATGGCATGTTCTCTACCTTATATGACTAACTATCATATATACAATTTCCACTGCTATTAATCAGTGGGTTTTGCTAACATTTACATACATGTTTAATACAGCTTGTCCGTTTTCCTCTCAACCTTTTGTTAATTTTCTGCCTCTCCTGAGTCTCTACTGCTTCCTCAAAATTCTTCAATATACATGGACTTTTCATTTCTTTTTGTCCCACTGAGATAAATCAAGTTTATTTTGTGATCTTAATCATATATGACAATCTCTTATAGTCTAATAGATTCCCTCCCTTGAGTACACAACTGGTTATTTTGCCTCCCTGAAATTTTTACAGGGACCTGTGGGTTTCTTCTCAGTTTACAAGTGATCACTGACCAAGTAGGTCCAATGTAGGCATAGTGACAAGCTATACTTATTGATATATTTTTAGTAAGTTCTCTTGTTACAGTATTGATTAGTATTTAAGTCTCAGAGCCAGGTGAAGAAGAATAACAGGAGTGCAATGTTGCTTGGTTGTAGGTAGGCTGTTAGGAGCAAGAAAGGAAAGCAAAAAAGGAAAGATATGACCTTTTGTAGTTAAGGTTAAGTTTGTTTCATCTTAACAAAAAAGTCCTAGATGTTCTAAGACTCCATTCACTACCTCATCACATATAATGTGTCCTTATAATTGTTTCTATTCTTAGAAAATCCACAACTGCTCTTTGGAATTTATCAACAGAGTTCTATGAGGCAATTCTCTTCATCAGAGATGATTATGGCTAAGTTTTTCAGATGATTTTTGTGACTATAGAGAATAAAATTGTTTCAATAGATATAAATTGGATATTTTCCATACCCCAAAATGTTTAATTTTTTTCATCTTATGTTAAAAAGAACTTTTCACACAGAGCTATTAAAATTTGTAAATTCTTATTTTGTAATAGACAAAGTAATATTTTAATGTTAAATACTATTTGCTTTGTATATTTTATGCACATATGAATGTATATTCATGTTTTGATGTGTGCTATGTGTTATGTATAATCCTTCAATCTGATTTTTGAGGAAGTAATGGATATAAATTACAGTCAAATCAAGCTATTTTCACTTTTTATATTTACAATAATTGATTCCAAGATTGTTTTGACCTCTGTAGATGCATGCTGTTTAGAAATCTATGAAATGGATATAATGCAGAATTACCTATTTCTTTCTGGGACACACAGAAGTTAAGAGAAAAGATATTTAAAAGTAGAACAGGACTTATGAAGAAGAAAGAATATGGTGAGAATGCAACATGGCTAAGAGAAAATAGTGGGGAAACTTTGATCAAACAACATTATATGTGCATGACATTGCAATGGATCCAATAAAATGTGATAAAATGTGAAACATTAAAGAGTTGAATGATAACTTTATCAATTTATCTAAAAATTAACCTCTTGCTCCTCATATGAAACAATATTATAGTCATATATGTAATGATTCAATCGTGAGAGTTCAGTAAGTGAAATAGTTCCCAGAGAACCTTGGTTCTAAGAATGAGAAACACATTTCTGACATGATTACTGTAGTTTCCATACTACATGGAATGGCAGATCTAGTTAAATCCTGTCAACACCATAAAATATGTATGCAAAGTATTCAGGCCCCAAGTAAACACTACCATAAATAAATCAAAAGTTATAAAACCACCTGCATAATAAATCGAGAGTTCATAAATGTATCATCATTTTCCAGGTAGAAAGATGCCTCTGATGTTTGACCATCTGGCAGTTTGGACAGATGTCCTTGAGGCAGATGCACCTGTAACATACTAAAATTTCTTTGCAATGTTAGTGAAATGAGTGAGTTGTGAATACCGAAAAGTACCTGACCTCTTTGCGGGAAGCTAAATCCATTACCTCATCGCTGATATAGTAACTACTCAAACTGTTTATATGTTGTTCTTGATTCAGTGGATTTCCGCCAGTGTGTTTGGTAGAAAGAATATAATTCTTAGCTCCTGAATAGAGTAGAAAGAAGTGTCTAGAAATGGAAGCAGTTATACTGACAGTGTCTCTTAAACAGAGAAATTTCCTGTATTGAGGAGGGGAACGAAATGAGCCGCTTTCTTTTCTGAAAGAAGAAACGGGCATTGACCAGGAGTGCACAATAATGACATCATCATAAACAGAAGCTGAAGTTTTCAGATATCAAGCTAATTGTTGTTTTTATAGCACAATGCAACAATCTGGACATTGACATAACTGTTGGTTCCATGAACAACACCAACAGTGAATACCTGCTGGAGACCTACAAAAGCTTAGGCCCTTATACAGGCCATCAAGGATGGGTTAGGGATTTAAAAGGCCCCATACCTTCCAAAGGAGTTAAAATCCGTCAAAAGTTATAGGAGGAGGGAGAGATATATTTTTCAATGATGCATTGTCACTATCCAAGCAAATAATCCCACACATAAAGTGCTCATAAAGTCATCACTAATTAAATATGGTGGGTTGCAATAGAAAAGGAAAGAGACATGAAATTAGGAAATGAAATTGGGGGGCTTTTATTTGGGAGAGAAGAAGGAGTTCTGTGAGGGGGAAAGGAGATAAGAGAAATAATCTGGAAGCTTTGAGGAATATTATGTATGTAAGAAACAGCTAAAGAAAAAATTTATAAGAAAAAATGAAAGTGAAACTATGTTAAAGTTATAAAGATAAGTTAACTCAAATAATTATGTTTATAAGAACCAAAGTATATCATAATATTTTGTGAGAGCTGAAGAACACCAAGAATAAATTATTTATTTCAAACATTTAAGGAAATACTATATATAGTTAATGCACAAATTTCATTTGTGCGTTATATCCTACATTTATAATGAGAAAGAAAATTATATGTAAAGACTCTGATGTCTTCCCTAATAAAAAGCCATAATCATTTTCTCAAATAAAATTCTTAGCAAAAATTCTAAACCTACAAAATATATTGTAATACATATGAGTTGTTTTACAGTAGACAAGAAAACACTTGAAGTTCTGGAGATTTTAAGTCAACTTCTTGTTTTGTTTCAGATTTCTCTATCCTAAAGAGAAATATCACTTCTTTGAGTGACTTCTCATTTTCCTCCCTTTTCTATTCTTATTCCTATCTCTCTTTTTCTAGTATAAATACACATCTGTTTCAGATAGACTAAGCTGGCCTACAGATGTCTCTATTGATGGTGAATTCTAATAAGAATGATTTGCAACAAAGATAATAAATCCATTATAGACTATATTTTGATGTGATTTAAAAATCATATATCGGTCTATGTTCCTTTCTTGTTTTCTCTCTAACAAAAGGCTACATCTATTTCTTCTGAATTTATTTCACAATGACCAATTAGACAAATGAGAAACAATTCAACATCATTTCTATTGATATTAATTTTGTACAGTAATTGACAAAAGCAACATTCAGTATCTAGGGGAACGTTTAATATGTTTCACAATGTCCTGGCTTTTCCAATGCATGATGCATGCAAATTACCAAAGGAGACACAAGAAAAGGAGACACAAGAAACATCACATTGAGTCCCAGTGATAGGGTTTAAATCTCACTGACATCTTTGTTAGACTTGGTTAAGCTCTGGCTGATTCTTATGAGGGTCTGCTGGGGGGAAAAAAGAAAGTGAGTAAAAGAAAAAAAACTAGCTGGACAGAATATGTGCTGAGAATAAGAGTTAGCAGGCAATCCAGACACCTGCTGTCTGGTGAGCTGAAATAGGCAAGAGAAACTAGGAAAAGAAATTTTAAAAGTAGTTACCCGAACCACACACATTTAAGATATTCGGCCCTGATTTAGCTATGAGGTAATGACCAAACTCAGTAAATTCTGTTTTCCAAAGATCTGCTTAGAGCACAAAATAAACAAATGTGTGAAGGGTTGAACATAAGATTTTAGACATTAGGGTGTTTGACTCTTAACTAAGCACATGTATACCAAGTACTACCCTTAACAAAAGTCAATGTCTCTCTCTAGCTTGGAGACATATTAGGCCTCTTTCTTAAAGTATATGAAAAAGAAAATCTAGCCAGTAAAATGAAGAGGATTATCAGAATCCTAACAGCAAAATAACCACCTGATTAGGAGCAAAGCTGTGTCTCGCCCTCCTTCTTTAGTTATTATGTAAAAGAACTATCCTTCCCAGACTAATTCTGAAATAGGCTACAAAGCATCCCGTTACTTTTCAAGCCATATAAACCTGAAAATTGACTCTTATGAAGCAGCTCTCAGTTTTATGAAATGGTATGTTTCTGAATATTGAAGGATGTGTAGAAAAATATAGTGTTCAATGTACTTTTTACACACAAAAATGTAAGAACAGGAAGAATGAAGTCAGTATAAAGGAATGTGTTATAAAGAACCAGTAATTAGCAAGCCACAATCACTGCCTCCAATGAGCTTGATTCTTAATTCAACCTGAATACGTGGAAGCCTTGAAGCATTGAAACATTGAAATAACTAGACAAGAAGTAAGGTAAGGAGTTATCTAACCAACTTCTGAGAACACTTAGAAAAGCTGCTCTCTGGTAGCTTTGCAAAAATATGTGTCTGCTTTTCACAGAAGGGCTGTTTAAACTTTCAATGCTATTTTTTCTAAGGAGAAATACATGCATTTTATGGAAAATTCCAGTAACTAAAGTGCATTCTGATGTGATTCCGGAATAGAATACCACATCCTTTATCAAATATGAACTAAATTCACATACAGTTAACCTGAGGGTTCAGTATCATGGTGAGGTAGAAGTCAGATTCAATTTTAATGTCACAGTTAGATGGCAGTAGAGTTCTGGGAAAGAGAGATGGCCCTTGCTGATTGGGGCTTTCCGTAAGCACAGGTACCCTTATGCAGGTACCCAGAGGGGAGAACGTTAACAGTTTTAAAGATACCAGTATCAGCACCCCTAGCCACTTTGATTTTGGCAGTAATGAAGAGTGTTTGGTGCCCCCCAAAGCTTGGAAAATCGGGGGTGAATGGGCATGAATGTCCTCAGGTATGACTGGGTCTCGTTTGATTACCAGCCCAGCAGATTGTACTCTGGTGTTTGCCTGGAACTTACTATGTAGTGAAAGATGGCCTTAAAGGCCTTGAACTTTTAGCAATGAATGTTATCGTGGGCTGTAAAGCTGATTTTCTTATTGCTACAATCTTGATTCCTCCTTCTTGATTTTACTTCTAAGTGATTTCACAAAATCTATAAGGGTGTTTAGTTTGGATTCCTACGTAACCCAGTAGAACTTGTCTAACATACATGACATCTTAAGTTCTATTCTCTAGACCACAATCAAATGAAATAAATACAGTAAGTAAATTAAAAAACACCCAGTCTCACTATGTCTAATAATAGCAGCAGCCTTGGAGGCTCCCCACACTGTTGGTGGTTTTGCTTTTGAGTTTACTATCTACAAGGTCATTCACCCCAGATATGCCCAACTTCATAGCATTTTCTTCATTCTCTATGGTATCATCATAGGCGCATCTACTTGTACACTGTGGGGACAGTTCATTTAAAAGGCCTGAACTGTGCTATGAGCCCAGTTCCCTCAGCTAGATTCTCCATTCAGGAGGCAAAGCAAAGCCATGCTTCTTTTCTTCTTAACCTGTTCCAGCAAGTCCCTTTGACCATCACCGCTGTGTCTGGCATGACATTTTTTGTGCTGGTTTCACATAGTTCTACCCAAGCTGTAAACTCCTACAGTTTTGTCAAGTTGCCAATTCCCTGCTCTCATGCCAGGTGCTGAAAATGAGCATCATAATCTCTCCATTGCTTTTCAAACCCCAGAGGATGATCTGCAGCCAAAAATGACTGCCTTGCTTCTGACTTCCTTGACCAAGGTGTTCCTGCCACTCTGGGTTTTCCCCACATTTTGGCCCTGTCTTCATCAGGAAATAATTCTGCTTCCATAATTGTGACCACAATCTAAACGCAATGTGAACATAGAAAGCTAGAAGTAGTCAATGGCATTGTCAACTTTTCAGACATTTGTCAAAGTTTCAGACAATTAGAAGTC